>OX638304.1:37180869-37870567 GCA_951812265.1 Taphrorychus bicolor
GAACATTACCTGTCTAAAATGGTGGCAGATCATCAGCGTGATTGGGACCAACATCTAAAGTCTTAATTTTACAACTTGGGCCTGACGTCAAAAGGTATGAAAACTACGTATATCGCAGATTTTAATATACCTATTATCATAACATAACCACATTAAACGAAAGCTGCCAAATATAAGGCCGCAAACACAATCAACTATTAAACTGAGCGTAGTTTAATATCGGCTTAATCGGCGGTTAATTTATAGACGTGAATATTATACGAGTACTACCCGGAATTATGAAGTTAATGTGAGAAACTAACTCTCTATTTATATTTAAATAAAATGATTTATATTTATATTCAAACCAAACTTATAGCCATATATTTTTTACAAACTAATTCAATTAGGTCCTCAGAGGTGGAGAAGATTCAAGCAGCAAATGCGGTTCCAGTTTGTTGTGGCAACATGTTATATAAATAGTCCCAACTGCTTAGAAACTTGGGAAAAGGCTACATTAAAAGTAATTAAAAAACGCAATATTAAATCGGACAGAATACCTAATTGGATAACAAAGCTATGAATCAAAAATTAAATAAAACCGAAATAACCGATTTTATAAAGAACAAAATTTGAGACATTATGTAAGTTATGTTTGCAATGAACATAATTTCATAAGTCCTTGACGAATTACTTATTAAATTAGAAAGTAAAAGAATTGAGAAGGAAATAATTGAGATTGCAAGTAGTTACTAAGGTAGGTAAGTAAAATACTCTTTACTAAATCTCCTCCGCAGTATCAGATTCGGAATCGTCGGAATGGTCTCCTGGCGAAATTATAAGCGGACCAACATCTGAGCAGTCAATAGTTTTCATTGCCTCCCATTCTTGATGACTTTGTTCACATACTCAACATATTTTTTCAATTGTCTCCTGCTGTGACTTGTCCTACAACATTGCTCCACGTAACCAGCACTTTCTCTACAGTCCCTCTTGAATGTTCAATTTCTCGATCATAAATCCTTTTACATTGCGATCACATACTCGTCCAATTAAAATTTGTTTTGTGGTAAGGAATAGCCCAAATTTCGTCTTTCATAGCCAGTCAATTAATTTATATTTTAGTCAGGATTTGTTTGGAATTTCCTCACAAAGGCCGGAGTGGTAACAAGCGTTATCCATAATAATTAAAGATTTTGGAGGTAAGTTGGAGGGGGGGGGGGGGGTTTAAACCATTTTTCGAAATTGACTCTGTTCATAAAATCATTTTTTAAAAAATTAAACTGGTCCAATTAAGGAAGCTGTGCTCATTGCCGGCGTTCACCATTATATAACGACATCCTAAATATAATTTTTTTGATATTAATAAATACAGTAAAAGAAACATTAACCACAAACCATCACAAGATTGTTAGAATTTTGTCATTTAAACCTTATATACACTATGACACCACTGAGTAAGGGGCCGAAATAGATCAAGTGAAGAATCCACTTAGTTCTTCAAGGAGTTGTCTTCAAAGGTTTGCAATGGTTACATATTCATTTCTTGCAAAGATATGGTCAATAATGTCTCGAATTTTTTTCTTCACAAAATCGGTTATTTTGGTTTTATTTACTTTTTGCTTCATAGACTTGTTAGCCAAATAATCCTTATCCATCTCAACACCAGGTATTTTTGATTCATATCAACGCAGTTTTCCGATTTTTCAACGCATTTGTTACTTGAATCTTCTCCATCTCCAAGAGCGCCATAACGCATTTAGAATTAATAGCTGTGCTTGCTGATTCTAACGTTATGTTTTTGAGTTATATTTTTGAGTTAAAACTTTTGACAAACATGTTTGACATATTCTATCTTTTGGCAATAATAGATCAGGTAAAAGGTACAGTACTTTATTTAAGACCTGCCTTTAATTACTTTATTTTTTCTTTCCTCCAATTTACATATGATAAACAAAGCAAGAAAAAAAAGATGAAGGGTCCAAGTTGTAAAATTAAGACTTTACCTCTCATGTTGATGGCATATCGAGGCTCTACGCATGAAGCCACTGGTTATACTCCGGCGAGAGTAATGTTCGGAAGGGAAATGAGGCTTCCTGCGGATTTGATGTATGGAACACCAGAAAAAGGTTCGCTCAGGTCTGAGAATTTTGTGGAGGAGCTTAAGGAGAGGCTGAACAATGTTCATGAACAAGTCAGGAATAAACTGCGAATATCCAGTGATCGACCCAAAGCAAGATATGACTTACTAGCTAACTCCCGCGGCTTCCAGGATGGTGATTTGGTGTGGCTATACAATCCGCGGCGAAAGGTGGGGAATTCGCCCAAACTTAGCCAAAATTGGGAAGGACCTTATACAATTATAAAGAAGATTAATGATGTGGTGTATAGGATCCAGCGGACCCCCAGGTCAAAGATGAAGGTCGTTCATTTGGATCGATTAGCACGATACCATGGAACTCTATCTGTTCGGGACGAACAGCCTTAGGAGGAGGGCACTGTTACGATTCGCAGCAACGCCGCATGGGAGGCGGGGCAACGCGTGTTGGTTGGTGGAGCTTCGCGACCTATCCGCGCTGCGTCATGGCTGACACGAGTGATTTATTGCTCGGTTTAATCTAGAAGGCAGTTGGTTACAACCTTTTTTTTTATGTGAGATTATTCAAGAATTCTTATAAAGAACTTTCTAGGTTTTTCTGTAATTTTAGGATTGTATATAAAAGGCGCATAGAACGCGCAGAGTAGAATAGTCTTATTTTAAGCGAGCTATAAGTAAGTTAAAGTACGAAACGATATTGGAAGGCTATTAAGTGTTAAAGTAGCGAGTTATTTAGTAGTCGTGTGTATTTGTGGAATAAATAAATTGTGTTTTCGTGTTAAATCGTTACACTGGAATTATTGAACCCCGAGTACGCAACATTATTATAGTCTTCAGATTTTCCAATTTAATTTAGTTTTTAACTATTGTAGTTTGTCTCTCTTTTATTTTTCTTTATTCTTATTATTTCTTTTGTGTGGTTCGTTAAATTGCTTGGTCTCTCATATTTTTTTTTTCATCAATCTAGATATCATTTTGCATTGTTTTCATTTTCTCTAGGTAATTTTAACCCCAGATTGGATTTTTCCAAAGAATGAACATTTGTAATGTAAATTACTTTCCATTGTGACAATTTTCATTCAAAACTGTGGTTTTTACCATTAATGATTCCTGATTTGCGCTATTGGCCCAAAAAGGATAAGCTTTCAGCAATTTTTCAAAAAATTTTTAAACAACTATGGCCTTTATGCTTGTCTCTAATAATCTTCCTCTTTTGGACATAATTTTTTTCTATATTTGGTTAACTATATCATTTTTTTTTACTTACAATGCTTTTTGTAATTTTTCAATTTTTTTCTGTTCACGTACTGTCGCCAAATTGATTCGTTTAGTGCTTTTTTTTCTTTCGAGATAATTTGGCACAAAATTGATGTTTTTGAACGAGTGCAAAGTTACAAAATAAATTAAGCTTCATCGAGAAAATTTTGCCACAAACAGAGTTTTAAATTGATGATATCTAATTTTCAGGTTTTTATACAGTTTTGATCTAAACTTGACCCTCTTCCAGGAGCCAAAAACCGGTTTTTATTGAAAAAAACTTTGGCTCGAAAAAACAAATTTTTAACAAGAAAACGATCTTGGCTCAAAATTTGAATATTTCAATTTTGTGACTCTAATTACCCCTTTCGGAATTATTTTTTTCCACAACTCTCTGATTTTGCCATGTTTCTCAGATTTTGTCATTTTGCTTTATTCTTCATATTTTTCTATTCTTATCATTTGTTCGTTTCGTTGAATTTTTGCTTTATTTTATTTATCAAAAAATGTATAATGAGAGCTAAGAAAGTAGACGAATGAACCTACATTCTGAAACAATTTTTCAATATCTATCCAACATAGTAACTGAGCCGGGTGGCGCAAAAATGTGGTGTGCATTTTGCCTTTTTGTTTTGTTTTTTTTTTTAACTATAAACGATAGCTGTGTGCTGAGTGCCTTAGATTATCCTCAATGGTATAATGTTTTTTTAATTTCGAAAGGGGGGGTTGAAACGTTAAAATTAAGTCGAACCGTAGAGGCTCTAAAAGCATAATTATTATAAACGTGTAAAATTTAAAATTTTTTCCAAAATGACGGCTAAAACGTCATTTTTCCACTTTTCCACTATTCGTCCAAATATCTCGGTACTGAAGAATGGCAAAAAGATGACATTGATAGCGTTGGATAAACCATTCACGAGGCGTAATTATCAGGTCTCATCTGCTCTATTTTGTCTGTATAATTCTTAGTCAAACTCAAAAATAAAAAATGAAACATTCATAGATTTTTACCAATTTCGTTGCTTCCATTCTTCAATTGAGACAGCCATAAAACTAAAAATATTTGACACACACAAACAGCAAATTGACTATACACCTATTAATAACTTGACTTGATAACTTAAGCTTATCGTACTGTCATGAGCGAAAATTTAATCGTTAAGGCATGGCGTGGCTATACAACTAGATACTCTAGTGATATCATAAAGTAGGCGCAATGAGATAGATTTGCTTTCGGGGTCTTATCTTGATAGCCTTAAAAATGAAAAATGGAGAAAAAAAAATTGAAAACATTTGAAAAAAAAACAAATCTGAGTGAAAACTGAAATATTTCCTATTAAACGATCGTAACAGGAGGTTCCATTATATAATAGTATATTATTAATCGAGCTTTTTATGAAAGCCATTATTCCCTTAGGGGGACGTTTGCGTCACGAGCCGCAGGCGAGGGGCGCAAGTCTCCCGTGGGAATAATGGCCATAAAAAGCGAGTATAATACTATACTTTGTCCACGGCCATTGTCTAATAATTACAAATTATAAAATCTTATAGGTAGTTTAAAGAAAATAATTGAAATGTCAAAGTGACACTCGCGTTTGACGGCAAAACCGGTGCCACCAGTGCATTTTTTACGCTGCGGCGTTTCATATTGCAATGTTGTCTACTCCTACTGGTTGCCAAGGTAACATATAGAACTTAAATGGCGAGCGGGAATAATGATATTATTCCCGCTGTTTCAACTCATATATCCCTCTAACGCTATATGAGCCCTATTTAACTTTTGTCAACAAGCTGAATATCAGTATATTATTAAGTGGTCGTGGACAATAGTTATTTATGTATTAAGAGCGAAAAGTACAACTTTTTCGCTCGGAGAGTGAAGTTTGCCGGCAATCACTCGAAAGCAAAAAAGTTACTTTTTGCTCGTAATGCATACAACTTTTTTTCTGCAAACGATCAATTTCAAATAATGTGAATCACAACTGAGCATAACTGAAGACACAATCTGGAAATTTAAATCAAAGTGACAATGACGTTTTTAATAATTGGTTGAGTGGTGGTAGTTGCTATTGACAGCAAGCGATAAAATCTTTTTCTACGAGCGTTCTTAATATATCACTTTCTTCACGCATTTTGTTTTTGAAAGCTTCACTTTCCCGCACGGCGTGCGTGAAAGTAAACTTGGCGTGCGGGAAAGTAAACATTTAAAGAATGACTGTTCTAAGGAACTATTATGCTTGCCTTTATTGGTTTTTGATACAAAATATACCTATAATATAGGTACTGTTTATTCCAATGTCACCAGTTCGTGCCTGAAACATTACGTCACACCAACAATCACACAAAGTATTTATCATAACAACCAATTGATTGTTGATTAATTCAGCTGTCATACTGTTGACAAAGATAAAGTTGTTTATGTATTGTATGTTTATTCCTTGTCTTTGTTACAATGAAGTGGCTCGTAGAAAAAATATTGTTTCTAACTCGTGCGGAAAGTGTCTTTCCCGCACTCGTCTGCTGCCCGAACGACGCAAAGCGGACGTTTTTCGACGCTTATAACTTTTAAACTGCTCACTTGACGGGATTTCGTAGTATTGCGTCTTTGCCGTAACTCCGGGACTATGTGGGGTACAGGACTCCCCACGGGTAGATTTCCACATACCGGGTGACCCAAATCCAATGTACATAGTCCGATCTCAGTTTCTATTAAAGATAAAAATTTGCAATTTGGAACATCAATATAACATGTTGCAACTAAAATTTTGCTGTTGTGAAATGTCAAATGTCAGTTTAGGATTTGTCGCAATTGGCACCAACTTTTACTTTTTAAATGTCAACCTAGATTTTCGTGTGCTAATTCGAAATTGGCTCGAAATTACCTTTCCAACGACTCATTACAGTTACCACTTTGATAACTCAATTAGCCATAAATTCACATTTTATAATAATTAAACTTTTTAGTTGCCCTCGGTATACCAGTCCAATTTCGCAGTACTGACCATGATTCCTTTGTTGTTAGAGTATCTGCAATAAAACAACGTCGGTTAGTTCATGACAGAACTGTTTTTGACACATACACATTATTAAGTGAAACATCTTGGACTTCCATTGTCTTTATTGAGTTTTTCACACGACGTTTCGAGCAGTGGAATCTCTGTTCGTTTTCAAGTGAAAAAACTGTTTCATCTGTTTCAATGGCTGTTTTAACAGAAACAATTTGAGATTTTGGTCACAAGGCAACCACCACGTGTTTAGGGAAGGACGACACCAAGAAAGATTTGGTTTCAACATTTGGCTAGTTCTAAAGCTAAAGAGCTAGTATGTATTTTCAACAAGATGGCCCACCCCCGCATAACTACCGCCAAGTGACAAATTACTTAAATGAAACTTTTGACAACAACTGGATTAGTACTGTTGGACCTGTTCACTGGCCCTCTCGCTCGCCTGACCTGACACCTCTGGATTTTTTTTTGTTGGGGCACATGTGACGAGTAATGTTTTCCTACATCCACAAGCACCAAATCGAGAAAATTTGGAGGAAAGGGTTCGATGGACCATTAATGAAATCACTGCTGATCAACTTAGAAATGTGCGACGCCCTTTCTCAGGTCCGCTGATACTTAGTTAATTCGTTGAGTCTCGGGCGCCACCCTTTGATATTTATAAAGCGACAAAGGGACCGCTTTGGTCTACAAGGTAGCTTTTAAACAGAGGAGAAATATTCCAGGGATTTTTAGATTAAAACACCAGGAGTAAGGAACAATAATCGGGTGTCTATTAAACTACGGTATAACGACATTCAAACACCTGCTAATACTACGACTGTTAGTGACTCTCTATAACTACATACGAACATATCCTAAAACTATGAAATTAATAACAGCGAGAGGGGGGGAGCAACAGTTAGTTACTTAGTAGACCAAATTCTGATGAACCAGGAAAAACGGGAGGTTTCGGTAATAAACCAGTACATTCTGTACTGGATGATCGGTAAAAATCGGTAGAAGATCGGTGCTACGGGAAGCCCAGGATGTAAAACAGGACGGTGACGGAATCGCCGGAAATCGGTAATAGGTCCCAAATCGGATTCGAAAGAAGCGGTACGGTGAGCGGTGTGTTAGCGACTTTCCCGGGTTACATATGAACGCACCCTGTGATGAACAAAATGAACGCGGCCAGAATCAGCATGGCACCTGCGTCACTTGAACGTCCCAGGTACTCCGGTGGAGCACAACTCCAACTACACCGGAAAATCACAAATCCACCTCTTTTGTGTCGTAAAACCTAGCATGACGTCAGGAGCCGAAACGTGAAGCAACAACGTCGGCCCCCTAGGTCAGATATCCGGTACTAACTCATCGAGTCCTCCCATTCGATTGGCCTCTTGACTATCGACCGTCGACGACCCGAAATATTCGAATTGTTTTACTAGTCTTAATAAATTCTGTCCGCTTGTTAAGCGCGACAAACAGGTGGCGCCATCTATGGGCGCACTCGCGGACCTACGACCGTTTTGGCCATTGCCTTTGCTTTTATATGGGGAATTCCCGTTTTTTATTTAAATAAAAGGTGTTGTAATGAGTTGGGTGATGAAATATAAAGAAAATGTTAATTGTGACGTCATTACCTGTGAGTTAGAGAAAAACTTCGTTACAAATGTCATGAGGAAATGGTCCGAAAATATGATACGTTGTATCGAAGCAAATGGCCGGCATTTTGAGCAATTAGAATACCTTTTTTCTTGTTTCAATATTATGTAAATAAAAACTTAGGTTTCCATTCAAAAAAATGAGTTTTCTCCTATTTAAAAAACGGGAAAATTGAAAATAAATTAAACTGATGTGTATGTGTCAGAAATAGTTTTGTCATGGTCTAACCGATATTGTTTTGATGTGCATATTCAAACTATAAAGGAATCGTGGTCAGCATAGCGAAATTCGACTGGTATACCGGGTGTAAACCAAAAGTTTAATTATCATAAAATGTTAATTTACGGCGAATTGACTTACTTAATTGGTAAGTGTGATGGGTCGTTGAAAAGGTAATTTTGAGCCGATTTCGAATTTGCATTAAAAAATACAGGTTGAGGTTTAAAAAGTAAAAGATGGTGTCAATTGCGACAAATCCTAAAATGACATTTCATAACAGCAAAATTTTAGTTTCAAGATGTTATATTGATGTTCCAAACTTCAAACTTATATCTGTAATAGAAACTGAGATCGGACTATGTACATTGGATTTGGGTCACCCGGTATGTGTAGACGAACAATTTTGACGTCTAATTCCGATAAGTTAAATAAAAAAGTCTACAAAAAATCGCAAAGTTGGGACGGTTTTTTGAAAAAAATTTTCTAATGGTCAAATTCTGGGCCTTCTGGACCCCTTTAGTTAGACGACTGGCCCAATAAGGATGGTACCAGGGGAAAGGGCATATCCTTGACTACTTTAAATCCTATCCCGCCAAAGGTGTCACTTTAATACAATCAATGGTGTCACAAATAAATATATGGGCAACTAGAAGACGTGGAGAGAAAAAAAATCGGTTATTAGTTTTGGTCTGGCTCATTTTTTGCCAATTTGGGAGTACTTTTCTTACATTTCACCCTGTAGATTCGACATTTTCGAATAATTCAGGGAGGTAGTACACACATGGGCCCTTGATCATGCCAAAAATCAAAGGCCTAGCTTTGAACTTGAGGTTTCGACGAATTTTTAAACTTTAAATTTCAAATTGCCGCTTTGAGGTATATTTCTGCCCAGATCGTGCATTTAATATAATGGCTTTCTATCTCAGGGGATACCTTAGAATGTTTTCTTTTTGGGACTTAGGAACCACTTTTCGTTGAGACGTCGCAAAATGGCCTTAATTGAATTTCGAAGCAAAAGATGCAGATTTTTGCAAATTCTGGCCGAAAACCCCGAATGGTTCCGAATCGTCGTCCACCACGGAGGTATCGGAAGCATTCGGAATTAGGCTCCTCCCACTGAACGTCAACTGACAGCTAAGATTTTTCGAAATGTAAACATTGACTTTAAAGCCTCAGACTAAGGAAAATCGGCCGAAAAGCGTGGAAAACTGTGTGGCCAGGGAAAATTTGAACATTTCTAAGAAGATTATTGGCAAAATGCCCAGTCCTAGAACACGTTTTCACAACGACTGGTCGATTTGAAAATTTCGTGTCGGGATTCATTTTTGGCTGATAACGTCGAAGCCCGACCACGCCGTTTTTGCCAAGACAGTGGCGGTTACAAATTCGGGCAAAAATGTATTTTTTTCGACTTTTCGGCAGACATGGGCGTAGTTATTTTTTTTTGCCATTTCTTCGGCTTTCCCATAAGAAATACATTGTGCAATGCTTTTTAAATGGGACAATATTGATTTCGTCATAAATAAAAGATGGAGGCGAAAAAAAAATGGCCGCCGTAGACAGGGTAATTAAAAAATGGGGATATCTCTGAAACGAATAAAGTTAGAGATCTGAAATTTGGTACCATGGTTCATTAGGGAATGGACTGCAAGTTGCCATGGCATCGAAACCTTATTTATGGTACCAAACCCATGGGTACCATTAACGAAATTTTGTATATAATTTTTCACGCTTTTACACGTGTATTTCTCAAAAGAAAAACGTTGGCCAATGCGTATTATATGGGTGGAATGTAAATTACGTCATATTTGAGGTACTCTCGGTATGTATATTCATGGAGCCTGTCAAGGGGCAGATGAGTATCTTAACGAGGTATGTGGGTGGGTGAAGAATTTTTTGCAATACTTTGCTATTCTCTAAAATACACAGTGAAGTGCGACTGAACTACCTTCTATGAGGTGTGACCCTTGGAACTCAATGAACGATACGCAGATTGACACTTGTGGGTCTAGATATATCTAGATGTGGGTCTGGACGTTCGCAGGCGAGACTAGGAACCATTATTCCAGGTAAAGATAAGCAGAACGCCGAACTAACATGTTAACCGTAACCGTACATGGTCCAAATTTGGATGGTACGTACCTATGGGGTTATCATAAGTTGTGATATAGCTACAGAAGCTGAGTAACGTTAGTATTTAAAGAACTGTTAATGATACATGGTTCAACTTTGGATGCTGGGTGTCCATGGGAGTACCATGAATGGTAATGTAGATGACATAGCTATGTAGCTGACCATAGCTAGGTTATAGCTGTTTTATGAGCCGATGGTGATATCAAGTTAAAAATCGAATGGTAGGTTTCCCTTATGTAAATTTCGCTAAAAATGACATTTTTCAAAATCCAAGATGGCCGCCTGAAAAGTTTTGGTTTTAAGCCGATATCTCTGGAACGGTTTGAGCTAGAAAGCTGATATTTGGTATGTGGCTACTTTATGGGGCGGGCTAGAGATCTCTGAGGTCCAGAACCTTGTCGCGGGTATCGAAGGTTCAATTTTGGGAACTTTTTAAATTTATTGACACTTTTTTGCTCCAACTTACTCACTGTTGCCAAAGGCCGCTGAAACCAAATGTATTTAACGTTTCGACTTTACGCTTACCGTAGGCCATCACCAGGGTATTCCCTTTTATTACCAATATTGCTTTACAAATGTGCCACGCCCAAACAATCAGTTTCTCGTACATGACTGACAAAATAGCTTTAACGAAGCCCATTCAACTGGTACTAACTGTTCAATTTTATCGTTTTTAGGTTCTGAGATTTGACTGATATTTTATAGCAAAGCCATTTATGACAATAGAACAACAGTGTCTCAATTAAGTGTGAGTCGTCGCAAATGCTGCTCAAAACGTTAACTACCATTTCACATAGTTTAATAGCAGTCTTATCGGAAGTGAAAAACTGCTAAAATTTTGTAAAAATTACCTAATGTTTTTATTTGATCGAACATTACGTCAACTAAATTAAAAACCTTGGACGACAAGTTAAGCAAGTATTTTGTGGTCGAAAATTCTCTATTCATTGGTGTCAATAGCAACGTTATACCATGTTTAGTTTTTTACCAGAATTAAATAGATATAAGTATTAAAATGTCCATAAAAAGTGAAACAATTACATTTTAGGCGCCATTTTGAAGGGGAAGGAAATCACTGAAACTTCCAAAATTGCAAATATTTTACATATTTTTACATCCTCTTTCATTTGAGACTATTTTTGATAAAATCTATGACAATCGATTTTGGGTGAAAATTTTCACACCCCCTCTTTGAAAATTTTGAAATTTTTACATTTTTCTGTTTATCTTGGAAACGGTAAGATTTTTCGATATGCAGGTTAATATGATGTATGAAGAGGTCATTAAGGGCTATCAGATGCATGATCCAGAAAGAAGCTGGCTTTCACGGTTTTCGAGAAAATAAAAAAAAAGTGCAAAATTTGTACCTTATATTTGGGCCACCCGTGCTCAATTACTGTTCTAGGCAAAGCTTCGAAAATGGGCTCTACGTGTAGCTCTATTCTTTTTCTTCCTTAGCTCTTCTTATACATTTTCTGATAAATCTTTATCGAAACGAGATATTAGCTGTTAAAGGCAGCAATGCACGATTTTTATCTGAAAATTTAGTTTTTTTGGGCCGGTTTGAGAGCCCCATATGTTTAACATAGAATTTTCTATATGTGTCATATAAATCTATAGTAATCGATTTTATTTGTTACTTTGGGTCGTTTTATAATGAATAGGACGTTGATTTCTGTTTTAGATAGTATAGGGTGGCTCAAAAAATGATGCAGGAAGCTAATATATGCTAATAATGCAGAAAAGGTCCATAAGCAGTGTGTTTTACATAGAAAGGGTGGATTATTTAGTACCTAGGCAAGGCGGAATAAAATGTTAGATATAGGCGATGAAAGCTTTATTAAAACCTACCAATGAAAGCAATTTTATAATTATGCTAAGAGTCTGGTGTTATATATGAGTGTTTACTGCGAAATAAATCCTTCGCCATTTTATCCACAAGTTGTTAAAAAAACACTAAAATTATTCTACTTTTTTGGCTAGTCGTATAGCTTTTGGGATAAATCCTCATTAAAACGCGACATAAGCTGTTGAAGGCTGAAATTCACGATTTTTATCTAAAAATTTAGGTTTTTGGACCAGTTGGGGAGAGTCTCATATGCTTAATATAGAAATATCGACTTTGCCCATTCAAATCAATAGTAATCGATTTTATTCGTAGGTTTTAGTAGTCGTATGATAAAGGGGGCATATATTTACGTTTTGGATAGTATAGAGTGTCCCCAAAAAATGTTGTAACCTAGAATTTTAGGATTTTTTCATGAAAATTGATCAGTTAATTTATTGCGTAAGTTCCAGTAGTTTTATGATAAATAGAGCGTTGATTTCTGTTATAAATAGTATACGGTGTCCCAAATAATGCTGCAACATTTAACTTTAGTTTTTTTTGTTTACTAATATTTTTTTGTAGGTTTTATTCCCCTATTATAAACAGTTAGGAACAATCAAAGCTATAAAACTGAAATTTCAATTGTAGCTTCGTTTCATAATCACTTTCGTTTTTAATTCGTTTCACAATCAATTTTAGCACGTTTTATACAATTTTCAAAAGCTGTTATGTTTGCGAATATGAAGTAAAGTATTTCAAACGTTTCGACATTTCAGTTACTTGTAGGTATCTTCAGGTTCTTTGTTAATACTTTTGCGGCAATTTGAGCTATATCAGAGGAACGTTCGGATATTTCGTAAACTATGGGCGCTCCGCGCGCGTGGTCGTAATCCACAAAACTTCAAAAGCACTCTGCCCACAGCGTTCGGATTTCCTAAATTATGGACGCCCTGCGAGCGTGGTCAAAAAAAATTGTCGCGTCTCAAGTAAAAAGCACACCATAAACAAACCAACTCAAGATTTCTGCTGACCAACCTGTTTATACCTGTTTATTCGATTTTTTTAAGTACTGAGTGGTTTGGCCCGTGTATCCTCACTTACAACTTTGACAAAAGATTTGTATATTATGATGTATTGTATTTAATGTGAGTGGACTTTTACAGTCCTCCACCGCGACCTGCGGTCTATTGTGGCTCACTCGAAGTGTTACCAGCAAGGTTTGCCCCTGGTTGCTCCACTAATTGTCACCGCTTATGCATAGACCCTCAAAGAATCTGATGAGTCTCTCGGCCGACACTGCGCTTGCATCTTGAGGCTCAATGATCGTGTTTCAGAACAGTGAGTATATCGATCTGGCAATAGCCGGGTAGTCACATATGAAGTGCTCGACTGTCTCGTCGTCCTCCAAGCACAGCCTTCACTCCGTCTCTTCGGACAGTCCGAGTCTGTGCATGTGAAATCTTAGGTGTCTATGTTCTGTGGCCACTCTGATTTGTCTCTTATTTAGTCTGAGGAATGTTTGGGCTGTTGTCCTCCCTATTTCTGTGATATTTTTTTTTGCCGTGGGATAGTCAGGGTAGGTTCTCCCACTAGTCCTGGGATTTGCTTCATTTCTGAAGTTCAGCCAAGACCAAAAAATATGGGACACCTAGTGCCGGCTCCGGGCATACAAATGCAGAGCTCGCCGCCCTTCTGGCTGGAGAGTCGGCCCTCTCATTGTTTTCGTAACCGCGATGGCGCGGGATCCGTACCAGTATGACGCTGTTCTCCTGCGATAGGATGTTCAGAGTCCTGTGGCAGTTCTAAACAGTTTTGGAATTGCAGCGCAAAGACATAAGCGCTAGAAATGCTGCCCGATTTAGCAGCATTCAATGGTATGTATCTCTGCCTGAAACACTGTGGTGAATCGGCTCAGGGCTCTCTGCTATGCAGATGCCATCCGATCTCCCGTACGTTCCGGACCCAGCCCCTTTGTCCTAGAACTTCGCTCCCTTCGTCCCAGTCTCCCCGTGAGGGAACCTTGACGAAGTAGCGAGTGTCTAATGTACGTTTTGATGCCATTAGGTCGGAGACCATGTTCAATACCGCAAGGCCTCCAAGCCCCCCTAGGCATTATTGGTCTCACCATCGAATGTTACTTGTTTCAGCCGGTATGTGGCCTTCATTGCCGGTCATTCCAGCGTATATTATATTGTTTTTTTTTCTGTCCCTAAACATGTGTTTGTGGTTTGAGTTTGCAAAAATGTCTAGTTAAATGTGTCTTTTGAAGCTGGTGGAAATCTTGCTCTGTGTGGGTTTTTTCTTTAAACTAAACCGTAAAACTGGACACTCAAATAGAACATCCTGCACGCAGCTAAAACCATAATACTCCATTATAACCCAGTAGGCAATAATTGCAAACGTTTATCTTCAATGTCGCCCCTGATTTACATAACGTATCCACTTTTTGCTCACAGCGATCCCGTTCGAATCCTGAAAGAATGCACAAATTTATGACGACAAGATTTACTGGCTACTCCGAAGTCCACCGAGCCCAATCCAGTTACAAAAGCGACACGTGATCCGACTTTAAAACGTCGACTCCAGGTTTAGCATCCCGACCGGGCGGGGGCAATAATCCGGGCCCTTTAATAAACCTCATGCCGAGCAATTTTGTTATTCGGAATTCATCAGTTGTTTATTTGTTCGTTTCGCTCAAGCCCCGTGAGGGGGGAGGCGGGTGGCGAGGGGGGAAATAAGAAATAATTGTGTCCTCCGCAAAAAGGCATTAATTACCGGGGACAAAGAAGCGCTATCCGGGGTGGCAAAGAAGACGAAAAAACGGGGACCAACAAAGCGTGCCTGGCGTAATGAAGATTGTATCTGTGTTTTTTGTTTGCTTCGCAATTAACGGCAAAAAACGTCCGCAAAAAGAATTATTGATTGCTTATCTGTGACCATTCCATTTGTTTTGGCGGCGGTGCCCCACAGGAGCGACCGGGAGGAACAATTAATTGTTTTTAGTTGTGTACGAAATCTGGCGACTGCACTATTGAATTTTATTTAATCACGTTGATTTGTTTTGCACAATAATTGGCTTTCGTACGATCACAAAAATGTTGTTAAAAGTTGGGGGGGGGAGGGGGGGGGGATTATCTGTAGCACGCGCAGCAGGGTCCACACAAAATCATCCAAAGTAAAAACCTCCAAAAAAAAAAAAGTCCAAATTAATTCAGTCCACTGATGATTTTGTCCAAAATAAAAACATCCACCGAAATTCCATCCAAACCAATTTACATCCAAAGTATTAACATCCAAAAATTTTCGACCCACCGTATTTTCATCCAACGAAAAATCATCCAAAGTGTCCTTAAATGACCTTCAAACAGGGAGTGCTTACTCAACTACTTTCCGGTATTTTAATATTTCGAGTGTCGTGTGTCGACTATGTTTATTGTCAGTGTTGCCAATACGAGCGAAAAAGCTCCATTTCGAAGCATTTCATCCTTGATGTGAGCGAAGTGTGAGCTTTAATCACGCTGAGCAAATCGATGATAGGATTTTTCGAGAATATTCGGTATTTAGAGTAATGCGAACGAAGGACCAACAATGTCAAATAATAACATTGACGTTTGACGTTACGTTGACGTTAGTGTCGCACCAGAACACACCATTGGTGAAGTTAGTACACGTTTGGGCGTTCCATTGGGAAACGAGTGCCGCACTTTTTGACCTTAGTGCAACCAGGTCGTGTAGGTGGTGCAGCACCGATTTCATGGATATTGGTGGGTGGGGGGAAACCACAAAGCATAATTTTATATTTTTCTAATAGGTAACTTTAATAAAATAAAAGGGAAATTATATACAGCCGTATCGTCAATTCTCTCTTTCAGCATATAGAGTGAAGAAGAGTATTAACCTTATTTTTTGGAAACAAATAAGTGTTCGTCCAAAATTAAATTCTTTGTGAAAAATGTTATTGATCGTGATGGTGACCAGGTAGATCATCAGTAAATATTGAATGAGTGGATAATACTTTTCCTGAACTTATTATACCTTTATTGCAGTTTCAATTTGATAATTTATTTTTCAAGGTCATAATTATGATATTTCAAGATTAAGATACTTCAAGGTCATAAAACCGGTCTTCATTGATTGTGCACTTTTAAGCCTAGTTCTCAGAGCTTTGTCATGTCGCTGCGACACTTCGTCCGACCCATGAAAGATCAAACTTTACAAGTTATGTCAACCCACTGGGTTATTAAAGGAATACGCTATCACTGCTATAAGTGGTGTAGTGATGTAAAAGTTCCGGAAAAATAATATTCGGAAAATTTTCTAGAAAATTTCTGGAAATTTTACGGGTAAAATAGGAAACATTTGGAATTAAAAATTTCTAGCATGTTTAAATGTGTTCAATGGCTAAAAGCATTTTTAGTTTAGGAAATACTTATTTTGTTTGTAAATTGTGGCTCCGTAAAGCTAGAATTTTTAACATAATCATAATTGTATTAAAAAATCCGGGAAAACTTTCACAGTTAAGTTTAAAAGAAAGGGATTTGATTGCGGATTGACAACAATGACATCGACTTGTGACAAATGCAAAAAATTTCCATTTCAAGTTTCGTTCAAAATTTCGGTTTGGAAAATTTCTGCCTTTACATCACTGAAGTGATGTGTGTAGTGTAAACCAATGAGGTAGAAGATATGGACAGAACAAACCAATACCGATATTCCCCTAAAATGGTTCCGTTTTTTGGCCCGAGGTCCGCCATTTTTAAAGTACCCACGACGTAATTTCATCTTCACAGTAATTTCATCAATTGATGAAACAGGATTTGCGATTATTTGAAGTAAGAGGTCAATTGACGTCACTACTGGTGGATATCACCGCCATTTTTTAGGTGCCACTTTGAACTTAATACAGTTACTACCTGGAGGGGAGGAAAAGAAAAGTTCTGATTTTGTTGCGAGACAAAACCAGATCTCAGCTACGCCGTTCTGATTGGCCCAATTCTTATTTTACACTTTTAAACAGTCTTTGAGTCATGGATAAATCGCGTTTTAAACTCGATTAGAGTTACTTAATCTTTATAATGCAGTGTTTTGAAATTTAATATTTTTATTTATACTTAATATAGTGATTTTTTTTCAATTATAATTTTTATTCGTTTAGATCTTTTTTTTTCTTGACTTATGAGGCTCATCAATTCTATTGTCTTTATTTTTTATAGATCCTAAATTTTTGTTTCGCAAATTATCTTACCTCCTGTATTTTTTAACTCTCCACGCAAAACATTCTAAAACCATCACTTGTGTTTTTGATTTTTCAAAAATTTAATGTAGCCTTCTCCCTTTTTGAATTAATATAGTCATTTAGTAATATTTTGTGGTTATTGTTCTTATTAACTCTTTTTGTTTTCTTAATGAGACTTATATCTATTTGCTTCTCACATTGTTTTTTTTTGCATTTTTTATTTGTTGCGATAACTCTTTTTTAAGTTGCAATAACTTTTTTTTCAAATAAAGTTTATTTGTTTATATTTTTATTTATAAAAAAGTTTTAGATTTCTTGTTTACGTCACTTCTCATCATTTTTTTCTTTGATCTCTTTGTGGTCCGCTCATTTAATTTGGTTTCAGTTTGCAACTTTTTATGTTTGTTGCTGTAATTTATTTTCCCGTCGTATTTCCTAGTATTAGAGTTATTTTTCTCACCACTTTGCGCAACTAAAAGTTCAAAAAAATTACTTGCTGTTTCTAGTTACAAATTTCGAAAACTCTAACTCGTTCCGGAAATAATCGCAAAAAACAAAAATTTTGAAAAAAGTTTTTATTTTTTTGGGTCTTAATTTAAAGAGATATTTAAAAATAAATGACACTTTTAGCCACTTTTTGGTCTATTCAACGTGTTATTTTCCTTCAAATCCGAATTTTCGTTTTTATGGAACCATTATAAATTCTGAATTCTGATTCGAAATGCATACTGAATTGAAATACAGACTTCAAAATACAAAAAAAAAATCCTAGACTGTATTTAAAAAATAATAATTTGATGATGAATGAAAAACGAAACGTTTGATTTTGAAAATGAAAGAATGAATATGAAAATACCACATGAAGAGACCAAAAAGTGTAATTTATTCTTAATTATCTGTTTAACGTTTTTTAAATTATCTCTACATACTTTCATGAGAGGATTATGGAACATTTACAAGGAAGGTAAAAGATCCATAAAAGTCAAACACAGACAAAAAAAAAATGTTGACTAATTTTAAGTGTAAAATCCTGTTTTATTTTTTAGTTAATTTTTTTAAACATCTCTAGTGACTATACTTTTTAAAAGGGATTTCTACGTTTTTCAAAAATGTTTCCTAAATTTTTGCAATTTTAATGCACATTTCTTTTAGTAAATTTAGATAATTTTATTTTCATCATTGAAAGTTGGAAAAAACCATTGAGAGTTAAAAAAAAATGTTGACAAAAAGTGGGGCCAAAACTGTAAAACAGGAGAGTCTTTTCAGATGTAAAATACAGTAAAATACTAGCTGGTTGGTGTAGACAAGAAATTTTAAATAAAAAATAAAAAAAAATAAAAGAATTTAATGTTATAGCATTTTCGGTTTGCTACTCTAGAGCAATTTGTGAATATTTCTAACTTTAAAATATGATTCAGAGAGTAGAGAAAAGAGATTCCTCTCGAATTGTTCTAGAACATTAAGCCAAAAAATGCTGTTAATTACCTTATGCTGCGCATGCGAATCACGCGAGGATTACCACGAGGATTTTCAGTGATACGGGCGCTCCCTGGGAGCATTTCTGGTGAATTGAATGAGCGAATTTAAATTTTTGAGTTGTCAACATGGCAACACTGTTATTGTTATTTCTTTATGATTGTTTGTTGAATAGTTGTAAAGTTTTAATATTCAGGTATATTATATTATACCATATCATACATATTCAGTAAGCTTACATAATATTCAATAAACTTTTCATAATACCAAACCCGATTTATTCGTTATTATTGTTACGGCGAGCGTTACGCTCCGCGACAAAGGAGCTAGAACCTTCGCGTCTCGCGCCGTCCGGGCGTTTCAGCATGGGACTGTCACGAGTGATTTATTGCTCCGTTTATTTAGAACGAAGGTTGTTTACGACCTTTTTTTTATGTGTCTCGTATTAATTATTTTTGTTCTAAAATTTTCTAGGCTTTTCTGTATTTTTAGGATTGTGTATAAAAAGCGATAGGATTGTGTAAATTTCCTTGGTGCAAATAGGGGTAAGAAATTCGTTGATGTCACGTTGACATTAATTTTGATACCAATATGTTTCTCATGGAGGTCAAATATACGAAGGTCGGATTTAGTTGAAGCCCTGATTGTACAAAACGGCCTTCTTAACGGTCCATGATAGACAGCATGGAGGTGTCTGGAGGGACCCAACAATGCGTGCCGAAATGAATATATGGATATTTATTGTTTTCTGTTTTTTTGATTGAACATGCTTTAGATACAAAAAAAATCCAAAACATTTTTTTTGTTTAAATTTAATAATAATGTTGCTAGCAGTTGAACTGAAATGAACCCTCTAAAATTATAAAAGTATGTTCAGGTTACATACATGGTAAAAACTGAATTACCAATACTTAATGTAGGTATACTACCTGAACTAACACAGGTACATTATACTGAACCTAGCAATAGAGGGGCCACAAACATTAAATACACTAGTCTGGTGTCTGCCAATAGTGGGGTTTCTATAACATTCACCCTCGCATTCACCACATAGTCTGGTAGCAGTAGCGCCCCACAAAGATTATTGTATTCTATGTGAGTGGACCTGTTCAGTCCTTCGCTGCAATCTGTGGTCTATTGTGGCTTCAGAGACATTAATCACTCTGGTGTCTGGCAATATAATGGCTCCTTTTAACATTCTTTACTGGCTCTGCCAGTTGTAGTTTCTCCACAACCCGCGACTAACACAATCACTCTCATGATACACTTTTGATGTGACTTGAGTATCTGAAATTAGTAATTTAACTGTTTGACAGTAGGGCCTGCGACGCCCTTTCTCAGGTCCGCTGATACTTACTTAATTCGTTGAGTCTCGGGCGCCACCCTTTGATATTTATAAAGCGACAAAGGGACCGCTATTGCCTACAAGGTAGCTTTTAAACAGAGGAGAAATATTCCAGGGATTTTTAGATTAAAACACCAGGACTAAGGAACAATAATAGGGTGTCTATTAAACTACGGTAAAACAACATTCAAACAATATACAGCGAGAGGGGGGGAGCAACAGTTAGTTACTTAGTAAAGGAAATTCTGATGAACTAGGGAAAACGGAAGGTTTCGGTAATAAACCAGTACATTCTGTACTGGATCGGTCGGGGTCGGAAACTTCAATATTGCGTACAAGTAGTAACAACAATATGAAACGGTAACGGAGCTTTGGGACCACTGGGACTGGGGTTTCGGAGGAAGCGCACTTTATAATTCGGAATCGGATATAGTCGGTTTCGGTTTAATCACATCCAGGTTGGCTTTGAAGATCGGTGCTACGGGCAGTCCAGGATGTAAAACAGGACGGTGACGGAATCGGTGATAGGTCCCAAATCGGATTTGAAAGAAGCGGTACGGTGAGCGGTGTGTTAGCGATTTTCCCGGGTTACATATGAACGCACCCTGTGAAGAACAAAATGAACGCGGCCAGAATCAGCATGGCACCTGCGTCACTTGAACGTCACAGATACTCCGGTGGAGCACGACAACTCCAACTACACCAGAAAATCACAAATCCACCCCTCTTGAGTCGTAAAACCCTGGCATGACGTCAGGAGCCGAAACGTGAAGCAACAACGACGGCCCCCTAGGTCAGATATCCGGTACTAACTCATTGAGTCCTCCCATTTGATAGACCGTCGACCTCGACCAGTGATGCCAAGTCAAGGATTTTATCCTTAGATCTAAGGATTTTTAGGAACGTTCAGGAATTTAGGAAGATTTCGTAAAATTTGTAAGAATCTGAGGATTTTCTATTGCGTACAGATCTTTACTAATTAAAAGCGACAAATACCAAGCAAAATTATAAATGCATAAAAAAACACAACAAATAATGAAATTCACGAAACTTCATTACTACTACTAGTGGAGCTGGAGTAAACAGAGCACTTTGAGTAAAGCTGCATGATCTCGGCACAATACACTCCAACCGTCAATTGTCAAATGGTAAATGTCATCGATTGGATGATTGGATGTCCGTCGTTCGATTGTTACTGTCATTCCACATTAATCCACATTCCTCATAACCTTACTTTTGTGACCCAGAATAACATTATTTATTACAACTACATTATTTCAAATTAAGAATAGGTAAGGTGTAAGGTACAAATATTTTACCACAGCGATTTTAGGCTATCTCCATTATCATCAGATGTGGAAGATAAAGACCTGACCCCAAAAAAAAGCGCAAATTCAGAAGTGAACTTGAGGCTGATGAAATGAATACAAAATGCTACCAACAAAAATTCCGAACGGAGTGGTTAACTGACCCAAAGTACAAAAATTGCATTCAAGCAACGAAGGATCCAACTAAATTCAAATGTCGGCCATGCAATGTAGAGCTGCACTGTGGAAAAACTGATATTAAACGACACACAGAAACTTTGAAGCACAAAAATAATTTAAACAAACTAGCAAATACAAGTGATATTTCTAAACTTATAACTAGGCAAAATTTAAGAGTGGACCATGAGAGATTGCCACTGCAAAATGTAGCTACAGCTGAAATCAAATTATCATGTTTTTTTGCAGGTATGTTATTGGTAAATTCTTTTTACTTCCACTTTCTCTCATACAAGAATTAGCAGCCATAATATGATATGCAGAATTTTTTTTTCAGAACATAATGTGGCATTGCAGGTTGTTGACCACCTACTGCCATTATTACAAGACATAGCTCCTGATTCAAACATTATGAAGAATGTCAAGCTAGGAAGAACAAAATGCACTAACATAGTTAAAAATGTTTTGGGAAAAAAAGCTACTGATGACCTGGCAGAAATATTGAGAACAAGCAAATTTAGTATATTGATAGATGAGAGCACTGACATTGCAACAAATAAGCTTTTGGCTGTGGTTGTGAGGTATTTGGATGAGGGCAAAATTAAAAATAATTTACTAGAACTATTAACTATAGATGCAAAAGACTGCTCAGCTGAAGTCCTATTTCAGAATTTTGAAACTTGTTTAAAAACAAAAAATATTCCTATTCGAAATGTCATTGGCTTTGCAAGTGACAATGCTAGTGTAATGATGGGCAAAACATATTCTTTTAAAACCAGGTTGCAAGAGGCGACAGATGCACTTATTACAATTCCTTGTACCTGTCATTCTGCTTCTCTGGTATCAAGTAAAGCTTGTGAAAGTTTACCTCGAACTCCTGAGGAGTTACTTCGATCAATTGCAACATATTTTGCATTAAGTTCGAAGCGAATTGCCCAACTAAAAGAAATGCAAGAGTTCTTTCATGTAGAAACAAACAAAATTTTGAAACTAAGCAGTACGCGCTGGCTCAGCATGCACCAATGCATAGTAAGAGTATTAGATAATTGGGTAGTCCTTGAGCAGTATTTTAGCCTTGCTGTTTTCGAAGATAAATCAAAAGCTGCTGAATTTATTTTAGATCAGTTAAAAAATCAATGTAATAAAGCATATTTTTATTTTTTAAAATATGTTTTAAATTTTTTTAATTCATTCAATGCCCTTTTCCAATCAAAGAAGATGCTTATTTTGGATTTGTCAAAAGAATGGAGACGATTATTAAAACAATTACTGTTAAATTTCATCAAACTGAAGTTTTAAATGTTAATAATCTGAACTATTCTGATCCCAAAACCTTTTTATCTTTGGAGAATATTGATTTAGGCAGCGAATGTAATTCATATCTCAAAAGATTACCAAAAAATATTTCTACGAAAATTAGGAAAAAAGCTTTAGAATTTTATGTTGTTTCCAGTAATGAACTGAAAAAAAGGTTTCCTTTACAAACAGACTTTTTTGATTGTTTAATATTTCTAAAACCTGAAATTGCACTCAATCCTGTCAAACCGGACATAATTTCTAGTTTACAAAATGTGTACAAATATTATGAAAAAATTGAAAAAATCTTTCCACACAAACTGTTGACATACAATGGAAAAAAATATGTGTATTTTTTGATGAATTTCAGAAAAAGGAGCTTCAAAATCTTACTGTTGAAGAATTTTGGTATACACTATCTGAATGTAAATCTTTTGACGATTCTTATTGTTTCGACCATATTTGCTATTTGGCCCAGTTGGTTATGGTTTCGCCACACTCAAATGCTGAAACTGAGAGAGTGTTTTCAGTTGTAAATGACGTAAAGTGCAAAAAAAGGAACAGGTTAGGAAATGACTCCTTAAATGCATTATCTGTTATTAGATTTAATTTAAATAGTTGTGATACAACTTGTGCAAATTTTAAAGTAGAGCTTAATGAAACATGAAAACCTCTATTTAGGTACCTAATTGTTTGTTTCGGTATCGCTACCACAAATGTGTTAATGGTGAAACCAGTTACTTTTAGCTTTAGCATATTGTTTTACTATTTAAAATGTTGCATTTATTTTTATTTGGAGTTTTTATTAGTTATAGATTTGTCACTAGTAAACCACTGGCCATTATGTGTTTTATGCCAACGACTGAAGACCCACTAATGCAGTTACAGGTATCCACCTAGTTTACTCTTGTGCCTAGTCATCTTTAACTTAAAATAGAGAAGGTTAAAAAATGTTTCTTGTTGAACTTTTATTTTTCTACATATAGAAATGATAAGTCCTTATTATTTTTTGTCGCAAAACATATTTTTGTTTTTTTTTTATTTAATATAAGTTATGCTAGAACACCTGCTGTTTTTTTTTAATACTTTAATACCTTTGGGGTGCCTCTTTTATTAACTAATGAAGTGTTATAGATAATTCTGAAATGTTTGAGG
Organism: Taphrorychus bicolor; assembly: GCA_951812265.1. Taxonomy (NCBI): domain Eukaryota; kingdom Metazoa; phylum Arthropoda; class Insecta; order Coleoptera; family Curculionidae; genus Taphrorychus; species Taphrorychus bicolor. Next base: position 37,205,028 of record OX638304.1, read on the forward strand.
CGGAAAATTTTTTAGTAGATACTTACTTTTGGGTATATAAAACCTCAAACGATTGTTTGGGCGATTTGTTTGTTGTTGAAGAAGGAATTTTGCACTATTCACAGTAAAATTACTGTGGATCACTGCAAGATTACTGTGGACGAATCCAACTAGTGGATTCGTTCGAGCCCTTTCTAGGATTAATTGTTATTCACAGTAGTTTTACTGAGAATAGTTCCTTTGTCAACAACAACGCACGATTTGCCCAAAAATTGCATGAGGCTTTACCCAAAAGTAGGTCCAAAAAAATAATTAAGTGTTAGACAGGTGATTTCTTAAATTATTAGTGTAAGTCAAAGGAAAAAAGTTGCTCTTGTGAGAATTTTAGTTTAAATGAAAATTGAAAAATAATTGTAAAATATTTGCAAAAAATGAGCATGGCTGCGTGGTATCTAAAAAATTTTCGCCTGCGCCGCAATATTTTTATTCGCTTTCTTTATTTTACTGAACATCATAAGCCGAGTTCGGTAATTCCATCAGAGCACTCGGGACACAGACCATCTCCCAAAATCTTTACAAGCTAGAGTGAGATAGATTGATATCTCGAGCGCTCGGGATGTAATTACCGAACTCAACTAAAATTCAATCATTCAATCTAAGAATCTAAGGAATTCTAAGGATAAATCGTGATCCCACTAAGGATTTTTTCACAAGACATGTTGGCAACACTGACCTCGACCTTCGACCGTCGACGACGCAAAATATTCGAATTATTTTACTAGTCTTAATAAATTCTGTCGGCTTGCTAAGCGCGCCAAACAGGTGGCGCCATCTATGGGCGCACCCGCGGACTTACGGCCGTTTTGGCCATTGCCTTTGCTTTTATATGGAGAATTCCCGTTTTTTTATTTAAATAAAAGGTGTTGTAATGAGTTGGGTAATGAAATATAAAGAAAATGTTAATTGTGACGTCATTACCTGTGAGTTAGGGAAAACTTCGTTACAGGCCTCATTCTATAGATACCGTTAATATTCAATCTCTCCTCTGATTTCCTCATCAACACGCTTTCTCTGTCTTGTTATTCAGAGTTTTCAGAGATATACTTTCTGTAGATTTATCCTAAAAGTAACAGAGTTTATTATTGACTCATTGGGATGTTTGCATGTTGGGTGACTTTCATCGCTATGAATATGCGATGGAATTTGTTCCATTGTCTAAAGGCCCCATTCAGCATTTCTCCTGTGGCCCATCTACCGCATAAAACTCATGAACGGTGGGGCCCGAGACATCTTCGTCATTCCATTAATACAAACACTTTGTTCTATTTTTTTTACTAAGATTTCTTTCAATGCATACATAGAAATAATGCGTCGAATGACATTTTATCTAATGACATTCAGGAAATACATTTTAATGTATTTTTTTTAATTCATGCTCTAAAGATTTTAATAATTAACAATTCATGCAAACAATACATTATATAAAACAGAATTCCGATTTGTTTACGTTTCTGCCGACTCGGATCAATAAACTCTAGATATTAACCCGCCGTAGCGAGCTAATGGCAACCACCATAAAAAGATTAGGGGTCATTTCAAGGAGATTTTGGATTAAAATGCTTTGGACGATTTTATTTTGGAGAAAATCATCAGTGGATCGATTTACTTTGGACGTTTTTTTTTGGATAGTTTTCATTTGGACAAAATTGTGCATCCCCGCGCAGCATCTTCGTGCAGCGTTGGCACTTCCAGAGTATTAAAGACCCATGCCGGAATTTTTATTTTATATTCCTTTCTTCCACTGACTAAGATAGAGTGAACCGAGTATTATGACTTTATTATGACCATATTATCTTCTTCTTCTTCTTCTTTATGTGCCATGTCCGGTCTCCCGAACGTTAGCGATTACTATAGAGATTCTGCAACCCTGAATAGATCAACAGCGCTCCGGATGCCTACCCACTCCCTGATGTTCCTGAGCCAAGAGATTTGCCTCCATGGCAATGGAAGGCAGGCGGGATGCCTCCGACATCCCGCCTGCCTTCTATTTTTCCTTTCATGATCAACTGGAGAAGATGATACTTATCTCCGGGCAAGATGTGGCCAAGGTAAGCAATCTTGCGACATTTCACTGTGACCAATAATTGTCTCCCCACCCGTTGTTCGTCTCAATACTTACTCATTGGTCAGCAGATCAGTTCACGGGACGCGCAGCGTTCTACGATGGATCCATATATCAAATGCTTCCAGCCCATTTATTGAGCTAGTCTTTAAAGCCACATTATCACTTGAACTATTTACAAGAAATGGATCACCACAAATCTCTGTAACCACGCCATTTACCAGCTAAAAGTGGAGTTATATGGCCACTTAAGATGACTCGGTGTTATTAGATCATAGTCGACACTGCATTCTGCTAACACAGCAATTGTAATACTATAAATGCAGGTGTATTCAGTAATGTTTTTCAGTCTTTAAGATAGTCTATACGAGTAAACTTCAATGTAACTTCAACCTTTTATAAATAAAATCAATTTTTAAAAACAGAAGTTTCATTAATAAGAACAAAATTGGCGCAGTCGGTAGGATCCTTTCGGAAGTTCGGTTCGGTTTCGAGAAAGTACACGGAAATCGAGTGAAGTTCGAAGTGAAGTTCCATAGTGAATGTTCAATAGTGAACTGTGAAACCCGGTGATCCGAGGAAAGTGAAACCAGTGACCAACATCCTCTGTGTTTACAGTTAAGAAAGGATTCGGAAACCTCGCAGGACATCTTTTAACTCCTGGCCAACATCGTTTTCTGGTCCGCCACAACAAGAGAAGCCAGCAGGATACATTAGCCGTGCTAGTGTCCACTACAAGCAGTACTACCCTAAGCAGTGCAACTACCTAGCGACGTACCGTTTGATACAGGACGAGATACTGGGAGACAAATTGTGAGTCGTTTGTTTCTTATAGTTGGAATGCCTGTTAGTTAGGAATAACCAGTTAATGGCAAATGAATAAGTTTAGTAGTAAATCTAAACGAGTATTCGATATAACCTATCCAAGAGGAATCACTAGTTTAAGTAAAGTCACAGAACCAAAACCTCAAGAAGCTTCGACTTCAAGTTTAAACGATTTGTATTCAGAAATTGCTGCAAATTGTGTATTACAACCGATAGGAAACAACACTATTAATTTAGGACATACATTAGAAGTAGGAAGTATTAATCCCACTGTTAAAATGGCTGATGCTTTGAGATCTACCGTTACTCTTCTAAAAACATTCGACGGAACCCCTTCTCGACTAGAATCTTTCATTAATCAAATCAATACATTTCATGCACGTTACTTTAATGCTGACCCATCACAGCAAGAATATGTACTTTTGGCAATAAAATCAAAAATATTAGGTGCTGCTGAAGATTTCCTTTTAACTCGCCCAGATTTACAAACCTGGAACGACATTAAAAATGCACTTCAACAAAAGTTCAGTGACCCTGTCACCAGAGCTAACCTACAGCAACAACTAATATTCCTTTCTAAAAAGAATGAATCCACTCAGGACTACATTCAAAAACTTAAGGCTTTAGTTACAAAAATAAATACGAAAATATGTACTGAAGTAGCTAATGCTGAGGCAAGAGCGATACTGATTTCACAAAATGAACTTACCGCGACACAAAATTTACTAGCCAATATTTCAAGCGAATTACGAACGTTATTGATTGTTCAAAATCCACAAAATTTGGACAGTGCAATTGATATAATAACTAATTATGAAATTTTAACTAGCCAAACCACTTTTAAGAATAACTATCTACAAAATCACAGTAAGCCAATTAATAGGCCTGTTAATCAAGTAGCTTCAAATACTCAGAGATCCTTCAATACACCAAACCTTCCAAGACCCCAAAATTAATTTTTCTCAAATCACAGAAATCAAAATAATCAACCACTCAATCAACAAAGACCACAAATTCGACCACAAAACCAACAACAAAATTTACCAAATCAAAGAAGCGTTCCAAAACAACAATATCCACAACCAATGTCCGGTGTAAGTACTGTGAAACGAAATCTGACCCAAATAAGACCTCAATTCCAAAATAGACCGCAATCTCATTTCCAACCAACGGGAAACCCAAACTTTACCTCTCAAGAATTAACACATCTTGAAAACGAAGATAATGGTTATGACTACCAATTTGAATCTGACAACAAATACCCTAATGAAGACTACTACCCTGAAGTTGAAAATTTTGAAGACTATCCACCTTCATCTTCATCATTACCTTCGGAAGAAAGTTTAGTCGAACAGCTTGAAAATTTTCAATTACAAGCCTCGGACAAAACCAACCCTGTTTAAGCCTAAACAGTATGCAAATTAATCAATTACCCTACATTGAAATACCAAATTACAATATTCGACTACTCATTGATACTGGATCGCATGCCTCTCTTCTCAGACCTTCCATAGCAGAGACATACTTTCCAGATTCAATTAAACCATACATAAGCACGTTACAAACATGCGCAGGTGCAAAAAAGGCTACAAGTAAAGCAGAAATTCCTTTGTTTCTTTGTTTTGGCATAACAGAGCCAATAGAATTTATACTTTATCCTTTTCACGAGTATTTCGACGGAATTTTAGGAATAAAAGATATCCGTAAACTAAAATTAAGCATCGATGTAGAAAACGAAAGACTAGTGAACCGACATCTAAAAATCCCATTTCAGAATAGACAAGACTTTGATCATTACGTAATTGAAATCCCACCAAAAACTATTCAGAAAACAACCTTTAGAACCAAGTTACCTAATAATACCACTTGGACAATGCCCTATCACTACGACGAAGATATTGAAATTCAACCAACACTGGTATCAGTCACAAATAACTCTTACACACTTGATATTTTCAATCATTCTGATAAAACCATTACTATTGAATGCGACACAAGGGACGATCTTCCCTTAGAACCAATAGATCTTAATAATTTTGAAATTTTTAATTTTGAAATAAATAACCTTGTAAATAAAAAACAATTGATTAAAACTGAAAAAATTGATTTTGAAAATCTAATAAGGCATCAACATTTAAACCAGGAAGAACGAGCTCAACTCTTTAAGTTAATGAAAAATTACCCTCAAGTTTTACATAAACCCGGTGACAAATTAACATTTTCCAATAAAGTTAAACATGTAATCAATACAACAGATGAAATACCAGTTCATTCAAAAAGTTACCGATATCCCTATGTTCATAAAGAAGAAGTAAACAGGCAAATTAATCAAATGTTAGTAGACGGAATAATCCAACCTTCTAGTTCCCCATGGAGCTCACCAATATGGATCGTACCAAAGAAAATGGACGCCTCAAATCAGAAAAAATGGAGACTAGTCGTCGATTACAGGAAACTGAACGAAAAAACTATCGACGATAGGTATCCTTTACCAAACATATCGGATATACTGGATAAACTTGGCAGATGTCAATATTTCACCACCCTCGATTTGGCTAGTGGTTTCCACCAAATCGAGATGGACCCAAACAGTGTGTCAAAAACAGCCTTCAATGTAGAGCATGGACACTATGAATATACAAGGATGCCGTTCGGGTTAAAGAACGCACCTTCTACATTTCAACGAGCCATGGACAACATCTAGACTCTTTAAAACAAGTTTTTGATCGTCTAATTTCACACAACATGAAAATTCAGTTAGATAAATCGGAGTTTTTACAGAAAACTGTTGAATTTCTAGGACATGTCGTAACCCCTAATGGAAACAAACCAAACCCGAAAAAGATACAAGCAATAAAAGACTTTAAAATACCAAACACACCAAAAGAGATAAAATCTTTTCTTGGCCTGGTCGGATATTACAGGAAATTTATTAAAAACTTCGCTAAGATCACCAAACCATTGACAAATTGTCTAAAGAAAAACGTAAAAATAATTCATGACAAACCATTTGTAAACTCCTTTCATTTGTGTAAAAATTTTCTAATGAATGACCCGATTCTTCAGTATCCCGATTTTCAAAAACCCTTTATTTTGACTACAGACGCATCAGACTATGCAATCGGAGCTGTTCTATCACAAGGACCTGTTGGAACTGATCTTCCTATTGCATATGCCAGTCGAACCCTTAACCCTTCTGAAAGTAATTACTCCACCATCGAAAAAGAACTTTTGGCCATCGTATGGGCTACTAAATATTTTAGACCCTATCTTTTCGGTCGAAAATTCACGATTGTGACTGATCACAAACCACTTCAGTGGCTTTTTTCAATAAAAGAACCCAATTCGAAATTAGTCCGATGGAGATTAAAATTACAAGAATACGACTATACAATTCATTATAAAAAAGGAACTCAGAATTTAAACGCAGACGCACTTTCGCGCCCTCCTAAAGATTTGAACCCCATTGATTACGTAGAACCTCCATTAACACACATGTCTGCTGCATGTGAGACTAACAAAGAAAACGATAACGAATATTCCTGGCATGATAAAATTAAACACTTCTTCGAGTCACAGGAAAATCTATTCGAAAACCCTAAAAAAATTCCAAAAGAAGTGAAGCCACAGCAAAAGATTAATATCATTTCCGATATCCAAGTTAAACCCCCAATAAAATCACAAACGCCGGTTCAACCAAGAATAGAATCAGAAAAATCATTTAGTACCGAAACGGCTGACGAGTCTGACACAAACCTGGAAGTTCTTCAAATCGATAGGAATCTGTTAAAACAAGATAAATCAGACACAATGACAGTTCATACATCACAAGAAAACCCTATTTTAGGAGCACCTTATGTCAACAAAAGTCTAAATACCTTCAAAAACCAAATAATATTCAAATGGACAGACAAAGAGAAAGCATATACCACTTCAAAGAAACTTTTCGAAACAGAGACAAGAATAACTGTATTTATAAACAAGGAACCAATCACGGAAGAAGTCCAACAACTTTTTAAGGATCATTTACCGCCAAACACTTATTGTCTACATTTTCCTAACAAAGAACTAGAACCAGTAATTATTCGAATCTTTCAAGAGACATTCAAGGCCAATTCCTATAAACTTTTTATTTCCAATACACTATTAGAGGATGTCACCAACGAAGACGAACAAAAAGACGTAATCGAAAGATACCATACTACGAAAACATCCCATAGAGGAATGACTGAAAACATAAAAAACATAAAACAAGTATATTACTGGCCAAGCTTAGAAAGGGATGTAATCAACTACGTGAACACTTGTGACATATGTCAAAAGACTAAGTACGAAAGGCACCCCTATAAGGTAATATACAAACCCACACCAACTGGAAGTAAACCCTTCGAACATATATACATGGATACTTATTCCATATCAGGTCAGAAATTCCTGACAATAATCGATAATTTTTCAAAATTTGCTACCGCATATCCTATAAACGAAACGTCAATTGAAGTATGTCAAAACTTGATTAAATTATTTTCACACCATGGTACTCCGCATAAAATAACCACAGATAACGCAAAAACATTCAAAAGCAATTTAGTACAAGACTTATGCAAGACTTATCAAATTGAGCTACACTTTACAACGCCATACAACCCAAACTCAAATTCTCCAATTGAGCGCTTTCATTCAACACTCAAGGAAAGTCTTGTTGCACTAAGAAATGACCACCGAACAAAAACAATCCAAGAATTAGTTGATATTGCAATTTTAAATTACAATAACAGTATCCATTCGTCACACGAATATACACCTTTTCAAATTCTTAAAGGAAATCTCAACTATCAACTAAATTTTGAGAAAAACCTAAATCAAATTCAAACAGATTACGTTCATGAATTAGCTGAAACCTTTAAAGAATTAAATGATAAAATAAACTTAAAATTGAATGCGAAAAAAGCTAACATTTTATCAAAATTAAATGAAAAACGAGAAAACGACCCCGAGATACCAGAACTTACAGAACAATTACTGACAACACCCCTTAAATTATCAAAAAACCTAAAACCCAAATATAAACCAGTTATATTTAAAAACCAAAGACATCCCAAAGACATTAAAAGACGATTGTAAATTTCAGAGTGACACAATGAAGATCGTGCTAGTACTACTCCCACTATTGGCCAACGCTCAATATAAAATTGAAGAAATTTCAAACCCCTTGCTGCCAATCCACGAAGGAATAGGCTATGTTGTTACTAACTATTATCATGTGTATTATCATATAAATTTAACCAACATTCGGCATAGCTTAGAGATAACTGAGACGACCCTTTCACAGGTAAATCAAACGATAAGATCATCAACAGTACCTTTGTGCAATCTTTTAGTTACTAGAACAAATGCCTTATCGGATCAAGTAAATTCAATTAAGAATTTTATTACTCATTACACTACTAACCCAAAACTGAGAACCAAAGGAGGATTATTTAACTTCTTAGGTAAAGCTCATAAATATCTGTACGGAACATTGGATGCAGAAGACGGCGAACGCTATGATAACTATATTAAAATAATTCAAGAAAATCAAAATACCTTACATGACGACATTTCCTCGACTCACACAATTGTTAAGCAGTTAACAAAGGACATCGACATTCAACTATCTAACATAAAGTCGAATCAGCACAAATTGCAAGAGCGCGTTAAAATTATAGCTCAAATGTCCCAGTCTATGTCAACCACCATTTTTCTAGTCATATTACTCGACAACCTGGAAAACAACATTCGCATTCTTAACGAAATTCGAAACAATGTGCAAACTGCAATTAACTTCGCAGAAACGAACGTGTTACATCATAGTATTATAAAGTACAAGCAATTACAAACAATTATTCTCAATCTGAAACCAGAAACTCGAATCCCTTTTGACAACATCATCAAATATTACGAGGCAATTCACACTGACGTAACAATAAAAAACGACTTAATAATTTTTTATATTGCAATCCCTCTGATATCAGGAAAACCTTATACATTGTATAGAGTTTACCCTATTCCGATTAATAATCAGATAATAACTCTAACTAACCCGTACCTAATGAAGTCCTCAGATGATTTCTTTAACTTAAAGGAGAAATGCCCAAAAATTGAGGAAATATCTCTCTGTTTAGAAGAATCTTTAAATTTAAACGAACCGTGCATAATGCAAACCATCAACCTAACTAATCATTGTCCAATGGTCCCAATAAAATTCGAAAAATCCTCAATAACCCAGTTGAAGGACAATTCAATTATAGTAATACCTGCCTCAACGGAAAAAATTCAATTCCAATGTCCAAATCAAGAATCAATCGAAACCATAGGTCAACCATCTTTCATTCTACCGTCAGACTGTATGACGAAAATAAAAAATAAAACTTTTGAATCTCAAAAACCAGAAACAATCAATTTACGTTTAAAGCTACCAGAGATCAGCATTGACGAAAAATTAATACAAGATATTGAACCTTTGCAATTAACGGAAATTAATTTAAACGACATTCACCAAGACCTAGAGAAGTCAAAACGATTAATTGTACATCCTCTGAAGAAATTTGATGTTATTAGTTCTAGCTTATCTGTAGTGTCGATATTAATTATTATTGTATTTATAATTATAGTTATTTCAATATTCTATTATTACAAGAAAGGTAAAAATAATGTGAAGGTGGACATAAAACTAAAACCCCTCGAAAATTTACCCCAATTTTCTCACACTTAGGGAGGGAACAGTTATATGGCCACTTAAGATGACTCGGTGTTATTAGATCATAGTAGACACTGCATTCTGCTAACAGAGCAATTTGTCTCCCAGTATCTCGTCCTGTATCAAACGGTACGTCGCTAGGTAGTTGCACTGCTTAGGGTAGTACTGCTTGTAGTGGACACTAGCACGGCTAATGTGTCCTGCTGGCTTCTCTCGTTGTGGCGGACCAGAAAACGATGTAGGCCAGGAGTTAAAAGATGTCCTGCGAGGTTTCCGAATCCTTTCTTAACTGTAAACACAGAGGATGTTGGTCACTGGTTTCACTTTCCTCGGATCACCGGTTTCACAGTTCACTATTGAACATTCACTATGGAACTTCACTTCGAACTTCACTCGATTTCCGTGTACTTTCTCGAAACCGAACCGAACTTCCGAAAGGATCCTACCGACTGCGCCAATTTTGTTCTTATTAATGAAACTTCTGTTTTTAAAAATTGATTTTATTTATAAAAGGTTGAAGTTACATTGAAGTTTACTCGTATAGACTATCTTAAAGACTGAAAAACATTACTGAATACACCTGCATTTATAATATTACAATTGCTGTGTTAGCAGAATGCAGTGTATACTATGATCTAATAACACCGAGTCATCTTAAGTGGCCATATAACTATACTATAAATGCAAGTGTATTCAGTAATGTTTTTCAGTCTTTAAGATAGTCTATATGAGTAAACTTCAATGTAACTTCAACCTTTTATAAATAAAATCAATTTTTAAAAACAGAAGTTTCATTAATAAGAACAAAATTGTGGCAATAAATATATGCTAGATATTAGGAATAAATAAGCTTGAGTTGAGACTATTACAGGGTAGAACCTTCCTATATATGAGCAGATTTTTCTAAATTTAACAAGGAATTAATGTACCTTGGCGTGTCATGGGCGCAACAATGGCGGTCCATAAATCATCTGCCAGCGATGCGCGCCGCAACAAAGACTTGAGGACCCTAAACCTGGCAACAAAAGGTGTCCATTCATTCCAGTTTTGGGGAAAAGAATGGACCTATTCGAGCGTAAGACGTGAACCCACACAAATCGCAAACGATATGACACATACGCGTATAAGCTGCATCGGAGACGGCCCAATAATAATTGTTAATTATTGTTATTGTTCGGGTAATTTACTATTTTCGATGCGGCCTAAGACTTTTTGCTATAAACAATAATTAATTAGATATCGCGAACAATAGATGCATCTTTGCATGACAAGGCAGTTCATTAATCAGGATGCGTTGCCGGCCTTTGACCCATAGCGATACAGGCGAATACAATGGATAAGGAAGGCAGTTGCGTCAAAAATGTTAATGAACAACCTCTTTGCGATCTCTTTTCAAGGAAAGTTTGTGCCTTGAGACAGGGACGGAGACTTATAACTCTTATATGAGAAAAGAATAAAGCACGTGGTGTTGGAAATTTGATGATTATGTACTATAACGCAGTTGCCATCGGCAATTCCGTTCCTTTGCGGGTCCTCCGAATTGTTTAAATTTTGTAGCTGAAGAAACTTACATTTTTGAAAGAAGGAACTTACATACCATTGTAAAAAACATCTTTCAAACACGCTAATTTTCAACACCCTCTAACCATTTAAGATGTTCAAGTTTTTTTTCTCGGAGTGGAATAGAGAGATATGTAAAATCTGACAATAATCCCTTCTTAATTGGCAAAAATTAGCTGAAAATGAGTACTCATAGGTCTATCTTAAAAAAAAGAAACTTAGATTTCCTCACAGTGTGTTAGCGATACGTCAAACCTGACTGTAAACAGCACTGTCGTAATTGGATAGTTTGTTGAAAATGAGGACTCACTTCGTGATATATTTAAAAAAAATGACAAGAAGACATTTTGTTTTTTTTGTGTCTGGGTTGGAGATATGTTAAATCTAACAATAGCACTGTCTTAATTGGAAAAAAAATTGCTGAAAATGAGTACCAACTTCATGGGTCTATCTTTAAAAATTAAAAACTTAGGATTTTCTCATAGTGGGTTAGAGATATGTCAAACCTGACTGTAAGCAGCACTGTCGTAGTTGAATTAAATTTGCTGAAAATGAGTACTCGCTTCGCAAATCTATTTTAAAAAGTAAGACATTTTCGATTTTTTTTGGCCTGGGTTTGAGATATATACAATGACAATAGCACTGTCATAATTGGAAAAAATTAGCTGAAACTGAGTACCAACTTCATGGGTCTATCTTTAAAAATTAAAAACTTGTTATTTTTTCTGCCAGTCGGTTAGAGATATGTCAAACCTCACTCTAAACAGCACTGTCGTAATTGAATAAAATTTGCTCAAAATAAGTACTCGCATTGCAAGCCTATTTTAAAAAGAAACATTTTCGTTTTCTGTTGACCTGGGTTAGAGATACGTTAAATCTCATAATAGCAGTGTCTTAATTAGAGCGTAAGTACTCACTTCGCAGACCTATTTTAAAAAGAAAAAAAATATTTGTTTTTTGTTGGCCTGGGTTAGAAATATGTTAAATCTTACAATAACACTGTCTTAATTGGAAAAAAATAACTGAAAATGAGTACCAACTTCATGGGTCTATTTTATTAGAAACTATGGTTTTCCTGACAGTGGGTTAGAGATATGGCAAACCTCAAAAATGATTGCTCACATCGCAGGTCTATTTGAAAAAAAGGCATTTCTTTTTTTTTTGGTGTAGGTTAAAGATATGTTAAATCTGACAATAGCAGTATCTTAATTGGAAAAAATTACCTGAAAATGAGTACCAACTTCATGGGTCTATCTTTAAAAAATAGAAACTTACGTTTTCCTCACAGTAAAGATATGTAAAACCTGACTGTAAACAACACTGCGGTAATTGGATAGTTTCCTGAAAATAACTACTCACTTCGCAGATCTATTTATTTGAAAGAGTTTTTTGGCCTGGGTGAGAGATATGTTAAATCTAAATAGCACTGTCTTAATTGGAAAAAAATTAGCTGAAAATGAGTACCAACTTCATGGATCTATCTTCAAAAATTAGAAACTTATTTTTATGGGTGAGTTGGGTTAGAGATAAGTCAAACCTGACTTTAAAGATCACTGTCGTAATTGAATAAAATTTGCTCAAAATAAAAACTCATTTCGCAGATCTAATTTAAAAAAAAATAAATTTTCGTTTTTTTTTTTGGCGTGGGCTAGAGATATGTCAATCTTACAATAGCAATGTTTTAATTACAAAAAATTAGCTGAAAATGAGTACCAACCTCATGGGTCAATCTTCAAAAATTAGAAACTTATTTTTATGGATGAGTTGGGCTAGAGATAAGTCAAACCTGACTCTAAAGATCACTGTCGTAATTTAATAAAATTTTCTCAAAATTAGAAACTTGGGTTTTTCTCCTAGTGGGTTAGAGATACGTCAAACCTGACTGTAAACATTAGCCCAAAAAAATTTGATGAAAATGAGTACCAACCTCATCGGTCTATCTTTAAAAATTAGAAACTCAAGTTTTTCTCCTAGTGGGTTAGAGATATATCAAACCTGACTGTAAACGGCATGTCGTAATTGAATAAAATTTGCTCAAACTACGTAGGTACTCACTTCGCAGACCTGTTTTAAAAAGAGGAGAAATTTACATTATTTTTTGGCGTGGGTTAGAGATATGTTACATCTGACTATAGCACTGTCATAATTGGAAAAAATTAACTGAAAATGAGTACCAACTTCATGGGTCTATCTTTTAGAATTAGAAACTTAGGTTTTTTCTGTCAGTGGGTTAGAGATATGTTAAAACTGACTGTAAAGAGCACTGTCGTAATTGGATACTTTGCTCAAAATGAGTACTCACTTCAAAGATCTATTTAAAAAAGTGAGACATTTTCGTTTTTTTAAAAATTAGCTCAAAATGAGTACCAACTTCACGCGTCTATCTTTAAAAATTAGAAACTTAGGATTTTCTCAGTGAGTTAGAGATATGTCAAACCTGACTGTAAATAGCACTGTCGTAACATTGCTCAAAGTAAGTGCTCACTTTACAGACATATTTTAAAAAGAAAAGACATTTTTGTTTTTTTTTTGGCCTGGGTTAGAGACATGTTTAGTCTTACAATAGCACTGTATCAATTTGAAAAAATTAGCTGAAAATGAATACCAACTTCATAAGTCTATCTTTAAACATTAGAGACTCGGGAGTTTTTCTCACAGTGGGTTAGAGATCTGTCAAACCTGACTGTAAACAGAACCTGACTGTAAACAGCACTGTCGTAATTGAATAAAATTTGCTCAAATTAAGCGCAAACCTGTTTTAAAAAGAAAAGAAATTTCCGTTTCTTTTTTGGCCTGGGTTAGAGATATGTCAAACCTGACAATAGTACTATCTTAATTAGAAAATAATCGCTGAAAATGAGTATCAACTTCAAGGGTCTGTCTTTAAAAATTAGAGACTTAGGTCCTCCTCACTATGGGTTAGAGATATGTCAAACCTACTGTAAACAGCAGTATCGTAATTCAATAAAATTTGCTCAAAATAAGTACTCACTTCGCAGACTTATTTTACAAAGAAAAAAAAATTTTTTGTCTTTTTTTGGTCTGGGTTAGCTGGGTTAGAGATACGTCAAATATGACAATAGCATTGTCTTAACTGAAGAACATTAGCTGAAAATGAGAACCAACTTCATGACTCTATCTTTAAAAATTAGAAACTAATTTTTTTCTCACAGTGAGTTAGAGATATGTCAAGCCTGACTGTAAATAGCACTGTCGTAACTATATAAAATTTGCTCAAAGTAAGTGCTCACTTTACAGACCTATTTTAAAAAGAAAAAACATTTTTGTTTTTTTTTGGCCTGGGTTAGAGACATGTTAAGTCTTACAATAGCACTGTCTCAATTAGAAAAAATGTGCTGAAAAAGAGTACCTACTTCATGGGTCAGTCGGTTAGAGATATATCAAACTTGACTGTAAAATGCAGTGTCGTAATTGAAAAAAATTTGCTCAAAATAAATACATACTCAGTTCGCTGATTTTTTTTAAAAAGAAAAGAAATTTTGTTTTTTTCTAGCCGGGGTTAGAGATATGTCAAACCCGACAATACCACTGTCTTAATTAAAAAAAATTAGCTGAAACTGAGTACCAACTTCATGGGTCTATCTTTAAAAATTAAAAACTTAGAATTTTCTCACAGTGGGTTAGAGATATGTCAAACCTGACTGTAAACAGCACTGTCGTAGTTGAATTAAATTTGCTGAAAATGAGTACTCACTTTGCACACTTATTTTAAAAAGAAAAGACATTTTCGTATTTTCTTGGCTTGGGTTAGAGATATGTTAAATTTTACAACAGCACTGTCTTAATTGGTAAAAATAGCTGAAAATGAATACCAACTTCATGAGTCTATCTTTAAACATTAGAGACTCAGGTTTTTCTCACAGTGGGTTAGAGATCTGTCAAACCTGACTGTAAACAGCACTGTCGTAATTGAATAAAATTTGCTCAAATTAAGTGCTCTCATCGCAAACCTACTTTAAAAAGAATAGACATTTTCGTTTTTTTTCTGGCCTGGGTTAGAGATATGTCAAACCTGACAATAGTACTATCTTAATTAGAAAATAATCGCTGAAAATGAGTATCAACTTCAAGAGTCTGTCTTTAAAAATTAGAGACTTAGGTCTTCCTTACTATGGGTTAGAGATATGTCAAACCTAACTGTAAACAGCAGTGTCGTAATTCAATAAAATTTGCTCAAAAAAAAGTACTCACTTCGCAGACCTATTTTACAAAGAAAATAAATATTTGTTTTTTTTTGTGGTCTGGGTAAGCTGGGTTTGCTCAAATTAAATTAAATTTGCTTAATTAAGTTTGCTCAAAATAAGTACTCACCTTGTAGACCTATTTAAAAAAAAAAATACATTTTCGTTTTTCTTTCGCCTGGGTTAAAGAGATGTTAAAAACTGATAATAGCACTGCCTTAATTAAAAAAAAAAAATTGCTGAAAATGAGTACCAACTTCATGGGTCTATCTTTAAAAATTAGAAACTTAGGACTTTCTCACAGTGGGTTAAAGATATGTCAAACCTGACTATAAATAGAACTGTCGTAATTGAATAAAATTTGCTCAAAACAAGTACTCACTTCGCAGACCAATTTTAGAAAGAAAATAAATTTTCGTGTTTTTCGGCCTGGTTTAGAGATATGTCAAATTTGACAATAGCACTGCCTTGATTCGAAAAAATTAGCTGAAAATGAGTACCAACTTCATGGGTCTATTTTTAAGAATTAGAAACTTAAAGTTTTTCTCCTAGTGGATTAGAGATATGTAAAACCTGACTGTAGAGTACTGTCGTAATTGAATAAAATTTGCTCGAAATAAATACTCACTTCGCAAACCAATTTTAAAAAGAAAAAAAAATCGTTTTTTTAAGTTTTAGTTTTAAAAAGAAAATAAATTTCTCGTGTTTTTTGGCCTGGATTAGAGATATGTTGAACCTGACAATAGAACTGTCTTAATTAGAAAAAATCACCTGACACTAAGTACCAACTTCATGGGGTCTATCTTTAAAAATTAGAAACTTAAGTTTTTTCTCATAGTGGGTTAGAGATATGTCAAACCTGACAATAGCACTATCTTAATTAGAAAATAATCTCTAAAAATGAATACCAACTTCATGGGTCTATCTTTAAAAATTAGGAACTAATTTTTGTTCTGTCAGTGGGTTAGAGATATGTCAAACCTGACTGTAAATTTCACTGTCGTTATTGAATAAAATTTGCTCAAAATAAGTACACACTTTGCAGACCTATTTTAAAAAGAAAATAAAGTTTCGGTTTTTTTTTGCCTGGGTTAGAGATATGTCAAATGTGACAATAGTACTGTATTAATTAGAAAAAATAGCTGAAAATGAGTACCAACTTCATGGGTCTATATTTAAAAATGAGAAACTTAGGATCTTTCTTTCAGTCGGTTAGATTTATGTCAAACTTGACTGTAAACAGCACTGTCGTAAATGAATAAAATTTGCTCAAAACAAGTACTTACTTTGCAGACTTATTTTAAAAACAAAATTTATTTCGCTTTTTTTTGGCCTGGGGTTAGAGATATGTCAAACCTGACAATAGCACTATCTTAATCAGAAAATAATCTCTAAAAATGAGTACCAACTTCATGGGTCTATCTTTAAAAATTAGAAACTTAGGACTTTCTCACAGTGGGTTAGAGATATGTCAAACCTGACTATAAATAGAACTGTCGTAATTGAATAAAATTTGCTCAAAATAAGTACCCACTTCGCAGACCAAGTTTAAACAGAAAATAAATTTCGTGTTTTTCGGCCTGGTTTAGAGATATGTCAAATTTGACAATAGCACTGCCTTGATTCGAAAAAATTAGCAGAAAATGAGTCCCAACTTCATGGGTCTATTTTTAAAAATTAGAAACTTAAAGTTTTTCTCCTAGTGGATTAGAGATATGTAAAACCTGACTGTAGAGTACTGTCGTAATTGAATAAAATTTGCTCGAAATAAATACTCACTTCGCAAACCAATTTTAAAAGGAAAAAAATAGTTTTTTTTTAAGTTTTAGTTTTATAAAGAAAATAAATGTTAGTGTTTTTTGGCCTGGGTTACAAATATGTTGAACCTCACAATAGAACTGTCTTAATTAGAAAAAATCACAGGACACTGAGTACCAATTTCATGGGTCTATCTTTAAAAATTAGAAACTTAAGTTTTTCTCATAGTGGGTTAGAGATATATCAAACCTGACAATAGCACTATCTTAATTAGAAAATAATCTCTAAAAATTAATACCAACTTCATGGGTCTATCTTTAAAAATTAGGAACTAATTTTTGTTCTGTCAGTGGGTTAGAGATATGTCAAACCTGACTGCATCACTGTCGTAATTGAATAAAATTTGATCAAAATAAGTACACACTTTGCAGTCCTATTTCAAAAAGAAAATAAATTTTCGTTGTTTTTTTGGCCTGGGTTAGAGATATGTCAAACGTGACAATAGAACTGTATTAATTAGAAAAAATAGCTGAAAATGAGAACCAACTTCATGGGTCTATATTTAAAAATGAGAAACTTAGGATTTTTCTTTCAGTCGGTTAGATTTATGTCAAACTTGACTGTAAACAGCACTGTCGTAAATGAATAAAATTTGCTCAAAACAAGTACTTACTTTGCAGACCTATTTTAAAAACAAAATATATTTCTCTTTTTTTTGGCCTGGGTTAGAGATATGACAAATCTGACTGTAAACAGCACTGTTGTAATTGGATAGTTTGCTGAAAATGTGGACTCACTTCGTAGATATATTTAAAAAAAAATAAGACATTTTAGTTTTTTTTGGGTCTGGGTTAGAGATACGTTAAATCTAACAATAGCACTGTCTTAATTGGAAAAAATTTGCTGAAAATGAGTACCAACTTCATGGGTCTATCTTTAAAAATTAAAAACTTAGGATTTTCTCATAGTGGGTTAGAGATATGTCAAACCTGACTGTAAACAGCACTGTCGTAGTTGAATTAAATTTGCTGAAAATGAGTACTCGCTTCGCAAATCTATTTTAAAAAGTAAGACATTTTCGATTTTTTTTTGGCCTGGGTTTGAGATATATACAATGACAATAGCACTGTCATAATTGGAAAAAATTAGCTGAAACTGAGTACCAACTTCATGGGTCTATCTTTAAAAATTAAAAATTTGTTATTTTTTTCTGTCAGTCGGTTAGAGATATGTCAAACCTCACTCTAAACAGCACTGTCGTAATTGAATAAAATTTGCTCAAAATAAGTACTCGCTTTGCAAGCCTATTTTAAAAAGAAACATTTTTGTTTTCTGTTGACCTGGGTTAGAGATATGTTAAATCTCATAATAGCAGCGTCTTAATTAGAGCATAAGTACTCACTTCGCAGACCTATTTTAAAAAGAAAAGAAATATTTGTTTTTTGTTGGTCTGGGTTAGAAATATGTTAAATCTTACAATAACACTGTCTTAATTGGAAAAAAATAGCTGAAAATGAGTACCAACTTGATGGGTCTATCTTTAAAAATTAGAAACTTTGGTTTTCCTGACAGTGGGTTAGAGATAATAATAATAGTAGTATTTATTTAGCAAAAAATGCTACATACAAAAACAAAATACAATACATAGATACATCAATATTTCCATTTCCCAACATATTAAATGCTGAGAAGGTGGTGTCGCAAAACTCTTTTGAATGTTTTTACATTACTACACTCTTTTATGTTCTGCGGCAATTCATTGAACCTTATAAGTCCTCTAAACAATATTGAGTTCAAGGTCTGATTTGTTTTACATTTTTTTTCAACAATGAAATCGTTACAGTTTCTTGAATTATATGAGTGTACGTCCGAGAAAAACCTTATTTTTTTACAAACATATTCAGGCAGTAACTTATATTTTAGTTTAAACAGAAACAAATGGGCATCAAAAGTTACCTTCTGCTGTATAGATAGCATATTCAATGCTGTTTGCATCCTGCTTATAGGCATATACCTATTACACTTTAAAATGGTTCTCATAGCTCTGTTTTGAATTATTTGAAATTGTTGGATTTAAAATTTGGGAGACCGCAAAGAAGTGTGGAGCAAAACTGCAGATGCGGCGCTGCAATACTATTATACAGTAAAAGTTTAGTATGTGAGGACAAATGTTGACCCACTCTTGAGATAAAGTTAACCTTTTTTGAATACTTTCTCATTACGTAATCAGCATGTGCACGAAAATCTAAATGCGGATCGAAAAGTACCCCAAGGTACTTTATGTGTTTTTCATACGATAAGCGATTACCATCTATCTCCAGGTTGATACTATCAATATCTACATCATCAAGTTTGTGTTTGCGTCCAAAGATACACAGAACTTAGTTTTAGTTGTATTTATACTTAAGTTGTTCGTACACAGCCAATTAAATAATTTTTTTAAATCGTGATTTGCATTCCGCTGCATTTGCATTAGATCATTTCCTGTAATGTATATCATAGCGTCATCCGCAAACAATTCTACCCCACACCGCTCAACAACTCCGATAATGTCGTTAATGTAAAGCAAGAACAACAGCGGTCCCAATACAGTACCCTGTGGTACCCCATATTCAACCGGTAGAGAAACAGATACCTCATCTCTAAACTTAACTCTTTGCCGTCTGCCAGTCAAGTACGATTCAAACCACTTCAACACATTATTCTTGATGCCCATATTCCTCAATTTCTGCAATAAAATAACTCTAGATACAGTTTCAAATGCCCGTCTAAGATCCAAAAATATCGCAAGAATCAAGTTACCACTATCAATATTAATAAAATTATCACAAACACTGACAACTACAGTCTCACAAGAATGATTTTCTCTAAAACCTGACTGATTCGATATTAAAATACTATTTATGTCACAGTGAGCTTGCAATTGCATTTTTACTACTATTTCTAATACTTTTTCATACACTTCTACAGTGTTTATAGGCCTGAACTCACTATGCAACTTCGTATTTGGAACTTTGGGAACAGGCACCACAGTTGATTCCTTCCACGATTCTGGAAACATGCCGGTTGACAATGAAGTATTTATGATGTCCAACAGGCGATTGCCAGCCACATCACATACATCACACAGTACCTTCGTTGATATGCCGTCTACACCACCTCCAACATTTTTCATGTTCGTTAATACTTTTCTTAAATCACACATAGATAATTGCCTGCAATGCGAGAATACATGTTCCATGGGATATGGTGTCAAATTATCATCATTCTGGAGGGAACATTAAGGTATGCCAGGAATAATATCTACGATACTATTTATGAAATATTTGTTTAGTTCGTTGGCAATTGTTATGTTGTTTGTTATTGTGACATTGTCAAACTGAACCTCTTCAGGAGCAAAAGTATTTTTTTCCGGTAGCAATAATTTTAAATTTTTCCACAACTCACGCGGGTTATTTTTGTTATCGTCGATAATTTCTTTATAAAATCTATCTTTTTCAAATTTGATTAACCCAACAATACAGTTTCGCATCCTTTTGTATTCCCTCCAGACCTCACAATTTTTTTCCTGCACTGCCCTAACATACAAATCATCCCTTTGCCGCATTTTTTGTTTTATATCATCAGTAAGCCATCTCTTGTCTGCATACTTCCGTTTATACGTTATTTTTAATAATGGACACATAGTATTTATAATCCTTTTTATATTATTTACAAAAATATCAGCCAAGAGATTGACATTGCTAATATTACCATTCCATGGGATATCAAAAAAATACTCATGTAACCTGTCTGTATCATATGCCTTCATAGACCTACGATAAACAACATCCCTAGTATTCACAAGACCTACCTTATTCACATCAACAGACAATATACAATGATCGCTAATCTTAGGCGTAAGATGTACTCTGTGCTGCATGTTCTTATTGTTTGTTATTATATAATCAATCAACGTTTGGCTTCTATCTGTAATGCGGGTTGGAGAATCTACAATTTGAGTGAAACCATTCAAGTATACACTTTTAAGAATTTTTTCGCCATAGAATGCATGTTTCAATAAATCAAAATTAAAATCAACAAAAATTATATTGATTCCCCCAAGTGGACATATTTGATCAAGATACGCATCAAAATATTCCACAAATTTTACATCCTCTTTCTGAGGTGGATGGTACAACACTGTACAAAGATACTTCAACCCGGATTCAGAGAATTCAATGGACAATAACCACACAAAATTTTGCACACTCTGTACTGAACGCAAACTATATTTTACATCCTTTCTTATTATTGCCATCACTCCACCAGTTCTTTTATTATTAGTTATACATTGTTCTATTTTATAACCATCAATGTGCAATTCTCTCATAGTTATTTCAGCACACACGTGAGTTTCAGATAAAAAAACAATTTTTGGCTGGCACTGATTTATAAAAGAATGTATGCTATCTTGGTTGTTCAAATATCCCTGACAATTAAAATACATAAGGCTAGAACTATATGCGACCTCTGACCCTAGTTGCTATTTATGATATTTATGCATTTGGAGTTTTTCAATTCTCCTTAGGGTTTCGCATTTATTTCTATCCCACGCCGTATGTTCAACATCAAGCGACATTCCAAACTTTTTATTAGACAAAAGACAATTAGGACACTTTACGACATCACAACCATACTCATTTACATCATGTTCTCCACTACATTTGGCGCAAACCTTATTCTCCTTGCAGTTTCTGCTAAATTGCCCATATTTACAACAATTATAGCATCTAATAACTCCATACTCATTATATACAGGGCAGCGGTTCCACTCGACATTAATTTTTTCTTTGCTTATCACCGTGTTATAAGTTTCAAAATCCAATTCAATAACGATACTAAATTTTTTATTAACAACTTTGGTTCTACGTATTACCATCATGATAAAACTGGTGCCATTTTTATTTAGATCATTTTGTTTAATTACTTTAGATAAAATGTCACTATCACTGCTGCCAAAGTCACTCTCATCCACTCCTACTATTTTTATTCGATGCTGTAGTGTTTTAGGCTTCTCTACATCGTAGTTGTCACCAAGTTTATTTTGGATTTCTGACTGTATACTTGATATTTCCTTGTTGGTATTGCAGTTTCGAATAAGGTCTCCTTTTTTTGTCACACGTCCCATTGTGACACCTACTCCCATGTCTGTTGGGTCTACTTTGATCCTTAGATCTTCTTGCACTTCTTCAATATCTTTCTGAGTTCCTTTTTGTTTTATTACAAGTACGTTGTTGACTTTTTTAGCAGCCGCCGAACAAGTCAATTTTGGTTCATCATTTTTATGTTCCTGCGATTGATATCCTTTGAGATTAGCAATCTCCAAGTTGAGAAGTCGATTTTCTTCGATAAGCATATCCACTTTTTTATTCAAATCCTTAGAATTGTTGACTAAAAAATCCAAATGTGCATTAATCGTGTCAATAGTTTCTTGATCAATGTATGTTTCTTCAACACGGCTTCTCTTTCTCGATCTTTCAGGCTTAGTTGTTTCAGTTTGGCTTTCCGAACAGGTCTTGCATCTCCAGAGAGCCTTTTTCATATGGAACCCTCTTAGGTCCACATTTTCACACTTTCCGTGGTAGTAATTTTTACATGTTGTGCATTGTATAATCGCTTTAATGTCGCCAAAGTGTGTATTGCACCGCAAACATTTTAAATCTGAATTACTGTCCATATTTTCCTTGGCCGGCGTTGCCGCCGCCAATGTACGATAAATCACCTACGATGTATTGGTTTGTTTATTTATTCGGCTGGTCCACTATTTCACTAACAACAGAATTTCATTGTACTAAGGAATTTTCAATTTTACAAACACACTGATATTATTATTACTTAACAAATAGTACCACTGAATTCCTCGTCGAATAACGATTTATATGACTGTAGTCACGATAATATTAACCCAATACTCCATGCGCAATGCGAATCCATGCAATGAGAAAAATCCACGAGCGAGACAGACAACCCGTTGCTTCGACCGTACCGAAAACTTAAAGTGATGGTTTAAGTTAAAGATTAAAGATATGTCAAACCTCAAAAATGATTGCTCACTTCGCAGATCTATTTTAAAAAAGGCATTTCTCTTTTTTTTGGTGTAGGTTAGAGATATGTTAAATCTGACAATAGCAGTATCTTAATTGGAAAAAATTACCTGAAAATGAGTACCAACTTCGTGGGTCTATCTTAAAAAAATAGAAACTTACGTTTTCCTCACAGTAGTAGTAGTTTGCTGAAAATAACTGCTCACTTCACAGATCTATTTATTTGAAAGAGTTTTTTGGCCTGGGTGAGAGATATGTTAAATCTAGATTGCATTGTCTTAATTGGAAAAAATTTGCTGAAAGTGCATACCAACTTTATGGTTCTATCTTCAAAAATTAGAAACTTATTTTTATGGATGAGTTGGGCTAGAGATAAGTCAAACCTGACTCTAAAGATCACTGTCGTAATTTAATACAATTTGCTCAAAATAAGAACTCATTTCGCAGATCTAATTTAAAAAAAAAATACATTTTTGTTTTTTTTTGGCGTGGGCTAGAGATATGTTAAATCTTACAATAGCAATGTTTTAATTAGAAAATATTAGCTAAAAATGAGTACCAACCTCATGGGTCTACTTTTAAAAATTAGAAACTTAGGTTTTTCTCCTAGTGGGTTAGAGATACGTCAAACCTGACTGTAAACATTAGCCCAAAAAATTTAGATGAAAATGAGTACCAACCTCATGGGTCTATCTTTAAAAATTAGAAACTCAAGTTTTTCTCCTAGTGGGTTAGAGATATATCAAACCTGACTGTAAACGGCACTGTCGTAATTGAATAAAATTTGCTCAAACTACGTAGGTACTCACTTCGCAGACCTGTTTTAAAAAGAGGAGAAATTTTCATTATTTTTTGGCGTGGGTTAGAGATATGTTAAATCTGACTATAGCACTGTCTTAATTGGAAAAAATTACCTGAAAATGAGTACGAACTTCATGGGTCTATCTTTTAGAATTAGAAATTAGAACAGGTTTTTTCTGTCAGTGGGTTAGAGATATGTTAAAACTGACTGTAAAGAGCACTGTCGTAATTGGATACTTTGCTCAAAATGAGTACTCACTTCAAAGATCTATTTAAAAAAATAAGACATTTTCGTTTTTTTAAAAATTAGCTGAAAATGCGTACCAACTTCACGCGTCTATCTTTAAAAATTAGAAACTTAGGATTTTCTCACAGTGAGTTAGAGATATGTCAAACCTGACTGTAAATAGTACTGTCGTAACTGTATAAAATTTGCTCAAAGTAAGTGCTCACTTTACAGACCTATTTTAAAAAGAAAAGACATTTTTGTTTTTTTTGGCCTGGGTTAGAGACATGTTAAGTCTTACAATAGCACTGTCTCAATTAGAAAAAATTAGCTGAAAATGAGTACCAACTTCATGGGTCAGTCGGTTAGAGATATATCAAACTTGACTGTAAAATGCAGTCTCGTAATTGAAAAAAATTTGCTCAAAATAAATACATACTCAGTTCGCAGATTTTTTTTAAAAAGAAAAGAAATTTTGTGATGAAGGCGAGAAATGAGGACCAACTTCATGGCTCTCTGTTCGAAAATTAGAAACTCAGATTTTTCTCACAGTGGGTTAGAGATATGTCAAACATGACTGTAAACAGCACGTCGTAATTGAATAAAATTTGCTCAAAATCACTTCGCAGACCTATTTTAAAAAGAAAATATATTTTCGTGTTTTCAGCCTGGTTTATCGATATGTCAAATTTGACAATAGCACTGCCTTGATTCGAAAAAATTAGCTGAAAATGAGTACCAACTTCATAAGTCTATTTTTAAAAATTAGAAACTTAAAGTTTTTCTCCTAGTGGATTAGAGATATGTTAAACCTGACTGTCTAGTACTGTCGTAATTGAATAAAATTTGCTCGAAATAAATACTCATTTCGCAAACCAATTTTAAAAAGAGAAAAAGATAGTTTTTCTAAGTTTTAGTTTTAAAAAGAAAATAAATTTTCGTGTTTTTTGGCCTGGATTAGAGATATGTTGAACCTGACAATAGAACTGTCTTAATTAGAAAAAATTACCTGACACTAAGTACCAACTTCATGGGTCTATCTTTAAAAATTAGAAACTTAAGTTTTTCTCATAGTGGGTTAGAGATATATCAAACCTGACAATAGCACTATCTTAATTAGAAAATAATCTCTAAAAATTAATACCAACTTCATGGGTCTATCTTTAAAAATTAGGAACTAATTTTTGTTCTGTCAGTGGGTTAGAGATATGTCAAACCTGACTGCATCACTGTCGTAATTGAATAAAATTTGATCAAAATAAGTACACACTTTGCAGTCCTATTTCAAAAAGAAAATAAATTTTCGTTTTTTTTTTTTGGCCTGGGTTAGAGATATGTCAAACGTGACAATAGAACTGTATTAATTAGAAAAAATAGCTGAAAATGAGAACCAACTTCATGGGTCTATATTTAAAAATGAGAAACTTAGGATTTTTCTTTCAGTCGGTTAGATTTATGTCAAACTTGACTGTAAACAGCACTGTCGTAAATGAATAAAATTTGCTCAAAACAAGTACTTACTTTGCAGACCTATTTTAAAAACAAAATATATTTCTCTTTTTTTTGGCCTGGGTTAGAGATATGACAAATCTGACTGTAAACAGCACTGTTGTAATTGGATAGTTTGCTGAAAATGTGGACTCACTTCGTAGATATATTTAAAAAAAAATAAGACATTTTAGTTTTTTTTGGGTCTGGGTTAGAGATACGTTAAATCTAACAATAGCACTGTCTTAATTGGAAAAAATTTGCTGAAAATGAGTACCAACTTCATGGGTCTATCTTTAAAAATTAAAAACTTAGGATTTTCTCACAGTGGGTTAGAGATATGTCAAACCTGACTGAAAACAGCACTGTCGTAGTTGAATTAAATTTGCTGAAAATGAGTACTCGCTTCGCAAATCTATTTTAAAAAGTAAGACATTTTCGATTTTTTTTGGCCTGGGTTTGAGATATATACAATGACAATAGCACTGTCATAATTGGAAAAAATTAGCTGAAACTGAGTACCAACTTCATGGGTCTACCTTTAAAAATTAAAAACTTGTTATTTTTTCTGTCAGTCGGTTAGAGATGCCAAAATCTCACTCTAAACAGCACTGTCGTAATTGAATAAAATTTGCTCAAAATAAGTACTCGCTTTGCAAGCCTATTTTAAAAAGAACCATTTTCGTTTTCTGTTGACCTGGGTTAGAGATATGTTAAATCTCATAATAGCAGTGTCTTAATTAGAGCGTAAGTACTCACTTCGCAGACCTATTTTAAAAAGAAAAGAAATATTTGTTTTTTGTTGGCCTGGGTTAGAAATATGTTAAATCTTACAATAACACTGTCTTAATTGGAAAAAAATAGCTGAAAATGAGTACCAACTTCATGGGTCTATCTTTAAAAATTAGAAACTATGGTTTTCCTGACAGTGGGTTAGAGATATGGCAAACCTCAAAAATGATTGCTCACTTCGCAGATCTATTTAAAAAAAAGGCATTTCTCTTTTTTTTGGTGTAGGTTAGAGATATGTTAAATCTGACAATAGCAGTATCTTAATTGGAAAAAATTACCTGAAAATGAGTACCAACTTCGTGGGTCTATCTTAAAAAAATAGAAACTTACGTTTTCCTCACAGTAGTAGTAGTTTGCTGAAAATAACTGCTCACTTCACAGATCTATTTATTTGAAAGAGTTTTTTGGCCTGGGTGAGAGATATGTTAAATCTAGATAGCATTGTCTTAATTGGAAAAAATTTGCTGAAAGTGAGTACCAACTTTATGGTTCTATCTTCAAAAATTAGAAACTTATTTTTATGGATGAGTTGGGCTAGAGATAAGTCAAACCTGACTCTAAAGATCACTGTCGTAATTTAATAAAATTTGCTCAAAATAAGAACTCATTTCGCAGATCTAATTTAAAAAGAAAATAAATTTTCGTTTTTTTTTGGCGTGGGCTAGAGATATGTTAAATCTTACAATAGCAATGTTTTAATTAGGAAAAATTAGCTAAAAATGAGTACCAACCTCATGGGTCTACCTTTAAAAATTAGAGACTTAGGATTTTCTCACAGTGAGTTAGAGATATGTCAAACGTGACTGTAAATAGCACTGTCGTAACTGTATAAAATTTGCTCAAAGTAAGTGCTCACTTTACAGACCTATTTTAAAAAGAAAAAACATTTTTGTTTTTTTTTTGGCCTGGGTTAGAGACATGTTAAGTCTTACAATAGCACTGTCTCAATTAGAAAAAATTAGCTGAAAATGAGTACCAACTTCATGGGTCAGTCGGTTAGAGATATATCAAACTTGACTGTAAAATGCAGTGTCGTGATTGAAAAAAATTTGCTCAAAATAAGTACATACTCACTTCGCTGATTTATTTTAAAAAGAAAAAAAATTGTTTTTTTCTAGCCTGGGTTAGAGATATGTCAAACCCGACAATACCACTGTCTTAATTAGAAAAAAATAGCTGAAAATAAGTACCATCTTCATGGGTCTATCTTTAAAAATTAGAAACATGACGTTTTTCTCCTAGTGCATTAGAGATATGTCAAACCTGACTGTAAACATCACTGTCGTAATTGAATAAAATTTGCTCAAAATTAGTACTCACTTTGCAGACTTACTTTAAAAAGAAAAGACATTTTCGTATTTTCTTGGCCTGGGTTAGAGATATGTTAAATCTTACAACAGCACTGTCTTAATTGGAAAAAAATAGCTGAAAATGAACACCAACTTCATGAGTCTATCTTTAAACATTAGAGACTCAGGACTTTTTCTTACAGTGGGTTAAAGATCTGTCAAACCTGACTGTAAACAGAACCTGACTGTAAACAGCACTGTCGTAATTGAATAAAATTTGCTCAAATTAAGCGCAAACCTATTTTAAAAAGAAAATAAATTTTCGTTTCTTTTTTGGCCTGGGTTAGAGATATGTCAAACCTGACAAAAGTACTATCTTAATTAGAAAATATTCGCTGAAAATGAGTAACAAATTCAAGGGTCTGTCTTTAAAAATAAGAGACTTAGGTCCTCCTCACTATGGGTTAGAGATATGTCAAACCTACTGTAAACAGCAGTGTCGTGATTCAATAAAATTTGCTCAAAATAAGTACTCACTTCGCAGACCTATTTTACAAAGAAACAAATTTTTTTGTTTTATTTGGTCTGGGTTAGCTGGGTTAGAGATACGTCAAATATGACAATAGCATTGTCTTAACTGAAGAACATTAGCTGAAAATGAGGACCAACTTCATGACTCTATCTTTAAAAATTAATAACTAATTTTTTTCTATCAGTGGGTTAAGAGATATGTCAAACGTGACTGTAAACAACACTGTCGTAATTTAATAAAATTTGTTCAAAATAAGTACTCACTTCGCAGACATATTTTACAAAGAAAATAAATTTTTGTTTTTTTTTGGTCTGGGTTAGCTGGGTTACAGATACGTCAAATATGACAATATGGAGTCTTAACTGGAAAAAATTATATGAAAATGAGGATCAACTTCATGGCTCTCTCTTTAAAAATTAGAAACTTTCTCACAGTGGGTTAGAGATATGTCAAACATGACTGTAAACAGCACGTGGTAATTGAATAAAATTTGCTCAAAATAAGTACCTACTCACTTTGCAGACCTGTTTTAAAAAGAAAATAAATTTTCGTTTTTCTTTCGCCTGGGTTAAAGAGATGTTAAAAACTGATAATAGCACTGCCTTCATTAGAAAAAATTAGCTGAAAATGATCATGGGTCTATTTTTAAAAAATTAGAAACTTAGGACTTTCTCACAGTAGGTTAGAGATATGTCAAACCTGACTATAAATAGAACTGTCGTAATTGAAAAAAATTTGCTCAAAATAAGTACTCACTTCGCAGACCAATTTTAAAAAGAAAATAAATTTCGTGTTTTTCGGCCTGGTTTAGAAATATGTCAAATTTGACGATAGCACTGCCTTGATTCGAAAAAATTAGCTGAAAATGAGTCCCAACTTCATGGGTCTATTTTTAAAAATTAGAAACTTAAAGTTTTTCTCCTAGTGGATTAGAGATATGTAAAACCTGACTGTAGAGTACTGTCGTAATTGAATAAAATTTGCTCGAAATAAATACTCACTTCGCAAACCAATTTCAAAAGGAAAAAAATAGTTTTTTTTTAAGTTTTAGTTTTAAAAAGAAAATAAATGTTCGTGTTTTTTGGCCTGGATTAGAGATATGTTGAACCTGACAATAGAATTGTCTTAATTAGAAAAAATCACCTGACGCTGAGTCCCAACTTCATGGGTCTATCTTTAAAAATTAGAAACTTAAGTTTTTTTCTCATAGTGGGTTAGAGATATGTCAAACCTGACAATAGCACTATCTTAATTAGAAAATGATCGCTAAAAATGAATACCAACTTCATGGGTCTATCTTTAAAAATTAGAAACTAATTTTTCTTCTGTCAGTGGGTTAGAGATATGTCAAACCTGACTGTAAACATCACTGCCGTAATTGAATAAAATTTGCTCAAAATAAGTACTCACTTTGCAGACATATATTTTAAAAAGAAAATTTTCGTTTTCTTTTGGCCTGGGTTAGAGATATGTCAAACGTGACAATAGCACTGTCTTAATTAGAAAAAATAGCTGAAAATGAGTACCAACTTCATGAGTCTATATTTAAAAATGAGAAACTTAGGTATTTTCTGTCAGTCGGTTAGATTTATGTCAAACAGCACTGTCCTATTTTAAAAATAAAATATATTTCTCTTTTTTTTTGCCTGGGTTAGAGATATGACAAATCTGACTGTAAACAGTACTGTCGTAATTGAATAAAATTTGCTCAAATTAAGTAGGTATTCACTTCGCAGCCCTATTTTAAAAAGAAAAGAAATGTTCGTTTGTTTTTTGCCTGGGTTAGAGACATGTTAAACCTTACAAAAGCATTGTCTCAATTAGAAAAAATTAGCTGAAAATGAGTACCACTTCATGGATTTATCTTTAAAAATTAGGAACTTAAGTTTTTCTCCTAGTGGGGTAGAGATATGTCAAACCTGACATTTTAAAAAGAAAAGAAATTGTCGTTTTTTCTTAGCCTGGGTTAGAGATATGTTGAATCGTACAATAGCACTGTCTTAATTAGAAAAAAATAGCAGAAAATGAGTATCAACTTCATGTTTTCTTTGGTTTTGACAACTTCATGGGTCTATTTTAAAAAATTACAAACTTAGGTTTTCCTGACAGTGGGTTAGAGATATGCAAACTCGACTGTAAGCAGCACTGTCGTAATTGGATAAAGTTTGCTGAAAATGAATACTCTCTTCGTAGATCTATTTTAAAAAGTAAAGCACTTTTTTTATGGCTTGGGTTAGAGATATGTTAAATCTGACCATAACACTGTCTTCAGTGGAGAAATTTGCCGAAAATGAGTACCCACTTGATGGAACTATTAAGAATTAGAAACTTAGGTTTTTTTGTCAGTGGGTTAGAGATAGGTCAAACCTGACTGTAACCAGCACTGTCGTAATCGAATAAAATTTGCTCAAAATAAGTACTTACTTCGCAGACCTATTCTAAAAAGAAAAAAAAGTTTTATTTTTTGGCCTGGGTTAAAGATATGTTGAACCTGACAATAGCACTGGCTTAATTAGAAATAGCACTATCTTAATCAGCTGAAAATGAGTACCAACTTCATGGGTGTATCTTTAAAAGTTAGAAACTTAAGTTTTTCTCATAGTGGGTTAGAGGCATGTCAAACTTGACTTTAAACCGCACTGTCGTAATTAGATAAAATTTTCTGAATATCCCCGAATCCGGAAATTTTCTAACCGAATTGTCAGACTTTTTAACAATAAGCTTTTTCTTCCTCGATGATGTGAAAATCCTTTTAGCCCACTTGCTAGTTTCTCACAAACTTCTATTCAAGTTTGTCTCGTTCGGTTTTAAAGGGGATATTAAAAAAGAAAAGCAACAGTTTAAGCCAAAATGGTCAAAGTAGATCCCATAAAAATTAAAAAAAATATTGTAAAGTAAGAATACAGAGTTAAACTAAGCTGGTCCTAAATGATAAGAATCACTAAGGTTAGAAGAGCTATTAGAAAAACTTGTCAAAACTCGCTGAAATTTGCTGGAGATGGGTACCTCTTTCTTAAGGGAAAATTTCCGTTTTTCTTGGACTGCATTAGAGATACGTTAAATATGACCACAGCACCGTCTTATAATTGAAAAGGATTCGGTGGTTGAAAATGAGTACCCATTTCATAGGGTATTTAAAAATGGGTGGTATTTAACAGACTGCCAAATTTATCCAATCTTTTCGTTAAAAAAAATTACTTTCGATTCAGTCTTACTGAACTAACCTGAACCGAAAATTTTCTCTCAAACGACCAAATCCTACCTTGCTTGCGTCGTTTTTTAGGCGGTACCGTGTCAGCTTCTTCATTCGACTCCGAAGAAGACGAACGAAACAGCGAAACTTCGTCTGGAACACTACTCGGCCCTGGTAAACTTTCATCCATTATTGTGTGCGGCAATTTGATACACTGGCTATGGCTACACACACTGTAAACGAGCCAAGCACAGTCTAAGACTGCAAGTTGAAACCTGCAAGAAGTTTGTCGCGACAAACCTAACAAAAAAGTACCTAACAAAATAATTATTTGAAGCACAAGTAGTTTTTTCGAGAAAGACTAAATATAAATGGATAGCACGAATATTTATTATTACCGCACTGGCACGTAACTTTAAGAGATCTAAATTTGATGAACATTTAGTAAAATCGATAGACATACAGAATTTATAATGTAAGCAATGGTAAAACAATATGCAATATAGTTATTTTAGTGGTGCTGTTCTCATTTTCTGAAATATAATAAATTGGATTCCATTAAACATTTTTGATGTTTATTAAATTTTTTGGTGGACAGCGCTAGGGATGTATGGTTTTAATTTGGTGTACATTATATTAGTCCCCTTTAAAAATTACATTTACGTTGCTGAAGTTAATCAACTGAATAAGTACGGAAGTAAGGAATTGACCGTAGAATTGCATATGCAAATAGAAAATATCATTCGGGTTGAATATGAATTGGGGTAACTAGGGGGTTTGCTGGAGTAAAGTTATCAGGATCTCCTAATAAATAAGGGGCTTGAAGAGTTAGAATTGTTAATCTTATTATTAAGATTAATGCTCCCACTAAGTCTTTTAAAGTAAAATAAGGATGAAATGGGACTTTATCAATATTTCTTGAGCATCCAATTGGGTTATTAGAACCTGTTTGGTGAAGAAATATAAGGTGAACAATAATTAGAGCTGTTACAATAAAGGGAAGAATAAAATGAAAGGCAAAAAATCGGGTTAGGGTAGCATTATCAACAGCAAATCCCCCTCAGATTCATTGAACAATGGTATTTCCAAGGTATGGAATGGCTGAAACTAAATTAGTAATAACTGTAGCCCCTCAAAACGATATTTGTCCTCATGGAAGGACATATCCTAAAAAGGCTGTTGCTATTACTAGAAAAAAGATAGTTACTCCTGATATTCAGGTTTGTATAAATATATAAGATCCGTAATAGATTCCTCGCCCGATATGGGAGTATAAACAAATAAAAAAAAATGATGCTCCATTTGCATGGAATGTTCGAATTAGTCAACCATAGTTTACATTACGACAAATATGAGCTACTCTATTGAATGCTAGTTCTACGTTAGGGCAATAATGTATTGCTAAAAATAATCCTGTAATAATTTGGATTATTAGGCAAAGTCCTAGTAATCTTCCAAAATTTCATATTGAAGAAATATTAATTGGTGTGGGTAAATTAGTTAAGGAATTATCTAGGATTTTATAGATAGGTGAGGCTTTTAGATGTTTTATCATTATTTTTGTCGTAGGGGCCCTTGATTTATTTCTGTTATTTTTACTACTATAATTAGTGTTAATAATAAATAACTTATTAAAGCGATAGGAAGTTGGATATGGGGTTTATTAAAAATTTTGGTTTGTCTATTTAATAGATAGATAAAGTCTTGTCTGAATAAGGTTAGTTCAGAAGAATTAAAAAGTGAGAAGAAAGAGTCTAGAATAATAATAGTTAATAGTCTTGGTAGAAATCTTGAATAAAGGATGATTCAGATTAATTTAGGTATTTTAAATTTTTCATTAGAAGCAATTCTGGTTATATAGATAAATATAACTAGTATTCCCCCAACTATAATTAGAAATAAAATATAGCTGAATCAGAAATTTGTGTATATGAATCCTGATATTAATGATGTATTAATTGTTAATGCTAGGAGGATTCCCCCTAAAGCTAATGGGTGGTTGAGAGTTATAAATATAAAAGAAAGGAATAGATTTACTAGAAATAATATTATAATATCAGGAAATAGTTTAGAATAAAATTTTAATTTTGGAGATTAATGATAGAAAGAAATTTTCTTTTCCTGATGTTTTAGAAAGAAATACTTTATTTCTGATTTACAAGATCAGTATTTTTATTAAATTATTAAAACCAATCTAATAATGATAATATTTTTTTATTCTTATTCTTTTGTTATATTATTTTTAGCTAGGATATTTGTTTTTGTTTCTAAGTATAAACATTTTTTAATGATGCTTCTAAGGCTAGAAGCTATAGTTTTATCGGTCTATGCAATGCTATTTTTTTATTTTATTCAGTTTTCTTCTGAAAGATTTTTAAGAATAATTTATTTGGCATTAAGGGTTTGTGAGGGGGCATTAGGACTTTCTTTATTAGTAATTTTAATCCGGACTCACGGAAGTGATATAGTTTTAATATTTGATAATTTATGATAGGATGGATTTAATTTTTTATTTAGTATTTTTGATGTTTTTATCATTTTTTGCAGGGTTTTGGTTAATGGTATGATGCGGAATAGTTTTATCATTTTTAATTTTAATTAAAATAAGTTTTAGAGAGGAAGTTTTAAATTTATCTTGTGGGTTTGGAATAGATTTACTTTCTTATATATTAATTTGTTTAAGAGTTTGGATTTGTTGTTTAATAATTTTAGCTAGAGGGGAGGTTAATTTGTTTAAAATTTATAATAAGTTGTTTATTTTTGTGGTTTATTTTTTATTATTAAGATTGTTTTGTACATTTTTTTCTTTAAATTTATTTATATTTTATTTATTTTTTGAGATTAGTTTAATTCCAACTTTAATCTTAATTATTGGTTGAGGAAATCAACCAGAGCGGATTTTAGCTGGGTGTTATTTATTGTTTTATACATTATTAGTTTCTTTACCTATAATATTAGGGTTGTTTTACTTGAATAAGGAAGGCTTTAGAATAGATTTTTATTTTTTTAATTTTTTAGATAGAAATTTTTTATATTTTTGTATAAGATTAGTTTTTTTTGTAAAAATTCCTATATTTATAGTTCATTTATGACTTCCCAAGGCTCATGTAGAAGCCCCTGTTTCTGGTTCTATAATTTTAGCTGGTATTATACTTAAATTAGGGGGGTATGGGCTTTTACGTGTAAGAAAGATTTTAGGACAGGCCGGGATAAATTTAAATTTTAATATCATTATTATTTCTTTAATTGGGGCAGTTTTAATTTCAATGGTGTGTTTACGTCAAAGTGATATAAAGATATTAATTGCTTATTCATCAGTTTCTCATATAGGAATGGTATTAGCCGGAATTTTAACATATAATTTATGAGGGGCTTGAGGAGCCCTGGGGCTAATAATAGCTCATGGTTTAAGGTCTTCTGGTCTTTTTTGTATTGCTAACTTATTATACGAGCGTACTCATAGTCGTAGTTTATATTTAAATAAGGGATTTTTAAATATTATTCCTAGATTGTCTTTATGATGATTTTTATTATGTTCTTCTAATATATCTGCTCCCCCCTCTTTAAATTTATTGGGAGAAATTTTATTAATTAATTCTATTTTTTTATATAGAAAATTGTTTATGTTTTTTATTTTTTTTTTAGTTTTTTATAGAGCTGTTTATTCATTATTTTTATTTTCTTTTACTCAACATGGGAAGTTTTATTCTGGGATTTTTTCCTTTAGTCAGATTAATATTCGGGAATATTTATTATTATTTTTACATTGGGTCCCTTTAAATTTATTAATTTTAAAGGCTGAATTTTTAGTTCTTTGAGTATGCTTAAATAGTTTAATAAAAAATTTTAATTTGTGGAATTAAAGATATAGATTTTTATTTTAGGCAATTTTTTATGCTAGTATTTTTAGTTGGGTTTTGTTAATATTTTCTTTTTTAAGGTTAATTTCGGGAATATTATTTATTATAAATGATTATATAATTTTTATTGAATTTAATTTAGTTTTTTTATCTTATAGAAGATTGGAGGGGGTTTTCTTTTTAGATTGAAAATCTTTTCTTTTTATAGGGTTTGTTATATATATTTCTAGTTTAATTTTTAGGTATTCAAAAGAATATATATTAGGGGATATATATTTAAAACGTTTTATTTTCTTAATAATTATGTTTGTATTTTCAATAATGATAATAATTATGAGAATAAACTTAGTTTCTATTTTAGTAGGCTGAGATGGTTTAGGGTTAGTTTCTTATGCTTTGGTGGTTTATTATCAAAATGTTAAATCTTTTAATGCTGGGATATTAACTGCTTTATCTAATCGGGTTGGTGATGCAGCAATTTTAATAAGAATTGCCTGAATAATAGCAAGAGTTGGAAGATGAAATTTTTTATTTTATTTTTTAGAAATAAAGGGTATATTGATTGTATCTTTTTTTTTAGTTTTAGCTGCTATTACCAAAAGTGCACAGATTCCCTTTTCTTCGTGGCTTCCTGCGGCTATAGCTGCTCCTACTCCTGTTTCTTCATTGGTTCATTCTTCAACTTTGGTTACAGCTGGAGTTTATTTATTGATTCGATCAAGAGAGATTTTGAGTCCTTTAGTAATAAATATTCTTCTTTTTTTGTCTTTGTTTACTATATTTATAGCTGGATTGGCTGCTAATTTTGAGTGAGATTTGAAAAAAATTATTGCTTTATCAACTTTATCTCAATTAGGATTAATAATTTCAATTTTATGTTTGGGGGGTTCTGAATTAGCTTTTTTTCATCTTTTAACCCATGCTTTATTTAAGGCTTTATTATTTATGTGTGCTGGGGCAATTATTCATAATTTAGGAGATAATCAAGATATTCGTTTGATAGGAAGACAGGTTAGAGTATTTCCAATTACTTGTGTTTGTATAAGGATAGCTAATTTTGCTTTATGTGGTTTACCCTTTATAGCAGGGTTTTATTCAAAGGATTTAATTGCTGAGGTTTATTCAATAAGATTTTTAGGGTGATTTACATATATGATTTTTTTTATTTCGATTGGTTTAACTATAGCTTATTCGGTTCGGTTAACTTACTTTGTTTTTTTAAATACTTATAATGTTTCTGTTTTAAGAAGGCCGAGAGAAAAAAATAATAAAATTATGAATAAAAGGATATTAGGTTTAATTTTTTTTGTTGTATTTATAGGAAGAACTTATTCTTGAGTATTTATAGTTAAGCCATATTTTATTTATTTACCATTTTATATAAAGTTAATAACTTTATTTCTAGTATTAGTAGGGGCATTTATTGGATGAGAACTTATTCAAATAAAGCCTTATTATGAAAATTTAATTCCAATAAGAGTTACTTTATTTTTAGTTGGTATATGAAATATACCGGTGTTGTTTACCATTGGGATTTCTCCTTTATTTTTGTCTTTTGGTAAGAAAATTTATTAAAAAATAGATCATGGGTGATTTGAGTATTATGGAAGTAAGGGGCTTTCTGAATTTTTAGTTATGGTCTCTAAATTATTACAAAGGCTAAGCTTATTTAATTTAAAATTTTTTTTATTAGGAGTTTTATTTTTTATTATTCTTTTATTTGTAGTGTATTTTTACTTAGATAGCTAAAATTAGAGCGTAACACTGAAGATGTTAAGGTGATTAAAAAATCTCTGGGTAGAATTGGTATTTATAAGAAACTTATTGTTTCTATCTTAACAGTGAAAGTGTTATATTTTCTAAACTATATAAATAAAGAATAAAAAACGGAGGTTCGCCGCTTAGAAAAAAAGTTAGAAGCTTTATTCTGATTTGTCTTTATTCTTTAATTGGAGAAATTCTCAATTTTATCATTAACAGTGACATACCTCTGTTTGGTTTCAATTAAAATATAATGGGGAGAAGAAAGGTAGGCAGAGGTGAATAATTCACCATAATTTTAGGTCGAAACTAAATACAATTGGTTTGTTTTCCGCCTAAGATAAATTAAAAATAATATTTTTTAAATGCAACTTAAATGTTTTTATTTAAACTATTATCCTTTTATTTTACTCAATTTAAAGCGCCTTGGTTTCATTCATGGAAAAGACCTAAAAGTAAGATGAGTAAGAATATTCTTGTGCAGGTGAAGAAGTTAATTAATCTTGAGGATTGACTAATTTGAATAAGCGGTAGAAAAAGAGTTAATTCAACATCAAAAATTACAAAAATAATTGCAATCAGGAAGAAATAAAGTGAAAATGGGAGACGAGCTAAATTTTTAGGATCAAATCCACACTCAAATGGTCTTCTTTTTTCACGATCATAAAATGATTTTTTTGAGATAAGATTTAAAATAATGACTAATATTAATAAAATTGCAGAAATTATAATTGATAAATAAAAGATAATATAGATTACTTATACTAGAGTATCTAGATTTTTTAATTGGAAGTTAAAGATAATTAATTATATTATATAAGTAGTTATTTAGCTTCCTCATCAGTAAATAGAGATATAAAGGAATAATCATACTACATCAACAAAGTGTCAATATCAAGCTGCTGCTTCAAATCCAAAGTGGTGAATAGAAGAAAAATGGTGTTTGTAAAGTCGAATTAAACAGATAAATAGAAATCTTGAGCCTACAATTACATGAAGGCCATGAAGTCCTGTTGTTATAAAGAATGTGGATCCATAGACTCTATCAGCAATGGAAAATGGAGATTCTAGATATTCAAATCCTTGAAGAATGGTAAAATAAAATCCTAGGGCTACAGTTAAAGTAAGTCCTTGAAGAGCCTGGTTAAAATTATTTTCTATTAGTCTGTGATGAGCTCAAGTAATAGTTAATCCTGAGGTTAAAAGAATTAATGTGTTTAATAGTGGGATTTCTAGGGGGTTAAAGGGTTTGATTCCTTTTGGGGGTCAGGTTATTCCTAGTTCAATTCTTGGTGAAAGGCTTGAATGGAAAAATGCTCAGAAGAATGCAAAGAAGAAAAAGATTTCGGAGATAATAAATAGAATTATTCCTCATCGTAAGCCTTTTGTTACTTTTAAAGTATGGTGTCCCTGAAGGGTTCTTTCTCGAATAATATCACGTCATCATTGGAGAGAAATTAAGATAGTTAAAAGAGTCCCAAAAATGAATAGATCTCTATTATATAGATGAAATCATTTAATTGTTCCTATAAGTATTGTAAAAATTCTTAAAGATGCACATAATGGTCAGGGTCTTTGATCTACAAGGTGGAATGGGTGGTTTTGTTTCATTAAATTACTTCTCTAGAGTATAAAGTTGTTAGGATTGAAAAGACATAGGCTTGAATAATAGCTACAGCAGATTCAAGGGTTAAAAGTAAAATTTGGGCAAAAATTAAAATAGTTAAAATAGGTGTATTTAATCTTGGTCCTGAGTTTCCTATTAAAGTTAATAGTAAATGTCCAGCAATTATATTAGCTGTTAGTCAAATAGCTAGAGTTCCTGGTCGAATAATATTTCTTGTAGTTTCAATAATAACAAGAAAGGGAAGGAGGCCCCTAGGGGCACCTTGGGGAACAAGGTGCGCAAATATATGAATTGTATTATGAATTCATCCAAATAAAATAAATCTGAGTCATAGGGGTAGTCTTAATGAGAGAGTAAAAGTTATGTGCCTTGATCTAGTAAAAACATAGGGGAATAGACCCATAAAGTTATTTAGTATAATAAAAGAGAATAATCTTGCAAAAAAGAGAGTTCTTCCTTTAAATCTAGGGGTTTTAATTAAAATTTTAAATTCACTGTGTATAATTGTAATTAGTTTTATTCAAATTATTCTTCAGCGGGAAGGAATTAATCAGAAGGTTGATGGAATAATAATAAGTAGAATAGATCTAATTCAATTTATTGAAAAGGATGGGAAAGTTGAAGGGTCAAAAGATGAGAATAAATTTGCTATCATTTTCAGTTAATTCTTAGGGTTTTACTAAATTTTATTTTATATTTTGGTGAATAGATAAATGAGTAAAAATTTAAAATGATTGAAAGGTTGAGTAGTCTTGAAAAGAAAATTAATAAGATGGTTCATCTAAGAGGTGCTATTTGAGGAATTAAGGATTATTATATTAATAATAATTTTAGCTTGACAAGCTAACGTTATAGTTTAACTAAATTCTTCATTAGAAGTAGGTGCTACTCTACTATAGAAAGGTTTAAGAGACCATTACTTGCTTTCAGCCATCTAATGAGTTTTGAGATTGAATTCAGTTTAGAAAAGATTTTGGGCTAATTCTTTCAATAACAATGGGTATAAATCTATGGTTTGCTCCACAAATTTCTGAACATTGACCATATAAGATTCTTGATCGATTAATAAAGAAGTTAGACTGATTTAAGCGTCCTGGAGTTCTATCAATTTTAACTCCTAGGGATGGTATAGCTCAGGAATGAATTACATCAGTTGAGGTAGTTAGAATTCGAATTTGAGTATTGAAGGGTACAACTAATCGATTATCAACATCAAGAAGGCGAAAATTAAATGGGTTTAAATTATTAGAGGGGATTATATAAGAGTCAAATTCAATATTTTTATAGTCTGAGTATTCATATGATCAGTATCATTGATGCCCAATTCTTTTAATAGAAATTATAGGATTTAAATTTTCATCTAAAATATAAAGCAGACGAAGGGAAGGTAGTGCAATAATGATTAGAATTAAAGCGGGCAGAATAGTTCAGATTATTTCAATTAGTTGACCCTCAAGAAGAAATCGATGAGTAAATTTATTAAATAATATGGAAAATAATATTTGTCCAACTAGGATAGTAATAATAATTAAAATTAGAAGAGTATGATCATGAAAGAAGGTTAATTGTTCTATTAATGGAGAAGCTCTATCTTGAAGCAAAAGAGTTTTTCATGTTGCAATTTCTAAAAAAAGATTTAATCTTTATGGTTGGAGTTTAAACCCAAAGCACTATTCTGCCATATTAGAAGTTTGTTAGTGCTGGAAGTTCATTATATCTATGTTCTGCTGGGGGTAATTTTTGTAATCATTCAATTGAGGAGGCTAAATTAAGGGGAGTTAATGAGTGTCGTTTAACAACAAATCTTTCTCATAAAATAAAAACAAAGTAAAATACTCTAACTAGAGAAATTAATCTACCAATTGATGAAATAATGTTTCATAGAATATAGGCATCAGGATAATCAGAGTATCGTCGGGGTATACCTCTTAATCCTAGGAAATGTTGGGGAAAAAAGGTTAAGTTTACTCCTAAAAATATTGATAAAAACTGAATTTTTAAATATTTATTATTTAGGGTAAGACCAGTAAATAGGGGAAATCATTGTACTAGTCCAGCTATAATAGCAAAAACAGCCCCTATTGATAAAACGTAGTGAAAATGGGCTACTACATAGTAAGTGTCATGGAGGATGATATCAATTGAAGAATTGGCTAGAACTACTCCTGTAAGTCCTCCTATAGTAAATAGGAATAAGAATCCTAAGGATCAAAGAGATCTAGGTCTAAAAGAAATTTGTGCTCCATGATAGGTTGCTATTCATCTAAAAATTTTGATACCTGTTGGTACAGCAATAATTATAGTAGCTGAAGTGAAATATGCTCGGGTATTAACATCTATGCCAACAGTAAATATATGGTGGGCCCATACTACAAAGCCTAGAAGACCAATTGCTATTATGGCATAAATTATTCCTAAAACTCCAAAAGCTTCTTTTTTACCTCTTTCTTGGCTAATGATATGGGAGATTATTCCAAATCCAGGAAGAATTAAAATATAAACTTCTGGATGTCCAAAGAATCAAAATAAATGTTGATAAAGAATTGGATCACCCCCACCTGCAGGATCAAAAAATGAGGTATTAATATTTCGATCTGTTAATAATATGGTGATTCCTCCAGCTAAAACTGGAAGTGATAAAAGAAGAAGAACTGCAGTAATTTTAACTGCTCATGTAAATAGAGATAATTGTTCAGGTTTTATTCCTACCGGATGTATATTAATAATGGTAGAAATAAAATTAATGGCACCTAAAATAGAGGATACCCCTGCTATATGAAGACTGAAGATGGCAAGATCAACAGAAGCACCTTCATGGGCAATATTTCTTGCTAAAGGGGGATATACTGTTCATCCAGTTCCTGCTCCTTTATCAATAATTCTTCTTATTAAAAGGAAAGTTAGGGAGGGTGGTAGCAATCAAAATCTTATATTATTAAGACGAGGAAAAGCTATATCTGGTGCACCTAATATAAGAGGAACGAGTCAGTTTCCAAATCCTCCAATTAAAATAGGTAT
This sequence comes from Taphrorychus bicolor, assembly GCA_951812265.1. Taxonomy (NCBI): domain Eukaryota; kingdom Metazoa; phylum Arthropoda; class Insecta; order Coleoptera; family Curculionidae; genus Taphrorychus; species Taphrorychus bicolor. Next base: position 37,246,886 of record OX638304.1, read on the forward strand.
AACTATGAAGAAAATTATAATAAAAGCATGAGCTGTAACAATAGTATTAAAAATTTGATCATCACCAATTAATCTTCCTGGAGTTCCTAGCTCTGTTCGAATTAAAACTCTTAAAGAGGTCCCTACTATGCCTGATCAGGCACCAAAAATAAAATATAATGTTCCAATATCTTTATGATTAGTGGAGTAAAATCACTTGTTCGGTAGAATGGCTGAGTAAAAGGCAGTAAATTGTAAATTTACTAACAGAATTGAATTCTTTTTACCATTTGGATTATATAGTCAAAAAATGATTTTAAATTGCAAATTTAAAGGTGAGTTATGCTTCTATAATCTTGTAAGAATTAGATATTTATCTATTTTTGACTTTGAAGGTCAATAGTTTTTTTTAACTTAAATTCTTAAAGAATAAAATTTATAAATAGAATTATAGTGGGAATTCTTGAGGTGGAAATAATATTTATTATTGAATTATAAAAGTTTATTTTTGAAAAATTAGTTGAAGATAAATCAGAGTGTAAGGTAATTCTTGAAAAAGAGATACGAAGATAAAAATAAAGGGCTACTAAAGTAAATAAAATTAGAATGGTTGTTAAAAAAAAGAATGAGGAATTACTTAGTTGGTTAATAGTAATTCATTTAGGAAGGAAACCAAGAAATGGGGGCAATCCCCCCAGTGAGAATAGATTTATAGATCATAAGATTTTTATTGGTTTATTATAAAATTTATTAATTTGAGAAATATAAAAAATTTTATAGGGCCTTATTGTTATGATTAGAATAATATTAATAATTGAATAGATTGAGAAGTATAATAATCAGGTGTTTAAAGAACATAGTAAGGAGGAGAGTATTCATCTAATATGATTAATTGATGAGTAAGCAAGGATTTTACGTAAACAAATTTGATTTAAACCTAAAATTCTTCCGATGATAGCTGAGGAAATAATAAAGATAATTAGAAGGTTAGTTAATATATTTAAATATGAAATAAGAATTATAGGTGCAATTTTTTGTCAGGTGAATAATAATATATTAGAGTTTCAAGAGATTCCTCTTGCTACTTCAGGAAATCAGAAATGAAGGGGGGCAGCTCCTATTTTTATTAAAAGAGAAATTCTTATTAGGGCAGAAGAAATGTTAAGTTCATCATAATTGAAAGATTTAAATACGGAAAAAAGGATAATTGAGAATAATAGTAAAAATGAAGCTATAGCTTGAATTATAAAGTATTTAGAGATTCTTTCTGCAGAAAATTTATTTTTTGGGGTTTTTATAGTAACAATAAATCTTAATAGATTAATTTCTAGACCTATTCAGCACGGGATTCAGGATAGGGATGAAATTGAAATTACAGTTCCTAGAGTTAGGGTCGATAAAAAAATAAGTTTAAAAAAATTAGTGATTAAAAAGAAAAGGATTTTGCCTTTATAAATGAGGTATGAGCCCATTAGCTTGATTTTAGCTTATCTTTTTCACGTAATGAGGTATTTTTGATTTTTTCATATGAATAAAATTACATAGTCATATATTTTAGTATAGGATGTATAAAAGTTTTTGATACTTTTGGTGATATTTTGAATCTATCAGATATAGGTACTAAAACATTTTATCTATAAGGAAAAGAATAAGTGTTAAAGCTTAACAGAGGTAAAATTCACATGATTTATTTTATCAAAATAACCTTTTTTTCAGGCACTCTGTTTTTTAGATTTTTGTAGTTTTGGTCCAGCATGACATGGAAAATCGTAAAAAATCATCAAAAATCGTCAAAAATCGTGATTTTTTTGTCAAAATTTTGCGATTGCGAAAAAAGTGGCTGAAATTTTACCAGTGATTTTTTGAAAAAAAAAATTTTTCAATTTTTTTCTTTATTAAAAATTAATGGCATGTTGAATTGGCGGACTTGAATGAGAACAGTAGATCATGCAGATTAATAGGGTAAAAAAAAAAAAAAAAAAAATATATTATTGAATTATTAGTAAATAAGATTTTTAATTTAATTAAAAATAATATTATATATCTATATATATATTAAATTTTAATATATATATAAATATATAATACTATTTATTAATTAATAAATAATAATAAAATATAAATTTTTTATTTATATAGAAATAAAAAATAATAACATTCCATTTAATATAATAAAATAGCTTAATTATAATTAAATAAATATTATATATAAAAAAAAAACTACCTTTATTTACTAAGTAATAATCATTTATATAATTAAATATATTTATTATATAAATATTTATTTAATTATGTATAAATAGACAATATCATTATAAAACTAATATATAAGGGGGGCACTTTGTTAAAGTATGTTATTTCGATTTTAAGGTAGAAAAAAAGTTTTTTGGCTTTTGGTTTTTATATTGGTTTTAATTAAATGTAAATTTTAGTACAATTAAAAAAGATTTTAAATAAAATTGAATATAATAATATTTTAGCAGTAATAAGTTTTATTTATTTAGTAAATTAAGAAATAGAAATACCGAGGGAAGTACAAACTAATTTTGTGCCAGCAGTTGCGGTTATACAAATTGTGCAATAAAAATTTGTTGGGAAAAGTTAATTTAAAAAGAAAGGAAAATAAGAATAATTTTATTAGGTGAAATTTTAAGATTTTAGATTTTTTACTATTATTAGAGATAAGGCTTAGAAATTTTATAATAGACTAGGATTAGATACCCTATTATAAAAATGTAAATTAAATTTCTTGAATTATTAGTAGTTAGGTTCTTGAAAATTAAGAAAGATGGCGGTATTTTAGTCTATTCAGAGGAATCTGCCCTGTAATTGATAATCCACGAGTTTAAGGACTTGGAGTTTTAGTTTATATATCGCTGTAGGTTGAATATTTCTATTGAATAAAAATGTTCAAGATTTAGGGAGAAAATATATCAGGTCAAGATGTAGCTTATATCTAAGAAGAGGTGGGTTACAATAAATTTATTTTTGGATATTAAGTGTAATATTAGTAGCAAAGTGGATTTGAAAGTAATTATTTAATAAAATTTAAATAATGATTTTAGCTCTAAAATGTGTACATATCGCCCGTCGCTTTCATTTTAAGATGAAATAAGTCGTAACATAGTAGATGTACTGGAAAGTGTATCTAGAAATCAGACTACAGCTTTTGAAAGCATTTTATTTACACTAAAAAGATTATTTTAATTAATATAGTTTGAAGATAATAGATTTCCTTTTGATTAAAAGAGTTTAAGAATTTTATATAAAAATATTTATTTTAGTAATAAATAAAGAAAAAATATATTTAGGGAAAGATTATTAGTATTGTAAAAGAATATTTGTTGTTGGAAAAAAGAAAAATTTAGTTTTTGTACCTTGTGTATCAGGGTTTATTACTTAAATATCGAATTTGGTTGATATCGAAATTTCGATAAGTTCTGTGTTTAATGTCAGAAATTAGTTAAATTGCGACTTTAAAGAGTTAGGATTTAGTTAAACTCCGAGTTAAAAATCAAACTTTAATTAAATTCCGTGTAAGTAGGAATTTATTTAAATTTCTTGTATAACATGGGAATTTAATTAAATTCCGTTTTTCCATGTTTGCAAAATCAGAATTTAGTTAAATTCCGAGTTCAAAATCGGAATTTAATTAAATTGAATGTATATCGAAATTTTGTTAAATTCCAAGTTAGAAATCAGAATTCAGTTAAATTGGCAGTCCAAAATCGAAATTTACTTAAATATCGAATTTGGTTGAAATCGAAATTTCGTTAAGTTCTGTGTTTAATGTCAGAAATTAGTTAAATTGCGACTTTAAAGAGTTAGGATTTGGTTAAACTCCGAGTTAAAAATCAAAATTTAATTAAATTCCGTGTAAGTAGGAATTTATTTAAATTTCTTGTATAACATCGGAATTTGATTAAATTCTGTTTTTCCATGTTTGTAAAATCAAAATTTAGTTAAATTCCGACTACAGAATCGGTATTTACTTAAATCTGATATCTAAAATCGGAATTTAGTTAAACTCTGAATTTAGTTATACTTCGAGTTTAAAGTCTAAATATTGTTAAGTTCCGGTTTAAAGTTAGAAATTAGTTAAATTGCGACCTTAAAATTAGAATTTAGTTAAATTCCTAGTTAAAAATCAAAATTTAATTAAACTCCGTGTAAGTAGGAATTTATTTAAATTCTTGTATAACATGGGAATTTGATTAAATTCCGTTTTTCCATGTTTGAAATATCAAAATTTTGTTAAATTCCGATTTTAGAGTCGGTATTTACTTAAATCGGTGGTTAAAACTGATATCTATAATCGGAATTTAGTTAAATTCGGAATTTACTTAAACTCCGGGTTTAAAGTCTAAATTTCGTTAAGTACCGGTTTAAAGTCAGAAATTAGTTAAATTGCGACCTTAAAGTTGGAATTTACTTAAATTCCGAGTTAAAAATCAAATTTTAATTAAACCACGTGTAAGTAGGAATTTTTTTAAATTTCTTGTTTAACATCGGAATTTGATTAAATTCTGTTTTTCCATGTTTGAAAAATCAAAATTTGTGTTAAATTTTGACTTTAGGATCGGTATTTACTTAAATCTGATGTCTAAAATCGGAATTTTATTAAATTCCGAATTTAATTAATCTCCGAGTTTAAAGTCGAAATTTTGTAAAGTTCTGGTTTAAAATGAGAAATTAGTTAAAATGGGACCTTAAAATTGGAATTTAGTTAAATTCCGAGTTAAAAATCAAAATTTAATTAAACTCCGTGTAAGTAGGAATTTATTTAAATTTCTTGTATAACATCGAAATTTGATTAAATTCTGTTTTACCATGTTTGAAAATCAAAATATAGTTAAATTCCGACTATAGAGTCGGTATTTACTTAAATCTGATATCTAAAATCGGAATTTAGTTAAACTCCGAATTTAGTTAAACTTCGAGTTTAAAGTCTAAATATTGTTAAGTTCCGGTTTAAAGTTAGAAATTAGTTAAATTGCGACCTTAAAATTAGAATTTAGTTAAATTCCTAGTTAAAAATCAAAATTTAATTAAACTCCGTGTAAGTAGGAATTTATTTAAATTCTTGTATAACATGGGAATTTGATTAAATTCCGTTTTTCCATGTTTGAAAAATTAAAATTTAGTTAAATTCCGATTTCAGAGTCGGTTTTTACTTAAATCGGTGCTTAAAACTGATATCTAAAATCAAAATTTAGTTAAATTCCGACTATAGAATCGGTATTTACTTAAATCTGATATCTAAAATCGGACATTAGTTAAATTCCGAATTTAGTTAAACTTCGAATTTAAAGTTTAAATTTTGTTAAGTTCCGGTTTAAAGCCAGAAATTAGTTACATTGCGACCTTAAAATTGGAATTTAGTTAAATTCCGAGTTAAAAATCAAAATTTAATTAAACTCCGTGTAAGTAAAAATTTATTTAAATTTCTTGTATAACATCGGAATTTGATTAAATTCTGTTTTACCATGTTTGAATATCAAAATTTAGTTAAATTCCGACTATACAGGGTGGACCAGGTTTTTGGTGCCAAACTTTAAGGAGGTATTCTACGTCCAAAAATAACCCTAGTTTGCTATATAAACCATAGTCTAAAAATACTCCGTTACGGAAATACAGGGTGTTAAAGTTTTTTTTGAAAAACCAAAAAATTGATTTTTTTCTGAAACTGCCAGAGATATTTTTATGAAATTTTACAGGTGTCAATAGCGATGAAAGACTCAAGTTTTGCAATAGAAAAGGCCTTTTCAGCGTTACCAGTGGCGTGCACTGAGGCTCGTGACTGGCTATTTTTCAACAAAAAAGTGATACGCTACTGGTTTTTCTGAAGATAAAAAGTATATTTGAGGTCCTTGTTCAATTTGAAAGAAAAAAGGCCCCTTGACTTTTTTTCGTAGGGCACACCGTTTAATAATAATAAAATATTTTTAAATGTTTGTGTTTAAATGGGTTACCTAGCTATTTTTTAATTGCATACCACACTTTTAATAGATTATTAATTTTGTTACTTGCGTACCGCCAGATAATCAATATTTGCCACGCCTTGTTGGCGTAGCTATTCATGGCAACCTAAAACAGCCAAGCTTATTTTTTTTAACTGTGTTGTAACAATATTTATTTTCAGAATTAAAAACTAAAAGTAACTAAAACAATCATTGAAAACATAACAAAAACAGTTATAAAAATTGTTCAAAATGGGAACCATTATTTTCAATGCACAACTGGCATCGACGTATAATAGACCGATTTAAATGTACTAGATGTGGTAATATTTGATTGCAACCATATCTTATGCGGTTCATAAGTTCTTCTTCCGTATTGACAGGAGTCGCATAAACTTTCTCTTTTAAAAAACCCCACACAAAAAAGTCTAACACGGTAAGATCCGGAGACCGTGGTGGCCATGTAACTGGACCCCCTCTACCAATCCACCTATCCGGAAAATGATTGTCCAGCCAATTTCTGACATTTCTGCCAAAATGAGCGGGACAACCGTCAAGCTGAAACCATGCATTCTGTCTTAAAAGTATCGGTATTTCTTCCCACATATTCGGAGTTTCCGTTTCTAAAAACTCTAAGAAGTTTTCTGAGTTCAAACGTCGAGGTAAAAAGTAGGGTCCAAATAAATGGTTGTTGTAAACCCCTATCCACACATTTAAGCTAAATTCAACTTGAAAATTTCGAGGTCTAATGGCGTGAGGATTTTCATGGTCCCATACATGTTGATTATGCAAATTAACTACGCCGCGGCGGGTAAAGCAGCACTCGTCAGACCACTGTATGTTGTTCAAAAAATCCCTATTTTCTTGAACTGCGTAAAGGATCCACCTACAATAAGTAATTCTTTTTTCTTGGTCTCCTGGATGTAGCCCTTGAACAGGTTGTAGGTGAAATGGACGCCGATGATCTCGTCTAAGAGTACGAAGTATATTGGATTTTGAGGTGCGAAGAATACGAGAAGCAATACGGGAACTCGTTGTTGGATTTCTGTCAAATTCATTTAATATCTGTTGAGAAATTCTTCTTTGTTGTTGGTTTTGGTTTGCATCTCGATCCTCATGCGAATTCCTTAAACCTTTCTCCATTAATTGCTGATGGACTTTTGCGAACATTTTACGACTAGGATGCGTTCTTTGCGGATATCTCCTTCTGTATTCTCTGGCGGCCGCCCTTGAGTTTCCGTTAGCAAATCCGTACACAAAATGGATATCCGCTATTTCTCTATTTGAAAATCTAAACGGCATTTTGACACTAATGAACCTTACAGAAATTAGTTATGTTAAATTTGTCAAATATTGTCATGGAAACTGCCGCTAACATCATCAAGGTGGTATGCAATTAAGAAATAGCTAGGTAATCCATTTAAACACAAACATTTAAAAATATTTTATTATTATTAAACGGTGTGCTCTACGAAAAAAAGCCAAGGGGCCTTTTTTCTTTCAAATTGAACAAGTACCTCAAATATACTTTTTATCTTCAGAAAAACCAGTAGCGTACCACTTTTTTGTTGAAAAATAGCCAGTCACGAGCCGCAGTGCACGCCACTGGTAAAGCTGAAAAGGCCTTTTGTATTGCAAAACTTAAGTCTTTCATCGCTATTGACACCTGTAAAATTTCATAAAAATATCTCTGGCAGTTTCAGAAAAAAATCAATTTTTTGGTTTTTCAAAAAAAACTTTAACACCCTGTATTTCCGTAACGGAGTATTTTTAGACTATGGTTTATATAGCAAACTAGGGTTATTTTTGGACGTAGAATACCTCCTTAAAGTTTGGCACCAAAAACCTGGTCCACCCTGTAGAGTCGGTATTTACTTAAATCTGATATCTAAAATCGGAATTTAGTTAAACTCCGAATTTAGTTAAACTCCGAGTTTAAAGTCTAAATTTCGTTAAGTACCAGTTTAAAGTGAGAAATTAGTTAAATTGCGACCTTAAAGTTGGAATTTAGTTAAATTCCGAGTTAAAAATTAAATTTTAATTAAACCACGTGTAAGTAGGAATTTTTTTAAATTTCTTGTATAACATCGGAATTTGATTAAATTCTGTTTTTCCATGTTTGAAAAATCAAAATTTTTGTTAAATTTCGACTTTAGGATCGGTATTTACTTAAATCTGATGTCTAAAATCGGAATTTTATTAAATTCCGAATTTAATTAATCTCCGAGTTTAAAGTCGAAATTTTGTAAAGTTCTGGTTTAAAATGAGAAATTAGTTAAATTGCGACCTTAAAATTGGAATTTAGTTAAAAGGATTGCTATCATCGCCACCCGTTCCATTAGACGCCATCTTGCAAAGAACCCGAAGAAATTTATATATATTTTTTTCGATACCTACAAATCATTTTAAAATTGGTCATAACATTATCTACTATATTACAATTAACTTTTGATCGTAAAAAATGATAATGTTGACCAAAACTGTTTTCAAATTTCTGATTTTTTCAGTTTTTAATACAATTTTGACTTGAAAAAACTTTCTAATCAAATTTTATAGTTTTTTACAGGTGTTTTTGTATTTGAATTTTTTCATTTTTATAGTTTTTTTATTCATATTTCTCTAATCTTATTATATATCATGTTTTGTCCTTAACATTTTTTATTCTCTAATTTTTTCTTCATCAATCTAAATTGCTATTTGCGTTGTTTTTGAGTTTTTGGTTTCGAATTTGGACTCAATATTAGACTTTTCCAATGAACACTTGTTATGTGAATTATTTTCCATTGGGACAATTTTGGTTAAAAAATAAAACGTTTTTTAGAATAATTAATAATTTCTGGTTTTTTATTTTTTTTATACGGTATTGGGCCGAAATGGAACCGCTTTTAGTAATTCTTTTAAATCTTTAGCCTAAAGTTACAAATATTTTAAGTTTGTCTCTAACTGAATATATTTTTTTTCTATAATTTTTATTTTGTTTCCACGTTGCTTTTCGTACATTTTTATGTAATTTTGTTATTTCTTATTTATTTATGAAAATAGAAACTGGCCAGATTTAGCATAACTTATGACACTTGCTTGATTACCAACTGTTTGATTTTGCTGATTTAATCACGCCAGAGTGTGAACCGCTAGATAATGCCGACGTTTCAGCTTTTACAAACTCAGGCAATCATCAGTCGTCATAGGCCAACATGAGACGTTAAATTGTTCTTTTGTTTTTATGAAAACCAAGATTAACCTTACTTTGCTATTCCCATATCTGTACCTCAGACGCAAACTATGTTAAATCATAAATTGTTAATTTACAGGAGAGGCATTTTAAAGTTTTGGTTCAATAGCTATGTCAATATTAAAATATGTATTCAAAAGGGACTATCTTTTTAACAGACCAAGATAAAAATAAATAAAAAATAGTGATAGGTAGACCATTTTAGGCATATTGACTTAACATTTGTATCACAATTTCGTGAATTTGTGACTTAACATAGTTTGGCTCTGCGGTACAGATATAAGACAGTAAAATATGAGATATTATGCATTATGTTTTTGTCTTTTCGAAAATTCCCACAAATGCGTGCACAAAGTCGCCACTTGAAAACGCTTCTCTGAGATGACGATCTTTTCTCAAAGGTGATATATCGTGCCAACTACACATGGAAACACATTTGCAAGAACGAGTATTGGCGTTGTTCCCAGATGCGAGTGGGTGCAGACACTACAGGCCCAGTGGGTTTCAGATATTGCAAAAGTGCTAAATCAAACGAACGCCACTGACAGTTTTTTTTTCCGCACAAACATCGCCGTTTTGTTTGTGACCAAATTCGGTGTTGAACTTCGTTAGCCACGGGGAAAACCGTTTATCCAATAAAAAAAGCACTGCGGGGCAAATGTGCCGTATTAACGAAAACTAAGTAATCGGATAAAAGAGGGCGCGGTAATTATGTTACCCCCAATTTTGCAGGGGGGGGATACCTTTAAACTCGTTGTGTAACGAGTTAGAGGGGCCCAAAAGCCCGGCAAGGTTTCCGAATGAGCCTTAGCCATTGTTTTCCAACACAATGATGCCGGTTTAAACGGGGGAGCTTAGTTTAGTGTCTGCACATGTTCCTTAATGTGAACAAGGCCTGCGAACTGTCAGGTGACGATTCCCGATAGTTCGGTATCCTCTTGGGTCGTCTGTTTTAAGCTTCTGCAAGCAAGAAAAGCCGAGCGGCATTTTCTCAAAAAAAAAAGCCAATTTCACGCAGCGGTTCACCCATCTATCCGACAACAAAAATCCATATTTTTAAACAAACACATAGGAAACAAACCACCGGCGACGGATCTCCCTTTTTTTGTGTACCATTTACGTCAATAAGTTATGGGTGACTGGCCACGGATGCCTGAGCTGGGCTGAGGATCGACGGCCACCCCAAAAGGCGCACAGAAGAACAAGAAACGTTCGCTATCTCTGCATTTTAATCTCGTTATGCGTTCAATCGGAAAAAGGAGTTTTTCGGTTATTGTAGAGGGCTGAAGGTTAGTTTTTAGACAGAATCTCCTTTGTGACCCGCCCTAGGTATTCGGGGGCTTAGAAAAACCAATTGTATGTTCTCTAGAGACAAAAAGCATTTTCAGTTGCTACTACAAGTTTCTGTTAATGTTCCAGTAGGTCGCTTATAAAGAGCGTTCAATAAAAAAAACCCACAATCTACATTCTTGCCTGTTCAAATTTACCAAGTTAATTGTGATTTTTGCACATTTTGATGATTTGGTGACAACTTTGAAGAGAAAAAATTATTTTTTATTTTTTGTTTTTTTTTATTTTTTATTTTTTTTTATTGTTAATTTCTTATTCTTAATTTTTAATTAATTTTTATTATTTTTTTTATTTTTCATGTTTTAATTTTTAATAATTTTTAATTTGTTTTTTTTCATGTTTTTTTTATTCTTCTTTTTCTAGACTTTTTACGGTTTTTTTTTTTTAAATTGAATTCCTTCCTGTAAAATTGTGGTCTCCTGCACTTCTTTTGGTCGCACTTCAATAGTATAAGTTAAACTCTGTTTCACAATGACTGTAGTTTGAAGGTTTTTGCCTTCTTCATCTAGAGTCCAATTTCGGCTTTCTTCTCTCTGTCACTAGTTCTTGAATTTGATATTCCGATCCTTCCCTATCAATAATTGTGTTGAATGGCGGTTTTTTTTTCAGTCTCTTCTGGTGTAACAACTTGTGCTTGTTCTTCTTTGAAGTCCGTCATCTTCTTCAAAATCCGTTTTTTGTCTCCTTTACCAACCGCTTACTTTCAAAGGAAGAACTTTCGATATCTCTACATTTTAATCTCGTTATGTGTTCAATCGGAAAAAGAAGTTTTTCGAAGTAATTATAGAGGGCTGAAGGTTAGTTTTTAGACAAAATCTCCTTTGTGACGTAAAAGGCGCCCTAGCTATTCGGGGGCTTAAAAAAATCAGTTGCATGTTCTCAAAAGACAAAAAAAAAACATTTTATAAAGGGCGTTCGATAAAAAAAACCCACAATCTACACAGTCTTGTCTGTTAAAATTTACCAAGTTAATTGTGATTTTTTGCACATTTTGGTGATTTGGTGACAACATGGTGAAGAAAAAAACATTTTTTTTAAATTTTTTATTATTAATTTTGTATTTTTTATTTTTTATATATATTTTTTTAATTTCTTATTTTTAATTTTTAGTTAATTTTTGTTTTTTCATGTTTAATTTGTAATTATAATTTTTTGTTTTCCATGTTTACTTTTGATTTTTAATTTGTTTCTCAATTTTTTTTCATGTTTTTTTTATTCTTTTTTTTTCGTGACTATTTACGGTTTTTTTATTTTTTCCTTTCTGCAAAATCTGTGGTCTCCAGTACTTCTTCTAGTCGCTCATTAATATTATAAGTTAAACTCTGTTTCACAGTGACTGTAGTTTGAAAGTGTTTGCCTTCTTTCTCTACAGTCTCAATTTCAGCTTTCTTCTCTCAGTCACTAGTTATCACTAGTTCTTTGATTTGATATTGCGATTCTTTATCAATAATTGTGTTGAATGGCTCTTTTTTTTCCAGCTTCTTCTGGTGTAACAACTTGTGCTTATTCTTCTTTGAAGTCCGTTATCTTCTTTAAAATTTGTTTTCGTCTCCTTTAGTAACCGATTACTTTCAAAGGAAGAACTTTCTTAGGAGCAATTCTAAAGTCTTTGAAACTTCTTAATCGGTAACAATTGTTTGAAGGGTTTACCTTTTTTCTTTTTTGTCACAATTTTCCTATTGTAACGCCTTTTTATTTCTTTATTACTTGTTGTTTTGACAACTGTCTTTTTTGGCAATGTTTTGTTTATTAAAAGTATTGTTTCCTTTATTTGGTGTGGCAATTCTTCTACAAGAAAATTTATTGTTGTGTGAGGTTGTTTGCATATTTTTTTTTTATTTTTCATATTTTTCTATAATTATTTGCCTTGTTCTTTTAGTTTTTTTTTTCATCGATTAGAATTTTTATTAAGTTTTGATTCTTTTGACATTTGACTTAAAATTGAATTTTTTAACACGTAAATAAAATATTCTGATTTGCAATTAATAATTCCTGATTTTTTTATATTTTGCACTAAAAAGATTAACAACACTCAATCAAAAGTGGATTTTTATTGAAATAATTTTAGTCCAAAAACGTTTTGACTTAAAATTATAAATAATTTAAATTTGTGCTTCTAAATATCTACCTTTTTTGTATATACTTTTTGCAATTTTTTTTTCAATTTTTTTCATCGTTTTTATTATTAGGTTGTTTGGCTTCTTCTTCTACTGTAACTGTTTCCATCTTCTCTCCCTCATCGTCTTTTTTTGCTTTTCAAGTTGTTCTTCCTCAAATATTTTTTTTCATTTTTCATATTTTTCTATAATTCTTTGCTATGTTCTCTCAGATTTTTTTCATCGATTAGACTTTTTATTAAGGTTTCATTCTTTTGACATTTGACTTAAAATTGAATTTTTCAGCACGTGAATAAAACATTTTGATTTGCAATTAATAATTCAGGATTTTTTTAATATTTCATACGATTTTTGCCCTAAAAAGATTAACAACACTTAATCACAATTCGAATAAAAATCCGATTTTTAATGAAATAATTTTAGTCCAAAAACGTTTTGGCTTATAATTATAAATAATTTAAATTTGTGCTCTAACTCTTTTGTACATACTTTTTGCTATTTTTTTCGATTCTTTCCATCGTTTTTACTAAAAACTTTTTTCTAGGTTTTAAAAAAAGTTTAAACCAAAATTAGAAGTATTGTAATACCTCTGCCTACCTCTTTCGGACATATATTTTATAATTTTCAGATTTTTTCAGTTATTTTTTAGCTTTCATAACTTTGTTTTGTTCTTCATATTTCTCTATTCTTATTATTTGTAACGTTTCGTTCGTTAAATTTTTTATTTTTCATATTTTTTCTTAACGATCTAAATTGCGCTTTGCATTGTTTTCATTATTTCAAGGTAATTGTTCAAACCTTTCCAACGAGTGAACGCTTTTAATCTAAATTACTTTTTTTTAACTTACTAAAAACTGTAGTTTTTTACGATTAATATTTCCTAATTTTCTCAATTTTATTATACGGTATTTGCCCGAAAATAAATCGCTTTTAGCAATTTTTTAAAATCTTTTAAACAATTTTGACCTAAAGGTTAGAATTATTTATCGGTCTGCTTTTTTTTGAGATATTTTTTCTATTGTATTTTCTTACGATATCTTGCGTAGTTTTTTATTCAGTTTTTTTATTTCTTACTGTCCTTTTATTTTTATGTTTTTCAATTTTTAATTCTTTGTATGTTTCGTTCAAATGTTCTTTTCTTTACATTTTTTTATCAATCAAATTCGACATTTTATAGGGTTATTTATTCATTCGAGGTAATTTTGTCCCAATATTGAACTTTTCCAACGGCTGAATATTTGTACTATAAATTGACTTTTATTGAGAAAATCTTGGTTTGAAAAGAAATCCCTTTTTATTGAGCCAAAGTGAGAAATATTTGAATTTCCCTCTCTACTACCTCGTTCGGACTTACTTTTTGTTTCATACAATTTTCTAATTTTGCCAGGTTTCTTATCTTGGTGTTTGTGTAGTTTTCGCTTTATTTATTTTTTCTTATTGTTCTTTTATTCTTCATACTTTTCTTTTTATATGCTTTGTCATGTTTGGTTGCATTTTTAGTTCTTTCAATTTTTCCGACTAATAAAACATTGTAATGTAAATTGATTTTCATTGAGACAGTTTGGACACAAAACTGCGTTTTTAGCGATTGCTGATTTTTCTTTTTTATTATTATTTTTTTTACTATTCGTTTATAATTTTTTATTTTTTTATTATTATTATTTTATTTTTAGTTAATTTTTATTTTTTTTGTATTTTCCATGTTTACTTTTTTACTTTTAATTTTTATTTTTTTTTAGGATTTTTCTTCATGTTTTTTTATTTTTTTTCTTGACTTTTTGCGTTTTTTTTTTTTTAATTGAATTCTTTCCTGTAAAACTGTGGTCTCCTGTACATCTTCTGATCGCTCTTCAATAGTATAAGTTAAACTCTGTTTCACAGTGACTGTTGTTTGAAAGTGTTGGCTTCTTTCTCTACAGTCTCAATTTCAGCTTTCTTCTCTCTGTCACTAGTTATCACTAGTTCTTGAATTTTATATTCCGATCCTTTTATTTGTTGTTCCCAATAATTGTGTTAAATGGCTCTTTTTTTCACCCTCTTCTGCCGTAACAACTTGTGCTTGTTCTTCTTTAAAATCCGTTTTTTTTCTCTGCTTCTTTACTAAACGATTATTTTCAAAGGAAGAACTTTCTTAGGAGCAATTCTAAAGTCTTGGAAACCCCTTGATCTGTAGCCATTGTTTGAGGGGTTTTACTTTTTTCCCTTTTGTCACAATTTCCCTCTTGTAACGCCTTTCTATCTCTTTATTACTCGTTTTTTAACAACTGTCTTTTCAGTCAATTTTTTTTATTAAAATTTTTGTCGCCTTTATTTGCTGTGGCAATTCTCCTACAAGAAAATTCGGCAATTTAGGTATTTCTTCCTTCTTCAAGCAACTATAAAATACTAAAACAAAATTTATTGTTGTGTGAGGTTGTTTGCCTTCTTCTTCTACTGTAACTATTTCGGTATTCTCTTCGTTGTCGCCTTTTTTCGCTTTTCAAGTTTAAACAAAAAGTTAAAGTCAATATTTTTTCATATTTTGCCATAATTCTTTGCCATGTTCTTTCAGTTTTTTTCCATCGATTGTACTTTTTATTAAGTTTTCATTTTTTTGACATTTGACTTAAAATTGAATTTTTTCAGCACGTGAATAAAATATTCTGATTTGCAATTAATATTCCATCATTCTTTCTAGGTTTTGAAAAAGTTTAGACCAAAATTAGGAGTATTGTAAATCCTTTGCCTTTCCCTACCTCTTTCGGACATATAGTTTATAATTTTCAGACTTTTTCATTTTTTTTTACCTTTCGTAACTTTGTTTTGTTCTTCATATTTCTCTATTCTTATGATTTGTAACGTTTCGTTCGTTAGTTTTTTTGTTTTTCATATTTTTTTTTTATCGGTCTAAATTGCGCTTTCCATTGTTTTCATTATTTCAAGGTAATTGTTTAAACCTCTACAACGAGTGAACACTTGTAATCTAAATTACTTTTTAATATAACAAAACTGTAGTTTCTTACCATTAATAATTCCTAATTTTCTAACTTTCTTTTTACGGTATTTGCCCGAAAATAAATCGCTTTTAGCAATTTTAAATTTTTTATTTTTTTATTATTAGTTTCTTATTTTTAATTCTTAGTTAATTTTTATCTTTTTTTTTTTCATTTTCCATGTTTACTTTTTTACTTTTAATTTTTAATTTGTTTTTCAGATTTTTTTTCATGCTTTTTTATTCTTTTTCTAGACTTTTTACAATTTTTTTTGTTTTTTTCTTCTCGTAAGACTGTGGTCTCCACTACCCCTTCTGGTCGTTCTTCAAGAGTATAAGTTAAACTCGTGTTTTACAGTGACTGTAGTGTGAAGGTTTTTGCCTTCTTTGTCTAGAGTCTCAATTCCGGCTTTCTTTTCTCTGTCACTAGTTATCACTAGTTCTTGAATTTGATATTGCGATTCTTTATCAATAATTTTGTTCAATGGCTCTTTTTTTTGGCAGCCTCTTTTGGTGTAACAAGTTGTGCTTGTTCTTCTTTCTCATTTCTTCATTCTCATTTTTAATTTTTAATTTTAATTTTTTCATTTTCCACCTTTATTTTTTTACTTTTAATTCTTAATTTGTTTTTCAGACTTCCCTTTTTTTTATTCTTCTTTTTCTTCACTTTTTACGGTTTTTTTATTTTTTCCTTCCTGTAAAACTATGGTCTCCAGTACTTCTTCTGGTCGCTCTTCAATAGTATAAGTTAAACTGTTTCACAGTTACTGTAGTTTGAAGGTTTTTGCCTTCTTCCTCTAGAGTCCAATTTCGGCTTTCTTCTTTCTATCACTCTTACCCATTAACTTATTTGTGTCATCTAGTAACCTTTGAAACCTTAATTTTTTTAGTACCTGTGTTCTTTTAGCACATTATAAGAAGATACGATAAAAATGTCAAAGTCAATTTTTTAGCGCCTACTTGACGACATTAATAAGTTAATGGCTTATAGTTATTCCTACTTCTTGAATTTGTAATTCCGATCCTTTATCAATAATTGTGTTAAATGGCTCTTTTTTTTTTCCAGTTTCTTCTGGTGTAACCACTTGTGCTTGATCTTCTTTAAAAATTCGTTTTTTTGTCTCCTTCTTTACTAACCGATTACTTTCAAAGAAAGAACTTTCTCAGGAACGATTCTAAAGTCTTGGCAACCTCTTGATCTATAACCATTGTTTGAGGGGTGTTATTTTTTTCCTCATTACAGAGGGAGATAACGTATTAATGATATTGCAACTGAGTGCACATTTAAGACACTCTGTATAATAAGTTTTTGATAAACCTTGAAACAAATATGTTTTTCGTCCCATTTTGCATATACAAACAAGACATTTTTGGTATAAATCTTAACGGTCCAGCTGTCAATATCAATGACACAAAAACATTAAATGGTGCATAACGTTCAGAATTTAGATGTGACGCAATTCTTATTTTTGTTTTTTAATAAAAAACACGCAAATTTGCATTTAAATTGCTTTTGAAATCGTCGCAAGAAGCTCTAAGTTTAATGAATCATCGACTGAAAATAGTAAAATTACCTCTTTAATCAAGATAAAAAAAATAGTTTTAGGGTAAACATTAGCTTATAGATTCAGTTCTAAACTGTTTTATAATGGAAATGTCACAATCCCCAAGACGAACTAGATCATTCTTAATTATAGAACCATAACTATGCAAATTCGAATCGGAGAAGATCGATTAATAATGTTTTGTAAACATCGATGGTTGTAACATGTGGTCACCTATAAATTTTGTTATTCGACTGTGATATAATTAATTAATTAATGCATCAAGGTTCGGGATTTTTCTATAAAAGAATGCGAAATAAAAATCAAAATCTTGTGTTGGTGTGAATTCTGTGCCAAACCAAAATGAAGCTGCTTCTACTGGTAAGTTTATATTTTTTATTATCTCTATTATTATTGTTTTATGCATTTTGTTAGTCAATTTTTTTTGGTGCGATTCTCCATTTAGGGTCAGTTACATCATCAAGCAACTATTTTTCAGACATTCTTCTTCTTCTTCTTCTCCTTGGCTTGCAGTCAACCTCTCGGCACCGCGTACTTACCACCCGGACCAGACACACTCACAAGAGATGGCGACTTTCCAGTAATTGAGCCGAATGAAAACACTATTGAGGACCAACCTACGTCAGATCAACAGATCACCGTTGATGAGAACGGGAATTACAAATTCGGTGATTTCATCGTTTACAGGAGTTGTGCTCATTGTAATCTTGATCGTAGTGTTTGAACCTTGAACTGTACCTAATTATGGCTGTATTTGTGTTGGTCAAAGTTATTAGTTGATTGTAAGCTCTCTGGTAAGTTTGATGTACTTTTTGCAAAATTTTAAGTAACAACATACCCAGCGACTTTCTTAATAAGTACGCTAAAGCTAACTAAAGTTAAGGCTTCTGTTAATATAAGATCATATTAACTTTTATTTTGAGTAATCTGACACCACCTGACTTCATTTGGCCGTTAATGAAGGTAAAACTAACCAAAAAAGTCTCAAAGTATTGTTCTTGTCTATATCCTAAGTTTCCGTTTTAGAAACTTTCTGGATAGTTAAGAAACAAATCCTAGAAGTTTCTGAAATTACGTAAAGAAGTGGCAGTGAGTGAAATTATTCGTACGATAGGAACATTCTAGACAAAAAATTAATTTACATTGAGATATTTTTCGTATCTTCCTGACGTGTGCGAAAGTGAGATAGATAAAGCAAAATTACCTTTACAGTCGTTTACGTAACTCAGCAAAAAAAAAGACCATTTTAGAAAAATTCTATGAAACTTTCAGGTAATTTTCAAAATTTTCAGTTGTGCCCATCCCTAGTAACGTTTGAAATCTTTCCAATTTCGAAACCTTCCGGAAAGGTGGCAACTGAAATTGAATCATCTGGGCTCTGGCGGCGGTCAGAGCATTCTCTAAAAAAATAAAATAAAAACTTGTTCGGTATGTATTACCTATTCACTTATTTTTGTCACGTCAAAACCCTAATTTTTTTATGCCCATCTCCTTTTAGCACATGTTGAGAAATTACGACAAAAATATCAATTTTTCAACGCCTACTTGGCGACAATAATAAGTGAATGGCTTATGTAACGCAAGTGTTTTTCTTACCTTCCGGACATGTACTAAAGTAAAATCATTTTATGTATTATGTGGCTAATCACATGTGAATCAACCACTAAGAAAAAAAAATCTTTTGTAATGTTTACGGTAATTTTTTCGATTTTCAAAATGCTCAATGACAATTTCCGCAAAAATTTCCGGAAAATTTCCGG
This sequence comes from Taphrorychus bicolor, assembly GCA_951812265.1. NCBI lineage: Eukaryota > Metazoa > Arthropoda > Insecta > Coleoptera > Curculionidae > Taphrorychus > Taphrorychus bicolor. The sequence goes on from OX638304.1 coordinate 37,265,820, forward strand.
TAGTTTTATCGATTTTTAAAAATTTCCAGTTTAGCCCAACCCTACTGACGAAGCTGTTCAAAATATGTTTATGAGACCTTGTCAAAGCGTAGTAGTGATTTAATTTATATTTGTACGATCGGAGGATTTTAAGCAAAAAATTTGACATTGAAAAATTTCCGGAAACTTTCGGATAGTCTTACTAGTTTTCAAAATTTCCAGTTTCGCCCAACCCTAATAGTATTGGATACGGCAAAAAGTTTTCACCTTGGAGGCTTTCCAATGTGGAAACTTTCCGGAAATTTTTTCGATTTTCCAGTTTTGCGTATCCTAGTGGTGTTGAACATGGTGGAAACTTTCCGCGAAACTTCCGAAACGTAGGATATGGCGAAAGGTTCTTTCTTTGGGAAACTTTCGGTGATAAAAACTCCCGCAATCTTTTCGATTTTAAAAAATTTTCAGTTTTGTTCAACGCTAGTAGCGGTGGAAACTTTCCGCTCTGGAAGCTGTCTAATATGGAAATTTTCCAGAAAGGTAAGGAACGACTCAACGAATAGTTTCGAAGCCGTGTCAAGACGTAGCAATAAGTGAACTTTTAGTTGTGATGTCGGATCATTTTAAGCAAAAAGTTTGGCATTGAAAAAATTCCGGAAATTTTCCGATAGTTTTACTAGTTTTCAAAATTTCCAGTTTAGCCCAACCCTAGTAGCGTTGGGCTCGATTGAAACTTTCCACCTTGGAAGCTGTCTAATATGAAATTTTTCCGGAAATTAAGAAACGACTCGAGCAATATTTCCGAAACCATATCAACAAAAAGCAGTAAATGAACTCATTTGTGTGGTTGGAGCGTTCTGAGCAATTAAATTAGAGTTTTGGGAAATTTGCCCAACCCTAGTGGGGGGGGGGGGGGTAAGGCACAATGGAAACTTTTCATTATGGTAGCTGTCTGATAGAAAATTGCAGGTTTCGAAAACCATGTTATAGGTGCGTGCGATAGGAGCATGCAAAGAAATAAAATTTGCCATTGGAAAATTTCCGGAAACTTTCCGATAGTTTTATCGATATTCAAAATTTTCAGTTTTGCTCAACCCTATTAGCGTTGGATACGGCGAAAAATTTTCACCGTGGAGCCTTTCCAATGGTGAAATTTTGCGGTAATTTATTCGATATCCAAATTTTCCGGTTTTGTCTACTCTAGTAGTGTTAAACGTGGTGAAAAAAGCAAAAAATTTGGTACTGAAAATATTCCGGAAATTTTCCGGTGGTTTTACTAGTTTTCCAAATTTCCAATTTCGCCCAACCCTAATAGCGTTGGGCGCGATTGAAACTTTCCACCTTGGAAGCTGTCTAATATGAAATTTTTCCTCAAATTAAGAAACGACTCAAGCAATGTTTCCGTATCCATGTCAACAAAAAACCAGTGATTGAACTCATTTGTGCGGTTGAGCATTCTGAGCAATTAAATTAGAATTCTCGGAAATTTGCCCAACCCTAGTGGTGGTGGTGGGCACAGCGGAAACTTTTCGTTATAGTAGCTGTCTAATATAGAAAGTTGCAATGTTTGCGAAGTCATGTCAGGAACTAGCTAGCAGTGATTGAACTTCGTGCCATAGGAGCACTCTAAGAAAAAAATTTTCCATTGGAAAATTTTCAGAAAATGTCCGATAGTTTTATCGATTTTCAAAATTTTCAGTTTTGCCCAGTCCTAGTAGCGTTGGATACAAACAAAGCTTTCGCCTTGGAAGCTTTCCAATATGGAAACTTTCCGGTAATTTTTTCGATTCTTCAATTTTCCACTTTTGCTTACTCTAGTAGCGTTGAGCATGGTGGAAACTTTCCGCTTTGGACGCCGTCGAATATAGAAACTTTCAGGAAAAGTAAGAAACGACTCGAGCAATGTTCTTGAAATCTTGTCAAGACGTAGCAGTGATTAAACTTATATTTATGCGGTCAGAGCATTTTAAGCAAAAACTTTGGCATGGCAAAATATCCGGAAACTTTCCGGTAGTTTAATCGATTTTGAAAATTTCCAGTTTGGCCTAACCCTAGTAGCGTTGGATATGGCAAAAAGTTACCTCTTTGGGAAGCTTTCCGTTATAAAAACTCCGGGAATTTTTTCGATTTTAAAAAATTTTCCGTTTTGTTCAAGCCTAGTAGCGTCGGGCACTGTGGAAACTTTCCGCTTTGGAAGCTGTCTAATATGGAAATTTTCCAGGAAGATAAGAAGCGACTTAAGGAATGGTTCCGAAGCCGCAATGGGGCACAATGGAAACTTTTCATTATGGTAGCTGTCTGATAGAAAATTGCAGTGTTTCCGAAACCATGTCAGGAACTATCTAGCAGTGATTGAACTTATTTGTGCGATAGGAGCATGCAAAGAAATAAAATTTGCCATTGGAAAATTTCCGGAAACTTTCCGATAGTTTTATCGATATTCAAAATTTTCAATTTTGCTCAACCCTATTAGCGTTGGATACGGCGAAAAATTTTCACCGTGGAGCCTTTTCAATGTGGAAATTTTGCGGTAATTTTTTCGATATCCAAATTTTCCGGTTTTGTCTACTCTAGTAGTGTTAAACGTGGTGAAAAAAGCAAAAAATTTGGTACTGAAAATATTCCGGAAATTTTCCGGTGGTTTTACTAGTTTTCAAAATGTCCAGTTTGGCCCAACCCTAGTAGCGTTGGGCGCGATTGAAACTTTCTACCTTGGAAGCTGTCTAATATGAAATTTTTCCTCAAATTAAGAAACGACTCAAGCAATGTTTCCGTATCCATGTCAACAAAAAACCAGTGATTGAACTCATTTGTGCGGTTGAGCATTCTGAGCAATTAAATTAGAATTCTCGGAAATTTGCCCAACCCTAGTGGTGGTGGTGGGCACAGCGGAAACTTTTCGTTATGGTAGCTATCTAATATAGAAAATTGCAATGTTTGCGAAATCATGTCAGGAACTAGCTAGCAGAGATTGAACTTCGTGCCATAGGGGCAAAGAAAAAAATTGCCATTGGAAAATTTCCAGAAAATGTCCAATAGTTTTATCGATTTTCAAAATGTTCAGTTTTGCCCAGTCCTAGTAGCGTTGGATACAAACAAAGCTTTCGCCTTGGAAGCTTTCCAATATGGAAACTTTCCGGTAATTTTTTCGATTCTTCAATTTTCTACTTTTGCTTACTCTAGTAGCGTTGAGCATGGTGGAAACTTTCCGCTTTGGACGCCGTCGAATATAGAAACTTTCAGGAAAAGTAAGAAACGACTCGAGCAATGTTCCTGAAATCTTGTCAAGACGTAGCAGTGATTAAACTTATTTTTATGCGGTCAGAGCATTTTAAGCAAAAACTTTGGCATGGAAAAATATCCGGAAACTTTCCGGTAGTTTAATCGATTTTGAAAATTTCCAGTTTGGCCTAACCCTAGTAGCGTTGGATATGGCAAAAAGTTACCTCTTTTGGAAGCTTTCCGTTATAAAAACTCTGGGAATTTTCTCGATTTTAAAAAATTTCCCGTTTTGTGCAAGCCTAGTAGCGTCGGGCACTGTGGAAACTTTCCGCTTTGGAAGCTGTCTAATATGGAAATTTTCCAGGAAGATAAGAAACGACTTAAGGAATGGTTCCGAAGCCGCAATGGGGCACAATGGAAACTTTTCATTATGGTAGCTGTCTGATAGAAAATTGCAGTGTTTCCGAAACCATGTCAGGAACCATCTAGCAGTGATTGAACTTATTCGTGCGATAGGAGCATGCAAAGAAATAAAATTTGCCATTGGAAAATTTCCGGAAACTTTCCGATAGTTTTATCGATATTCAAAATTTTCAGTTTTGCTCAACCCTATTAGCGTTGGATACGGCGAAAAATTTTCACCGTGGAAGCTTTCCAATGTGGGCACTTTGTGGTAATTTTTTCGATATCCAAATTTTCCGGTTTTGTCTACTTTAGTAGTGTTAAACGTGGTGAAAAAAGCAAAAAATTTGGCACTGAAAATATTCCGGAAATTTTCCGGTGGTTTTACTAGTTTGCCAAATTTCCAATTTCGCCCAACCCTAATAGCGTTGGGCGCGATTGAAACTTTCCACCTTGGAAGCTGTCTAATATGAAATTTTTCCTCAAATTAAGAAACAACTCAAGCAATGTTTCCGTATCCATGTCAACAAAAAACCAGTGATTGAACTCATTTGTGCGGTTGAGCATTCTGAGCAATTAAATTAGAATTCTCGGAAATTTGCCCAACCCTAGTGGTGGTGGTGGGCACAGCGGAAACTTTTCGTTATGGTAGCTGTCTAATATAGAAAATTGCAATGTTTGCGAAATCATGTCAGGAACTAGCTAGCAGAGATTGAACTTCGTGCCATAGGGGCGAAGAAAAAAATTGCCATTGGAAAATTTCCAGAAAATGTCCGATAGTTTTATCGATTTTAAAAATTTTCAGTTTTGCCCAGTCCTAATAGCGTTGGATACAAACAAAGCTTTCGCCTTGGAAGCTTTCCAATATGGAAACTTTCCGGTAATTTTTTCGATTCTTCAATTTTCTACTTTTGCTTACTCTAGTAGCGTTGAGCATGGTGAAAACTTTCCGCTTTGGACGCCGTCGAATATAGAAACTTTCAGGAAAAGTAAGAAACGACTCGAGCAATGTTCCTGAAATCTTGTCAAGACGTAGCAGTGATTAAACTGATATTTATGCGGTCAGAGCATTTTAAGCAAAAACTTTGGCATTGAAAAATCTCCGAAAACTTTCCGGTAGTTTAATCGATTTTGAAAACTTCCAGTTTGGTCCAACCTTAGTAGCGTTGGATATGGCGAAAAGTTTCCCTTTTTGGAAGCTTTCCGTTATAAAAACCCTGGGAATTTTCTCGATTTTAAAAAATTTCCCGTTTTGTGCAAGCCTAGTAGCGTTGGGCACTGTGGAAAATTTCCGCTTTGGAAGCTGTCTAATATGGCAATTTTCCAGGAAAATAAGAAGCGTCTTAAGGAATGGTTCCGAAGCCTTGTCAAGACGTAGTTGTAAAGTCGGATCATTTTAAGCAAAAAATTGGTCATAGAAAAATTTCCGAAAACTTTCAGGTTTTCAGTTTGGCCCAACCCTAGTAGCGAGTAGGGTTCGTTGAACATTTCTCTCTTTGGAAGCTTTTCATTATGGAAACTTGCCGGAATGTTAATAAAGAACTCAAACAAAAAATCACAAAATGTTTATGTAATTGAACTTATTTGTGCCATTAGCGCATTCTAACTAAACAAATTGGCATTGAAGAAATTCCAGAAATTTTCCGGTAGTTTCACTAGTTTTCAAAATTTCCAGTTTTGCCCAACCCTAATAGCGTTGGGCACGATTGAAACTTTCCACCTTGAAAGTTGTCTAATATGAAATTTTTCCCGAAATTAAGAAACGACTTGAGCAATATTTCCGAAACCATATCAACAAAAAGCAGTGAATGAACTCATTTGTGTGGTTGGAGCGTTCTGAGCAATTAAATTAGAGTTTTTGGTACAATGGAAACTTTTTGTTATGGTAGCTGTCTGATAGAAAATTGCAGTGTTTCCGAAACCATGCCAGGAACTATCTAGCAGTGATTGAACTTATTCGTGCGATAGGAGCATGCAAAGAAATAAAATTTGCCATTGGAAAATTTCCGGAAAATGTCCGATAGTTTTATCGATTTTAAAAATTTTCAGTTTTGCCCAACCCTAGTAGCGCTGGATACAAACAAAGCTTTCGCCTTGGAAGCTTTCCAATATGGAAACTTTCCGGTAATTTTTTCGATTCTTCAATTTTCCACTTTTGCTTACTCTAGTAGCGTTGAGCATGGTGGAAACTTTCCGCTTTGGACGCCGTCGAATATAGAAACTTTCAGGAAAAGTAAGAAACGACTCGAGCAATGTTCCTGACATCTTGTCAAGACGTAGCGGTGATTGAACTTATATTTATGCGGTCAGAGCATTTTAAGCAAAAACTTTGGCATTGAAAAATATCCGGAAACTTTCCGGTAGTTTAATCGATTTTGAAAATTTCCAGTTTGGCCCAACCCTGGTAGCGTTGGATATGGAAAAAAGTTACCTCTTTTGGAAGCTTTCCGTTATAAAAACTCCGGGAATTTTTTCGATTTTAAAAAATTTTCCGTTTTGTTCAAGCCTAGTAGCGTCGGGCACTGTGGAAACTTTCCGCTTTGGAAGCTGTCTATTATGGAAAATTTCCAGGAAGATAAGAAGCGACTTGAGGAATGATTCCGAAGCCTTGTCAAGACGTAGTTGTGAAGTCGGATCATTTTAAGCAAAAAAATGGTCATAGAGAAATTTCCGAAAACTTTCAGGTTTTCAGTTTTGCCGAACCCTAGTAGCGAGTGGGGTTCGTTGAAAATTTCCCTCTTTGGAAGCTTTTCATTATGGAAACTTGCCGGAAAGTTAAGAAAGAACTCAAACAAAAAATCACAAAATGTTTATGTAATTAAACGTATTTGTGCCATTGGCGTATTCTAATTAAACAAATTGGCATTGAAGAAATTCCGGAAATTATCCGGTAGTTTCACTAGTTTTCAAAATTTCCAGTTTTGCCCAACCCTAATAGCGTTGGGCGCGATTGAAACTTTCCACCTTGGAAGCTGTCTAATATGGAATATTTCCGGAAAGTTAAGAAACGACTCAAGCAATGTTTCCGTATCCATGTCAACAAAAAGCAGTGATTGATCTCATTTGTGTGGTTGGAGCATTCTGAGCAATTACATTAAAATTACATCTCACTTTTTGTAGAACAAAATACTTTCTTATAAGGTGCACTTTCTATCTTTCATTCTTTGGCATTAAAGCCATTTTTTTTTTACAAAGGACCTTTCACAAAACCCGGGCAATTAACCCTCCACGTAACGATCGTACAATCCCGGAACAAAAAGCACTGACCTAGCAAAATTAAACGGCATTGTCCTGTCTAAAGGCTGATCCGGCAGTCGGTCGGGCAACTTTTTTAATTAATCGAAGAGCTTGTTTACATACCCTCTCGAGTGGCCACGAGTACCGGGGGTAGCGAAAAGATAAACACGCCGAACGTGACGAAACGTAATTACATGCATAAGAGAATTTATTGGAAATTGATTTCTTCTTTCTTTGGGTGGAATGGCGACGCCGGCTAATTATCAGAGGGAACAATCTCCGGTAGCTCTTTGCCACTGCTACCGTTCCGGACCATCAGGCTCGTCTCTTTAATAACTGAACCTCGCATCGGATCGTATTAGTTTCAACGACTTTATAATCGCATTCCCATCGCATAATGTTACTTTGCTAGACGTATTTGAAGGGTAAGCATACATTAAAATATTAATGTGGTATATTAGGTGCATATCGGCTTAAAAAATCTAGAACACAGAAAAGAACAGAAGAAGAGCCATTTGCTTAAATTACAGATTTTTAACGCTCCTTTTATGTACTTTAAACTACGGTGAAGTTATGAAATAAAAACCTGATGATGTCTAAAACTAGAAGAAATGCCGAAACGTCGAAAATACTTATTTCATAGTCGTATGTTTAATAGCATTCGAACAACGGAAAAAAATGTCTAATTTATGTAAACATATTGTTACGGGATTACGGGTTCCAATAATTTATCGTCAATTAATTACACACTTTTATTTACTTTTAACTATTACAACACGATTATATATTATTCGACCCCATCTCGCGCGGCTCGTTGATTTGTTTTCAAGGGACACGTTTGCAGTGCCGTTCCGATCGAAAGCCGATCCGATTGAAAACCTCCAACTGTGTTGTCCTCTTCTTGATGTCTTCGATGATGAAAATCCTCAACTTTGACCGCTTGTACCTTGAGAAGGCACTTTTAAAATCGGTTTTTGGACCATTTTTAAGAAAAATCTCTTTAGAAGTTAATTCCATTCGAATTGAGTTTGTTATGTTCTCAGGGGATTGCAAACGTGCCATTCCGATCAAAAACAGCAAAAAAAATTTCCGAAATTTTTTTGAAAATCTCCAAAGGGGGTATTACGACTTTTTTCTCAATTCTCAACTTTGACCGCCTGTACCTTGAAAACGCCTGGACCGATTAGAGTGAATCCAACTGTGTTGTCCTCTCCCTGATGTCCTCTTTCACCTCCCACCATAGGAAGTTCCGTAGGTGCAATATTTCCGGAGATAGACCCCTTCGGAGGTCGATTTTTAGGCACTTTTAAAATCGGTTGGACAATTTTTAAGAAAAACCTCTTTAGAAGTTAATTCCATTCGAATTGAGTTTGTTATGTTTTCAGGGGATTGCAAACGTGCCATTCCGATCAAAAACAGCAAAAAAAAAATTCCGACATTTTTTTGAAAATCTTCAAAGGCGGGGGGGGTATTACGACTTTTTTCTCAAATCTCAACTTTGACCGCCTGTACCTTGAAAACGCCTGGACCGATTAGAGTGAATCGAACTGTGTTGTCCTCTTCTTGATGTCCCCTTTCACCTCCCACCATCGGAAGTTCCGTAGGTGCAATATTTCCGGAGATAGACCCCTTCGGAGGTCGATTTTTAGGCACTTTTAAAATCGGTTGGACAATTTTTAAGAAACACCTCTTTAGAAGTTAATTCCATTCGAATTGAGTTTGTTATGTTCTCAGGGGATTGCAAACGTGCCATTCCGATCAAAAACAGCAAAAAAAAAATTCCGACATTTTTTTGAAAATCTTCAAAGGCGGGGGGGGGTATTACGACTTTTTTCTCAAATCTCAACTTTGACCGCCTGTACCTTGAAAACGCCTGGACCGATTAGAGTGAATCCGACTGTGTTGTCCTCTTCTCGATGTCCTCTTTCACCTCCCACCATCGGAAGTTCCGTAGGTGCAATATTTCCGGAGATAGACCCCTTCGGAGGTCGATTTTTAGGCACTTTTAAAATCGGTTTTGGACCATTTTTAAGAAAAATCTCTTTAGAAGTTAATTCCATTCGAATTGAGTTTGTTATGTTCTCAGGGGATTGCAAACGTGCCATTCCGATCAAAAACAGCAAAAAAAATTTCCGAAATTTTTTTGAAAATCTCCAAAGGGGGGGTATTACGACTTTTTTCTCAATTCTCAACTTTGACCGCCTGTACCTTGAAAACGCCTGGACCGATTAGAGTGAATCCAACTGTGTTGTCCTCTTCCTGATGTCCTCTTTCACCTCCCACCATAGGAAGTTCCGTAGGTGCAATATTTCCGGAGATAGACCCCTTCGGAGGTCGATTTTTAGGCATTTTTAAAATCGGTTGGACAATTTTTAAGAAAAACCTCTTTAGAAGTTAATTCCATTCGAATTGAGTTTGTTATGTTCTCAGGGGATTGCAAACGTGCCATTCCGATCAAAAACAGCAAAAAAAAAATCCAACATTTTTTTGAAAATCTTCAAAGGGGGGGGGGTATTACGAATTTTTTCTCAATTCTCAACTTTGACCGCCTGTAACTTGAGAACGCCTGGACCGATTAGAGTGAATCCAACTGTGTTGTCCTCTTCTCGATGTCCTCTTTCACCTCCCACCATCGGAAGTTCCGTAGGTGCAATATTTCCAGAGATAGACCCCCTCGGAAGTCGATATTTAGGCACTTTTAAAATCGGTTTTGGACCATTTTTAAGAAAAATCTCTTTAGAAGTTAATTCCATTCGAATTGAGTTTGTTATGTTCTCAGGGGATTGCAAACGTGCCATTCCGATCAAAAACAGCAAAAAAAATTTCCGAAATTTTTTTGAAAATCTCCAAAGGGGGGGTATTACGACTTTTTTCTCAATTCTCAACTTTGACCGCCTGTACCTTGAAAACGCCTGGACCGATTAGAGTGAATCCAACTGTGTTGTCCTCTTCCTGATGTCCTCTTTCACCTCCCACCATAGGAAGTTCCGTAGGTGCAATATTTCCGGAGATAGACCCCTTCGGAGGTCGATTTTTAGGCATTTTTAAAATCGGTTGGACAATTTTTAAAAAAAACCTCTTTAGAAGTTAATTCCATTCGAATTGAGTTTGTTATGTTCTCAGGGGATTGCAAACGTGCCATTCCGATCAAAAACAGCAAAAAAAAAATCCAACATTTTTTTGAAAATCTTCAAAGGGGGGGGGGGGTATTACGAATTTTTTCTCAATTCTCAACTTTGACCGCCTGTAACTTGAGAACGCCTGGACCGATTAGAGTGAATCCAACTGTGTTGTCCTCTTCTTGATGTCCTCTTTCACCTCCCACCATCGGAAGTTCCGTAGGTGCAATATTCCCGGAGATAGACCCCTTCGGAGGTCGATTTTTAGGCACTTTTAGAATCGGTTTTTGGACCATTTTTAAAAAAACCTCTTTAGAGGTTAACTCCATTCGAATTGAGTTTGTTATATTCTCAGGGGACTGCAAACGTGCCATTCCGATCAAAAACAGCAAAAAAAAATTTTCCGATTTTTTTTTTTTAAATTCCCAAACGGGGGGGTATTACGACTTTTTTCTCAATTCTCAATTTTGACCGCCTTTAACTTGAGAACGCCTGGACCGATTAGAGTGAATCCAACTGTGTTGTCCTCTTCTCGATGTCCTCTTTCACCTCCCACCATCGGAAGTTCCGTAGGTGCAATATTTCCAGAGATAGACCCCCTCGGAAGTCGATATTTAGGCACTTTTAATATCGGTTTTTGGACCATTTTTAAAAAAACCTTTTTAGAGGTTAACTCCATTCGAATTGAGTTTGTTATGTTCTCAGGGGACTGCAAACGTGCCATTGCAATCAAAAACAGCAAAAAAAAATTTTCGAATTTTTTTTGAAAATCTTCAAAGGGGGGGGTATTACGAATTTTTTCTCAATTCTCAACTTTGACCGCCTGTAACTTGAGAACGCCTGGACCGATTAGAGTGAATCCAACTGTGTTGTCCTCTTCTTGATGTCCTCTTTCACCTCCCACCATCGGAAGTTCCGTAGGTGCAATATTCCCGGAGATAAACCCCTTCGGAGGTCGATTTTTAGGCACTTTTAGAATCGGTTTTTGGACCATTTTTAAAAAAACCTCTTTAGAGGTTAACTCCATTCGAATTGAGTTTGTTATATTCTCAGGGGACTGTAAACGTGCCATTCCGATCAAAAACAGCAAAAAAAAAATCCGACATTTTTTTGAAAATCTTCAAAGGCGGGGGGGGGTATTACGACTTTTTTCTTAATTCTCAACTTTGACCGCCTGTACCTTGATAACGCCTGGACCGATTAGAGTGAATCCGACTGTGTTGTCCTCTTCTTGATGTCCTCTTTCACCTCCCACCAACGGAAGTTCCGTAGGTGCAATATTTCCGGAGATAGACCCCTTCGGAGGTCGATTTTTAGGCACTTTTAAAATCGGTTGGACAATTTTTAAGAAAAACCTCTTTAGAAGTTAATTCCATTCGAATTGAGTTTGTTATGTTCTCAGGGGATTGCAAACGTGCCATTCCGATCAAAAACAGCAAAAAAAAAATTCCGACATTTTTTTGAAAATCTTCAAAGGCGGGGGGGTATTACGACTTTTTTCTCAAATCTCAACTTTGACCGCCTGTACCTTGAAAACGCCTGGACCGATTAGAGTGAATCCAACTGTGTTGTCCTCTTCTTGATGTCCTCTTTCACCTCCCACCATCGGAAGTTCCGTAGGTGCAATATTCCCGGAGATAAACCCCTTCGGAGGTCGATTTTTAGGTACTTTTAGAATCGGTTTTTGGACCATTTTTAAAAAAACCTCTTTAGAGGTTAACTCCATTCGAATTGAGTTTGTTATGTTCTCAGGGGATTGCAAACGTGCCATTCCGATCAAAAACAGCAAAAAAAATTTCCGAAATTTTTTTGAAAATCTCCAAAGGGGGGGTATTACGACTTTTTTCTCAATTCTCAACTTTGACCGCCTGTACCTTGAAAACGCCTGGACCGATTAGAGTGAATCCAACTGTGTTGTCCTCTTCTTGATGTCCTCTTTCACCTCCCACCATAGGAAGTTCCGTAGGTGCAATATTTCCGGAGATAGACCCCTTCGGAGGTCGATTTTTAGGCACTTTTAAAATCGGTTGGACAATTTTTAAGAAAGTTAATTCCATTCGAATTGAGTTTGTTATGTTCTCAGGGGATTGCAAACGTGCCATTCCGATCAAAAACAGCAAAAAAAAAATTCCGACATTTTTTTGAAAATCTTCAAAGGCGGGGGGGGTATTACGACTTTTTTCTCAATTCTCAACTTTGACCGCCTGTACCTTGAAAACGCCTGGACCGATTAGAGTGAATCCAACTGTGTTGTCCTCTTCCTGATGTCCTCTTTCACCTCCCACCATAGGAAGTTCCGTAGGTGCAATATTTCCGGAGATAGACCCCTTCGGAGGTCGATTTTTAGGCATTTTTAAAATCGGTTGGACAATTTTTAAAAAAAACCTCTTTAGAAGTTAATTCCATTCGAATTGAGTTTGTTATGTTCTCAGGGGATTGCAAACGTGCCATTCCGATCAAAAACAGCAAAAAAAAAATCCAACATTTTTTTGAAAATCTTCAAAGGGGGGGGGGTATTACGAATTTTTTCTCAATTCTCAACTTTGACCGCCTGTAACTTGAGAACGCCTGGACCGATTAGAGTGAATCCAACTGTGTTGTCCTCTTCTTGATGTCCTCTTTCACCTCCCACCATCGGAAGTTCCGTAGGTGCAATATTTCCAGAGATAGACCCCCTCGGAAGTCGATATTTAGGCACTTTTAATATCGGTTTTTGGACCATTTTTAAAAAAACCTTTTTAGAGGTTAACTCCATTCGAATTGAGTTTGTTATGTTCTCAGGGGACTGCAAACGTGCCATTGCAATCAAAAACAGCAAAAAAAAATTTTCGAATTTTTTTTGAAAATCTTCAAAGGGGGGGGTATTACGAATTTTTTCTCAATTCTCAACTTTGACCGCCTGTAACTTGAGAACGCCTGGACCGATTAGAGTGAATCCAACTGTGTTGTCCTCTTCTTGATGTCCTCTTTCACCTCCCACCATCGGAAGTTCCGTAGGTGCAATATTTCCAGAGATAGACCCCCTCGGAAGTCGATATTTAGGCACTTTTAATATCGGTTTTTGGACCATTTTTAAAAAAACCTTTTTAGAGGTTAACTCCATTCGAATTGAGTTTGTTATGTTCTCAGGGGACTGCAAACGTGCCATTGCAATCAAAAACAGCAAAAAAAAATTTTCGAATTTTTTTTGAAAATCTTCAAAGGGGGGGGTATTACGAATTTTTTCTCAATTCTCAACTTTGACCGCCTGTAACTTGAGAACGCCTGGACCGATTAGAGTGAATCCAACTGTGTTGTCCTCTTCTTGATGTCCTCTTTCACCTCCCACCATCGGAAGTTCCGTAGGTGCAATATTCCCGGAGATAAACCCCTTCGGAGGTCGATTTTTAGGCACTTTTAGAATCGGTTTTTGGACCATTTTTAAAAAAACCTCTTTAGAGGTTAACTCCATTCGAATTGAGTTTGTTATATTCTCAGGGGACTGTAAACGTGCCATTCCGATCAAAAACAGCAAAAAAAAAAATCCGACATTTTTTTGAAAATCTTCAAAGGCGGGGGGGGGTATTACGACTTTTTTCTTAATTCTCAACTTTGACCGCCTGTACCTTGATAACGCCTGGACCGATTAGAGTGAATCCGACTGTGTTGTCCTCTTCTTGATGTCCTCTTTCACCTCCCACCAACGGAAGTTCCGTAGGTGCAATATTTCCGGAGATAGACCCCTTCGGAGGTCGATTTTTAGGCACTTTTAAAATCGGTTGGACAATTTTTAAGAAAAACCTCTTTAGAAGTTCATTCCATTCGAATTGAGTTTGTTATGTTCTCAGGGGATTGCAAACGTGCCATTCCGATCAAAAACAGCAAAAAAAAAATTCCGACATTTTTTTGAAAATCTTCAAAGGCGGGGGGGGTATTACGACTTTTTTCTCAAATCTCAACTTTGACCGCCTGTACCTTGAAAACGCCTAGACCGATTAGAGTGAATCCAACTGTGTTGTCCTCTTCTTGATGTCCTCTTTCACCTCCCACCATCGGAAGTTCCGTAGGTGCAATATTCCCGGAGATAAACCCCTTCGGAGGTCGATTTTTAGGCACTTTTAGAATCGGTTTTTGGACCATTTTTAAAAAAACCTCTTTAGAGGTTAACTCCATTCGAATTGAGTTTGTTATGTTCTCAGGGGATTGCAAACGTGCCATTCCGATCAAAAACAGCAAAAAAAATTTCCGAAATTTTTTTGAAAATCTCCAAAGGGGGGGTATTACGACTTTTTTCTCAATTCTCAACTTTGACCGCCTGTACCTTGAAAACGCCTGGACCGATTAGAGTGAATCCAACTGTGTTGTCCTCTTCTTGATGTCCTCTTTCACCTCCCACCATAGGAAGTTCCGTAGGTGCAATATTTCCGGAGATAGACCCCTTCGGAGGTCGATTTTTAGGCACTTTTAAAATCGGTTGGACAATTTTTAAGAAAGTTAATTCCATTCGAATTGAGTTTGTTATGTTCTCAGGGGATTGCAAACGTGCCATTCCGATCAAAAACAGCAAAAAAAAAATTCCGACATTTTTTTGAAAATCTTCAAAGGCGGGGGGGGGGTATTACGACTTTTTTCTCAATTCTCAACTTTGACCGCCTGTACATTGAAAACGCCTGGACCGATTAGAGTGAATCCGACTGTGTTGTCCTCTTCTTGATGTCCTCTTTCACCTCCCACCATCGGAAGTTCCGTAGGTGCAATATTCCCGGAGATAGACCCCTTCGGAGGTCGATTTTTAGGCACTTTTAGAATCGGTTTTTTGACCATTTTTAAAAAAACCTCTTTAGAGGTTAACTCTATTCGAATTGAGTTTGTTATATTCTCAGGGGACTGCAAACGTGCCATTCCGATCAAAAACAGAAAAAAAAATTTCCGATTTTTTTTTTAAATTCCCAAACGGGGGGGTATTACGACTTTTTTCTCAATTCTCAACTTTGGCCGCCTGTAACTTGAGAACGCCTGGACCGATTAGAGTGAATCCAACTGTGTTGTCCTCTTCTTGATGTCCTCTTTCACCTCCCACCATCGGAAGTTCCGTAGGTGCAATATTCCCGGAGATAAACCCCTTCGGAGGTCGATTTTTAGGCACTTTTAGAATCGGTTTTTGGACCATTTTTAAAAAAACCTCTTTAGAAGTTAACTCCATTCGAATTGAGTTTGTTATGTTCTCAGGGGCCATTCGCCATTGCGATCAAAAACAGCAAAAAACAAATTTTCGAAATTTTTTTGAAAATCTCCAAAGGGGGGGGGGGGTATTACGATTTTTTTCTCAATTCTCAACTTTGACCGCCTGTAACTTGAGAACGCCTGGACCGATTAGAGTGAATCCAACTGTGTTGTCCTCTTCTTGATGTCATCTTTCACCTCCCACCATCGGAAGTTCCGTAGGTGCAATATTCCCGGAGATAGACCCCTTCCGAGGTCGATTTTTAGGCACTTTTAGAATCGGTTTTTGGACCATTTTTAAAAAACCTCTTTAGAGGTTAACTCCATTCGAATTGAGTTTGTTATGTTCTCAGGGGACTGCAAACGTGCCATTGCGATCGAAAACAGCAAAAAAAAAATTTTCGAAATTTTTTTGAAAATCTCCAAAGGGGGGGGGGTATTACGAATTTTTTCTCAATTCTCAACTTTGACCGCCTGTAACTTGAGAACGCCTGGACCGATTAGAGTGAATCCAACTGTGTTGTCCTCTTCTTGATGTCCTCTTTCACCTCCCACCATCGGAAGTTCCGTAGGTGCAATATTCCCGGAGATAAACCCCTTCGGAGATCGATTTTTAGGCACTTTTAGAATCGGTTTTTGGACCATTTTTAAAAAAACCTCTTTAGAGGTTAATTCCATTCGAATTGAGTTTGTTATATTCTCAGGGGACTGCAAACGTGCCATTCCGATCAAAAACAGCAAAAAAAATTTCCGAAATTTTTTTGAAAATCTCCAAAGGGGGGGTATTACGACTTTTTTCTCAATTCTCAACTTTGACCGCATGTACCTTGAAAACGCCTGGACCGATTAGAGTGAATCCAACTGTGTTGTCCTCTTCTTGATGTCCTCTTTCACCACCCACCATAGGAAGTTCCGTAGGTGCAATATTTCCGGAGATAGACCCCTTCGGAGGTCGATTTTTAGGCACTTTTAAAATCGGTTGCACAATTTTTAAGAAAAACCTCTTTAGAAGTTAATTCCATTCGAATTGAGTTTGTTATGTTCTCAGGGGATTGCAAACGTGCCATTCCGATCAAAAACAGCAAAAAAAAAATCCAACATTTTTTTGAAAATCTTCAAAGGGGGGGGGGGGGGTATTACGAATTTTTTCTCAATTCTCAACTTTGACCGCCTGTAACTTGAGAACGCCTGGACCGATTAGAGTGAATCCAACTGTGTTGTCCTCTTCTTGATGTCCTCTTTCACCTCCCACCATAGGAAGTTCAGTAGGTGCAATATTTCCGGAGATAGACCCCTTCGGAGGTCGATTTTTAGGCACTTTTAAAATCGGTTTTTGGACCATTTTTAAGAAAAATCTCTTTAGAAGTTAATTCCATTCGAATTGAGTTTGTTATGTTCTCAGGGGATTGCAAACGTGCCATTCCGATCAAAAACAGCAAAAAAAAAATTCCGAAATTTTTTTGAAAATCTCCAAATGGTGGGGGGTATTACGACTTTTTTCTCAATTCTCAATTTTGACCGCCTTTAACTTGAGAACGCCTGGACCGATTAGAGTGAATCCAACTGTGTTGTCCTCTTCTTGATGTCCTCTTTCACCTCCCACCATAGGAAGTTCCGTAGGTGCAATATTTCCGGAGATCCCTTCGGAGGTCGATTTTTAGGCACTTTCAAAATCGGTTTTTGGACCATTTTTAAAGTTTAATTCTTTAGAGTTTAATTTCATTCGAATTGAGTTCGAATCGGAAGTTACATAGGTGCCATATTTCCGGAGAATTGCAAACGTGCCATTCCGATCAAAAACAGCAAAAAAAAATTTCCGACATTTTTTTGAAAATCTCCAAAAGGGGGGAGATATTATCCATGGCAACTAAGTTTGTTGCCATAGATCCTAAACCTCATAATCTTGTTTTTCAACTTGGTCCTGAGGGAAGTCGAGAGGTTGAAGTTCTGACTTGTCGATCATTATTGCAGATCAAGCTTCTCCAAAGCTTGAAGTCTTTGTCGACGTCTTAACCTTCCTGCGTTTTGTCTTCTTGATGTTCTTGATCATTATTCAGCTTTGATTATCTGGGCCGATATGGGTGATCTTGCCGATTGGAGGAAACATTGCCCAGTTAACTCTGCTCGTACGAGACAGCTTTGGACCCAGCATTTGCACGTTTTTTTAAGCTTTAATTCGACCCGAAGAACCCAATCGATTATGGAGTTTTTTGAGGTCTTCGAACTCTTAGGCAATATAATGATTTGACGTTAAGGGCAGGAAAATATCTACTTTGCAGCAAGCTGCTGCGAAGAGGACGTCCTTGAAAGAGTGTTATGCTGCTAATCGGCCACAAACCCCAAAGTCTCGCCTGCTCAAAAGAGGTGGCGCTGCCGTGCCAATTAGACCAACAGCGTTAAAAAACGCATTAAATATGGCGGCTATACGAATCAACATCAGTATTTACTTAATTCCAATCAGCCTGGCCGCCTGTTTACATGTAGCTAAAACGCTACCCTCATTAATTACCACTTATATATGTATCCGAAAAAATCAAATTAAAACTGATTAAGTGCAATTAGCCGGAATGGTGCTCCCTTGGGTCGCCTCGCCCAGGGCCGTACTTTCCGTTGTACGTGCCACCCCCTTCTATTTACTCTCGACATTGGTCTATATATCGACTTAAATTCTATTAGTCCCATGACTCTTTGTGTGCAAAGCTAAAGCGGGATAATGCCAAAAGCTGTACTTTCCCAAAACGGAAATTGCGAGCGGTCGTTAGAAAATACGGTCCTGTAATAGTCTCCAAACCGGTAGCTCGGCCTAACGACATGCATATTACCATCCCAGCAGAGTAGGTGCATATTTAAGCGATGTCCCATCAGCCTGAAGAGATAAATAAGCAGTATCCACTGAGAAGAGTAATTACGATTTCTTCAAGAATGCGGCCCGACTCTTCTCTTCACGTGAGACTGGCGAGGAGGACCTTTGGAGGCGAGAGATAACACAAGTCGAAGATATGCGTGGGTCTTCCTATAAGTTTAATGAGCGAAGAGGGATAATTCGCAACAGACACCACTGCTAAAACGTGTTTTTGAAGTAATGTCACCGCCAGACTGTAACTTTCTGTGTAAAATTGAAGCTGCAAGAGAGGAATTTTACGGTTTGACCATTGACGGGCTTCAAGAAATCGAATTTACATCGAAAAGTGGTCACATATAGGGCCTAAAGCCGCAGGACGAGTTCGGGAACGAAATTAGCGAAAGGGACAAAAGTCGGCGAACTTATAAGGGCAAACTCGGCTGTCCAAAACTAACTGCCGACTAAGTGATAATGTTTATTTAATGATTCGGTTTCGGCTGTCCAATGGGGGGCGAGAGCCCTCTGCTGAATTATACAAATTCGAAAATGTAAAGGCTTCCAAGTTGACCGCGGACAGAGTTTTAGTTTTGTGGGGAGCATTCCGGACGAGAGAGACACATTTCTTCATTTGCCGTTTGCATTAATTATAGGGAATTACAAATTAATTGTGGAAGGTCAATTTTCTCGCACAGCAAGGCAGCTCAAATGTCGAGATTATGACCTCTGACATTGTGAATAACCCCTCTCGTCCTCTCATGAATTGAAGAAAAGATGGATATAATAATTAAGTGCTAGATGGGAGGCATTGAAAATTTAGTAAGTCTAACGCTTTTGATAAAATTTCCCGGAAATCTAATCCCCCTTAATGTTCCTGGAAAATTTAATATTGGAAAGCTTCCAAAGCGGAACGTTTCCACTGCGCCCAACGCTACTAGGGCTGGTCAAAACTGGAAATTTTTAAAATCGAAAAAATTACCTGACAGTTTCTAGATTGGAAAGCTTCCAAAGTGGGAACTTTTTGCCGTATCCAGCGCTACTAGGGTAGAGCAAATTCGAAAATTTTGTAAATTAGTAGAATTACCGGAAAGTTTCCGGAAATTTTCCAATTACAAATTTGTTCTTAGAATGTTCCTATCGCTCTAATAAAATTGAAGCACTGCTACTTCTTGGTGTGGTTTCTTTAAGTCATTTCCTCTCGGAAAGTTTTCATATTGGAAAGCGTCTAAAGAAAGAACTTTTCGTCGAATCAAACGCTACTAGGGTTGAGCAAAAATGGAAATTTGTGAAAAATACCGAAAAGTTTCCGGAAATTTTTCATGCCAACATTTTTGCTGAAAATGCACCAAACGCACAGAACAAAATGAATCATTGTGTTTGTTAATTTCCTGGAAAGTTTCCTGAATGGAAGGCCTCTAAATAGAGAACTTTTTGCCGAATCAAACGCTACTAGGGTTGGGCAAGAGTGGAAATGTTGAAAAATACCGAAAAGTTTCCGGAAATTTTTCAATTCCAGTTTTTTTGCTGAAAATGCTCGGAACCCACAAATAAAAATCAATTACTGTGTTTCTTAATTTCCCAGAAAGTTTCCTTATTGGAAAGCGTCTAAAGAAAGAATTTTTCGTCGAATCAAACGCTACTAGGGTTGGGCAAAAATAGAAATTTTGAAAAATACCGAAAAGTTTCCGAAAATTTTTCAATGTCATATTATTTGCTGAAAATGCTCCGAACTCACAAGTAAAAATGAATCACTGTGTTTCTTAATTTCCCGGAAAATTTCCTTATTGGAAAGCGTCTAAAGACAGATCTTTTCACCGAATCAAACGCTACTAGGGTTGGGCAAAAGTGGAAGTTTTGAAAAATACCGAAAAGTTTCCGGAAATTTTTCAATGCCAAATTTTTTGCTTAAATGCTCCGAACACACAAATAAAAATGAATCACTGTGTTTCTTAATTTCCCGGAAAGTTTCCTTATTGGAAAGCTTCTACATAGCCTAAACTAAATTCGATGTATCAAACGCTACTAGGGTTGGGCAAAAGTGGAAATTTTGAAAAATACCGAAAAGTTTCCGGAAATTTTTCAATGCCAAATTTTTTGCTGAAAATGCTCCGAACTCACAAATAAAATTGAATCACTGTGTTTCTTAATTTTCCGGAAAGTTTCCTTATTGGAAAGCGTCTAAAGACAGATTTTTTCGCCGAATCGAACGCTACTAGAGTTGGGCAGAACTGGAAATTTTCAAAAAAACCGGGAAGTTTCCGGTAATCTTTCAATGCCAAATTTTTTGCTGAAAATGCTCCGGACGCACAAATAAAAATGAATCACTGTGTTTCTTAATTTCCCGGAAAGTTTCCTTATTGGAAAGCGTCTAAAGAGAGAACTTTTCGCCAATCAAACGCTACTAGAGTTGGGCAAAACTGGAAATTTTCAAAAAAAACGAAAAGTTTCCGAAAATTTTTCAATGCCAAACTTTTTGCTGAAAATGCTCCGATCTCACAAATAAAATTAAATCACTGTGTTTCTTAATTTTCCGGAAAGTTTCCTTATTGGAAAGCGTCTAAAGAGAGAACTTTTCGCCGAATCAAACACTACTAGGGTTGGGCAAAAGTGAAAATTTTGAAAAATACCGAAAAGTTTCCGGAAATTTTTCAATGCCAAATTTTTTGTTGAAAATGCTCCGAACTCAGAAATAAAATTGAATCACTGTGTTTCTTAATTTTCCGGAAAGTTTCCTTATTGGAAAGCGTCTAAAGACAGATCTTTTCACCGAATCAAACGCTACTAGGGTTGGGCAAAAGTGGGAATTTTGAAAAATACCGAAAAGTTTCCGGAAATTTTTCAATTCCAGTTTTTTTGCTGAAAATGCTCGGAACCCACAAATAAAAATGAATTACTGTGTTTCTTAATTTCCCAGAAAGTTTCCTTATTAGAAAGCGTCTAAAGAAAGAATTTTTCGTCGAATCAAACGCTACTAGGGTTGGGCAAAAATAGAAATTTAGAAAAATACCGAAAAGTTTCCGGAAATTTTTGAATGTCATATTTTTTGCTGAAAATGCTCCGAATTCACCAATAAAATTGAATCACTGTGTTTCTTAATTTTCCGGAAAGATTCCTTATTGGAAAGCGTCTAAAGACAGATCTTTTCGCCGAATCGAACGCTACTAGAGTTGGGTAAAAGTGGAAATTTTCAAAAAAACCGAGAAGTTTCCGGTAATCTTTCAATGCCAAATTTTTTGCTGAAAATGCTCCGAACGCACAAATAAAAATGAATCACTGTGTTTCTTAATTTCCCGGAAAGTTTCCTTATTGGAAAGCGTCTAAAGAAAGAACTTTTCGTCGAATCAAACGCTACTAGGGTTGGGCAAAAATGGAAATTTGTGAAAAATACCGAAAAGTTTCCGGAAATTTTTCAATGCCAAATTTTTTGCTGAAAATGCTCCGATCTCACAAATAAAATTTAATCACTGTGTTTCTTAATTTTCCGGAAAGTTTCCTTATTGGAAATCGTCTAAAGAGAGAACTTTTCGCCGTATCAAACGCTACTAGGGTTGGGCAAAAGTGGAAATTTTGAAAACATACCGAAAAGTTTCCGGAAATGTTTCAATGCCAAATTTTTTGCTGAAAATGCTCAGAACACACAAATAAAAATGAATCACTGTGTTTCTTAATTTCTCGGAAAGTTTCCTTATTGGAAAGCGTCTAAAGAAAGAACTTTTCGTCGAATCAAACGCTACTAAGGTTGGGCAAAAATGGAATTTTTGAAAAATACCGAAAAGTTTCCGGAAATTTTTCAATGCCAAATTTTTTGCTGAAAATGCTCCGAACGCACAAATAAAATTGAATCACTGTGTTTCTTAATTACTCGGAAAGTTTCCTTATTGGAAAGCGTCTAAAGAAAGAACTTTTCGTCGAATCAAACGCTACTAGGGTTGGGCAAAAATGGAAATTTTGAAAAATACCGAAAAGTTTCCGGAAATTTTTCAATGCCAAATTTTTTGCTGAAAATGCTCCGAACTCACAAATAAAATTGAATCACTGTGTTTCTTAATTTTCCGGAAAGTTTCCTTATTGGAAAGCGTCTAAAGACAGATTTTTTCGCCGAATCGAACGCTACTAGGGTTGGGCAAAAGTGGAAGTTTTGAAAAATACCGAATAAAAATGAATCACTGTGTTTCTTAATTTCCCGGAAAGTTTCCTTATTGGAAAGCGTCTAAAGAGAGAACTTTTCGCCAATCAAACGCTACTAGTTTTCCAAAGTATCCAAAAGCTACTAGCTTTCCAATAAGGAAACTAAAATTTCCTTATTGGAAAGCTTCTAAATAGCCTAAACTAAATTCGCCGTATCAAACGCTACTCGGATTGGGCAAAAGTGGAAATGTTGAAAAATACCGAAAAGTTTCCGGAAATTTTTCAATTCCAGTTTTTTTGCTGAAAATGCTCGGAACCCACAAATAAAAATGAATTACTGTGTTTCTTAATTTCCCAGAAAGTTTCCTTATTAGAAAGCGTCTAAAGAAAGAATTTTTCGTGGAATCAAACGCTACTAGGGTTGGGCAAAAATAGAAATTTAGAAAAATACCGAAAAGTTTCCGGAAATTTTTGAATGTCATATTTTTTGCTGAAAATGCTCCGAATTCACAAATAAAATTGAATCACTGTGTTTCTTAATTTCCCGGAAAATTTCCTTATTGGAAAGCTTCTAAATAGAGAACTTTTCGCAGAATCTAACGCTACTAGAGTTGGGCAAAAGGGGAAATTTTCCAATGCCATATTTTTTGGTGAAAATGCTCCGAGCGCACAAATAAAAATGAATCACTGTGTTTCTTAATTTTCCGGAAAGTTTCCTTATTGGAAAGCGTCTAAAGAGAGAACTATTCGCCGAATCAAATGCTACTAGGGTTGGGCAAAAATGGAAATTTTGAAAAATACCGAAAAGTTTCCGGAAATTTTTCAATGCCAAATTTTTTGCTGAAAATGCTCAGAACACACAAAAAAAAATTGAATCACCGTGTTTCTTAATTTTCCGGAAAGTTTCCTTATTGGAAAGCTTCTAAAGAGAGATCTTTTCACCGAATCAAACGCTACTAGGGTTGGGCAAAAGTGGAAATTTGAAAAATACCAAAAGCATTCCGGAAATTTTCCAACTAGAATTTTTTTCTTTAAATGCTTCTATCGCTCTAACAAAATTGAATCACTGCTACTTCTTGGCATGGCTTCTTTAACTCGTTTGTTCCCGGAAAATTTCCTTATTGGAAATCGTCTAAAGGGAGAACTTTCCGCCGCATCAAGGGCTACTAGAGTTCGGCAAAAGTAAACATTTTGAAAAATACAGAAAAGTTTCCTGAAATTTTTCAACGCCATATTTTTTGCTGAAAATGCTCCGCACACACAAATAAAAATGAATCACTGCGTTTCTTAATTTTCCGGAAAGTTTCCTTATTGGAAAGCGTCTAAAGGGAGAACTTTCCGCCGCATCAAAGGCTATTAGGGTTGGGCAAAAGTGGAAATTTTGAAAAATACCGAAAAGTTTCCGGAAATTTTTCAATGCCATATTTGTTGCTGAAAATGCTCTGAACGCACAAATAAAAATGAATCACTGTGTTTCTTAATTTCCCGAAAAGTTTTCTTATTGGAAAGGTTCTAAATAGAGAACTTTTCGCCGTATCAAACGCTAGTAGGGTTGGGCAAAAGTGGAAATTTTGAAAACAGCCGAAAACTTTTTCCAATTACAATTTTTTTCTTAAAATGGTCTTGGAATTCTTGGCATGGTTTTTTTAAGTCGGTTTTTCCCGGAAAGCTTCTAAAGAGCAAACTTTTCACCGTATTCAACGCTACTATAGTTAGGTAAAACTGGAAATTTTGAAAAGTTTCCTGAAATTTTTCAAATTTTTTGTTTGACCAGTAGCACAAATAAAATTCATTCACTGCTACTTCTCATGGTTTTTTTGGGTCGTTTCTTAAATTCCTCGCGACATTAAGTTATAAGTGTCGCAATGGAAAAACTACTAAAAGTCGGAGAAATGACAAATTCAGATAAAAAGCAAAAAAAAGTGTGTTGCTTTTTCTCTCAAGGGCTTTAAGGGCGCAGATTAACAATTTCAGTGGACAGCCAACGCAATAATATAAAGTCCTAATATAGTGGTATTTAAGTTAACTAAAACTTTCCTATTGGTCAGGTCTCACTACAATCCAATAATAAGATCCCGAAGGTTCGCTTAAAGGACGATAACGCCCTAATAAAATGTCACTCTTTGAGTGTAACGGGCGCTATTATAATCTTCCGCTCCGGTAGCTGCTCTAACAATGCCCTTCTGCTATGTCTCTGTATTAGAAAGACGTAACCCGGTGGAGCTCTATTCAATTTTGTCTTCAACTCGATACTGAAGCTCTAATGGCGATTAAGAATGCAATTGGATAAAGGATTTTGAAGGCGCCAATTTTAATATTTAGATAATAAATGCAAAAATTGAGCTTGTGAATAGAATTTTTGTTATTTTATTATCACACATTTTCATATATTCATTACCACACATTATGAATGTCAAACAATATATTAAACATAGATAACATAGTTTTAAGAATTTGAACCCTTTAATAATATACAACACATAAAAGTCACATGAGCACGTGACTACAAGATTTCGGGTCATTTATTTCAATTATTTTTTAGGTAGACCGGTTTTGGCATTTTTGACCATCATCAGCACCAACATTTGTTAGCAGATAATTACTGTATGATCAGAATCCAGGCTAAGGCAAGCACAAAAGCACAAAAAGAGAAATGTGTAGAAAAAAGAAATGAATAAGATGAAAAAAAAACAGGTTTTTGACGCAAAAAAGTATCTTTCTGATTATCCCATAAAATAAGCAAAAATTGGCAATTTTGTTAAAAAATCCCCCATGATCTATCTAAAATACTTTGAAATATTGCTTTTAAAAAATCCATGTAGAAATACCAATTTTCTTCACAAACGCAGTTAAAAGATGCAATTTAAACTAAGTATATACTTTTGACTTGGGTCTTAGATAAAGATAAACTTGACGTTCGGGTCATAATAATGTACTTCACAACCTTGGTTTATAATATACTATTATAATTAACGATTGTAATAACCTAATTCTATAAAGAGGATAATTAACACAAGAAAATACATATTTACAATTGTATTGTAAACAATAAATGAGAAAATGCATATCATCATATTATTATTCATTCTATCATGAGTTCATTTACAAAAAAAAACCTCAAGTAGGCTATGGAATTAGAATAGTAAGACTAAAAGCTCGAAAAGCTAGGAAGTCAAAAATGTCATTAAATGTTCCGATTTTCATTTTTTTTATGAATTTATCTTAGAGAAGTGTTTTGATTTCATGGCTTGCTACGAGGTTCTTTTTTATCAACACCCTCTATTGCGTTGTTTTATGCGTTCCCTTCAAGAAGTCAGGAATTTTACTTTTAAATAATTTCGTTATATTCTTTTTGTTGCAACCTGCACATGCTTCGCCCACGTACTTCGGGCCTCCTGTACCAGCTGTGGTCGGTCCTTCAGGTCTTGGTGGGGGCAATGGTGGCAGTGGAGGTTCTGTGTGGTTGTATCTTGGTGGTCCATAGTCCGTTATAATTAGTGGTTTGTCCCTGATAATGTGTGGTGGTTTAGGTGGTCCAGGTGGAAGATATGCTTTAGGTGGTAAATAGTACGTTGGTGGCAAGAATCCAGGATTTTGCTGGGCTTTGCCGAGAACTACATAACAGCTAAAGATCACCTGAAAGAAAATTGGTTTAAATCTCTACCAACAAGTAGAACGAAACCAGCACTCACACACAGAAAAAGCTTCATTGTAGCAAGTAACTTCTTTTTGATAAAACACCTGAAATTTTAATGAAGAATTTAAGTAAATCTTTGGGCTTTTATACGTACAAGATCATAGTTTTATGGTTTCCCTATTACGCACGTATTCAGTCATTCAACCTTCAAGCATTAATATAAAAATAAAAGTAATATGTCTTGCAACATCTTTTTGGGTAAATTATGTTGTTCGCATTGATCTTTTGTTTTGTGTTAGACCCAGGACTTCAACAAGCCAGTTATGAAATAGCTGCCATCCGTAGAATAAACTACTAGTTTTGACTGAATGACACTTTAACAACAGATGAAAGTAACGGCTCTTAGATACCACGTCTGAACGATGACCTGATGATGAATAATTTCGAAGGTAATCACCAAGAATATCTTTTAGTTATAATTTATTTTGTGTTTTCACTTATACCAGGGTTTTAGTAACTGGTGCCCCTATTAGTATCAAATACTGTTAAATATTACTATTAGGCATTTGGAACTTGGGCTTTCTACGTCTTATTTTTTGCATTTTAATGTTAAAAAGTGTTAAACGGGCATTTAAAAGTAGGTATAATTGGAATTTTAGTATAATAATTGGAATTGCGAGCACTTTAATGGATAATTAACCTTCACCATATTGTAAAGAATTTTACGCCACTCGCCCAAAAAAATAATAAAGATTTGGTTTTTTCACTTAAAATTACCCCGCGTGCACACAATTTCATAGAAATATTATAAACATTTTTAAAATAATAAAAACATGAAATTACAATTCTACTTTTGACGTCCTGAATTTTGAAAAGTGTTAAGTTTTGTACTTTTGACATATGTGGTTCAATTGATCCATTTTGGTCCCCAGTAAATCTCGCTGCAATCTTTCTGGGACTCCTGTTGTATGGTTTTCAAAATATAGGAACGATCTGAAACTTTTGAATACGTGTTGTTGATTAATGCAGAGTATTATTGTTATCATATACTCATCGTTCACAAAATGTCAGCATAATATTGCATACAGTTCTATAGCAATAAAAAAAAATAAATAACTTTACTTTTTGCCACCCTGTATTTCTTAAAGTATTAACTTTTGGACTAAGGTTTACCTGGTGTACTTGACCTATTTTACTACCCATTATAACCACAATATTTGCTATATTTTGGGTGTACTAAATTTTGGAAATATAACCAAAACACTGACACCATTAAAATTTTATACAGAGAGGGTAATACACCTGGGCAGGCGCAGTACAAAGGGAAGGGCAAATCCATTCCCAAACGGCCTAAACCAGGAAAAAATCAGGACAAAGTGGAGAGGAAAAACCCCAAACTTGTCTCGCAGAAGGAGCCGTAGGATGGTAGGTAAGACCACATTTCTACAGGTCAACCTTCAGCATGAGAAAACAGTTACATACCTTTTAGGGAAGTTGTGGATATAGCTCTCATCCTCCAGGAAGCATGGACCTCTAACACGAACCGAGTATCCGGTCTAAACGACACCATGAGTAAGATTATTGCCTGCGATTGGGATGGTAAACCAAGAGCAGCTATTCTTGTAAGGAAATATCTCCCATTCTTTTTACTTACAGAATTCTGCACAACAGCGGCATGTGTCTCGCTAACCACACAGAACAACAAGACATATGTAATCTTCTGCTCATCCTACCTCCATGGAGATCTAACCTGAACAACTTCCTTCTGAGGCGATGCGGAGACTCGTCGATCACGCCAAGAGAAGCAATGCCCAGTTAATACTGGGATGTGATGCGAATGCCCACCACACGGTGTGAGGGAGCAGCAACATTAACATAAGGGGTACGTCACTACCTAACACAGGTAGATCTAAAAATTATCAACACAGGCAACAGCGCAACTTTTGTAACCGTCAACAGACAAGAAGTTTTAGATCTCACGTTCAGCACGAAATTCATTTTAAATAAGATCTGCAACTGCACAGTATCCCCGGATCAATCTTGCTCCAATCACAAACATATAATATTTAACCTAAAAACAGGTATCAGACCTATGGTCACTGTTAAAGATCCTAAACTGCGCTTCGTATCGGGAGGCCTCCGTGTCGCAGTTGGTATTTTCATAGACATCGAAGGGTCCTTTAATAATGCACCTAGAGACTCCCTCCTCAGCGCCAGTAAAGCGAGAAGGATCGAACCAACAATAACCAACAGGATTCGCAACATGTTAGAAGATCCAGACTGATCACTACATCATTAAACGATGACACTATCAGATTCACCAGGGTTGTCCACATGGCAGAGTCCTTCCACTACTCCTGTGGTCCCTACTAGTGGACGACATTCTGGCTACTTTGGAACTATGGGGAGTCGAATTCCAAGGATACGCTGACTATATCGTTATCCTTATAAGAAACCACCCATACCAACAAATCTGCAGCACGTTGCAAGAGATGCTGAATATTGTACACAGCTGGTGTTCAAAGGAAAACCTAGCAATAAACCCTAGGAAAACGGTGATTGTGTCATTTACCCGAAGGAAGAGGCTGGACTTCTAGGAGTCATCCTGAACAAATAATTCACATGGACCTCATCTGTGACTCGTACCGTTCAAATCAAATCAAAAATAGCTTTATTAGCAGTGCATTTTACAAATAACAACAGGTCCAAACAATCTGCATAAGTTCTGAGAACCATAACCAACTTAAAATTAAAATTCAAATAGATGCTAAAGCATACAGAGGCCATACAGAGAGCACACATAAAAGAGGTGAAACAAGAGGATTAATACACACAAAAATACAACAAGAGTATAAGATAAAAACAATGGTACTAAATTACAAAATTTACAGGACATCCTCAAAGTACTCATTGACATGATAGTAAGCCCTCGCAACAAGCAGACTCTTAACCTTACTCCTGAACCTTCTCAATGTTGGTAACTCCCGAATGCTCGAGGGCAAGTAGTTGTAATTTTTTTTGCATTTGTATAATATTGAGCGCTTCAACCTGGAGGTGGCAGGCACAGGCAACGCAACATGGTCAACGCGTCTCATATTATCAATATTCTGCCCTGGAGGAGTCTGTTGTCTATACTTTTTGTATGTCAAGCATACTGACTCCAAAATAAACAAGGATGGTAGTGTAAGTATTTCATTTTTCATGAATAGGGCTCTGCATGAATCCTTGTAGCCTTTTCGCAGCATAAAACTTAAAGCTCTTTTCTGCATATGTGAATATGCTGTTATAAGATACTCACTGCAGCCACCTCAAAACCATATTTCATATGTCATATTCGACTCAATTAGGGCAAAATATGAGTTTCTAGCTGCTGCCCCATGGTTTAGCTCCCTTGATATGACTCGCAAGGCGTAGTAGTTAGTAACAATTTTAGATTTTAACACCTCTATATGCCTCTCAAAAGTCAATCTGTTGTCCAGAAAAACCCCCAAAAACCTATTCTCCGTCACCCTCTTGACAATTTTGTCACTCAGTCCCCTGTTTGACTCACACCAAGATCCAATCATACCCAGGTCCGAGTCAATTCTGATATTAATCTCGTCCATATTCGAGGAATGCCATAAAACAGTAGCATCATCCGCAAACAGAGTAATGGTTTCAGATATGTCAAGAGTAGCGAGATCATCAATGTACCTGGTCCCCAAACGCCACACTCTGAGTTCTATGGGACAAGTATGATCGGAACCAGTCACCAGATACACCCCTGATTCCGTAACGCTCAAGCTTACGCACTAGATTCCCATGGTCAACGCAGTCAAAGGCCTTCGACATATCGCAGAAGACTGCCGCCGCCACCTCCTTTTCGTTCAACCAAAGATACAGGTTCTCCAAGAATGGAAACACCGCATCGTTCGTGCTTCTTCCAGACCTGAACCCAAACTGCCTTGCAGAGAGCACATCGTGCCTGACAAGAAACGACTCCACCCCCCCCCCCCCCCCTCTTACAATCCTCTCTATGGTTTTTGCAAGGGTCCGAAGAAGCGCGATATGCCTATAATTACCCGCAATTTCCTCATCACCGCCCTTAAAAATGGGTACAACCGACGCTATTTTCAGACAATCCGGAAAGAATCCCGTCTCGAAAGAATGATTTATGCAGTATACCAACGCCTCCAATGCCACCTCCGGGAGGACCCCCGTCTCGATTCCATTCCATCTCGATTAGGATGTTATAATCGAGACACCATCCCATCCAGCAGCTGCGGACTTCCTTACTTCACTCATGGTTTTCCTTAGTTCACTCAAATCCACTGGACAAAAAAAGAACGTTTCTACAATATTTACATGGTTAAGGAAATCTGTCAAAGGGATCGTTGATGAAAACTTGACCAGAAACCGAAGAAGCAACAGTACAAAAGTACTCATTCATATCATGTGCTGTAATAACCACATCAACAGGCATTGTTTTTCTTTTTCCCCTTAACTCATTTACAATTTTCAAAGTTTCCCGCTGTACCTCTATAATACATCTCCTTCGCTCAGGCTCAGGACCTTACGATATATGCGTCGGTTAGGTAAGTTATTGAAATATATGGCAAAACTATTTTCATTATAAAAAAACCTTCTTAGGTAGTACAGACAGCGCATATTCTTGGCAGACACTCTCAGACCCTTAGTAATCCACAGTTTTCCGCGTCAGCTTTTCAAAACCCTTATAGGAAAGCAGGCACTTACATTCCCGCTCACCTCCCGGTGAAACGCCTCAAGAGGATTTTCCTCCCTCGTGACAGCTGCCCAGTCGGTTAGCCCACTTATTTGTGAGAACTTTACAAAGTTTGCTCTAGTATACAGCCTCCCCAACGCCTAGTAGGCCTTACGCCATTTAATCTAGAGTTCACAGATAACCTACACGAGATAGCCTCATGATCAGACAGGCCTGATGGGACGACCTGGCAGTCAACACTGTCTGTTTCGAGATTAGAACATAGATAGTCTATTAAAGTAGATGAATGTGACGTTGTCTGTTTCCAGATTAGAACATAGATAGTCTATTAAAGTAGATGAATGTGACGTTACTCGTGTAGGCTTCCAGACAAACATACTTAACCTAAACGAGTCAAGCAATAGCTTCAACCTCCGTGTACATCGGAGGAGTCAAAAGAGCTAAAATTGAAATCACCACACAATACTACAACGGAATCAATCGGTAAACTAAACAAGACTTGCTCCAGTTTATCCAAAAACACATCGGCATTGCCAGCCGGGGGGCGGTAAATACACAAAATATACATATTTAAACGTTAACAAAAAATTGCTGAAAACTCAAAGACGCGATATTAGACGCGAAACTAATTTGCGATATTAGACCGAACAAGTGTCAAAGTTCCACCCCCGAAACCCCCATTCACGCGACACTGAACTGACATCAAAAGGTAGCCCTCCAAACAAAATGCTTCGCCAGGTTTGAGCCAATGTTCATACACCAGAACCAAGTCAGGGTAGCCCAGTCTGTCCAGAAGCATGACTAGTTCATTCACCTTATTCCTCAGGGACTGCACGTATAGGAATATTAAACCCAGACCAGAGTCGGCCTGAATGGGTCTAAACAAGTTGGTCGGTCAGCAAAAATCTTGAGTTGGTTTGTTTATGGTGTGCTTTTGTCACACACGCGCGTTTAATTTTTTTTTTTTTTTTTTTTTGCGTTTGCGTTTGCGTTTGCGTTTGCCTTTGGCTACGCGCGCAGGAAAGTTAGAAAATCCGAACGCTGTGGGCAAAGTACTTTTGAAGTTTTTATTAAGTAAGTTTAAGATTATTAACAAAGAACCTGAAGATACTTAAAAGTAACTAAAATGTCGAAACGTCTCAAATACCTTATTTCATATTAAGTAATAGGTAAACAGGTAAAAAACGTGCTGAAATTCATAAAAAGATATAAAATGGTACCACGAGTACCCATATCAAAGTTGCCAATTATGACATATTGTTTGTGATTGTGAACAGAATCTACAATTGAAATTTCAGTTTTCTAGCTTTAGATGTCCCTAAAAATGTAATATTTGTCAATTTTTGCGTTACCCTATAGTATTGTTGCGAACTCAGGGTTCAATAATTCCAGTGTAACGATTTAATACGAAAACACTATTTATTAACTCCACAAATACACACCGGTACAATTCGACTAGTAAATAACTCACTACTTAACACTTTATAGCCTTCTATTATCGCTTCGTAACTTTAGCTTACTTATAGCTCGATTAAAATAAGACTACTCTACTCGGGCGCTCTATGCGCCTTTTATATACAATCCTAAAATTACAGAAAAACCTAGAAAGTTCTTTATAAGAATTCTTGAATAATCTCATATAAAAAAAACGGTTGTAAACAACTGCCTTCTAGATTAAGCCAGACGAGCAATAAATCACTCGTGTCAGCCATGACGCAGCGCGGATAGGTCGCGAAGCTCCACCAACCAACACGCTCCCATGCGTTGCCCCGCCTCCCATGCGGCGTTGCTGCGATCGTAACATTGCCCTCCTCCTAAGTCTGTTCGTCCCGAACAGATAGAGTTCCATGGTATCGTGCTAATCGATCCAAATGAACGACCTTCATCTTTGACCTAGGGGTCCGCTGGATCCTATACACCACATCATTAATCTTCTTTATAATTGTATAAGGTCCTTCCCAATTTTGGCTAAGTTTGGGCGACTTCCCCACCTTTCGCCTCGGATTGTATAGCCACACCAAATCACCATCCTGGAAGCCGCGGGAGTTAGCTAGTAAGTCATATCTTGCTTTGGCTCGATCACTGGATATCCGCAGTCTATTCCTGACTTGCTCATGAACATTGTTCAGCCTCTCCTTAAGCTCCTCCACAAAATTCTCAGAGCTGAGCGACTCTTTTTCTGGTGTTCCATACATCAAATCCGCAGGAAGCCTCATTTCCCTCCCGAACATCACTTTCGCCGGAGTATAACCAGTGGCTTCATGCGTAGAGCCTCGATATGCCATCAACATGAGAGGTAGATGTTGGTCCCAATCACGCTGATGATCTGCCACCATTTTAGACAGGTAATGTTCCATGGTCCGATTAAATCTCTCTACCATCCCATCCGACTGTGGATGCAAAGGAGTTGTCCTGGTCTTGCGAATTCCGAGAAGTTCCATGACCTTCTGGAAAACAGCCGATTCAAAATTTCGGCCCTGATCAGAATGAAGTTCGAGAGGGACTCCAAATCTGCAGAACATTTCATTTACTAGCACCGTTGCCACAGTCGTTGCTTCTTGATTAGGCAGGGCGTATGCTTCAGGCCATTTAGTGAAGTAATCCATGGCGCCCAAGATGTATTTATTGCCCGACTCAGTCTGAGGAAACGGTCCCGCGACATCAATTGCTACCCTCTCGAATGGAGCACCTACAGTGTACTGCACCATTCGGCCGCGTGATCTTGTTCGAGGTCCTTTTGTGGCACAACAAACTTCGCACTTGCGGCACCAAGATTCGACGTCTTCATGATAATTCACCCAGTAGAACCGCTCTTTAATTTTGGCCAAGGTTTTATTGACCCCAAAATGACCTCCACTGGTTCCGTCGTGCATTTCCTGTAGTACGTCCGATTTTCTGCTTCCAGGAACAACCAACTGACTGACTACGGTCTTGCCATCCGGACTCTCCCACGCTCTCTTCAGTAATCCATTTTCTATTTTAAGAGAGTGCCACTGGGCCCATAGCGCCTTCAGGTTTGGACTTTTACCAGCAATTTCTTGCCATTCTGGTCTCTTGTCGTCAGTCTTTGCAGAGAGGATGAGTCCAATATCTGGATCATTCATTTGTTCTTCTCGAAGGGTCTGTGTGGTCCAGCCATCGTTTATTTCTACCGACGTTCTCCTTACCAAAGGAAGTCCCTCACGCTGCTCAGTTCTTTGACAATGCCGACAATCTTCTTTACAAGGCCGTCTAGACAATGCATCGGCATTTCCGTGAGACCTTCCTGGTCGATGTTCAATTTGGAAATCGTACTGCTGCAGGCGCTCTATCCATCTGGCTATTTGACCTTCAGAGTTCTTCATCTGTAATAACCATTTCAAGGCTCCATGGTCAGTCCTAATCAGGAACCTTTTTCCATATAAGTAGCGATGGTAATGTTCGACTGCTTTAACGATGGCCAACAGCTCCTTTCTAGTGACGCAATAGTTTCTTTCTGGCTTATTTAAAGTCTTACTGTAGTATTCAATGACCTTCTCTTGCCCGTTTTGTCTTTGAGAGAGTACTGCACCTAGACCACAGTTACTTGCATCCGTGTCCAAAATAAAGAGTCCGTCCTTTATAGGGTAAGCCAAGATCGGACTAGAACAGAGGGCAGCTTTAAGCCTTGCAAACGCCTGACTGCATTCGTGGTTCCACAAGAACAGTGTTTTCTTTTCCGTTAATTTGTGCAGCGGTTTTGCGATGTCGGCAAATCCCTCTACAAATCTCCTGTAGTAAGTACATAGTCCCAAAAAGCTCCTTACTTCGTGTTTGTCTCGGGGAACTGGCCAATCTTTAATGGCAGATATTTTACTATGGCTAGTTTTAATGCCTTGTTCTGAGATAGTATGCCCCAAGTACTCGACTTGCTTCTGGAACAGGCTGCATTTCTTGTAGTTTAACTTCAGGTGAGCATTCCGTAACTTGTTGAAGATTTCTCTTAAATTCTTCAAGTGCTCGTCGAAATCACGTCCCATGACAATTATGTCATCTAAGTATACCAGGCAAGTTTTCCAAGTCAGCCCCCTCAAGACAAGTTCCATTAGTCGCTCGAAAGTTGATGGAGCATTGCACAATCCAAAAGGCATAACAGTGAATTGGTATAGTCCAGAACCAGTAGAAAATGCAGTCTTTTCTTTGTCTTCGGGAGCAATCTTTACTTGCCAGTACCCACTTTTTAAATCTAGAGTGGAAAACCACTTTGATCCCGATAAAGTTGCTAAGGTGTCGTCTATACGTGGCAATGGGTAGCTGTCTTTCTTGGTTACATCATTAAGTTTCCTGTAGTCAACACAGAACCGCGTTGAACCATCTTTCTTCTTAACAAGAACCACAGGCGACGACCATGGACTAGATGATTCTTCTATGACGCCCTCCTTTAACATTTCATTCAGCAAACTGTTAACTTCCTGTTGTTTAGCCAGAGGGACCCTTCGTGGATGTTGTCGTATTGGCTGGGCATCTCCTGTGTTGATCTTATGGACAACTAAATCGGTTTGACTGTCGTTGCTCTTGAAGTTAAACATATCAGATTCATCCATGGCAAATTTTATAGCAGACTGAAGTTGTTCCTTTGACAGGTGACTCCACTGTCGCTTAAAAGCATCAATAACTTCTGGGGAAGCTTGGTTAGAAGATATAATTTTGGATGTCTCTGTTTCGACACAATTGCATACCCATTGTACAGGCTCATAATTGGCAAGAACTGTTCCTTCTTTTAGCTTGATGGTCCTTTCTCCAATATTGGCAACTCGTACTGGCATAGTCTTCTTCGTGTCGGTCAAAGTTCGGGCTACCATGATTTCAGTCGTCAAATCAAGGTTAGGTTCTATAAGTCCTATGGACCACCCAGGATCATTTTCAGAAGTCACTGTGATAATTTGTTCTGAATTTGGAGGAATTTTCACATCTTCCACCACCAGTAGACGGACACTAGTTTCCACATTTCCATTGGTTAATGCAAACTCCTCATCTCCAAACGTGAGAATATTCTGTTTGTGATCATAGGAGAATCCATGTTTCCTGATGAGATCCATTCCCAAAATAAACTCGTCTTTGATCCTGGCAACCAACACTTTATGCCGAACTTCAAGTCTTTCTCCAATAATGATGGTGACATCGGCTTCTCCGTCTATAGGGCAAGATTCTCCAGTGACTGATTTTAACATAATAAGGTTGGGCAATGGTTGTATGGTATATCCGAAAAGTTTATCTGGCCTTACAATGGTCACATCTGCTCCTGTATCGATGGTAATCTGGATCTTCTGTCCTTTAATGCGTCCGGCCACTGTGAGACTTTTTCCACCCAAATTATTGACTTTAAAGATCCTGGGGGTCTTAACGGGCCCGGTCAATTGCCCCCTTGCATTGACCGGAATTAGTTTTCCTGGGACCTGGGGCGGTCTTGGTCGCCGCTTGGTCTTCTAAACGACGGCGACGGACTTCTTGCCCTATTACGGCAGTTACTCTTGATGTGACCCAGTCTGCCGCAGTTAAAACATTTTATGCCCCGATTGTCTGTTGATCGAGGAGTTCTTTCTAACAGGGCTTGCATACTGACTGCCATATCTTTCATCGCTTTATGTAAACTGGCCATGGATTCAGCCATAGACGTATTCTCCTCTTCACCGCAAGTTGCCATTCGTACACGTGGAGATGAACTAGATGACACTCGTGACGCCTCGAATTCCAGGGCCCGAACTAGTGCCTCGCTGATATCCTTGGGCCTTACTAGACGTAAGTGGTATCTCATGTCACTATCTCTAACTCCCTCGATGAACCTTTCGGCGGCAAATTGCATTTGAAAAGATTCAGGAGCCGATGGATATGCCAGGTGAATGAGTCTGTCTATGTCCGCCTCAAATTCTTGTAAGGATTCACCTGACTTTTGCTGTCTCATCCTCAGTTGGGCCTGGAACACGGTTTCTTTGTGTTCATTTCCAAATCGTAGTTGCAGAGTGTGTACTAAAGCCGCATAATTACTTTGATCCGCTGCCGACAGAGATTGGAGTAACTCAGCCGCTTTTCCACGAAGTGCTACCACTAATGATGTAGCTTTCTGGGGCTCGGACCAGCCATTAGCTTTTGCAGCTGCTTCAAATTGGGTTTTATAGATTTCCCAGGCCGTAGTACCGTCATAATCGGGAGGCTTAATTTTAGCGTTGGCTGTGCTAAAACTCTCTGTAGACACGTTGTCGTCCTCAAGTTGTTCCCGGAATTTCTTTTCTAGCTCGAGAACCCTCTGGTTGACAGCTTCGAGTCCTTCGTTAACGCCGGTAACAGATTGCATTATTCTTTCTTCCAATTGTTGCTCCCTAGCTGCGAAATGGTTCACTAATTCTTCTTTAAACCGTTTTTGTTCTTCCTTTTGTTCTAGATGACGGCGCTCCTGTATTTGATCACGTTTTTCCTGCTCTTCCTTCTGTTCTAGATAACGTCTTTCCTGCTCTTCCTTCTGTTCTAGATAACGTCTTTCCTGCTCTTCCTTCTGTTCTAGATAACGTCTTTCCTGCTCTTCCTTCTGCAGTTGATAACGTTGCTCCTGTACTTGATCACGCCTTTCTTGTTCCTCTTTTTGTTCCTTATACCGTTTTTCCTGCTCTTCCCTCTGTTGTTGCATAAAGGAGAGAAGGGTGGCAAATTGATCCTCCATCGCTTGATGCTGGCTTCTGGTCACTGGCATAAACACGTAATGTCCGGCAATGAAGCACTCACTTACAGTTCAGCAATATTAGTCCTCAAATTCCCACTGGAATCGCACTTCTGACACCAATTGTTGCGAACTCAGGGTTCAATAATTCCAGTGTAACGATTTAATACGAAAACACTATTTATTAACTCCACAAATACACACCGGTACAATTCGACTAGTAAATAACTCACTACTTAACACTTTATAGCCTTCTATTATCGCTTCGTAACTTTAGCTTACTTATAGCTCGATTAAAATAAGACTACTCTACTCGGGCGCTCTATGCGCCTTTTATATACAATCCTAAAATTACAGAAAAACCTAGAAAGTTCTTTATAAGAATTCTTGAATAATCTCATATAAAAAAAACGGTTGTAAACAACTGCCTTCTAGATTAAGCCAGACGAGCAATAAATCACTCGTGTCAGCCATGACGCAGCGCGGATAGGTCGCGAAGCTCCACCAACCAACACGCTCCCATGCGTTGCCCCGCCTCCCATGCGGCGTTGCTGCGATCGTAACAGTATCTAAATCAGAAATCAAAGGCACTAGTTATAATAAGGGAATAAAACCTACAAAAAAATATTGTTAAACAAAAAAACTAAAGTTAAATGTTTCAGCATTATTTGGGACACCGTATACTATTTAAAACAGAAATCAACGCTCTATTTATCATAAAACTACTGGAACTTACGCAATAAATTAACAGATATCAATTTACATGAAAAAAATCCTAAAATTCTAGGTTACAATTTTAGGTTACAACGTTCTAGGTCACTTTTTTGGGACACTCTATACTATCCAAAACGTAAATATATGCACTATTTATCATACGACTACTAGAACCTACGAATAAAATCGATTACTATTGATTTATATGGGAAAATTCGATATTTCTATATTAAGCATATGAGACTCTCCCCAACTGGCCCAAAAACCTAAATTTTTAGATAAAAATCGTGAATTTCATCCTTCAACAGCTTATATCGCGTTTTAATGAGGATTTATCCCAAAAGCTGTAAGATGAGCCAAAAAAGTAGAATCATTTTAGTGTTTTTTAACAATTTGTGGATAAAATGGCGAAGGAATTATTTCGCAGTAAGTACTCATATATATCAACACCAGACTCCCTGCATAATTATAAAATTGCTTTCATTGGTAAGTTTTAATAAACCTTTCATCGCCTATATCTAACATCTTATTCTGCTTAGTCTACGTACTTAATAATCCATCCTTTCTACGTAAAATACACACTGCTTATGGACTATTAGCATATATTAGCTTCCTGCATCATTTTTTGAGCCACCCTATACTATCTAAAACAGAAATCAACGTCTTATTCATTATAAAACGACTCGAAGTAAGAAATAAAATCGATTACTATAGATTTAAATGACACATATAGAAAATTCTATGTTAAACATATAGGGCTCTCAAACCGGCCCAAAAAACTAAATTTTGAGATAAAAATCGTGCATTGCTGCCTTTAACAGCAAATATCTCGTTTTGATGAAGATTTATCAAAAAATGTATAAGAACAGCTAAGGAAGTAGAAGAATAGAGCTACGCGTAGAGCCCATTTTCGAAGCTCTGCCTAGAACAGTAACTGAGCACGGGTGGCTCAAAAATAAGGTACAAATTTTGCACTTTTTTTTAATTTTCTCAAAAACCGTGAAAGTTAGCTTCCTTCTGATGCATGCATCTGTTAGCCCTTAATGACCTCTTCATACATCATATTAACCTGCATATCGAAAAACCTTACCGTTTCCCAGATAAACAGAAAAATGTCAAAATTTCAAAATTTTCAAAGGGTGTGAAAATTTTTAGCCAAAATCGATTGTCATAGATTTTATCAAGAATAGTCTCATATGAAAGAGGGGACAAAAATATGTAAAAAATTTGCAATTCTAGAATTTTCAGTAATTTCCTTCCCCTTCAAAATGGCGCCAAAAACGTAATTTTTCCACTTTTTATCGACATTTTAATACTTATATCTATATAATTCAAAAACTAAACATGGAATAAAGATGCTATTGACACCGATGAATAGAGCGTTCTCGACCACAATATACCTGCGTAATTTGTCTTTCAAGGTTTTTAATTTAGTTGACGTAATGTTCGATCAAATAAAAACATTAGGTAAATTTTACAACATTTTAGCAGTTTTTCACTTCCTATAAGACTGTTATTAAACTTAGCAAAATGGTAATTAACGTTTTGAGCAGTATTTGAGCCGACTCACACTTAATTGAGTCACTGTTGTTCTATTGCCATAAATGGCTTTGCTATAAAATGGCAAATGTCACTCTACCTCTATCAATGAGAAATTTAATCATTTAAGTCTCGAAACCTAGAAACGATAAAATTGAACAGTTAATACCAGTCGAATGGCCTTCGTTAAAGCTATTTTGTCAGCCATATACGAAAAACTAATTGTTTGGGCGTGGCACATTTATTCTAGCCCGTCCCATAGTGTAGCCACATACCAAATTTCAGCTTTCTAGCTCAAACCGTTCCAGAGATATCGGCAAAAAACCAAAACTTTTCAGGCGGCCATCTTGGATGTATAAAAATGTCATTTTTAGCGAATTTTACATAAGGGAAACCTACCATTCGATTTTCAAGTCGATATCATTATCGGTTTATAAAACAGCTATAACCTAGCTATGGTCAGCTACATAGCTATGTCGGCTATATTACCATTCATGGTACTTTAATGGGCACCCAGCGTCCAAAGTTGAACCATGTATCATTACCAGTTCTTTAAATACTAACGTTACTCAGCCACTGTAGCTATGATAGCTGAGTCAGCTATATCATAATTTATGATACCCCCATAGGTACCTACCGTCCAAATTTGAACCATGTACCATCAATGGTATGCTAAATACAACCTTTTCTATATTCCTCCCATTTAAAATACATGCTTATGTGCTATGTTGCTGCCGTCGCCGCCTTTTTGAGATGCTATTTTGCGCTAATATTACATAAGGGACACCTACCATTCGATTTTCAACTCGATACGACCATCGGTTTATAAAACTTTATGAAACAGCTATATCTCAGCTATGGTCGCTATGATATCTACGTCAGCTATTCATATTTTACGGCACCTCAGTATATTACCCACCATTCAAATTTGAACCAACGGGTAAACGGACGTAATTTAAAAGCCTGGTGATGGCGGATATTGAACGAACAAAACGTTGTAAGGCACCATGTAGCCGTAGTAAGGCACATACCAAATTTCAGCTTTCTAACTTTAATCGTTTCAAAGATATCACCGATATCTTTAATCGCTTACGTCACGGCCGGTAGTTATATTTAGTCTACATTTTACATTCGAGTTGAAACTCTGAATCCGAAAAAGTGGGTCTTTGATTTAGGAGAATTTTTTGACATAATTCCGGACACGAAATTTTCAAATCGACCAGTCTTTATGAAAACGTTCTCGAGGACCGGGCATTTTGCCATTAATCTTCCTAGAAATGTTCAAATTTTCCCCGGCCAGACAGTTTTCCGCGCTTTTCGGCCGATTTTCCTTAGTCTGGGGCTTTAAAGTTAATGTTTACATTTCGGAAAATCTTAGCTGTCAGTTGACGTTCAGTGGGCGGAGCCTATTCCGAATGGTTCCGATTAACTAGTTAAGTGGCGATCTTCGGAAGCATTCGGGACTTTGAGGCCAAAATTTGCAAAAATCTGCATTTTTTGCTTCGAAATTCAATTAAGGCCATTTCGCGACGTCTCAACGAAAAGTGGTTCCCAAGTCCGAAAAAAAGAAAACATTCCAAGGTATCCCCTGAGATAGAAAGCGATTGTATAAGATTCACGGTCTGGGCAGAAATATACCTCAAAGTGGCAATTTGAAATTTAAAGTTTAAAAATTCATCAAAATTTCAAATTCGAAGCTAGGCCCTTGATTTTTGGCACGGTTAAGGGCCCATGTGTGTACTATCTCCCTGAATTATTTCAGGTTAGTTCAAGTTAGTTCAGGTTATTTTTTGCTGCAAAAATGTGGAATCTACAGGGTGAAATGTAAGAAAAGTACACCCAAATTGGCAAAAAATGCGGCACAGAAAAGCTTTTATAGCTCACCCGGTATAAGGGCTAGACCAAAACTAATTACTGATTTTTTTTCCCTCCACGTCTTCTAACCGCCCATATACAACCGAAGCTGGACCGCTCCATAATTTTCGTAAAAATCGCAAAAAATTACCTTCAAATTTTGGATACGTTTCCATAATTGTCTTTGGACATTTTTTTGACCACTCTGTATTACAGTGACACCTTTGGTGGGATAGGATCAAAAGTAGCCGAGGATATGCCCTTTCCTCTGTTGTCATCCTTATTGGGCCAGTTGTCTAACTAAAGGGGTCCGGAAGGCCCAGAAGTTGACCATTACAAATTTTTTTTCAAAAAACCGTCCCAACTTTGCGATTTTTTGGAGACTCTCCTATTTAACTTATCGGAATTAGACTTCAAAATTGTTCGTCTACATACATGAGGAA
Source organism: Taphrorychus bicolor (assembly GCA_951812265.1). NCBI lineage: Eukaryota > Metazoa > Arthropoda > Insecta > Coleoptera > Curculionidae > Taphrorychus > Taphrorychus bicolor. Next base: position 37,307,522 of record OX638304.1, read on the forward strand.
AACTATCCACGGACAGATCTATACCCTAAGTGGCTCCGGAGTCACGGCAAAGACGCTAAACTTTTGAGTTTTGAAAAAAAACGCATTTTTGACTTTGGTACGCCACTGGTCAGCCCCCCCCCCCCCGCACGTTTCCTCAAATCGACCACATTTTTGAAAAGTCCGTTCATTTCTGTACCTACGCCCCTGGAACGAAAACGCCGTCAAATGAGCAGTTTAAAAGTTATAAGCGGTAGAAGGGAAAAAATACCAAATATCTACAACCAAAATGGCTTCTGGGAGACCGCTTTATATCCTCACTGGCGTTCGGATAAAAATTATCCTTGTCATTTTTGGGTACAGTACCAGTTGTCAAACCATCATGGCCAGGTAATACCTGTATGACGCCACCTTCATCGCTGACTTCCTCGACACTGCACTCCAACACAGCGTTAGCTCTTCTGATGGTGTCCTCCTTCAGAATATTCGTTACCTTCCTCGAAGGCGAGCTGACCCAAAAGCTCCGCAATGCGCCCCAAATATTGTTCTGTCAAATCTGCATTCTCCTTATGTGTACAGGCAAGGTTTGTTGGAAGGTCAGTCAAGACCTTTGTCATTATTGGATTAAAAACAATTCTGGGCGTAGAGTAAATTGGGCTCATGTCTATATAAAAGGCCATAAGGTCACACGTAGATCTGAGGGAATGTCCATAACCTTCCGAACCACGAACTCAGCATGTGTAGAAATTGCAATATACGAAGTATTGTGTTACCGTCCCCTCCTTTTGCAGTCCAAGGCCAAGGCCAGCAATGTAAAAGATTGGCTGTGTCCTGTATGTTATGGATGTGGTCTAACCTCAGAAAATGTAAACTAATGGAATCCACTCGCGCAATTCTCCGCTATATGGGCAGCTGTTACCAAATATGATCAGACGCCATGTCTAAGGCGAAAACCAAACATTTCGTTGGCTATGTGTTTTTCTGCAATAAATTGCATTTTGCAAGACTTTAATATTATAAATAATTGTGTTGTTTACAATGGTGGGATGTGCAGATTACGGTTTTAAAAGCAGCGGCTATAGAAAGGAGCCTGGAGTTACGTTTCACAGGTAAACAGATAATGGCGTTTTTCAGCATCAATTAAATTATTTCAAATAACTCTAAAACCAGTTATTTTCCATCCAAATCTTCGAAATATGATTTAGTATATACCGCAGTGACGTCAATAATGCTATTTTGGGAAATATTTTTCTAATCCTGTAAGTTGTAGACAGTTTTTTATTTACATTTTTGAGCAGTTTTTCCAGGGGCGCATGAGATGTAATCCCAGGGCTATCAACGACTATTAATTCACAATTATTTTTATTTATTTAGTAGTAAGTCGATGTTTGCTAATAATATTACGTATAATATTACTCGTTTTACAAATCGTAATTTAGTTCCATTATTATTTTTAATAAAATATTTTCTTATGTGCTACAATACCAATGCTACGTCACTGGCATTTTCACACTTGACAGATTGGAGCAAACTGGTAACAGACGCCGGCGTCGTATCCTACTTCCTCTGGTTTACATTTTCTAAGCGTCTAACGGACAATTAACCTTCACCATATTATCAAGAATTTAACGCTACTCCCACAAATTATCTATATATTACCAGAAAGAAGAAAACTGAAATAATTTATTATTCCGTTCCTTATCCCGCCGGTTCTCCAGGGTTTAAAACTAGAGAAAGACCCTTTCGTGTCAGACGTAATATTACTTTATTTAACATATTACGGAAAGTGAAGGAACTCGTGCGGGCAGCCGGAGCGTTTGGGAATTCCGGAAGGGCAAAACGCCGACGTCCCTCGGGATGCCGTTTTAACGGGGGGATAACAATAAAAGTTTCTCTAGCAATTTCCTTTCGAAAACTTAAATTACACTAAAAAGTATCACAATTTGAAAAGTCGTTGTTTGTTTATTGTTTTAACTATAACCGAACGCAATATGTCTCGGTCTCGACGCAACAAACCACGTTATCGAATCCACACTTTTCGGACGAGGCTACCATCATTTTCTTGCGTCTTCTCTTCATTTTAAAGAAAACAGTTCCTGCCACTGCTAGCAGCAAGTTTATGGCAGCCATTGTGGTGGCCGCAATGGGAAAAGTGAAATTCTCCATCAGGGTACCGCCTAAAATGGGCCCTATAACCTCTCCTAAGGAGTACACCGAAGACCAAAGCCCGGAGACTGTGCTATGGGTGGACAAACTGTCAGGAAAACCATCCTCTCTGAAACACAAATACCATTAAATTTGGTTTGAAAATATAACAGGAGTCTTACAGTGCATTGTCTAGAATGTGCTGGTAAGTGGGTATCAAAGTCATGGCGGCAAAAACACCCAGAGCTGCTAACGTTACTGCATTGAGCCATATAGAGCTGCAAAAAAAGCATTAATAATAGGTATGAATTAATTTTTAGATATATATATATCAGCATACTCGCGAATGAACCCTAAAAGCGGTGAGGGACCCAAGAAGAGCAACGCCACAAAGGTACCCAGAAGGCCTGCAGACATTAACCAGACATAGTTGCCAGTTTTGTCTCCAATCCACCCCATAAGAGGGCATGAGACACCGTATGTACCAGCACTTAGAATGAAGACCAGTCCAACTTGGCTAGGCGACAGGCCAAACTAATAATAGACGTTATCATTAGTGTGACTAAGTGCCACTTTTACAAGTTCAGTTTAAATTTTAATCTATTTGATGTACATTGCATTGTTTCTCTGTCAAAATCTTTCATTTATCTTCAAACTAAAATCTAAACTGAACTTGTAAGAGTGGACCTAAAAAAATATAGAAAAACCTACATTTTCTCTGAGATGCGGCTCCAACGTAGGGTCCAGGAAAGAAACAGACATTGCCACCACCACTGCAATAACACAGGTGATAAACACTGAAGGTAGTCGCAAAAGATCTGTTAAAGAACCTCCTTTTTCCAAATCTTCCTCTAAAAGTATCAAAATTAATACCTAATGGTGTGGTGCTAGACTTACAAATATACTTACTCTTGCGCTGGGGAAGAATGTACATGTTAACCACAGCTATGGTAATGGCAATACCACCAGTGACGTAGAATGGCAGACTGAAGCCTCCGACCTTCCTGAAAGAAGTGACGGTTCACGGTCTGATTCTAAAAACTGTGAAGTAGCTTACCGCATAAAGGAGGCCACCGATACCTGGACCAGCGCTTAGGCCTAGGCCTATGAATGTTTCTAGTAATCCCTAAAATTGATAGCGGAATCTTGGTGCAGCCAACCAGAATGTGAAAGTTTTTTTTTAGTTACCCTAATCGTTCCTATATGATTTGGGAATAAATCCACAATTAACACGTAAGAAGCTACGGAATATGCACTAGCCCCCAGTGCTTCCACTATCCTAATGACGAAGCACGCCCCCACAAAGTGGGAGTAGCTGTCCAGTCTATCGATTAACCTAAACTTAACACAATTAACAAATTTACTAAAAGTAAGGTTCTTGATGTGCATTACCCAAAAATCATGTTTGCAACTCCACTGACAAAGGCTCCAATGGTGAACATTGGCTTGGCTCCTATTCTCGGTAGCTAAGAACAGACAAAAAAATTAAGTATTGACTACTTTGAAACTGCTAAGTGCCACTTTTACAAATCCTGGTTGGGGAGGTTAAACTTCAGTTTAAGCGTAAATTGCATTATTTACGTGTCAAATTTTTTCGTTTGTCTTCCTAACCTGAACTTGTAAGAGTCGTCCGAAGTCGCACTTACCACCATGCCAAACAATGGAGACGATAGGAACACAATTAAAGCGTAGACGCCGAAAATCAGCCCCGAAATCGAGGCGGGTACCCCCCTTTTGGCGCTCACTGCGGGGAAGAAAGGGGAAATAATGGACATGGAGCACACGCTCATGAAATCTCCCAGGGACAGCATCAGAAGGGAGATTTTTTGCGTGTGGGTGAAGCTCGAATTCTGCTTCCTAAAACAGTTTGTTGCTTAATGTTTCAAATCTGCTTTTTGAGACAATGGTCTAGAGAATTGAAAAAGTGATGCTTTGAAGGGTCGTCGAAACGTAGGCAGGTTTTTGTCCCCCAAAAGTCTGCAAGCAATTTTAATACGCTGGGAATGCTTGTTGATAACCATAAAGATAAAATCGCCTATGGTGTAATACCTACCAGAAAGAAAGGCATTTTTCTTCTTATCGGCTCATTAAATATATATTTTGTTTTAATTATTTTGCCTCTAATGATCCTTTAATTACCAGTCTATTATTCGAAATTTGTTGTTTAACAATAAGTAATGTATGGAAGAAAGAGTTGCCTTGAAGATGACACAAAGAGCTTCATCATTTGAGTGGTTTCTTACCTTCCAGGAACACACAAACAACTTTACAGTAGGTAGGCGTACCTACTGTGACCTTAGTGACCGTAGGGCATGCTATGAGCTAAGGTTGGCCAGACTGCAGAGCCATAACGAGTGCATTCAGACCAACACCGGGAGCACAATGCCTAACCTACTGGGTCTGCCGGAGCTTCAAATCTGGGTTAAGAGGGAGGCGATGGCGTCCTGCGCGGGGAGGATATATTGCTGCGGCCAGTAGAAGGACACAGCTATGGGAAGGACACGCGCAGATTTCCAGCCTCATTCAGCGGGACATCCCAATTGTCTCGTTCAGGACTGCAGGGATGCTCTAGAGTCACTGGAGCAACCAAAAAGTGTAGCTCTGGTATAGGTTCCTGGACATAGGGCCATCGAAGGAAACGAGCGTGCCGACGAATCGGCCAAGAGGGGTTTCCAGAAATGCTTTACTGGACCAGAGCCATGTCTAGGAGTAAGTAAAAGATACGTCTCTCACACTCTGAACGAGTCGGCATGGGAAAGTACAAGGACAAACTGAACACAATCAAGAATATGTAGACAGACCAAGGAAATCTACCTTAATCCGGATAGATCCATGGCCTGGTGGCTTCTTGGGAGAAGCCCTCAGTGCCCGGGAGGCCTTATAGGAATCCTTACTGGACACTGCTGACTAAACAGGCACATGCACCTCCTAGGTATGGCTGACAGTCCACTCTGCACCCACTGTGGGGCAGAAAAAGAATCGTCATTTCACTCACTTTCTCGGAGTGTGACTGCGCCATAGAACACTTGTAGCCGCTTTTCTTCATTGAGAGGAACTTCCGACTCTGAAATGGGACGGGATACTCACCTTCATGCTTTACTGGACCAGAGCCCTGTCTAGGAGTAAATAAAGGTACGTTTCGTCACACTCTGAATGAGTGGGCATGGGAAAGTACAAGGACAAACTGAACACAATCAGGAATATGTAGACAGACCAAGGAAATCTACCTTAATCCGGATAGATCCATAGCTTCTTGGGAGAAGCCCTCAGTGCCTGGGAGGCCTTATAGGAATCCTTACTGGACACTGCTGACTAAACAGGCACATGCACCTCCTAGGTATGGCTGACAGTCCACTCTGCACCCACTGTGGGGCAGAAGAAGAATCGTCATTCCACTCACTTTCTCGGAGTGTGACTGCGCCATAGGACACTTGGAGCCGCTTTTCTTCATTGAGAGGAACTTCCGACTCTGAAATGGGACGGGATACTCTCCTTCATGCTTTACTAGACCAGAACCCTGTCTAGGAGTAAGTAAAAGGTACGTCTCGTCACACTCTGAATGAGTGGGCATGGGAAAGTACAAGGACAAACTGAACACAGTCAGGAATGTGTAGACAAACCAAGGAAATCTACCTTAATCCGGATAGATCCATGGCTTCTTGGGAGAAGCCCTCAGTGCCTGGGAGGCCTTATAGGAATCCTTACTGGACACTGCTGACTAAACAGGCACATGCACCTCCTAGGTATGGCTGACAGTCCACTCTGCACCCACTGTGGGGCAGAAGAAGAGTCGTCATCCCACTCACTTTCTCGGAGTGTGACTGCGCCATAGGACACTTGGAGCCGCTTTTCTTCATTGAGAGGAACTTCCGACTCTGAAATGGGACGGGATACTCACCCTCATGCTTTACTGGACCAGAGCCCTGTCTAGGAGTAAATAAAGGTACGTTTCGTCATACTCTGAATGAGTGGGCATCGGAAAGTACAAGGACAAACTGAACACAGTCAGGAATGTGTAGACAAACCAAGGAAATCTACCCTAACCCGGATAGATCCAAGGCCTTGTGGCTTCTTGAGAGAAGCTGGTAGCGCTTGGGAAGCCTTATAGGAATCCTTACAGGACACTGCTGAGTAAAAAGGCACACGCACCCCCTAGGAATGGTCGACAGTCCTCTCTGCACCTACTGTGCGGCAGGGGATGAGTCGTCATACCACTTTCTGGGAGTGCACCATAAGACACTTGGAGCCGCTTTTCTTCAATAAGAGGAAGTTCAGAGTAGGACGGGGAAAGACTCCTTCATTACAGGGACGGGTCGACTCGTGGAGGGAATGAGGGCCTTGGTGGAAAAGAGATGGGTGGACCGGGAAACTGTAAAAAGGGCCTTTAAGGCCCAGTCGCAAGGCTCCAGTTTTCCATTATTTGCTACTACTACTACTACTACATTCCCGGAAAGTTTCGGTTTTGGAATGTTTCCAAAATACAAGAAATACGAGAGCCACCGTTTTCGAGGAATCTTTCCTTTGTTTTTACAATTCAACTGGAAATTTTAGAAACATTTTCGAAATTTTCTGATTACCCTTTGAGCGTTTTTTTTTCCTTCTGGGAAAGTTTCGGTTTTGATAAAAACAAATACGGAAGCCACCATTTGTGAGTAATCTGACCTCTATTTTTACAAATCAACTGAAAATTTCGGGAAATTTTCCGAAACTTTCTGATACATCTTAAGGAAAGTTTCAATTTTGCCATATAACAATTTCTAGATAATTTACTGAAACATTCTTTGAGTGGTGGCTTCTCACCCTTCCGGAAATCGTTGGTTTTCGAAAGTTCCCAAAGGGGAAGACATGGGAGGCACCATTTTCGCGAAATTCTAGTTTTATTTTTACCCCCATTTTTTTTTTTTAGAAACATTTTCGAAACTTTCTGATAACCCTTTGAGCGGTTTTTTTTCCTTCTGGGAAAGTTGCGGTTTTGAAAAAAACAAATACGGAAGCCACCATTTGTGAGTAATCTGACCTCTATTTTTCCAAATCAACTGAAAATTTCGGGAAATTTTCCGAAACTTTCTGATACATCTCAAGGAAAGTTTCAATTTTGCCATATAAAAATTTCTAGATAATTTACTGAAACATTCTTTGAGTGGTGGTTTCTCACCCCCACTCCGGAAATCGTTGGTTTTCGAAAGTTCCCAAAGGGGAAGACATGGGAGGCACCATTTTCGCGAAATTCTAGTTTTATTTTTATTCCCATTTTTTTGATCATAAGGGCCACCATTTTCTGACAATCACAGGTTTATTTTTACAACCCAACTGAAAATAAAAAAAAATCAAAAAGAAAAATTTTCATTTTGATAATTTTTTGAAGAAAATACGGTAGCCATCATTATCAAGTAATCCCACTTTTATTTTTACAAATTAACTGAAAATTTTGGGAAAACTTATTAAACTTACTAAAACATTTTCTGAGTGAAAAGTTCTTTCCAGAAATTTTCCAGATTGTTCCTTTTTGAGTCATGAGGGCCATCATTTTCGACGAGTGTCAACTTTATCTTTACCAACCAACTGTAAGTTTCGGAAAATCTTTCTGAACTTTTTGAAATATTCCTTGATTGGTTTCTTAGCTTCTGGAAAATTTCGGTTTTGAAAAGTTTCCAAATTGGAAAAATACAGGAGCCACTCTTTTCGAGTAATACGACCTTTATTTTTAGAAATCAATTGAAAATTTCAGAAAATATTCCGAAACTTTCTCACATATCTTTTGAGTGGTTTCTTACCTTCTCCGGAAGTTTCCATTTTGGAATGGGAAACCAGACCCGGAAGCCATTATTTACGAGTAATCCCGACTTTGTTTTTACAGTCTCGGAAACATTTCTTGACCCTCTTTTTCTATTTAAAGAATAATTACGATTTCAGAAGACTCGGAGCCACTTTTTTGTAGCGTGTCCTGCTGCTGGTGCGCATTGAACGCGTCCAAAGCTACAGGATTTTTTTCTTAATCAAAATAGTTTAGTAAAACCTTTTTTAAACAAAAATTACTTCACTTTCGATATTGCAGGAATCGGTGCGGGCAGGAGAGCAGTTGGCCGCCGGTCTTGTGACTTTTCGCCTTTTTTTTTAAACTATATTTGTAATTATTCAAATATCGACACTTTTCTTGTTTTAGTGACTTTACGAATATTTCCAGTTTTAGTCTAATAAGTTAAAAGTGTGCATCTGAGTCTAGTAATTGTGTTTATTTGAGAGGTCGATAAAAAATATATAATAATTAAAAATCAGTTGCAATGGAATTATTCGAACCGAGAATAACCTCAATAATTTGTTATTCACCAAGATTGCAATCAAGCTTGTAAACATTTATCACTATGATTAGCTACCTGCTATTATATAGGTACCATAACAATGTGACCACAAGGAAAAAACCGGGGATTCACTCTGATGAGGATTAATGGAGTTGACCATCATTGGGTAACATAAAATTGGGGAAATGAAATGCTTCTTGTACCTAGAGGTGTGCAAAGCATCATCAGGTAGAGTGCAATTAAGCCATCAACTAAACCGCGAAGATTTGTTATTGTTTGTGCTTAAATTTGCGTGGAAAATTTACACGAACACAAAAGATTCTGCTGAAAACATTGATCAGGCAATGACGTATTATTTACGTCTTTGGTCGCATGATTGATGGTAAAATAGCAACGATCAGGTTCTTTTATTAAATCGCTATAGGTGAATAATTAATTCTTTTCAATGACTTCAGTTAGGTTTCAGCCCATGGACCGTTTGTTAGTTTTTAAAAATAAATTTAACAAAGTCAAGAAGAAAATAATTTTTAGAAAATTGTAACTGTTGAGTTAAGTTAGAAAACAGTTCAACAGACATACTAATATACTTCATACAACACTAATTTATGTTCTTGTCGGATTGTTAGAGAAAGTTAATTATCTATATTTAATGGGAAACGCAGGAAAACCAGATTTTACTGTTGAGTTGGCAATCTATATATCTGTGAGAAATTTGAATTTTTGGGGGACAACAACTGATTTAGCTACCTACATGTTTAATAGGATATAAAACTAACCTGAACTTATAAAAAAATCTTGCTTATTGTTACCAAGATAAGTGTTTTATGATACACAAATTATTATCTTATGAACCACATTCACATAACTAATCATAGTCTTATTGTTGAACCGTACAGGAAATCACTAGTTACCGAAAACTTGACCCTAATGTGACATTCAAAATTCGGCATCAGGTTGACCTCTAGAACCAGAATCTTGCAACGTCGATGTCCCAGGCAAGGAAAACGTATGCAAATTTCTTTATAATAAAGAATTCCTAAGAATAAAATTTTACTTACTTTTTTTCATCTGTTTTGGATTCTTCAGATTTCTTCCTTCTGAAGCAATTACACCCCCAACTGAAGTAGCGATGGTGTTGAGACTCCATCATCTAACTGCTGTTGTACCTATAGGCGACACACTGTATACGAACGCACGCTATACTGACCATCGAAGACCGTGTAGGAGAAGATAAAAAAGGTATATTAAGCTTTTGTTGCATTAAGTTGCAAGTTTTAAGTTAAGAAGCAAAGAAAGACAGCGGGAGAGGGGGGGGGGGAGGGGGTATTACAGGTAGTTTGCCAATGCCAATACTCAAGTTCGCAGATCTCAGAAGAGGAGGTGATTCGATTGAAATGCATAAGGCGACCCGGCGCGGTAAGTACTAAGCTGGGAAATTTAAGCATTGTGGGATTTTAGGAATTATGGTAAAATTGTGCTTAAGTATATAATTTAGCATGCTACTGTTGCTTCCTGTTTGAGTTAAAAATGTAACTTGGATTTGCCACTTTTCGTGTAATCCGTACAATACATAATTAATGACGGTCGTGGAATTCAAATTGTGCCACAGAGTACAATTAAAATTAAATTTGCCTAAACGCTTTTAATAGCAGACACATCGTATTGTACTAAAGGTGAAAATTATAATCACAAGGGAGGCATTTGCTTAAAGTTTAAAGAATGCAAGAACATGTAGATATCTCGATTTCTTGCCAGTCTTTTGCATTTGTGGATTTTTCTCGAATTTGGACTATCCACTTTTTCTTGAAACCGCTTCTTTTGGATGTCCATTGGGGTTTCAATGTGATCTTCAAACTCTTTTGATTAATTTTCAGGGTATGCAATATCTTTAATCGATTCTTTTTTTACTGCTGTTTTGTTATTTTCGGCGTCTTTTAGACGTTCATTGTCCTCTTCGCCTTTTTTGCTCCTTCCTAGTCATTGACGGTTCTTTTCTCCTTCCCCTCTTTGTATTGGCGTTATTTTTCTTGTCTTTTAGATCAAGTATCTGCGTATTATTTTAGCCATTAAGTTCGTAATGGTAAATCGTAACAATTCTTCACTCACTTATCCCACTTCCGACACCAAAATGTTAGACATTGTGCATGGGTTTAAGTTTAGATAGGTAAGTGAGACATCTTCCAGTCTCGCTCCGAGCTACTCGCGAGAGCCTCTACGAGTTTGTTGATATTCTGCTGGATACGAATTATTTTGCATTCACACTCTCGACACAAGTTTCTTGATATTCTGGTGGTTGCAAAACATTATTTCACATATACCCATCGAGCCAAGTTTCTTGATGCAAATTATTTTGTATTCGTAATAGTTGCATTCGTAAAGTAATGTTTTACGTAATAAAAGTTGTAAGACGATTGTTACTTATGAATTGAAACTATCGCTTTCATGGAATACCACATTCTTGGTATGTTTATGCATTAATCATTGAAGTGAAGGTTAAGGCCTCTGATTTACTTTGAACGAGCACGAAACGTTTCCTGGTATAAACGCAAGAAATCTGATAACGTGCAAATTTCTCACCGTTTCAATAGATAATTTTAATACCTCGATCAGGAATAGAAGACCAAAGGCACTGAAGAAATAAAAATGTAAAATGTTCGCTCCGATCAAGGTTTCTTCCATGTAATAATTACATGGAATTTAATATTCACTTTATACTTTATTATTAGGTAATTAATCCAGCGTGTAGGTATAACCGAATTCGTGCCGTTATTGCTGTTCTAGATCTGGGAGAAACTCTAGGAACTTGTAGTAGAATCAAAATTGGATGTTTTTTTAATAAAAAAAAAGGCGTCGACTTGCATTAATGTAAGTAACGACAAGTTTAAGTATTTGCACTAAAAAATAGGCAAAGAGGAAGAAATTGCGGTTAACGAGATTTATTTCTGAATAAAATGGCGAAGGAGCATTTTATCATTCACGCATTTGAATTTTCAATGTTTCGTAGCGTTAGTTTAAGCCGTTTCGACGTAACGTGTTATTGCAACAAAAACGACATTCTTATTTGACCATTTTCTTGGTAAATTTATTTAAAAATATCACGTTATACTTAAAAAATAGTTGCAGCAACTCCAACTCGCCATCATTCTACTGAAACCACCGCATCCAAACCAGCTGCGCACAACACCGAAGCTTACTGTACAAAAGAAAATTTACACTAATAATCTATTGCCTAAAAACCCTTCCTAGAGCTCCGAATGTATATCAGTCGATGAATCTGCAATTAACGACAAATATTTAAATTAAATCTCTCGTTAAGGTTAGATTAACTAACCTTTTTCAATGGCAACAGGATCGTCATCCAACAATCCCGAATCAATTTTTTTCTGCAGCTCTCTGATCTCGTCATCGTACCCTTTCCATTCTGGCAGTATTCGTATGGCAGCCGACAATTTGGCCTCTTTGGTCATCGGATTATTGCACTAAAAATGGCACATTTATTAATTAACCCCAAGGAAGTGCCAACTTTGTAACTACCAAATCAATGGTTTTCGCTTTGGCTTTAGAAGCGTCGTCGCACCAAGTTTCGCACCATAACCACTCCTGCGGAAGCGACTTAATCGCCACCTGGTGGATCATGTTATTAGGCAGATCCTGGTCTAAATTGGATAAACTGTTAGGATCTTGGCTTAGTGCTTGATACTGGCCTCTGAGACGGTCACCAGCCGCGATTCGTCTGAACCTCCTGAGGTCCACAACGTAAAGAGCAGAAATGTGATATCTCCTACCTAAAAAACCGTGTTTAGGTTCGTTGAGGCAGGAGAATAGGGTACCTACCTTGCAAGTGATTGCGCCAGTACCCCTGTTTCCAAAACCTGAACCCATCCATTTCGGTGCGGGAATCGCAGAAGGGGGTGTAGCCGTAAGGGGCGCCGCCAAGGTCCAAGTCTCGAAGCTCTATAAGATCCGTCCTGACCACCTAACTTAAACCTCTTATAAACCGCTACGTCGATTAAAAGGAGAAATCTCACCTGATCAGCGTCGACGAATATAATTTTTTTGACGTCTAGGGGAAACAGAACATCCAGGAACAGGATCTTGTAGCCCCAGATAATGCGTTGTTTTTCGGTTTGGGGAGTGAGCCATCTGGGCCATTTGTACTGCACTAGTTCATATTCGAAACCGTATTCTTTAGCCATGTATGGTAGGAAATCCTTGAGAGAAATTTATATCAATTGAATAGATATGAAGCGTAGTTTAAAAAGTGCGTGTACCTTTATCTGCGGCGACAAGTAGTTTTTGAGGAACCAAAACTTAACCGGAGTTTTTGTATGTTTTAATACAGATAACATCATTATCTTCAGGAACCTTTCGTAGAGATGCCCCGATGCCACTGAGAAAATGTTCAATTTTTCTTCGTTCTTCTCTTCTTTTCCTCCAAATGAGCTGAAAACCCTTTCATTGCAGAAGGCTAGTTTTATACAGTTTGCATGCAAACCCTACTATTATCACTCCTTCACTCCTCATTCTTAGCAAAATGACAGTTAATCTCACCTAGTTATCGAATTCCACAATCCTCCGTTGTCGTCCTCATCGCTCAATAGATCCATGTTCAATTTATCAGGCTTTTTCTGCACCCTCAGCTTCACGATGTGCGAGCGAAAGCTACTAATCAGCACTTTGATGTCGCTAGAATTGGGCGGGGTGTCGGTGCCGTCGTGGCTCACTATATCGTAAATTTCGGCGCTTCTACCCTGGCGCAGACGCAATAACCAATCCCCGGGGTTAGCTTTTAGTTGGAAATAGCCCAAATTAGCCATGACTATAGTGTCAACCATCACGGGGGCGCTCTCGGTGCCCAGCGTGATTTGAAGCCCCCGCGGGGGACTGCCGGTAGTTTGTTCGAAGCAGTGACCTTCAAGCAGGAGGTATTCCAGTTCATATTCGCTGGAATAAAGTAAGAAAAGTTAAGTTTTTGTCATCATAAGAAATGGATTCAAGAGGTTGGATTGTTTCTGAATGGTGAAGATGCCTAGTCTCACCCATACTTTCTTTTAGTATAAAGTTTTTACCGATTGTAGATTATTTATGCGATTAGGTTCTAAAGCTTCCTCTCAATATAGCAAAAGTAATACCCTGAAAGATTTATGTCAGGAGAGAGCAGGAAATTTTGCTTTAAGAGCCAAGTGCATTGCATTCTGGAATAAACTGGCAGAGATAACTATTCTCCCGTAAGACTCTTTATTACTATATTTATATCTCCCACGAGAGTAAAGGAAGGATCAGTTTGTGGAAATAGGAGGAATTTTAAGAACCGGCAGGACGATCCAAATTAAAGCAGATCAAAATTGTGGTTATAGATTTGTTTCGGAATAAAATGGCTGTCGCGGCGGCGCGTCGCTTCCGCCCATCGGTCGCGAACCGTCGGAACAAACTTCCGGACTATTTGGCGGACCGATCGGGCGCAAAGCGGCCGCCCCGGCGGTATTCCACCGGCTGTGCCCACGGTCGCCGTGCGTCGGTGTGTCCGCTGTAGGATTCGTGGGATTTTCGCGTGTTGTCTGACGAGGCGGATTACGCCGCGGGACGCTCATCTCGTTGTCGCGGTCAACAAGTACAAGGAACAATTAGACAGGCGGCTGTAGCCCGGTGGCCACTACAGCGAACAACGGAATCCTCGCTACAAACCCGCGGACCGTGTCCACTCCAACACGCCCACTCAGACTATTACCACCAATCTGCCACCACCGGTTCGGAAGCAACGCTAGTAAATAAATAAAGTTGATCGGGATGCCAGACCGTTTAATCGATTACGGACAACGATGAAGTTCGTCCGTTCAGAGGAACAACCAAATTCAGTGCCGCAAAAGAAAAAAAAAAAATGTAAGACTTCCTACTACTCCTTAATACGGATTACTGCCGCTCAAACGCGCAACATTAATTTACACAGAAACTGACCAAATCAAAACAGTTCAACGTAACTAAAGAAGAAAAATTAATTGAAATTAGATGTATTAACTATTAAGTACAGTATCAATACAACAGGATGGCATAAAGGGTTGTATGGGCGCTTGTCTGTTCAATCCACGTTGACCAACCTGTAATGTATAAGCAGGCGACCAAGTATGGAGTGTGAACACGAATGCTGTACGGCAGTTAGCCTGGGGGTTGGCGAGCAATTTCTCATGAATCGCAGCACCGTTGCAGTCGTGCCTGAAGGGCTTAAAGATAAATTAATAATTAAAAGTATGTATTACCTGAGAAAAAAAAAATATATATATATATATATATATATATCAAAACTGAAAATAAACCCGATATTAAACGCATCAGAAACAACAATCCGACGTCATTTGGCAGCGAAATATATCAGAAAGTTAATAAATTTAATCAGTTCCTGTGTTCCGCGTAACAAGCAAACGCAAAGGCTATTTGCGACTATAAAATGGTAAAACGGAGGACGGCAGCACTCAATACTCAATTGGAAGCACCACGGAACGAGACGAAGTGAAGTTAAATGTAATGAGATCTACGCATTACCGAACCAGCGGAGGCACAACACGATGGCAGCAATAGCGGCTAATCAATTTAAAAAAATTTAACAATAAAACGATCTATTTTGCAAAAAAAAAAAAACCGACCACACCGACAGTGGTACACAGGCGAACGCTAACCTGAAATAACCCAAAAACTCTCTCCCCCTTGCGTCAGTTAAAATTTAATCTTGACCTAAGCCAAATCCAAAATAAAAAAAAAACTAAATACCCTTCGACCTTGGGCCACAAATTGGCCTGAACGTGACCGTTCGCAGTAACAATAATCTACAATAAATATAACTAGAATACAGTAAGATTTCCGCAAGGTATATTCAATTAATTCTCAAGGGCCCCAGCAACAACTCCTATCTAGATTACTAATCCCGAAAAAAAAATTACTCAAGGGTACATACAAACAAGGATAAAAGAAAAAAAAAAAACAAAAACGGCTGGTGAAAGCTGCGGGGACCGCTGGGGGGTAGTTGAACGGCGGCTATAAACGGCACTCTATTAAAAGGCTTCGATCTTACCTTCACTCCACTCAATAACTAAAGGTCCATAAATGGTGGCGGCAGGGCTTTTGAGGAAAAAATTGCAGAACCAACTAAAATTGAAATGGCCATCAGCAGCCGAAGCTGGAGGCAAAGGAACTCAAATCTTGGTCTTCTTCTTTTCCTCAAACGGCTCGCTCTCCCAAATAATAACGGAAAGACCTTTTACGATTACCAATATTTATACTAATCAAGAATCGCAATTTCTCCGCTATCCCTAAAGCCTGATCACTACACCCACTATCCTGCTACGGACTTCAAAATTCCCATTCTACACACAGCTACCACCTCACACACGTTTTCTCTCGTTCTCCTTTAAAATTCTTTCCTTTAACACCCAAGATCCCAAAATTGCCACTGATAAGGCCTCTCGGCCAATCGCTGAACACCACGAACCAATAAAAAAACGTGCCCAGGAAATCCTGCGAAAATTGGCAAAAACACCTGTCCAGGAGGTAGAAGAATTTAAACAAAATCCATATCAAACTTGGCGCCCCTGTGGAGAATCATTTGGAGGGTTAAAAATGCCCCTAACAACGAAATACCATCGACTTTCGATGCTACTAGGGCCACCTAGCGACGAGTTGCCGTAGGTCCATGTGCTGCACCGAAGAAATCCATCAGACCCACGGCATACCTCTCCACTCTCACTCACAGAGGACGCCCCGTTCTGAAATAATCAATACCGCGTTTGGGCTACTTCCCGAAGATGACGCGCAGCTGGCAAGCAAAATCGATAGGCCAACGCGTGCGCCGCGCCTACGACCATCGCGGCGAAAATCGCGGTCGCCAAAACATCGTGAATCTTCGCCCTCACGACATGGCGAAGGCGCGTTTTTTCATTCACGTGTCTTGGATACAAAACATCCACCTCTCAAGCCAAGTTTTATGATATTTTGGTGGATGCGATGTTTCTTGTATCTACCCTCGAGCCAAGTTTCTTGATAATACGGTGGATGCAAAGCATCTACGTCTCCAGCCAAATTTCTTCAAAATCTAATAGATGGAAGTATTTTGCATCTACCCCTCGAACCAATTCCTTGATATTCTGGTGGACGCGCATTATTTTGCATCCGCGCCCTCTACCTAAATTTGTTGATATGCAGCCCCAAAAAGTAATTTTTGTATTCTTATCATCATGAGAGCAGAAAATTGTGGTTAGATATAGATCTATTGCCATTCTACACAAGATGGCGAAGATAGTCTTATCATGTGTGACGCTTTTATTTTATAATATTAATTTACTATCAAGGGTTATTGGGAATGTTAAGCACTAATCAGTGCTTCCGTTCTTGTTTGTTAATTGGAATCTCTGGAACTTACTAAAAGAAAATCGTTACTTATTACCTTACTTCAGAAAGAGCGAAAGGAGGTGAATAGTAAGTAATCGAGCAGGAGCACTAGCGGGCCGCCAGCAACAGTGAAGATGGGGTAGGTTCAATACGATATTAGTTGTATTATTTTATATCCCGATAGGCGCCACGTGATTTCCGGAAGACGCCAGGTCCTGAGAAGGATGTTATGCCGTACAGGAATATACCAATCACGAAATATATCCCTCTTTCACTACCACTTTCCTAACTACTCTGATTTAAATTTACTTTTACTAAAAAAATGAAAATAAGAAACTATAAATCTCAATTATCTGCACCAGTCAAAATCCGCATGAAATTAAAGCAAAATTGTTTGAGGACAAATAACACTGTTTCTATTGATAGATTGGTTAACAAATTAAGGAAAAGCAATTCAAATAAAATTTGAAATGCTATAAAGCAATTAAACACAAAATTTAAGGTAATTGCAATATTCTGGAATATATGGTGAAGGAACTTTATGTATTAATGAATATGAATTATTACTAATCAATACGGCTCTCAATAATCAACTAATTAGGGACGGAGCTCAGGGTTTATGGCCATAAACTTACACAGGGTAGCTTCCGTAGCTTACCAACTAATGACTAACGCTGTAATGTTAGAGTGATTATTGAATACCTGATCAAATCTAACTTTAACTACCTGAAAATTGAAATTTACTTAATAAGGATAAATACTAAAGTGAGGAATCACGAGCCCTCAATATCTGTCCTCAAAAGTACACAACACAATACGGTACAAGACATAAAGGGTGCGGTACATAAAAGATTCGTAACTGTACAGACGTAGTGCTGTCCAATACCTAGCAAAAGTTAATTCTTTATAAATAAATTAAAGTGTGTGAAGCACAAACAAATTGAAGATCTGAGAGAACTTACTACTCAGTAAATTGTCATAAAAATTGATCAAAAAAATAACAAGAATCGCTTACTTGGGGCCTCAATACTATCAAAAAAAAAATACTACTTTAAATTGTTATGGTGACGGCAAAAGTAAAGTTAATAATTAAAATTGATAAGATAAAAAAAAATTACGATAGTCGGTTCAACGCTCAGCCACTATCGTCGCCCATTTACAACACAACAAATTGGAAAGCTCTCACTCCAAAACTATCCCCTTATCGCGGATCAGGGTGGTCCTGAAGAGCAGCTATCCGAAGGTCTCTGATGAGGAGCAGGCCTCCAGGAACGGCGTGGATGTTCCAAAAATGCGCCGACAAGGCACGTGGACGGCGGAAGAACGTCAGACGTAGAAGCCCGTTAATACAAAAAAACGTGGACGTAGCAGAAGCCCGTCAAAAAAACCCCTATAGAAACACGTGAATTAGCACGGAAAACTACAGAATATTCCATTAAATGGAGCTACACATACCTGCAAGGTTGACAAACGGGGCAAGGTGATGAAGTTGGCGGCGTGGCCTGCTTTTTATCCCTCCAAGAGGTAAAGGTAGAGCGGCGTAAATCGACAATAATCCTCTCCACGAGGATCCGGAAAAACTTCAAAAAGCAACTACCATTTGGAATATGCCCTGGTCTTGATCCTCCAAAGAGTATTGAGATGAAAATCACTCAAAGTAGACCACGAGGACATTTGCAAATCACGGCCAGCACGACGGGATTCTGGCTCACGCACCAGAAGTCAGAATCAAAAAAAATCAAAAGTCAATCTCCTGCCCTTTTATACCCACGAGTGACCTTCATAACCCTTCCGCAATGATGCCCAAAATGCCACAAACAAATATGCACGTGCTCGACCCACGATGACGTCACGAAGAGTAGCCGAAAACAAACAGCTGAAAATAGTAAAAAAAAGAGAGAGAAGAAATGCGGAACAGCAAAACAGGAAGAAGTATCCTACTAGTAATGGCCAATTACTCCGACCTCACGGAACGTAACATCAATCTCCACGAAATCAAAACTGGCAATAAGTACCTTTTAGTACTCTGGTGACGTCAGAATACGGTGTGGGAGAATTGGACGATGACAGACGGCGCCATCCATCGAAGGGAACGCTGTCGGGAGCTTCGCCGATATCGCTCGGAATATGAGTCTCTCTCGCTCTAGCTCGTTAAGATGTGGGAAGATGGTCTCTGTACGGGGCGCTCGGATGTAATTACCGAACTCCGCAATTGTCACTAATGAGTGATGGCTAAGTGACAGTGACACTATTTATCCATTTTGCACGGGCGATTTTATTACTTAACCCCACTTCCAAACATCGTAACATAAACATAAGCAAACGAACCCCCAATCAAAATCTACCGAAAACCGACAATAACGATGGAAACACACACTCCTGGCCGATTGGCAATGGCAATTTCACCACAATCCTCAGATCCTCCAAGCCCAGGAAAACAATAAAAATAGAGGTAGGTACCATCATGAAAGGGTCCCCAAACGGGAAAACTCAGCTTGAAATTCCAGCTAACAGGCGACACCTTCCACTTATAAAACAATGTGAGCTAATGCCGGGCTGTCCACACTCTTCTCAACCCAGAAAGGTAAACTCAGGCATCATGAAACAGAACGTAATAGAAGGCAATACATTCTCAGTCAAAAAGGGCAGATAACCAAGGTGATATTGGAAATTACTGAACTAGGTACACAATAAAACTCTGACCTAATGGGCGAAAACCATAATTACCCCAAATAAGGTAAGTGCATAAATTTCACAATGTTACACATGTTTACTCCTCTTAGTATATTATTTATAGAGGTGGGATATTCGGATCTTTTCGTAGAACCGGTTCACCGGCTCCGGCTCACTTAAATGATCCGGCTCATCGGATCACTGGATCATTATATCTCAAAGCTCTCTACGCATGCAGTATGCCTTTGTTTTTGCGTATTGCAAGTCTTATCGTATCCGTGCATATCTCGGATCCTCGGGTATTGGCTTTGAACTAAGCGAGCCATCCGTTCAACTCGATGACCCGTGATTGTCTCGTGAATATTTTACTGACCCACGACCCGGCTCGATCTATACGCGAACCGGGTACTGACGGTTCACTTTAAAGATCCGGATCGATGAGCCGGATAGGTCGCGATCTACACATCTCTAATTATTTACATCCCCTACGAGAGTATGAGATTGACATAAATGAGTACCTATACAATAATCCTAAAGGGGGAGGTATTCCAATTAATATTTTCTGTGGTTCAAGAGATAGACGATTGCCATTCTGTATAAAATGGTGAAGGTAAAGTTTATCACGTGTTCTCCTCTTAATTATAATATTTACATGTTCCACAAAGAGTAAGAGAATGACTTATGCAGGCTGTAATTGCACTTACCTATGAACGTTGCTTTCCACATTCTCCAACCGAATATTATCCAGATCGTAAACCGACCGAACCACCTCCACCAGCCAGTTCTCCGGGACGTGATAGTTCTGCGTCAGCAAGGGCGAGCTGGGCATGTTGCTGAACCTGGCAATGGGTCCCGCCAACTGCTTTCCGTCCTCTCCAAATTGAATTTCGGGCTCCAGAACAAAACGGTAAAAGCTCTTCACCGGCATGTCACTGTTCTTCTCCACGCTGTTCAAAAAAAGCTTGATATTGCAGTTGAGAACCTCCTGCAACACCTGCAGGATGGGGCCCAGTTTCTGAGCGCCTCTCGATACCGGATCCACGATCGCCACCAAGTCGAACGCCACCTGATCCGGATGGCGGGCGGGTATCTTTACTACGGAGTGTTCGTCCGAGCTGTAGGATATGTCGAAACGAGCTTTGCTGGAGGACTTTGAAACCAGTAGAGATTCTAGTTTTAGAATTGTATTGCTGGTTATGGCTGAAAATAAGAGACACAATTAATCGTCTTTTTAACATTTCTCTGTTTCTTAAGTGACCACCACATTCGGACTTACCTTCTTCATTGTCATCGTCCGACGTCGCCAAAGCCTTGTTGATTTTATCTAAATACGTAGCTCCGGTGAAGCGTTCCAACAGTGAGAAATCTTCAAGGGTAAACTGCTCGTCCGCCTCTAAAGGACCCAAAACCCTGCCATTAGCTACTACAGCTCTTTCCCCTTGTTTCAGATTGAGAACCCTTTGGCTGTAGATCCGAAGCATCTTTAAGTTGAGCTCCTGAGAATCGACCTTTGACCACACCTCCGTCTGAAAGTTACTCAACAATAATAATAACGAAGGCATGCGATTTTAAAAGACACTCACAGGTATATCCAGTTTATCGCCGCTATCTAATTGTTCAGCAGAGCTGGCGCTTCTTAACAGAGATACGACTAAGCTTAAAGCTTTATCGGCGGGGAGGATCTCCAAGGCCGCCAACACAACTTTATTCAAAGTGTTCTTTTTATCCCCATTAACATTGGGCAAGAAACTGACCCTAACGTCATTTTCGGACTTCTGCAAAAAAAAATATTCGGTAAAAACAACATGACGTAACTATAGAAAAAACGTACCAAATGCTCTAACGAATTTAGTAATAGTTGCCTTCCCTTGGGACAGTCTAAATCTCCGACAATCCAATACGTCACAGAGTGATACTGTTGGCTTTTTTTAGGCGGAATCAAAAAGTACCTTAAATTATCTATTGCGGTGGCAGTCATGTCTTGAAGACTGAGTTGTAGTAATGTCTAGCGTGTTGGTGCATTTAAAGTTCACATAAAAAAGAAGGAAGAAACTTACCTCTAGGTGACTGGTACTGGTGGCTTTTCCAGACATGTCCAGGTAAAACGACTTGTCTCGATTGAGGATCCTTTCGTTTAACCTCGGCATCACATTCGGCTGATCCATTATATAATCAAGGACATTGTGACTGTCGGTCAGTTTGCCCTTGTAAACTGCTTTTTGGAAGAGCACCGTTTGAGTCATGACTTCCTGCAGCACCACCTCTTCAAATTCTTCGACGTTCATCTGCAGGACGAATTTGAACGCACTTTTTTGGAGGTAAACACGATAAATACCTTGTCCTGCTGTAAAGGAATGCCATTCATTAGGGCCTGCGGCAGGGCTTTCAGGCCGGTTCTATCGATAAAATCGTGAGAAAGTTGCCTCCCGAAGTCGTAATCTGAATCTTCGCCTAAGATGTCGTTCGGATCTTCCTTGTATTGGGAGCGCAGCTCGTTTTTAATGTCATCGACAGTCACCTAGTTAGTTATTTGGCAATGTTATTTTCGGACAAAACACAAACATTGTTTTGTTATTTTCTATACATTGCGCGTGGGTACAGAAATGAATAGGCAAAAAGGTTTTTTTTTGCAATGGTCCACTTGTTGGTTTTTTAGACTCCCTTATAGAGGATTAGACGATTTGCCCAACGAGGGTGGCACCAGCGAAAAGGGCATATTCTTAAGCACAAAAGAAGTGGTTAGTTTTGGTCTAGGTCTTACATTGGGCGAGCCACAATAGTTTTTTTATACATTTTTTGTGAATGTGAGTGTACAATACTAGAAAAAATGTGGAATCAAAGCTCACCCTGTAGATTCCACATTTTTGCAGTAAAGATTCCGAAATAATTTGGGGAAGTGGCACACATATGTGCCCTCGATCTGACCACAAATCAAGGTCTTAGCTTTGAATTCGAAATTTTGACGAATTTTTAAACTTCAAATTTGAAATTGCTACTATGAGGGCTGTGTGGTATGATCGGATGGTTTTCTATCCCAAGGGATACCTTGGAATGTTTTTTTCGCCACCTAGAAATCACTTTTTCGATGAGACATCGTGAAATGGTCTTTATTGAATTTCAAAACAAAAGTTGCAGGCTTTTGCAAGTTTTGGTTCAAAAAGCCGAATGGTTCCGACTCACGTCCCACACAGTGACTCGGAAGAGTTCGGGATTGTGGCTCCTCAAACTGACTGACAACTGACAACTGAAATTTTCTGACACAAACATCAACTATAAAGGCTGAGGCTACGTCACATACAGCGGAATTTGGTTAAAAGCGGAACGGAGCGTAATTTTACAGTTGAATTTAAAGCAATCAGATAATCGTTAACAATGTAAGGATGGAAAAAGTCTCAGATCTGTTTAGAGCGGACACTCGAAGACGCTGTTAGATCAAAGAATTTCCATTTCCGATGTAGAGTTGGAACTCGACTGTAAGAATTTAAACTAAAAACAATAACCATCAAAATGGCCGCCATGACCCAAGCGAATAAACAGTGATATCTTTGAAACAATTAAAGTTAGAAAGCTGAAAGTTGGTACAAGCACCTTTCAACGATTCTATATACACCATCATCAGTCCGTTTACCCGTCTAACCGTTGGCCAATACTTTTTACATTTTATATAGTAAAGTCATAATTAGGGTACTATTAATGCTACATGGTTCAAATTTGGATGGTAGGTAGCTAAAGGAATACGAATAATCGTAAAATAGCTGACATAGCTACGGTAATTGAGAACTGTTTATGGCTTATAGTTCAAATTTGGTTACGGCCCTAGATGGCCGCCTTGGAACAAGCAATTTTATGCCAATATCTCTGGAACGGTTAGAGCTAAGAAAATGAAATTTAGTATGTGGCTTACTTATGGGATGCGCTAGGAGTGTAGGTATAGCGAAACCTTTGCAATAGCACCGATAGTACCATTTTTAATTTTTTGCCACAACTCAAAGAGTCTTGCAATAGAATGCCAAAATCAAATATATCCGAAGTTTCGACTTTTTACTACGCCATCATCAGGGTATTCCCTTCTGTTATAATTATTGCTCTATAAGTCTGCCACCCTCAATCAGTCGGTTTTTCGTACAGGACCAACAAAATGGAAACCTTTTAACTAAAAGTAACTCTTCACCTTCATCACTTTTAGCTTTCAAGAAAATTTTAAAGTATTATTACATTGTAATAAAAGGACATTATAAAATGATACATACCATGGAACAGCTCTAAAATTTTAATCTAACATACCTTTTCACCTTTACTCCCGGCAACCACAGACCTTAGGAAGCTGAAAGCAGTGAGCGCGTCTCGCGTCTGCTGAACAAAATTAAATGCGCACAACATCGCCACTCCGGCGTCGTCCAAACCCGTAACGGTCTTTGAAGCGTTGACTTTGAACACCAACCCAACTCTTATCGGTGTGGCATGCACCACAAAGGACTCGACAATTTTCAATAGTGGTCGGAGGGTCGTGTCAGTCGGGTCGATTATAAGGACCTAAACGTCCAAATGTAAGTACCAAAAGGTTTCCCCAACAGTTAAACCCTCTTACCAGGTTGTATAAGTTCTTTTTGACCTGTCTGAGCATCCCCGGGAATGTGGGCCTCAACAAATCCATGAGGCTAGGTGACCAGTATTTAAATTTCGGATCGGTTTCTATGTCGTTCAACCAACTTATGGCCGAGTCTCTAATATCAATAGCAAAGTCCGGTGAGCTGCTACTATCGCTGAAATCTAAATTAAGCAAAGCCCTCAGTTTTTCTCCAGTAATGCCCAGGGCATGCAGTCCTTCCATCGTCCTCAGTTCTTGACGGAGAATATCCAATAATCCATAAACGTCCACTATATCAACGTCATGAAACATTCCGTTTATAAACAGTGCAGTATCAGAAGGTTGCAAGTTGAGAGTAGAAGCAAAAATATCTTGGTTGATTTTCATTTCTCGCTTCATATCCGGATTGACAACAGTTTTTACTAAGCCCTTGGCCTGCATGGGGAAATTTTGGGCAATGTTTGTGAAAATCTTGAGAGCTTCCTCTTTAGGGGCGTTCATAATCCTCTCAGCAGCTTGCAAACTTAGTTCCTGAAATTGCCAAACCTTCAATGCAGCAAGCTCGTTCGAAGAATCTTCTAAATGTTGTTTGAATTTTTCTAAATTTTTCTTCAAGTCTGGGAACAGCTGTTTCAACCTGGCAAAATCAAAACCTTCAATTTCAACTTCTTCATCTTCCTGAGAGGCTTCTGCCGAGTCTTGTTCGCCTTTCACTTCACTGTCGTCTTGAGATTTGTACTCAGTTGATTTCATTTGAAGCTCGACTCCATACCCTGAGAGTCTTAGACGTTGGCCAGTTTTCTCCTGTGTTGCTTAGGAGTTAGGCTGGATGAAAAGCTTTAAAAAGAGGTCTTACCTGTGGATAATGCCTTACTACATAATCTATAAGACCCTTCATGGCGTTTTCTTTCAGAAGCTTATGAAAATGTGAAAAACACTGCGTGCCAAGCTCTCCGTATAAAATGGCCGCAAAGGTATTATTAGCTGAGCCAGGGTAGTGATGGTCGACATTGAAAAGCTCTGAATTTTCTGCAATACTTGGGGGCTGAAATCAGCACTGATAATAAGAATACATAAGGCGGAGTTAGATACGGGGGGCAAACCTCTTCTATTAAGCTTCGAACTTCGTTTAAATCACAACTTAACTGTTTCCCAATGTCAACAATACACTGGCAGCCAGGTAGGTTTCGTTCCGATGCTATCTGTTGAAACATCTCCACTTTGGGAGAATAAATGTGTAATGACAGGCTCAGCCTCAATACTGAGAGTTGGGAGGGAGTTATGACGCGTGCTGCATGTTCCAACAACATGTCGTATTTCGTTTTTTCATTTTCTGAAAATTGTTTATTGTCAAAAGATATCATGCATTCTCGTTGACATTGATAATTAATTGTTTACAGGTGGAACTCAGTACAATGAACCGCCATTAAAAGTAAGACAGTTACTGTAATTAAAAAAAAAACAAAGTTTTAAGAGCAATATAAAACTAACCGGGGATGGTAAATATTATGTCTGATCAAAAAAACCGTTATTTTTTAAAAAAAATTACAGCAGTTGTTAGATTATACTTACCTCTCTCATATTAAGTGAGGATAAATATACTTTTTTTTATAATTTAAAAAAATTTTACTTATTTTGGTAAGTTCAATTACGTTGAAAATAACTTTGATTATGTTAAAAAAAACGCTTTTTTCTTGAAAAAGGTTACTGCAGGTAGTAGATTAAACTTACCTCTTTCATATTAAGTGCGAGTTTGCAAGATCTGAAAACAAAAAATGAAAACAAAAATTGACTGAAAGAAAAAAGTTACAACTGTATTCCAAACTGGGATAAATGCCAAAACGTTTTTTGTCAATTGTCGACAAGACGAATATGCAACGTTGCCAAATGTTACGTAAAAAAAATAAATACCTCAACTAATCTAAACTGCCCTATCTCAACAAACCAACGAACTTGTAGCTTGTAGTGGCCCATTAGGTCGGTTCAACAAAACTGAACTAACCAGAACTAACCTGACCTAGACTAGACCAAATTGAGCTAACCGAAACTAATCAAAACTAACTTTAACTAAAGCAAAACCTTACATTAGGGCCATTACAGCTGAGACAAAAAGCAGACGTGGCCCTAATGGGCAGCCCTAAAAGACAACTACAACTGAAATGATCAAAGCAAAGGAAAAGCATACCTGAACTAACCAAAGAAAAAGTAAAACTGAACTAACCTAACACACTTGATCTGTAGCAAGCAAAGGCCCTGTAGCGGCTCTAAAGGGCCGCTGCAACAAGAAACAGTGGCGCCATAAAGGACATGTAATACTGGGGTAACCAAATCAAAGGAAAATGTAACTAAACTAACCTAACCATAGGAAGACCAGAACTGAACTAACCAAAGGCAATGCAAAACTGAACTAACCTAACCAACAGAGCCCACACTTAATGTGTAGCAGGCGACAGGCTCTGTACGGGCCTAAAGGGCCTAGTTCTGGACATTGAGAGAGGAACTGGCAACCTCTGATATAATAAGTGACAGCCGCAAGATGAGTGTCAAAACTTCAACACAAAACTCCCAATATTAGTAATTTATTGATGCCAAAAAAAGTGAAATTTTTTTTTAATTATTAAAACAAAAACACACATTTACCACCACTTAATATGAAAGAGGTAAGGTTAGTCTATTACATGCAGTAATTAAAGAAAAACCAGCTATTTCGAACGTAATCAATGTTATTTTGAATGTAATTGAAGTTGCCAAAATAAGTAAAATTTTCTTAAATTATTTTAAAAAAGTGCATTTATCCGCAATTAATATGAAAAAGCTTAATCTATGACCTGCAGTAATTTTTTTCAAAGAAAACCAGTTTTTTTAAAGGAACATAAAGTTTACCTTTCCCAAACTAACCTCAATTGACCAAGCATACCAAAATTAAGCTGAACCAATTCAAAACAACCTCAACTGAGAAGTATATTGCTTCAACTCCAAGAATGATTTCACCCTACATACAGGTCAGAAATTCCTCTTAAATCAAGTGCAAGGTCAAGTCCCAAAATATTGGAAAATTTTTGATATTAATAGAATGTTGAATGTCATGACTCATTGGAATCGCACCATGCTGGTGCACATCCTCAGTAAATGGTCAAGCAGTGTGGCAGTATTTATAGTTGATCTACCAAAAATGAATTTAACACTCATATGAAAATTTTTAAACCATGTTTTAGCAACAGCCTACTGGATGGCTCTAACCAGGATTTCAATTGCGCGATGTTGCAATTAACAAGGACTGTTATGCAAAAAATTTCAATTAGAAAAATGGCATGATTGCCAGGCATAGCCTTTTTTTGAACACTATGTGGTTTGATTGCTGATTAGTGATTTTCAACCAAATTGACTAGCCTGTCATCAGTCACCAATCCTGTTGCTGGAATCGAAAATAATCAGCTGTAGAGTTCAATCTGATCCCATATTACCATTTTCCAAAAGTCTTATTGAATCCTCAGGTGTGGAGGAGGCAGCATTTAAACAAATTTCCATTTGACTGTATCATTTTACTGATGAATACTTGATCGAGTTTGTGATAGGGATTCAAAATACCAACCTTAAGTAAACTATAAACAGTAAAACAACACACTTACCTATTTGGGTGAATGGAGGACTGGCCTTTGAAATTGAATCTATATAACTCCAGAAGAATTCTGGATTTTCGTCAGCCAAAAATTCTGATACCTCCAAAGCTAAAGGGGTTCGTTCCCATTTGGCTTCAAGTAGGGTCGTAACGGACTTCGGTTTTCGTTTGGCTATCGAGCATTGTAAACTTAAGAGTACGACTACTAAGTACTTGACTGAACTTTGAAAATTCATCCTAAAACACGTAATTTTTTAACCTTTTTGTGTTCTTAAACAGATGTACATAACCTCAAAATGGGGTAATATTTCGAATTTACCGATAAAGTTATAATTTCTTACCTAAATTAAACAATTTTCCTAATATAGTTTAACAGTTTCTAACAAGTGAACTATAAATTTTAAAGGATTTCAGTGAAAAGCTGGGAAATAAAGGGATACAAACACTTTTCCATTTTGTGAAGTAATTATTTAAGGACACTGTCAGAGTGACGTTAAACTAGAGCCCAACCAATCAGAAATTGCCATATGAGCAATGAAACACTTTCACATAGTATTTATGGGTTGCTATATGTCTGTCCTTTTCCCAATTGTAGCAACTTAAGGAGATAGAGAGTGTATTTCTGAAGTTGGGCTGTCTCTGTCCTTTTTTTATCAACAGCAAACTCCTTTTATTTGACATTGACATTTATTGTCATTCTTGTCACCTTTGGGGGTCTTTCCCCTTTTGTTTATTTATTATTATCAATTATAAATAAATACGATGATGTAAATATACCGTTGTAAAACTGTAAAAAAAGGCGTAAGAAAACGCAATGTCGCTACAGCATGCGGCGGAGGAATATTTTAGCACCCTAAATTCCATGGCTGTTAGGTTGTATGCAGATCTGGAGGAAACCAAAGGTGCCTATGAAGATCTGTGGAATAACTTGTCCCTGGACGAAAAAGAGCAAATATTGAACGAAAGCGTTATAAAACCAGAGGTTTCTATCAGGTACGCCCCTGCAGTAACCAAAGGAAATGGTGAATATGCAGCCAAAGTTGTGGTTGACGAGAACTGCAGTTATCGGGACGAGCACTCTGGACCTTTCAGTTTCAGAACCAAAAGCCAAAGAAATTTGACGGTTTTCCAAGGGGATGAACCTAAGGGAAAGGCTCGCGAAGACGTCTCTAAGGCTTTACCAAAGGTAGGTTGCTGTATGGGTAGGCATTATGTAAAAGTGTGCTAAATGATATAGTAAGAAGTAAAACCTTGTTAAAGAGAGATTCTACAGTCTATTGTGGCAGTACAGTTTTGTGTGAACCACTTTTTACCTATAGTCATGCAGAAGCCAATTTTGCAAAATTTCAGTAGGTACTAAAAATGTTTGCTTTCACCAAAATATCCAGAATACTTAAATCATTAAAATCCATTAAATAAAAAGTAAATACTGTTTAGCTTGTATTGTTTTCCTCATTGTGACCATTAGTCAATTAAATAAAAAGTCAATTAAATGAAATGTTATTATTCTACTGCAGCGTGAATCACTTTTCCTTTCGACTCATTGGCTGTTTCTATCTAAAACAGAGTCTCTTCACTCTCTTCTTGTTTCAGAAAGTTGTCGTACCTATTTATACTCAGGAAGTTGGTTTACAAGACATATCTTGCATTACAAAGGATGAGGATGGTTTGAGTTCGAATTGCAGCACTTTGCCAAAAACTGGTTTGGATTTCCTAGACAATTGGTAGTGGTGTCTGGTAAAGATTAGCTATTTATTTTTCTTGTAATTGTCTTTATATGGTTTTTTACAATATTTATTTTTTTATTTTTACTAATTTCTAGTGGAATTAAACCTGAAAAAAAAAGTTAAAGGTATCTTTTCTTCTGTGTATACCTAAGGCCCATCTGGTGAGGTAGATATTATAATATCAAGAGATCAATCTTCTACAAGGTTGTCAGTTTGCTAAACTATTATCTTGGACCTAAGCGTAAACGTTACAAGGTTAATCTCTTTTTTTATCTGCTAAAGAATAAATCAAATAAACTTATTTCCAAGGAAATCTCTGGGCTGGTTGGTTGTTTACTTGGCAGTAAATGCAGGAAACACTGCAGAGAGCTATTATTCATTTACAACTGGCGCAAGAAGGAATAGTTAATTTCTAAGGGCGGGCGGCCGCCGGCTCCTATTTGCCCCAGCATACTTTACTTTCCGCTTTAATGCGTTAAAGCATAATGAAATTTGCACACGAAACTGACCTAAATTTGCCATTTCTTAGGATAAATTATAGATTAAGGTGGAAAAATTAGTTAATGAAAAAAAAACAAATTGATGCTGAAAAATTTATGTCCTTAACTAATACAGGGTACCATATATTCGTAATCGAGTTGAATGAGCGGTTGTCATTAGAAATCAATAAAATCTACTAATTACTACAAACTTACATCTAAAGAAAATCTTGCAGAAAACTAAAAAAAAAGTGAGTTTGAAATAGTTATTTTTTCACATACGGAACAGTGGTGATGATGGCTCCATCTTTCCACTCTTCATCCCTCCACTCCCTTCTCTTTCTCCAGCAGATGAAGCACATCAAATACATAGCGATTATCCCCAATCCAGTCATGCAGACGACGATGTCCATGAGGATGACGTGAAGCCAGGACACGAGGTACCGGAGTGGTTGTTCCACATCGGCAGAGACAATTTGGCAGAAGATGGTATTGGGATTGTTAAGTTCCGACAGCTGAAAATGATTAACCGTTAAGCATATGTTCATTATTATACTAAAAGATGTTTGTATTTTACCTGAAAATGATGGTGAAGGCGATTCATGTGAGTGCACAGCACCATTTGATTGAGGCCGAAGTGGATTTTAGTGAGTTCGGAGCAGGCGTTCGCGCAGAGGTCTTCTTGTGCGACATTGGGGGTGCCCTGAATGGTGCAATCTGACATGACGGGGTCGTGGTCAGCGAGAAGCATAGCGCAAGTGCATTTTAAGTCTGAAAAAATATTAATTATAAATTGAAATTGATTAAATAGGAGCATACGTTTGTGGTCTTCATGTGCCCTTTTAGTCTTCTCAGTTGCTTCTTCAATTTCACGTTTTGCCCCCTCATCAGAAGGACCGTCAATCTCGTTCCCGATTTCAACAGTCGCGAGAAGCTTACGTCCAACTTTAGTTGTTTCTTCCACCTTTTCGGTTGTTTTCTCATTGGCTCCCATATCTCTGATACTGCGGTGACGCTGCCTTGTCGCAATAGTCACATTTTTCACTTTCCCTTTTGGTTTGGGTGTCAACCTCAATTTACCAGCACCAGCTTCTCTCTTTTCTTTAACCTGGTTGGAGATCGGTGTTGTCGTGGCTTCAGTATGAGGTGTTTGGTGAGTGGTGCCGTTTTTAGCATTACTTTGCCCTTCTAGGCCCCTTTTAACTTTGGTTTTCTCAGTAGTAGTTACCCCACAAGGATTCTCATCAAGTTTTGTAGCAGATCGTTGATGCCGATGGATAACAGAACTCTCACTTTTTGGCTTGTGAGTTGTAGTAGTGTGCTTCTCAGACTCTCTTTTAACTTTGCTGGTTGTAGTTTCGTTTTCCGATGCCAAATTCTGAATATGAGCAGTGACGTTCTTGGGATCTTTTTCAACGGTTTCGTTATTTGTGCTTCTCTTGTAAGGTGGCACGTCATAAATTAGGAGATATTCATCGGCGGATCTTTTGGTTTTGGTCTCATTTGTGGGCAGGCCTCTTTGAGGAGGCAAATTTTCTTGAGTTGTATTTTCAGTGGTCAAAATAATGCTTCTTTTTAAAGGTTTTGCTGTTATTTCTGGGACGCTGCTGTTCCTTGCCGGTATTGATTGATTATTTAAAACTTGTGCTTCGCTTTCGATCGAGGCAGATTTGGCTGGAGTGCGTCTTTTAACTCGCAAAGTATTGTTTGTTGATTTGCCTTCATCAGCGCCCTCAGTCGCCATTTCTTTGTTTTCAGCGGGTAGAGTTGTTACATTCTTTACAACTTCCAGTACCTCCCTCTTCACAAGTGTCCCGTTTTTGTGATTTTCATCGTCAGTGATGTTCCTCTTGCTTCTGGTCGTTTCTTCAATAGTCTTATTTTCTGATGATGTCACAGTGATATTGGTTTCACTCCTAGTGCTCCTTGTGGCTATCGCTGCAGTCTCATTCGTTGCCGTTCCAGATCCACTAATCCTGCTCCTCTCTGCTCCTACACTATCAGTCTGATTTCCCTGCAGTCCGGTAGTGATATTTCCTGTTGGAATAGCAGGGGTCGCTTGTCTTTTGATGACATGAAGTTTCGTTCCAACGTATCGGGTCGCATTTTTAACAGTTTCTCCAATGCCTCGCTCTTCTCGGTGATGGGTACCATGGTCGCAAGGGTGGTGGTGGGTGGTCGCCCTCTCAGACAGCAAAGGAACTGCCCTGTAGATGCAGAGACAATAACTTAAGGGTGTATTAAGTGTTGTTTTGCACTAAACATTTATGTTTTAGTTAAGGGGCGTTCATTTAAAAACGTCATCTAGTTGGGAGTGAAATATCAAAAGAAACGGATGAAGGAACAAAAATTGATTTACTTTGATTATGTCATCATTTTCTGTTACATATTGTTTTCTAATGAAATCCCGTATTTATTTCATAAAAAATTTATAAAAAGACTTGGTTTTGGTCCTAATAAGCCCCTAATAAAATAATTGATGAAAATAGTTCTGTGGCGGGTGGTCAAACGAGTACAAGTCAATTTTTTACGAAAATGTTTTTTTTACGAAAAAGAACCCTGTTTACCCTTTGATCTGTCTAGTTTAACTCTACAAATACTACGCTTTTGGTCTTTCTCGCAATGTGTAGTGACTTGGTCTCGTTTGATCACCGACCATAGAGTTGAAAAAAGAAATTAGTGCTCAGATAACGAATACACTTTTTGTCTTGAAAAACTTAGTATTCGGACCACTGTGCCGTGGATTGCTAATAAGTAAAGCAGGCGGCCGCTACACGTTTTATCACAGTGGTTGCAATTGCCGATTCTTGCGGACAAACACTGTTGTAAATAAAATAATTACAAAAATAGTAAAATATAAAAAAGAATCTGAATGTATTACTTGTAAAATCTACTGATATATTAAAACGAATTTTTGACCAGTTTGACACACCACATGTGTTCTAAAAGTCAAATTAAATGTTCTATTGAGGCAAGTAGTGACCTTTGGCCCTTGAAGAAGTTGGAGGTTAAAGTAGGGAAAATGTTGAATAGAAAAAGGCATTAATGAGTTGTTAAAAAAAAGTTCTACTATAATTACTCCATCCTATTTTGTCAATACTTGATTGAACGTTTGATAAGATTTTTTATTGAATATCTTTCAGCCTAACCCTGAAAAGTTAAGGGACACTTAATGGACCCTCAAAAACTCAACAATTTGACATGAGACAATAGACAAAAAACTCTCAAACCGAAAAAAAGAACAGTAAAATTTGAATCGACTTTTGTCATTTTCATTTATATTTAAAAATTCAAATAAGGAATAAAAGAAAAAAAATTTATTACTGTGAATAAGGGTGATGGGACAGTAAAGATTTAGTTAATTAGACAGAAAAGTTATTTGAAAGGAAAAGACATTACCAAACTAAACCGCACGAAAAAATAAAAAATACACTACAAATCTCACCTAGTGCACTGCCACACCACCACGAAAAACACTATGAAAACTACAACTTTCATGAGCGCCATCGTTTAAAAAAATGGTCACCGCTTCTATTTCCTCCTTTTATAACAAACTCTCCGTCAACAGCAGCCACTAACAATAGAAAAATTGTACCAGTTTAGTACCAAGTAGAAAAATAAAAAACCTCTTCTTATCCCACTCCATCTCACGCGAGCCCCCCTACATTTCTTTTTCTGGATTTGTGTTGAGCAGCTGAATTGTACTTAAAACGTTGAGTCTTCAGGAAAATAGGCGGTAGTCGCATACGTGCAAAAATCAAGACCAAAGTCCACCTATTTTCTGATATAACTTTCCAATAGCTAGTAAAGGCAGAGGCGTACTATCATCCCCATTTGAAGCCTTTCAATAGGGGGTATATGCACACATTTTCAAAGCAGTTTCAATTACCAAGGCAAAAGTACTTTAACAAATTTAAAACTATAACTAAAAGGGCTCTTAAAGTGGCATTTCATGTTAGTTTTAGTGACGTCAGAAAGACAGCCCGCCACTGGTGGTTTCTTTGCAAAATGACCGTATCCTGCAAAACTGTACGACTCACTCCTTATCACTTTATAGTTACAGGTATAATAATATGAATGGTATCGATTATTGAACGACTTCCTCTAAAGGAATGTTCGCTATTGTTTCTCGGGAATTGTTCTACGACTTAGTTATCTAGGCTTTAGGAATTTTTTTCTTTGATAAAGCAGCCCTCGATCAACGGCGCAAATCCTCGAATCGACCTAAATCTAAGGGCTGATTTAATTTTGATTTATTTCGCTTCGCCTATTGGAAAACGCTTGCCGTCAATCACGAGATATTAATAAAAGATTTCAATCGGCAAGAAAAATGGCTTTTTAAGGGCCACGATTTTCGATGTAGGATGGAATTTCACTTTCTCCCCATCACTACAACATTGCTACTTAAAACCTAGATTAAACCCGTCTTTTTTCGTTTTAATAACCGAGGCTAGACTTATTTGCCCCCCAAGGGCTTAATCCCTTTCGCTTTTCCTCACGTTATCGCGTTGCTGGCTGATGGTCGACCGTAATTTTCCTGTGTGACGTCCGGAAAATCTATCAGGAAAAATTATACACCACCAACCCCTTGGGCGTACGCTTATTTGGCGGTAAAAGCCCAGACGAGAGCAAATCGAGTTAAGTTTTATCGGATCAGAATTGAAAGATGTCATTTTGCGGCGTTTAACGCCTCGATGTCAATGTTCCTCGTAAAGCGATAAAGAGACGTGTGCTAAATATTTTTTGGGATTTCCGAAATGTTTACAATCTGAATTCAGGACGTTAGTTATATGTCAGTTTTAAGAGGAAAAAGGATGAAAGGAGAAAGCCATTTTGCATTTTTATAAACTAGAGTTTATGAAAAAGTAAACAAAAAATTTCTCGAGCTCAAACATACTTTTATAATTTTAGCCAAAGACTATTACCATTGTCTATATTTACCCAGTCTCTACCTACTCTCTACCTAAGTAAATTCTCTACCCTCAAACGTCGCAGAATACATATGCGACATCTGGGGGTCTGCAACGGTACTAAAATCAGAAATATGTCATATTTAGGTTTGAAGATTGTGCGAAGGAATCTGGTAAATTTTTCCTTCGTTGGTTAAAACATCTCGAATGCCATTTTTAGCCCGATTGGAGGAGAGGTAAATATGATACCCAAATATCATTCTTAGAATGGTTGCACTAGGATGTACCATGTTCATTACAAAACGTCATCTAGAAGGCTATGAATGTTTTAAGACAGAAAAGGATGACATAATCAAAGTAAATGGACATTTGTCCTTTCATCCTTTTCTTTTGACATTTCACAGCCAACTAGATGACATTTCCGAATGAACACCCCCTAAGACCCGAAATATCATGAAATTTTCTTGAAATTGTACAAAAACGACTTTTTTCTCAATTTTCAACTTTGACCGCCTGTAACTAGAGAAGGCTTCGACCGATTGGAGTGAATCCAACTGTTCTTACTTTTTTTTTATGTCCTCTTTCACCCGCTCCGGTGTCCGTTCACCATCGGAATATTTTCGGAGATAGACCCCTTCGGTGCTCGATTTTTAAGCACTTTTAGAAGAGATTTATTTGTAGATTATTTTGTTACGTAATTTTAGGTAACAGGTAAAAATAAACTAAACCCCTCTTCATATTTCAACCTATGGCAAGGCAACTCCTAAATCTTTGAGGCGGAAAGTTCATTTTTTACTACTTACTTTTGGGTGAAGCCTCATTCACTTTTGGGCCCGATTCGTTCGTTGTTGGAGAAGAAATTTCGCACTACTCACAGTAAAATTACTGCGAATAACAATTTACCTTAGAAAGGGCTCGGACGAATCGACCTGGTTAACGTTTCGGCAACTTGTCTGCTGCCTTCTTCAGAACTATCTAAAAAAATAAAGCTTTAAAAACTATGAATTACAAAAAATTATACCTATTAAAGTGTTTTGTCTTTGAATATTTGTGTGTGATATTCTGAAAATTACTTTTTTACTATGGCAAGGCATCATGAATTGTCGGATAATTAGATGATCTTCACTTGAAAAAAAAAATCGTTTGTTGCAAAACAAATGACCAGCAGTTTATTGTAATGCGAAGCAAAATAATCAGTTAGCCTGTAAAAAACCAATCCACTTTTCTCAACTTGTGTGCTTAAAGACTCTGAGAAATTGATGTTTTCTGCAAATTTAATTAAAATGCTCTTTGACGGACCGGTTTCGACTCTGAGGTCATACATTTTGGGTGCTGATGAAGGTCTGAGAGCCGAAATCGATCCTTCAAGGAGGATATTAATGCAGAATTGCAAGAAGTATACCTTTTTTCTCCTTTCGTCAATCTCACCTAAAATCAGTTGAAAATAAATAACAATGACAATTTCAATGCGTTCTCTCCTCATACATTAGAAGTACTTAATAGTGAAAACTTCAGAGAGCTACAATATACTACATAAAACTCTCGCAGAATGACTTTAATTAATAATTTATTAGCATTGGTCTTTTTCTTCAATAATGTACCCTTCACTTAAAGTAATCCTGGCAACAATGTCGGTCCCATCTATAAACCCTATACTATGTATGATGCTGTTCGCACTTATGGGAGCAATAGAGATAACGAATCATGACAGTTGTCAGTGGGGATCGTCGGCGTTGCCAAACGTTATTAGTTTTCCTTAAAAAAGTTATTTTTTTACATCTTTAGATGTTAATTTCATTCGAATTGAGTTTATCACGTTCTTAGGGGATTGAAAACGTGCAATTGCGACCAACAACAGCAAAAAAAATCCAGAATTTTTTTTGAAAATATCTAATTAAATTTAGCCCTAATTCCTCTTTGACATATTAGACACTTGAAGTCATTTTTAACTCATTTTTGCTCTGATCTTCACCTGCCTAATGCAAAATTTTAAGTTTAGGTTTCTAGACTCTGTGTATAACTTTTAACTCATTTTCACTTTAATTATAAGCTGAATTTTTCCAAACAGTTTTATATGCATTTTTAAATGGTTTTTAACCATTTTTGGCCATAATCCCAAACTGAACCTCTTCACATACTCCAAATTTGTATTTTAAAACGCTTTGAGCCTTTTTCCACCAATTTTGTCCTTGATTCTAACCTGACTTTCTTGAAAAACACCAAATTTGCATTTTGAGGTGTTTTCAGCCAAATCTTGCTTATGTGTTCAAAAATATAATTTTATCAAATACAATAAATTAAAAAAACTTCAAACAATTTTGCTTGATTTGTCCTAAAATTGACTTTATTTCAAAATTATAAAAAAATTGCATTTTTAGAAATTCTGGGACGCGTTTAACTGATTTTGGCCTTATTTCTAACATGAATTTCTCCAAAGTCTCCAAGTTTACATTTTTTAGACTTTTTATATTATTTTGGCGTTAATCCTAGAGTTATTCCACAAGCTCCAAATTTCCATTTTTTAATTCTTTGGGTCTTTTTTTTGTCATTTCTTTCTTTTTCTCTAGTTCGTATCTGAATTATTCCAATCACTTTAAATTACACTTTTTACCCGCTTTAAGTTATTTTTCACCGATACCAAAGGCGTTTTGACTCAATTTTTACTTATTTTGATTCAAAAATTTCGTTTTACTAAAAACAACAAATTAAAAGATTTGCATCAATTTAGTCTGGTTTTGTTCTAAAATTGAATTTCATAAAAAAACTCAAAATTTTAAGTTTTGACTCTTTGGGTCATTGTTAATGGAATGTAGTCCCAATTCGAACACAAATTTCTATTTTGGCCCTAATTCTAACGTACATTTTTCCACAAAGTTCCAATTTGCATTTCTAAACCCTTTGAATAATTTTTGTTTGATTTGGGTTTTAACCTTTATCTGAATTTCTCGAAAAACTCCTCATTTACATATTAGACATTTTGAGATATTTTTCACAAATTTTGGGCCGAATCGTAACTGTATTTTCGTGAAAATGCCAAATTTACATCTTTAGATGACTTAAGCAATTTTTAACCCATTTTGACCCTAATAATGACCTGATTTTTTTCTAAAAAAATTTTAATATGCACCTTTAAATGCTTTTAGTAGTTTTTAAAATTTTTATGGCCGCAGTTTTAACCGGAATTTCTCCGAATGCTCAAAATTTGTATTTTTATTCGCTTTTAGCCATTTTTGATCTTGAAAAACACAAAATTTGCATTCTGAGGTATTTTGTGTCAATTTTCGCTTATTTTGGTAAAAAAGTGAAAAAATTGGCAATTGTAGATAGCAAAGGTACTCTTTAACCAATTTTAGTCCTAATTTTAACTTAAATTTCTTATAATTAGCTATATTAATTAATTATTAAATCCTAAATAAAGTTAAAAAAATTTAATTAATCATTTTTAGTTAAAACCTGAATTTCTCCAAACACTCCAAGTTTGGATTTTTTACGCGGTTTGAGAAAAACTCAAAATTTTTATTTTGAAGTGTTTTGAGTCAAGTTTTGGCCCAAATATGTAATTTTTCACACAAACATTTCATAAACGCATGTTATTACAACATTTTAATCAATTTTGCCTGGTTTTGCCTTAAAATAAAATTTTTCCAAAAACATAAAAAATTTCGTTTTTACACGAGGTGAGTAATTGTTAATTGATTTTAATCAGAATTTTAACGCCTGTAACTTGAAAACGCTTCGTCCAACTGTTTTTACCTCTGCTTTAAAGGTTAATTTCATTCGAATTGAGTTTGTCACGTTCTTAGGGGATTGGAAACGTGCCATTGCAAACAAAATTTTTTTGAAAATATCCAGTTGAATTTAACCGTAATTACACTTTGACATATTAGACGCTTGATGTTATTTTTAACTCATTTTGGCTCTGGTCTTCACCTCCCTATTGCAAAATTTGAAGTTTAGGTTTCTAGACTCCGTGTATAACTTTTAACTCATTTTCACTATAATTATAAGCTGAATTTTTCCAAACACTTTTATATGCATCTTTAAATGGTTTTTTACCATTTTTTTGGCCATAATCCCAAATTGAACTTCTTCACATGCTCCAAATTTGTATTTTAAAACGCTTTGAGCCTTTTTCCACCAATTTTGGCCTTGATTCTAACCTGACTTTCTTGAAAAACACCAAATTTGCATTTTGATTTGTTTTCAGTCAAATCTCGTTTATGTGTTGAAAAGTGTAAATTTACCAAAGACAGTAAGTTAAAAGACTTTAAACAATTTTGCCTGATTTATCTAATTTGTCCTAAAATTGACTTTTTTCAAAATTATAAAAACAATGCATTTTTAGATATTCTGGGACGCGCTTAACTGATTTTGGCCTTATTTCTAACATGAACTTCTCCAAAGTCTCCAAGTTTACAATTTTTAGACTTTTTATATTATTTTGGCGTTAATCCTAGAGTTATTCCACAAGCTCCAAATTTTCATTTTTTAATTCTTTGGGTCTTTTTTTTTATCAACTCTTTCTACTTTTTACTCGCTTTAAGTTATTTTTCACTGATACCAAAGGCGTTTTGACTCAAATTTTACTTATTTTGATTCAAAAATTTTGTTTTACTAAAAACAACAAATTAAAAGATTTGCATCAATTTAGTCTGGTTTCGTTCTAAAATTGAATTTCATAAAAAAAATTAAAATTTGATGTTTTGACTATTTGGATCATTGTTAATTGAATGTAGTCCTAATTCGAACACAAATTTCTATTTTGGCCCTAATTCTAACGTACATTTTTCCACAAAGTTCCAATTTGCATTTCTAAACCCTTTGAATAGTTTTTGTTTGATTTGGGTTTTAACCTTTATCTGAATTTCTCGAAAAACTCCTCATTTACATATTAGACATTTTGAGTTATTTTTAACAATTTTGGGCCGAATCCTAACTGTATTTTTGTGAAAATGCCAAATTTACATTTTTAGATGACTTAAGCCATTTTTAACCCATTTTGACCCTAATCATGAACTGATTTTTTTCTAAAAAAATTTTAATATGCACCTTTAAATGCTTTTAGTATTTTTTAAAATTTTTATGGGCGCAGTTCTAACCGGAATTTCTCCGAATGCTCAAAATTTGTATTTTTATTCGCTTTTAGCCATTTTTGATCTTGAAAAACACAAAATTTGCATTCTGAGGTATTTTGTGTCAATTTTTGCTTATTTTGGTAAAAAAGTGAAAAAATTGGCAATTGTAGATAGCAAAGGTACTCTTTAACCAATTTTAGTCCTAATTTTAACTTAAATTTCTTATAATTAGCTATATTAATTAATTATTAAATCCTAAATAAAGTTAAAAAAATTTAATTAATCATTTTTAGTCAAAACCTGAATTTCTCCAAACACTCCAAGTTTGTATTTTTTTACGCGGTTTGAGAAAAACTCAAAATTTTTATTTTGAAGTGTTTTGAGTCTGGTTTTCCTTATATTGGCCCAAATATGTAATTTTTTCACACAAATATTTCATAAACGCATGTTATTACAACATTTTAATTAAATTTGCCTGGTTTTGCCTTAAAATAAAATTTCTCCAAAAACATAAAAAATTTCGTTTTTCCACGATGTGAGCAATTGTTAATTGATTTTAATCAGAATTTTAACGCCTGTAACTTGAGAACGCTTCCTCCAACTGTTTTTACCTCTGCTTTAGAGGTTAATTTCATTCGAATTGAGTTTGTCACGTTCTTAGAGGATTGGAAACGTGCCATTGCAAACAAAATTTTTTTGAAAATATCCAGTTGAATTTAACCGTAATTACACTTTGACATATTAGACACTTGATGTTATTTTTAACTCATTTTGCCTCTGATCTTCACCTGCCTATTGTAAAATTTTTAAATTTAGATTTCTACATTCCGTGTATAACTTTTAACTCATTTTCACTGTAATTATAAGCTGAATTTTTCCAAACACTTTTATATGCATCTTTAAATGGTTTTTAACCATTTTTGGCCATAATCCCAAACTGAACTTCTTCACATACTCCAAATTTGTATTTTAAAACGCGTTGAGCCTTTCTCCACCAATTTTGGCCTGGTTCTAACCTGACTTTCTTGAAAAACACCAAATTTGCATTTTGATTTGTTTTCAGTCAAATCTCGCTTATGTGTTGAAAAGTGTAAATTTACCAAAGACAGTAAGTTAAAAGACTTTAAACAATTTTGCCTGATTTGTCTAATTTGTCCTAAAATTGACTTTTTTCAAAATTATAAAAAAAAATGCATTTTTAGATATTCTGGGACGCGCTTAACTGATTTTGGCCTTATTTCTAACATGAACTTCTCCAAAGTCTCCAAGTTTTAATTTTTAGACTTTTTATATTATTTTGGCGTTAATCCTAGAGTTATTCCACAAGCTCCAAATTTTAATTTTTTAATTCTTTGGGTCTTTTTTCTTATCAACTCTTTCTACTTTTTACTCGCTTTAAGTTATTTTTCACTGATACCAAAGGCGTTTTGACTCAAATTTTACTTATTTTGATTCAAAAATTTCGTTTTACTAAAAACAACAAATTAGAAGATTTGCATCAATTTAGTCTGGTTTTGTCCTAAAATTGAATTTCATAAAAAAAATCAAAATTTTAAGTTTTGACTCTTTGGGTCATTGTTAATGGAATGTAGTCCTAATTCGAACACAAATTTCTATTTTGGCCCTAATTCTAACGCACATTTTTCCACAAAGTTCCAATTTGCATTTCTAAACCCTTTGAATAGTTTTTGTTTGATTTGGGTTTTAACCTTTATCTGAATTTCTCGAAAAACTCCTCATTTACATATTAGACATTTTGAGTTATTTTTAACAATTTTGGGCCGAATCCTAACTGTATTTTTGTGAAAATGCCAAATTTACATTTTTAGATGACTTAAGCAATTTTTAACCCATTTTGACCCTAATCATGAACTGATTTTTTTCTAAAAAAATTTTAATATGCACCTTTAAATGTTTTAGTATTTTTTAAAATTTCTATGGCCGCTGTTCTAACCGGAAATTATCCGAATGCTCAAAATTTATATTTTTATTCGCTTTTAGCCATTTTTGATCTTGAAAAACACAAAATTTGCATTCTGATGTATTTCATGTCAATTTTCGTTTATTTTGGATAAAAAATTTAAAAAATGGCAATTGTAGATAGCAAGGGTACTCTTTAACCAATTTTAGCCCTAATTTTAACTTAAATTTCTTATAATTAGCTATATTAATTAATTATTAAATCCTAAATAAAGTTAAAAACATTTAATTTGCATTTTTAAATGCTTTGAATACTTTTTAATCAATTTTAGTTAAAACCTGAATTTCTCCAAACACTCCAAGTTTGGATTTTTTTACGCGGTTTGAGAAAAACTCAAAATTTTTATTTTGAAGTGTTTTGAGTCAAGTTTTGGCCCAAATATGTAATTTTTCACACAAACATTTCATAAACGCATGTTATTACAACATTTTAATCAATTTTGCCTTAAAATAAAATTTCTCCAAAAACATAAAAAATTTCGTTTTTACACGAGGTGCGTAATTGTTAATTGATTTTAATCAGAATTTTAACGCCTGTAACGTGAAAACGCTTCGTCCAACTGTTTTTACCTCTGCTTTAAAGGTTAATTTCATTCGAATTGAGTTTGTCACGTTCTTAGGGGATTGGAAACGTGCCATTGCAAACAAATTTTTTTTTTAAATATCCAGTTGAATTTAACCGTAATTACACTTTAACATATTAGACACTTGATGTTATTTTTAACTTATTTTGTCTGTAATCTTCACCTGCCTATTGTAAAATTTTTAAATTTAGATTTCTACACTTCATGTATACCTTTTAACTCATTTTCACTGTAATTATAGGCTGATTTTTTCCAAACACTTGTATATGCATCTTTAAATGGTTTTTAACCATTTTTGGCCATAATCCAAAACTGAACTTCTTCACATACTCTAAATTTGTATTTTAAAACGCTTTGAGCCTTCTTCCACCAATTTTGGTCTTGATTCTAACCTGACTTTTCTGAAAAACACCAAATTTTGGCATTTTGAGGTGTTCTCAGCCAAATCTTGCTTATGTGTTCAAAAATATAATTTTATCAAATACAATAAATTAAAAAAACTTTAAACAATTTTGCTTGATTTGTCCTAAAATTGACTTATTTCAAAATTATAAAAAAAATTGCATTTTTAGATAATCTGGGACGCGTTTAACTGATTTTGGCCTTATTTCTAACATGAACTTCTCCAAAGTCTCCAAGTTTACAATTTTTAGACTTTTTATATTATTTTGGCGTTAATCCTAAGGTTATTCCACAAGCTCCAAATTTCCATTTTTTTTATTCTTTGGGTCTTTTTTTTGTCAATTCTTTCTTTTTCTCTAGTTCGTATCTGAATTATTCCAATCACTGTAAATTACACTTTTTACCCGCTTTAAGTTATTTTTCACCGATACCAAAGGAGTTTTGACTCAAATTTTACTTATTTTGATTCAAAAATTTTGTTTTACTAAAAACAACAAATTAAAAGATTTGCATCAATTTAGTCTGGTTTCGTTCTAAAATAATATTTCATAAAAAAAATAAAAATTTGAGGTTTTGACTATTTGGGTCATTGTTAATTGAATGTAGTCCTAATTCGAACACAAATTTCTATTTTGGCCCTAATTCTAACGTACATTTTTCCACAAAGTTCCAATTTGCATTTCTAGACCCTTTGAATAATTTTTGTTTGATATGGGTTTTAACCTTTATCTGAATTTCTCGAAAAACTCCTCATTTACATATTAGACATTTTGAGTTATTTTTAACAAATTTGGGCCGAATCCTAACTGTATTCTTGTGAAAATGCCAAATTTACATTTTTACATGACTTATGCAAATTTTTAACCCATTTTGACCCTAATCATGAACTGATTTTTTTCTAAAAAAATTTTAATATGCACCTTTAAATGTTTTAGTATTTTTTAAAATTTCTATGGCCGCTGTTCTAACCGGAAATTATCCGAATGCTCAAAATTTATATTTTTATTCGCTTTTAGCCATTTTTGATCTTGAAAAACACAAAATTTGCATTATGATGTATTTTATGTCAATTTTCGCTTATTTTGGATAAAAAATTTAAAAAATGGCAATTGTAGATAGCAAGGGTACTCTTTAACCAATTTTAGCCCTAATTTTAACTTAAATTTCTTATAATTAGCTATATTAATTAATTATTAAATCCTAAATAAAGTTAAAAACATTTAATTTGCATTTTTAAATGCTTTGA
The DNA here is from genome assembly GCA_951812265.1 of Taphrorychus bicolor. NCBI lineage: Eukaryota > Metazoa > Arthropoda > Insecta > Coleoptera > Curculionidae > Taphrorychus > Taphrorychus bicolor. The sequence continues at coordinate 37,351,604 of OX638304.1, forward strand.
ATACTTTTTAATCAATTTTAGTTAAAACCTGAATTTCTCCAAACACTCCAAATTTGGATTTTTTTACGCGGTTTGAAAAAAACTCAAAATTTTTATTTTGAAGTGTTTTGAGTCAAGTTTTGGCCCAAATATGTAATTTTTCACACAAACATTTCATAAACGCATGTTATTACAACATTTTAATCAATTTTGCCTGGTTTTGCCTTAAAATAAAATTTTTCCAAAAACATACAAAATTTCGTTTTTACACGAGGTGAGTAATTGTTAATTGATTTTAATCAGAATTTTAACGCCTGTAACTTGAAAACGCTTCGTCCAACTGTTTTTACCTCTGCTTTAAAGGTTAATTTCATTCGAATTGAGTTTGTCACGTTCTTAGGGGATTGGAAACGTGCCATTGCAAACAAAATTTTTTTGAAAATATCCAGTTGAATTTAACCGTAATTACACTTTGAGATATTAGACACTTGATGTTATTTTTCACTCATTTTGGCTCTGATCTTCACCTGCCTATTGTAAAATTTTTAAGTTTAGATTTCTACACTCCGTGTATAACTTTTAACTCATTTTCACTGCAATTATATGCTGAATTTTTCCAAACACTTTTATATGCATCTTTAAATGGTTTTTAACCATTTTTGGCCATAATCCCAAACTTAACTTCTTCACATACTCCAAATTTGTATTTTAAAACGCGTTGAGCCTTTTTCCACCAATTTTGGCCTTGATTCTAACCTGACTTTCTTGAAAAACACCAAATTTGCAATTTGAGGTGTTTTTAGCCAAATCTTGCTTATGTGTTCAAAAATATAATTTTATCAAATACAATAAATTAAAAAAACTTCAAACAATTTTGCTTGATTTGTCCTAAAATTGACTTTATTTCAAAATTATAAAAAAATTGCATTTTTAGATATTCTGGGACGCGTTTAACTGATTTTGGCCTTATTTCTAACATGAATTTCTCCAAAGTCCCCAAGTTTACATTTTTTAGACTTTTTATATTATTTTGGAGTTAATCCTAGAGTTATTCCACAAGCTCCACATTTTCATTTTTTAATTCTTTGGGTCTTTTTTTGTCAATTCTTTCTTTTTCTCTAGTTCGTATCTGAATTATTCCAATCACTTTAAATTACACTTTTTACCCGCTTTAAGTTATTTTTCACCGATACCAAAGGCGTTTTGACTCAAATTTTACTTATTTTGATTCAAAAATTTCCTTTTCCTAAAAACAACAAATTAGAAGATTGGCATCAATTTAGTCTGGTTTTGTTCTAAAATTGAATTTCATAAAAAAACTCAAAATTTTAAGTTTTGACTCTTTGGGTCATTGTTAATGGAATGTAGTCCTAATTCGAACACAAATTTCTATTTTGGCCCTAATTCTAACGTACATTTTTCCACAAAGTTCCAATTTGCATTTCTAAACCCTTTGAATAGTTTTTGTTTGATTTGGGTTTTAACCTTTATCTGAATTTCTCGAAAAACTCCTCATTTACATATTAGACATTTTGAGTTATTTTTAACAATTTTGGGCCGAATCTTAACTGTATTTTTGTGAAAATGCCAAATTTACATTTTTAGATGACTTAAGCCATTTTTAACCCATTTTGACCCTAATCATGAACTGATTTTTTTCTAAAAAAATTTTAATATGCACCTTTAAATGCTTTTAGTATTTTTTAAAATTTTTATGGGCGCAGTTCTAACCGGAATTTCTCCGAATGCTCAAAATTTGTATTTTTATTCGCTTTTAGCCATTTTTGATCTTGAAAAACACAAAATTTGCATTCTGAGGTATTTTGTGTCAATTTTTGCTTATTTTGGTAAAAAAGTGAAAAAATTGGCAATTGTAGATAGCAAAGGTACTCTTTAACCAATTTTAGTCCTAATTTTAACTTAAATTTCTTATAATTAGCTATATTAATTAATTATTAAATCCTAAATAAAGTTAAAAAAAGTTAATTAATCATTTTTAGTCAAAACCTGAATTTCTCCAAACACTCCAAGTTTGTATTTTTTTACGCGGTTTGAGAAAAACTCAAAATTTTTATTTTGAAGTGTTTTGAGTCAAGTTTTCCTTATATTGGCCCAAATATGTAATTTTTTCACACAAATATTTCATAAACGCATGTTATTACAACATTTTAATCAATTTTGCCTTAAAATAAAATTTCTCCAAAAACATAAAAAATTTCGTTTTTACACGAGGTGCGTAATTGTTAATTGATTTTAATCAGAATTTTAACGCCTGTAACGTGAAAACGGTTCGTCCAACTGTTTTTACCTCTGCTTTAAACGTTAATTTCATTCGAATTGAGTTTGTCACGTTCTTAGGGGATTGGAAACGTGCCATTGCAAACAAATTTTTTTTTTAAATATCCAGTTGAATTTAACCGTAATTATACTTCAACATATTAGACACTTGATGTTATTTTTAACTTATTTTGTCTGTAATCTTCACCTGCCTATTGTAAAATTTTTAAATTTAGATTTCTACACTTCATGTATACCTTTTAACTCATTTTCACTGTAATTATAGGCTGATTTTTTCCAAACACTTGTATATGCATCTTTAAATGGTTTTTAACCATTTTTGGCCATAATCCAAAACTGAATTTCTTCACATACTCTAAATTTGTATTTTAAAACGCTTTGAGCCTTCTTCCACCAATTTTGGTCTTGATTCTAACCTGACTTTTCTGAAAAACACCAAATTTTGGCATTTTGAGGTGTTCTCAGCCAAATCTTGCTTATGTGTTCAAAAATATAATTTTATCAAATACAATAAATTAAAAAAACTTTAAACAATTTTGCTTGATTTGTCCTAAAATTGACTTATTTCAAAATTATAAAAAAAATTGCATTTTTAGATAATCTGGGACGCGTTTAACTGATTTTGGCCTTATTTCTAACATGAACTTCTCCAAAGTCTCCAAGTTTACAATTTTCAGACTTTTTATATTATTTTGGCGTTAATCCTAAGGTTATTCCACAAGCTCCAAATTTCAATTTTTTTTATTCTTTGGGTCTTTTTTTTGTCAATTCTTTCTTTTTCTCTAGTTCGTATCTGAATTATTCCAATCACTGTAAATTACACTTTTTACCCGCTTTAAGTTATTTTTCACCGATACCAAAGGCGTTTTGACTCAAATTTTACTTATTTTGATTCAAAAATTTTGTTTTACTAAAAACAACAAATTAAAAGATTTGCATCAATTTAGTCTGGTTTCGTTCTAAAATAAAATTTCATAAAAAAATAAAAATTTGAGGTTTTGACTATTTGGGTCATTGTTAATTGAATGTAGTCCTAATTCGAACACAAATTTCTATTTTGGCCCTAATTCTAACGTACATTTTTCCACAAAGTTCCAATTTGCATTTCTAAACCCTTTGAATAATTTTTGTTTGATTTGGGTTTTAACCTTTATCTGAATTTCTCGAAAAACTCCTCATTTAAATATTAAACATTTTGAGTTATTTTTAACAATTTTGGGCCGAATCCTAACTGTATTTTTGTGAAACTGAAAAATTTACATATTTAGATGACTTAAGCAATTTTTAACCCATTTTGACCCTAATCATGACCTGATTTTTTTCTTAAAAAATTTTAATATGCACCTTTAAATGCTTTTAGTATTTTTTAAAATTTTTATGGCCGCAGTTTTAAGCGGAATTTCTCCGAATGCTCAAAATTTGTATTTTTATTTGCTTTTAGCCATTTTTGATCTTGAAAAACACAAAATTTGCAATCTGAGGTATTTTGTGTCAATTTTCGCTTATTTTGGTTAAAAAATTAAAAAAACGGCAATTGTAGATAGCAAGGGTACTCTTTAACCAATTTTAGTCCTAATTTGAACTTAAATTTCTTATAATTAGCTATATTAATTAATTATTAAATCCTAAATAAAGTTAAAAAAATTTAATTAATCATTTTTAGTTAAAACCTGAATTTCTCCAAACACTCCAAGTTTGGATTTTTTTACGCGGTTTGAGAAAATCTCAAAATTTTTATTTTGAAGTGTTTTGAGTCAAGTTTTCCTTATATTGGCACAAATATGTAATTTTTTGACACAAACATATCATAAACGCATGTTATTACAACATTTTAATAAATTTTGCCTGGTTTTGCCTTAAAATAAAATTACTCCAAAAACATAAAAAATTGCGTTTTTACCCGATGTGAGTAATTGTTAATTGATTTTAATCAGAATTTTAACGCCTGTAACTTGAGAACGCTTCCTCCAACTGTTTTTTCCTCTGCTTTAGAGGTTAATTTCATTGGAATTGAGTTTGTCACGTTCTTAGGGGATTGGAACAAACAAAATTTTTTTGAAAATATCCAGTGGAATTTAACCGTAATTACACTTTGACATATTAGACACTTGATGTTATTTTTCACTCATTTTGGCTCTGATCTTCACCTGCCTGTTGTAAAATTTTTAAGTTTAGATTTCTACACTCCGTGTATAACTTTTAACTCATTTTTACTGCAATTATATGCTGAATTTTTGCAAACACTTTTATATGCATCTTTAAATGGTTTTTAACCATTTTTGGCCATAATCCCAAACTTAACTTCTTCATATACTCCAAATTTGTATTTTGAAACGCGTTGAGCCTTTTTCCACCAATTTTGGCCTGACTTTCTTGAAAAACACCAAATTTGCATTTTGAGGTGTTTTCAGCCAAATCTTGCTTATGTGTTCAAAAATATAATTTTATCAAATACAATAAATTAAAAAAACTTCAAACAATATTGCTTGATTTGTCCTAAAATTGCCTTATTTCAAAATTATAAAAAAAATTGCATTTTTAGATAATCTAAGACGCGTTTAACTAATTTTGGCCTTATTTCTAACATGAATTTCTGCAAAGTCTCCAAGTTTACAATTTTTAGACTTTTTATATTATTTTGGCGTTAATCCTAGAGTTATTCCAGAAGCTCCAAATTTCCATTTTTTTAATTCTTTGGGTTTTTTTGTCAATTCTTTCTTTTTCTCTAGTTCGTATCTGAATTACTCCAATCACCGTAAATTACACTTTTTACCCGCTTTAAGATATTTTTCACCGATTTTGGTCTTTGTTTTAATCTATTTTTATCGAAAAACTCCAAATTTGCATTACCAAAGGCGTTTTGAGTCAATATTTACTTATTTTGTTTCAAAAATTTTGTTTTACTAAAAACAACAAATTAAAAAATTTGCATCAATTTAGTCTGGTTTCGTTCTAAAATTGAATTTCATAAAAAAAATTAAAATTTGATGTTTTGACTATTTGGATCATTGTTAATTGAATGTAGTCCTAATTCGAACACAAATTTCTATTTTGGCCCTAATTCTAACGTACATTTTTCCACAAAGTTCCAATTTGCATTTCTAAACCCTTTGAATAGTTTTTGTTTGATTTGGGTTTTAACCTTTATCTGAATTTCTCGAAAAACTCCTCATTTACATATTAGACATTTTGAGTTATTTTTAACAATTTTGGGCCGAATCCTAACTGTATTTTTGTGAAAATGCCAAATTTACATTTTTAGATAACTTAAGCAATTTTTAAGCCATTTTGACCTTAATCATGACCTGATTTTTTTCTAAAAAACTTTTTTCAAAATTATAAAAAGAATTGCATTTTTAGATAATCTGGACCGCGTAAAACTTCATAAAGACATGTTACTAGAACATTTTAATCAATTTAGCCTGGTTTTGCCCTAAAATTAAATTTGTCTAAAAACATAAAAGTAGAGAGTTTATGGGAGACCCTCCTCCTCACTTGCACCCTATGGGAGACATATTATATGGTTATATTTGGTTTTTATTATTAGTTATTATTTTTATTAGTTTATATTATATTTGGGATTTTGTTTGCTGGGTTTCTCTTTTTCATTTGGTCTCGAGGAATATTCAAACTCTGGCTTGTTGATCGACTTTTGGGGTAGTTTCTCTTCAGGAATCTCCTTTTCAACGACTTTTTTCTTTAGCTTAACTTTTTCTTCGGTCTTCTCTTCTGGAGCCTTTTTCGGTATTTTTTTCATTTCTACCTCTTCTTCTTCCTCAGGTGGCACTTTACCCTTGCCCCGTTTAATCTCGACAGGGACTAAAACTAGTTTTTGCTAAATAAAAGTATCGGAGAAATTGAACCATTTGGAATGTCTGACTGGACGTAGACAACGCTATTACTAACTTTGTCGATAGTTGACGAGTAAATAAAATAAAGAGTAAAATGGAAAGCAGTTCACTTGTATGAAAAAGCAACGTGTGAAAGAAAATAGAAATTCTTGGACTGAAATATTGAGATATTCAGTCGTAATTCTTAATTAATTTTTCGGTGGTTTGTCAAGTGAATTCCACCGGGCTGATAAAGCACACACTCACGGCACCTACGAAAAAAAAAGTAGGAAATGTCCGGGGCCTGTAAAAGTGGAAAGATTAATTAATTGAAAATTCCGACCGATGATGAACAAAAGATAAATTACGATGCCGAAACGAGGCGACTGTCGAAAGTGACGCGCCGAAAATGGCGGCGACGGGGTTAGTTAATAAACTATGATTAATAACCGATTATGGGAAGGGTTCCCGAAAACCTGAGATTTCCTCGGATAATGAGGGGATAATATTTCCTGGATTTTTTCTTAATTGGTGAGATGCTCTCTCATGCTCCCTCGACAATCGCTCCCTTACGTTGCAAGGAAAAGTTCGGTGCCATTGACCCAAATTAGATCATTCGCCCACTTGGAATTTTTCAATTTTTAAAGATAGGCCTCAGTGTAGAAAAAATCATAACCGACTATTTTACTACTTTTTAGAAAGTCCCGTCGCTCTTGATGATTATTATCCCATTTGTTTCAACTTCAAAGCGATAGACGTATCTCTAATCCAATCCGATTTGACATATCTCTAACCCAGTCCAAGAAAATTATTTCTTTCTAATTTTTAAAGATTCAACTAAAATAATGTTTTTGCTAGACTTCACATATCTTTTATACAGTGTAGAAAGTTAGAAAATGCTTTTATTAAATTTTATTTATCGTTCACACAGTGTGGAAAGATCGAATTTTTTAAGATAATTCCATTGACTTTTCTGACTTCCATGACCCATTTTTTTTTTTTTTAATTTATTCCAACTGAGAAAATGTTTTTGCTAGATTTTACGCATCTCTCTCATCCAGTGTGCAAAAATCGTATCTTTTTAATTTTCAAGTTACTTCAAGTTAGGTCTTGTAAGTGTTTTTAACGCAAATCAACGCAAATTACTATTGAAGTTTTCTAATCGTGTGATTTTAATTTGACGAAAATATTGGCAGTAGTTTAATTGGAATTATCGAACTGACCCGCTCTAGGGACGAGGTTGCCCTTATAAACGTCTACTCCTAGGAGAATCGGGTCGAATCGATGACTGGTTTTATTCAATTAGCCATTTCATCGCTCGAATTTTGACATCTAGGGACCGATAGATGCAAATTTAATTTTCTTCGTTAAAGCTATCGGAATTTTTAAAGGCCTCAATAACCTGTCGTATGGTCTGTTCCATCGCGGTCAAAAACTCGCTGCATGTTTCCCCAAACTACTATTTCTTAAAAAAATTGCAGTATATACTCGCAAGAAATATGTTATTTTGTAAAAATTACTAAAAAGTAGATTTTAAAAATGCCTAGTGGTGTACGTGACTTCAGTCAGCTGCACTCAAAAAATAGACATGTATTGGAAAAATTAAATCGAACCATATCAGTGAATGTTTTAAGAATTATTAAAAAATCAATTTTAAAAGCCTAACCTGAACTAACTGAGTGACCTCTTAAATGGCGAGCTAATGAATAAACGGCTAAAATATCGGGAATATTTCCATTAACATGATCCTCTTTTAATGCAAATAATTTTGTCCGCTTCCTCCCTCAAAACGAAATGCAAATAACAAGGAAAAAACAGCGAAAGGGCTTTCGTTTCGTTAAGTGTTTCTTTTTAAGTCTCGAAATTATACTCGCAAATAAGGCGCTTCGATTGAAAGTGCCTTGTTCGCCGTATTGATTGGCAACCAGTTTCTTTCTGTCATTAAAACAAGACCTTTGAAAGTACAAATACAGAAATAAACGAAGAGCTGTTGATTGAATTCTTGATAGGAAATCTGCCTTGACAATGAGCTCTGCTAGCACTGAAGGTGGAATTACTAAATATTACGTTACGTTTTGCGATTGGAAATATTTTAATACTTTGTCAACTATCAAAAGAGTTTAACAAAACTCAGAACTGCAACATAGTTTTTAGTTCAGTTATCACAACTTCAAAAAGTATTAGAAGCGTGGAAAAGAATGACAAAATATGTGCAATTTCTCATCATCGGCAATGTGACCGAAATATAATCTTTGCTCTACGCGTCTGTAGAAAATGTAGACAATTTTCAGAGTAAATCAAAATTACTTTTATTTGTGAAAAAAAGGAGGTTGTTTCTTACAGATCTCTTTGGCCGATGTAAGCTCCGTTGCAGTTTTGACAAGGAGTTTTAAAAATTGGGTTTTTTGTGTTAGCAGACGTTTTCACTTTTAATGTTAACAGCGCCTGCTCAAAAAAAGAAAAACTTAATAAAATCTTGTATAGAATATGGAATCCTGTCTAGTTTTACTTCCTGTAAAATGGGTACTACAAGATGTCAAACTAGTGTCAAGTTTTGAGAAAAAAAACTACATAGTAGAAGCACAAAAGCGATGGTATTCAAACCAAAATGGATGTTGTATTGAATATTAGCGCTCAAACCGTCATAGATTCTGTGCCCCACGTTGGGCGCCAATTTGTAAGGGGGCGAAGAGTTGGTTATACTTTCACCTTACTGCAATCACTTCAGGAGGATGGATTGCTGCGGCCAGTGGAAGGATACACAGCAAGACATCCTGATTGTTCTGTCGCAGGAGGGGCGCCCACGCGATTTGCTGAGAATGAAACAGCCATTAGAGATAAACATCCCAACAAGGGACGAATTCAATGAAGAGCTGTTTCAGCAACCTTCTGAAAATAATCAGATATGGTATACAGATGAATCAAGAATGGTTAATACACAGTCGTCAGGAGCCGGAATATACAAAACAGACCATGCAGAGGACGAGGGCTTTCTAAGGCTTCCTCTTGGGAAGCCACACGACGGTTTTCCAGGCGCAGGTGTTTGCAATACTTGAGGTGGGCACAAGAACAGAAGTCAGACAGGGAGCAGAGCAGGACATCTACGTCTACTCCAATAGTCAAGCGACTCTGTGAGCCGTCTGCAGGAACACAACGAATTCAAAGCTCGTTCAGGACTGCAGGGATTCTCTAGAGACACGAGCGTGGGGGGATAAGAGTGGGAAAGATGTTAAGATTACTGATCTTTGAACTTGAAAGAGTCGAGAGCTAACCGATTTTTTATGAAGAGAGGGATGGTCAAATTGGATGAAGGCAGTACGTAGTAGATGAAACTGAAGGTATCGGTGTGATGATAGAGCTAATTTAAGAAAGAACAGATCAGAGACGGGATGAATGAGCGTTATCTTTGGAGGCACTTAGGGTGTCGTCTGGTGCCTCCGTTGTTCTTGATGGCAATAGAAATAGCGGAGAGATGGGAAGAGGTAACAACATGGTATGAAAAGAGTAGAGAATATGCTAGGATGCGAGTGAGAAAGATGGTAAGGCTACTGTTGTTTAAACTTGGAGGAGTCGAGAACTAACCGATTTTTTGATAAAGGGAGGGATGGTCAAGTTGGATGAAGGCAGAACGTAGAAGATGAAACAGGGTATCGGTGTGATAAAAGATTTAATTTCTGAAAGGACAGATCAGAGAAGGGATGAATGAGCGTTATCGATGGAGGCACTTAGTGTATCATCTGATCCTTCCTTGTTCTTGATGGTAATATAAAGGGCGGAGAGATGGAGAGAGTTAATGGCTTGGTATGTAAAGGGTGCAAAAAAAGGAGAAGAGAAAGAGGAAATATACGAGGATGCGAGTGAGAAAGATAGTAAAGTTACTATTGTTTGAACTTGGAGGAGTCGAAAGCTAACCGATTTTTTGATAAAGGGAGGGATGGTCAAGTTGGATGAAGGTAGAATGTAGAAGATGAAACAGGGTATCGGTGTGATGAAAGATTTAATTTCTGAAAGAGCAGTTCAGAGAAGGGAAGAATGAGCGTTATCTATGGAGGCCCTTAGTGTATCGTCTGATGCCTCCCTTGTTCTTGATGGTAAGGGCGGAGAGATGAAGAGAGTTAACGACATGGTATGAAAAGAGTACGAAAAAAGGAGAAGAGAAAGAGGAAATATACGAGGATGCGAGTGAGAAAGATAGTAAAGTTAGTGTTGTTTGAAATTGGAGGAGTCGAGAGCTAACCGATTTTTTGATAAAGGGAGGGATGGTCAAGTTGGATGAAGGCAGAACGTAGAAGATGAAACAGGGTATCGGTGTGATGAAAGATTTAATTTCTGAATGGACAGTTCAGAGAAGGGATGAATGAGCGTTATCTATGGAGGCACTTAGTGTATTGTCTGATCCTCCCTTGTTCTTGATAGTAATATAAAGGGCGGAGAGATGGAGAGAGTTAACGACATGGTATGAAAAGAGTACGGAAAAAGGAGAAGAGAAAGAGGAAATATACGAGGATGCGTGTGAGAAAGATAGTAAAGTTAGTGTTGTTTGAACTTGGAGGAGTCGAGAGCTAACCGATTTTTTGATAAAGGGAGGGATGGTCAAGTTGGATGAAGGCAGAACGTAGAAGATGAAACAGGGTATCGGTGTGATGAAAGATTTAATTTCTGAAAGGACAGATCAGAGAAGGGATGAATGAGCGTTATCTATGGAGGCACTTAGTGTATCGTCTGATGCCTCCCTTGTTCTTGATGGTAATATAAAGGGCGGAGAGATGGAGAGAGTTAACGACATGGTATGAAAAGAGTACGGAAAAAGGAGAAGAGAAAGGGGAAATATACGGGGATGCGAGTGAGAAAGATAGTAAAGTTACTGTTGTTTGAACTTGGAGGAGTCGAGAGCTAACCGATTTTTTGATAAAGGGAGGGATGGTCAAGTTGGATGAAGGCAGAACGTAGAAGATGAAACAGGGTATCGGTGTGATGAAAGATTTAATTTCTGAAAGGACAGATCAGAGAAGGGATGAATGAGCGTTATCGATGGAGGCACTTAGTGTATCGTCTGATGCCTCCCTTGTTCTTGATGGTAATATAAAGGGCGGCGAGATAGAGAGAGTTAACGACATGGTATGAACAGAGTACGAAAAAAGGAGAAGAGAAAGAGGAAATATACGAGGATGCGAGTGAGAAAGATAGTAAAGTTACTGTTGTTTAAACTTGGAGGAGTCGAGAGCTAACCGGTTTTTTGATAAAGGGAGGGATGGTCAAGTTGGATGAAGGCAGCACGTAGAAGATGAAACAGGATCTCGGTGTGATGAAAGATTTAATTTCTGAAAGAGTAGTTCAGAGAAGGGAAGAACGAGCGTTATCTATGGAAGCACTTAGTGTATCGTCTGATGCCTCCCTTGTTCTTGATGGTAATATAAAGGGCGGAGAGATGGAGAGAGTTAACGACATGGTATGAAAAGAGTACGGAAAAAGGAGAAGAGAAAGAGGAAATATACGAGGATGCGTGTGAGAAAGATAGCAAAGTTACTATTGTTTGAACTTGGAGGAGTCGAGAGCTACCGATTTTTTGATAAAGGGAGGGATGGTCAAGTTGGATGAAGGCAGAACGTAGAAGATGAAACAGGGTATCGGTGTGATGAAAGATTTAATTTCTGAAAGGACAGATCAGAGAAAGGATGAATGAGCGTTATCGATGGAGGCACTTAGTGTATCGTCTGATCCTCCCTTGTTCTTGATGGTAATATAAAGGGCGGAGAGATGGAGAGAGTTAACGACATGGTATGAAAAGAGTACGGAAAAAGGAGACGAGAAAGAGGAAATATACTAGGATGCGTGTGAGAAAGATAACAAAGTTACTGTTGTTTGAACTTGGAGGAGTCGAGAGCTAACCGATTTTTTGATAAAGGGAGAGATGGTCAAGTTGGATGAAGGCAGAACGTAGAAGATGAAACAGGGTATCGGTGTGATGAAAGATTTAATTTCTGAAAGGACAGATCAGAGAAGGGATGAATGAGCGTTATCGATGGAGGCACTTAGTGTATCGTCTGATCCTCCCTTGTTCTTGATGGTAATATAAAGGGCGGAGAGATGGAGAGAGTTAATGGCTTGGTATGTAAAGGGTGCAAAAAAAGGAGAAGAGACAGAGGAAATATACGAGGATGCGTGTGAGATAGATAGTAAAGTTACTGTTGTTTGAACTTGGAGGAGTCGAGAGCTAACCGATTTTTTAATAAAGGGAGGGATGGTCAAGTTGGATGAAGGCAGAACGTAGAAGATGAAACAGGGTATCGATGTGATGAAAGATTTAGCTTCTGAAAGGACAGATCAGAGAAGGGATGAATGAGCGTTATCTATGGAGGCACTTAGTGTATCGTCTGATGCCTCCCTTGTTCTTGATGGTAATATAAAGGGCGGCGAGATAGAGAGAGTTAACGACATGGTATGAACAGAGTACGAAAAAAGGAGAAGAGAAAGAGGAAATATACGAGGATGCGAGTGAGAAAGATAGTAAAGTTACTGTTGTTTAAACTTGGAGGAGTCGAGAGCTAACCGGTTTTTTGATAAAGGGAGGGATGGTCAAGTTGGATGAAGGCAGCACGTAGAAGATGAAACAGGATCTCGGTGTGATGAAAGATTTAATTTCTGAAAGAGTAGTTCAGAGAAGGGAAGAACGAGCGTTATCTATGGAAGCACTTAGTGTATCGTCTGATGCCTCCCTTGTTCTTGATGGTAATATAAAGGGCGGAGAGATGGAGAGAGTTAACGACATGGTATGAAAAGAGTACGGAAAAAGGAGAAGAGAAAGAGGAAATATACGAGGATGCGTGTGAGAAAGATAGCAAAGTTACTATTGTTTGAACTTGGAGGAGTCGAGAGCTACCGATTTTTTGATAAAGGGAGGGATGGTCAAGTTGGATGAAGGCAGAACGTAGAAGATGAAACAGGGTATCGGTGTGATGAAAGATTTAATTTCTGAAAGGACAGATCAGAGAAAGGATGAATGAGCGTTATCGATGGAGGCACTTAGTGTATCGTCTGATCCTCCCTTGTTCTTGATGGTAATATAAAGGGCGGAGAGATGGAGAGAGTTAACGACATGGTATGAAAAGAGTACGGAAAAAGGAGACGAGAAAGAGGAAATATACTAGGATGCGTGTGAGAAAGATAACAAAGTTACTGTTGTTTGAACTTGGAGGAGTCGAGAGCTAACCGATTTTTTGATAAAGGGAGGGATGGTCAAGTTGGATGAAGGCAGAACGTAGAAGATGAAACAGGGTATCGGTGTGATGAAAGATTTAATTTCTGAAAGGACAGATCAGAGAAGGGATGAATGAGCGTTATCGATGGAGGCACTTGGTGTATCGTCTGATCCTCCCTTGTTCTTGGTGGTAATATAAAGGGCGGAAAGATGGAGAGAGTTAACGACATGGTATGAAAAGAGTACGGAAAAAGGAGAAGAGAAAGAGGAAATATACGAGGATGCGTGTGAGAAAGATAGCAAAGTTACTATTGTTTGAACTTGGAGGAGTCGAGAGCTAACCGATTTTTTGATAAAGTTAGGGATGGTCAAGTTGGATGAAGGCAGAACGTAGAAGATGAAACAGGGTCTCGGTGTGATGAAAGATTTAATTTCTGAAAGGACAGATCAGAGAAGGGATGAATGAGCGTTATCGATGGAGGCACTTAGTGTACCGTCTGATCCTCCCTTGTTCTTGATGGTAATATAAAGGGCGGATAGATGGAGAGAGTTAACGACATGGTATGAAAAGAGTACGGAAAAAGGAGAAGTGAAAGAGGAAATATACGAGGATGCGTGTGAGAAAGATAGCAAAGTTACTGTTGTTTGAACTTGGAGGAGTCGAGAGCTAACCGATTTTTTGATAAAGGGAGGGATGGTCAAGTTGGATGAAGGCAGAACGTAGAAGATGAAACAGGGTATCGGTGTGATAAAAGATTTAATTTCTGAAAGAGCAGTTCAGAGAAGGGAAGAATGAGCGTTATCTATGGAGGCCCTTAGTGTATCGTCTGATGCCTCCCTTGTTCTTGATGGTAATATAAAGGGCGGAGAGATGGAGAGAGTTAACGACATGGTATGTAAAGAGTGCAAAAAAAGGAGAAGAGAAAGAGGAAATATACGAGGATGCGAGTGAGAAAGATAATAAAGTTACTATTGTTTGAACTTGGAGGAGTCGAGAGCTAACAGATTTTTTGATAAAGGGAGGGATGGTCAAATTGGATGAAGGCAGAACGTAGAAGATGAAACTAAGGGTATCGGTGTGATGGTAGATTTAATTTATGAAAGAACAGATCAAAGAGATGAGTGAGCGTTATCTATGGAGGCACTTAAGGTGTCGTCTGGTACTTCTGTTGTTCTTGATGACAATAGAAAGTTCGGAGAGATGGGTAGGGGTAATGGGATGATATGAAAGGAGCGGGAAGAAAGGAGAAGAGAAAGAAAATGTATACAAAAATGCGAGTGAGAATGATGGTGAGGTAGTTGTTGTTTGAATTGGGAGAAGTCGAGAGCTTAGTTATTTTTTGATGGAAGGAGGGATAGTCGGGTTAGGTGAGGACTCAGGGTATCGGAGTGATGGCAGGTTTAATTTTCCAAGCGTGGTTCCCAGACATGCTCTACTGGACCAGAACCATGTTTAGGAGCAAGTAAACGGTACGTCTCTCACCCTCTGAATGAGTGGGCATGGGACAGTACAAGCACAAACTGGACATAGTCTGGAATATGTAGACGGACCAAGGAAATCTCCCTTAACCCGGATAGATCCAAGGCCTTGTGGTTTCTTGGGAGAAGCCGGCAGTGCCTGCACACGCTGTGGGGCAGGAAAGAGTCGTCATACCACTTTCTGGGAGTGTGCCCTAGCAAGGCGCGACTGCGCCATAGGACATTTGGAGCCTTTTTTTTTCATCGAAAGAAGCCTCCAACTCTGAAATTGGACGGGACACTCTCCATCATTGGAGGGACAGGTCGGCTAGTGGAGGGAATGAGAACCCTGGTAAAGAAGGGATGGGGAGACTGTGAAAAGCGCCTCTAAGGCTTAGTCCCAAAGCTTCGGCCCCCCTCATTATTTATTATTACTGCTACTGCTACTACTACAATCACTTCCCGAAATTTTATTAGATTATCTAGCACAAGAATATTTATTATAAATTTGGTAAAAAAATAAATATAGTAAAGGATTGAAAAAAATAGCCGTCCTGCGAAAATACTTGGAGGGATGTTCTGCACTGAGGATAGGAACGACAACCATGTGGCATTCATGAAGAGGTGGCATCATTACTAGCGATTATCGTGGGAGTAAGACGGAGCATAGAAGATAGACTCGGCGGAGAGAGAGACGGAGGCATAACGCAACAATTGGTCACTAGTGGGCGGTTCGGTGGTACAAGAGAGTTACTTTGAGTTTAACCAACAAGCCTGATTATGTATTTTGTTTAAATTCAGGAGTTTTGGTTAAAAAACGGCATTTAATTGAAATCGTCTAACAAAACTTGAAATGTACTTTTTTGAGTTCCTCAGGGTCTTTCTTCGTCATCATTCCATTGGTGGCCACCAGCCACAGTCGGCGAAACTCGATATGTACAGGGCGGGTTCAAGGTTAATTTATTAGTTAGTAGTTTAATTCAGAGCCGGACTAAATAAATTACACATGATTAGAAGTATTGAGTAATCGGCATCATCCAGTGAATATTATTTTTTTATCGACACTAAAGACTAAGGACTTTTGTAAAAAAAAAATTTTAGCCATGGTCACATGGCCCTACATGATAACCACGTACTCATGGAAATGTGGCATCATTGCTCTAGATTATTGTAGGAGCGAGACGGAGCATAGGAGACCGACTCAGCGGAGAGAGAGACGGAGGCATAATGCAACAAGGGATCACTAGGCGGTTCGGTAGTACAAGAGAGTTGATTTCGGTTTGTCCAAGGAGGCGAACTTTTTATTTTCTTTGATAAATCAATTGAGGAGTTCTCGGCTAAGAAAACTTAAAATGTACTTTTTGGAGTTCCTTAGCATGACAACCATGTAGCATTCATGGAGATGTGGCATCGTTGCTATGGATTACTCGTGGAAGTGAGACGGAGCATAGGAGACAGACTCGGCGGAGAGAGAGACGGAGGCAAGAGAGTTGATTTCGGTTGAACCAATGAGGCGGATTATGTATTTTGTTTGATAAATAAATTGAGCAGTTTTGGTTAAAAATCGGATTTTAATTGAAATCGGCTAACAAAACTTTAAACCCACTTTTTTTGAGTTTCTCAGTGTGTTTCGTCGACATCATTCCAATAGTGGCGACTCGTCACAGGCAGTCGGCGAAAAAGAAAAGTGTTGCCACAGCCACTCACTAAATTTACCAAAAATGCTCCCAGGGAGCGCTCTTATCATTGAAAATCCTTGTTGTAATCATCACGCGATTTGCATGCGCAGTACAAAGTAATTAATACCATTTTTGGCTTAATGTTCTACGGCAATCCGAGAGTTATCTCTATTCTCTACTCTCTGAATTATATTTTAAAGTTGCTCTAGAGCGGCAAACCGAAAATGCTATATCACAAAAATTAAATGACAAATTTTATTAGTATTTCCTTTTAAACTTTTTTTTCAAAATTTCTTGTCTGCATCAACGAGCTAGTATTTAAAATCTGAAAAACTCTCCAGTTTTACAGTTTGGCCCCACTTTTTTTAGCAGTGGACACCTAAAAAATGGAGGCGATATCCGCTGGAACTATAAACTTAAAATTACTCAACTTTTTTTTTTACTCTCAATTGTTCTTTTCAATGGTCTTTTGCAACTTTGAATGAATAAAATCAAATTTGGATAATTGTATTTTTAACTAAAAGAAATGTGCAATAAAATTGTAAAAATTTAGTACGGGGTGTTCATTATAAAGCTTCATCTAGCAGGCTATGAAATTTTGACAGAAAAGGATGATATAATCAAAATAAATGGACTTTTGTTTCTCCATCCTTTTCTTTTGACATTTCACAGCCACCATTTATAACGAACACCCCGTACTTAAATATTTCTGAAAAACATAGAAATCGCTTTTAAAAAATGACGTAACAAGTAATGTCTAAAAAATTAACTAAAAATTAAAACAGAATTTTTCAATTTTAAACTTAAACATAGTTAACATTTTTTTTTTTTAATTTTTTTAGTTTCTCTTACTAAAGTATGTAGAGATAATTTAAAAAACCTTAAACAGATAATTAAAAATAAATGACACTTTTTACTCTCTTCATGGGGTATTTTCGTATATAAAATAACACGTTTCGTTTTTCATCCATCATCAAATTATTATTTTTTAAATACAGTCTAGGAATTTCGTTTATTGTATTCTGAATTTCTTTGCAAGTCTGCATTTCAACTCTGCATGCAATTCGAATCAGACTTCAGAATTGATAATGGCTCCGTAAAAACGAAGAGTCGGATTTTAAAGAAACAACACGTTGAATACCCCAAAAAGTGACCACAAAAAATAAAAACTTTTTTCAAAATTTTATTTTTTTGCGAATATTTCCGGAACCAGTTGGAATTTTCGAAATTTAAAAAGGTCATTTTCATAGACTTTGTGTTGCGCGAAACTTTGAAAAAAACGATTTAAGAAAAAATAAATCTGACACTACAAAATTTGACGGGAAAAAAAAATTAAAGCACAAAGATAAAAAGTTGCAAAATAAAGCTAAATTAAATGAGCGAAACACAAAGAGATCAAACAAAAAAATAAGAAATGAAGTGAAGAAAAAATAACAGCTAAAACTTTTTTGTAAATCAAAAATATAAACAAACTTAATTTAAAAAATACAGAGTTATCGCACAAACAGGGAACAGAAAATGCGAAAAAAAAAGACAATTTGTAAAGCAAAGACATATAGGGTCGTTAAGAAAACAAAAAGAATTAATAAGAGCAATAACCACAAAATATTACACAAAAAATTATATTAATTCAAAACGTGGAAAGGCTACATTAAGTAAAACAAGTGAGAATTTTAGAATGTTTTGCGTAGAGAGTAAACAAAAACAGGACATTAAATAATTTTACAAGCAAAAAATTTAAGACCTTTAAAAAAGAAAGAAAATTGAATTAATGAGCTCAAAAAGTGTAAAAAAAAATAAATAAACGAATAAAAAATATAATTCGAAAAAGAACACTATATTGAGTATAAATAAAAATATTAAATATCAAAACACGATTTACCCAGACTCAAAGAGAATTTAAAAGTGTAAAATAAGAATTGGCGCGAATCAGAACGGCGTAGCCAAGATCTGGTTTCATCTCGCGAGAAAAACAGGTAGTAACTCTATCGAGTTCAAAGTGGCACCTAAAAAATGGCCGCCAGTAGTGACGTCACCAGACTTCTTACGTCACATAATTAGAAATCAATCGGTGAAATTACGGTGACGGGAAATTACGTCGTGGTATTACTTTAAAAATGGCCAAAAAACGGGGCCATTTTTAGGGGAATATCGGTATTGGTTTGCTCTGTCCGTATCTTCTACCTCGTTAGCTTACACTTTACATAACCTAGCACTAATGAACGTCAAATGTCAATGTTATTATCTGACATTGTTGGCCCTTCGTTTGCATTACTCTAAAAACAGATCTTACTCTAAATCCTCGAACAATCCTTGCATCAAGGTTGAAATGCTCCGAAATGCAGCGTTTTTGCTCGAATTGGCAACACTGGGCGAGACTCGATATCTACAGGGCCGGTTCAAGGTATATTAGTAGTTTTGTTCAGAGCCGGACTAAATAAATTACACATGGTTAGAAGTATTGAGTAACCGGCATCATCCTGTGAGTCTTATTTTCTCTCGATACTATAGCCATAAGGTTTTGCTCATAACTCGGTTGCAATAAACCAGATTGGTGTCATATACAAACAAATTACGAGCCCGAGAGAGCGTTTCAACCAGCTCGTAAAACTACAAATTTTCATTCCTCTAAAGCTTATTAGAATTTTTCCGGTTCCCTTCGTTGACAAACGGCAGATTTCTGCGCCCATAAAGGACATCTAATATTACGTGGAAATGTGCAAGGATCTAGCGGTGACGTCATAAGTCCCGGTGCAATCCTCCCCCATTCTTTAAACCGTTATGTGTGCATTTTAAAATTCGAGAGTTATGATGGAAATATTCGCCCCCCTCACCCTGCTTCCCCCGACCACAAACCTCCCCGAAGTCTGCTTATGACGTTCGGAATTTATGATGCGAAATTAATTCCGCCAGGCGGCTTTTTTCGATATTTCGCATGTTTGCAGCCAGTCTTGAATGCACAATGGTCTTGTCGAACAAGGGTTTTGATGGACGAAGTATGAATGATCGCGGCAATGCATTTATTCGACATGTTGCCCAATTCGGCATAGACATTGTTTGAGAATGTACCGTTTTATCGGGTTTAGTGTGAGATTTTGTTCGATTTTTAATTGAAAAAATGATGTCGGTGGTTACGTAAAAATTCTGCTAAAGCAATGACAACTCTCTGAGTTTTTCGCCTGTTCTGCAGAAGGTTTAACGTTTGCCTGATCTAAGCTCCGTCGCAAGTGGCGCAAGGAATTTTGTTACCTGCTTCAGCATTTCTTATAATTTATTGCATCCATGTGGTATAGGTGATGTGGTCAAACTTCGAACTGCCTGCAGAACTCACCAGCTTCTCTTAAATTAGCTAAATTGGCCAAAGCAATATTTGAAGAATGTCGAAATGGAAGAACATGTAGCACGAAACCGCAACAGTTTAATCACCTAAAACAAACGGCCATCGGTCGTGTAAAACCAAAATTGCTGAAATGACCTCCGACATGGCCATCGATTTTAAAATAAACTACACCCATAGAGAGGAAAACATGTCGAAATAGCTTCATATTTTACCGGGCGTCCCTAATTCCGGGAATAATTATTGTCCGGCGACTGGTGGACAGTGCGGCGATCATTGATTTTTATTGAATGCGGAATGATTTATGGGCGTTGATGGTCGTCCGCGGTTCACAATTTTTGCTTCAATATTTACCGGTCAATCGCTGCCCCACAAAACTAAATTAGCCGGACCATCAGTCCACTATGGAGAGGTCAATTTAACCTTAAACTGGGCCCTGTTGGACCGACGGTTTTGTTATTCGATAAAAACGCCATGGACCTCCGGATGTGTCAACTTGTGCCAACTTAATTTCAGTTTTTCATAAACAATTATTGCAATTAAGCAACGAGACAGAGGGAGGGAGGTCCTAAAAAAAAGACAAAATTATGTTTGGATAAAGCTTATTTCTTTTTATCCTCGTGGAAATCGATACCCGCGCAGTGAAAGCGGTGTTTTTATTTTCCTTTAAACCTCTTTGTCGGAAAGTAACAGTGAATAATTCCATCGGAGGCACAAAAGCCATTGTCTCGACTGAAATTATGACTGCGGAGATAAAACCTGGAAAAGCTACTTGCGAGGGTGTTATGATGGAGATGTAAAATAAAAGAATTATTATTCATTCATCCACACCAGATCACGATTATTCGATTTGCTAAAACGTACATCTTCCGTCCAGATGACTTGAGTCATTAAGCAGAACAAAATTTTGTAGATACAGCTAAAACCAGTGGTCACGTTTTGAAAATGACAAGTGTATGACAACCAACATATTCTTTAAGGAAGAATCATTTGTTTTAAGTTAGGTTCTTAACTTAATAAACGATTTGATATTGTGTTGATTGTAGTCATTAAGAAAAAAAACAACTGTTTAAAACTGACTGAAAATGCTTGAGATTGTTTCATAGTTTTGCTACATGTATGTATATTTATATTTTAGCACCGAGAAGGACATCAATAAAGTTGGTAATTTCACAATCGTGTGGGTGTATGTATATGAATTGTTGTTTATGCCCTACACTCGCTACTATGGAAGATTAATTTATTTTAATTTAGGTAAAGCTAGATACTTCCAATCGTTTCTTCTCTTAGGTGGAAAATTCTTATTGCATTTTGGTGTGAAAATTCTTGTAACAATTATCAACATTTTTATGTGAAAGAGGACATCAAGAAAAGGAAAAAGCAGTTGGATTCACTCCAATCGGTCGAGGCGTTCTCAAATTACAGGCGGTCAAACTTGAGAATTAAGAAAAAAGGCGTTAAACATTTTGAACATTTTCAAAAAAAAAAATGTTTTGGTGTCTTTGATCGGAATGGCACGTTTGCAATCCCCTAAGAACGTAACAGACTCAATTCGTATGAAATTAACCTCCAAAGAGGTTTTTTAAAAATGGTCCAAAAGCGCGATTCTAAAAGTGCCTAAAAATCGTACTCCGACGGGGTCGATATCCGAAAATATTGCACCTATGGAATTCCGGTGGGGGGAGTTGAAAGAGGACATCAAGAAAAGGAAAAAAGAGTTGGATTCGCTAAAATTGGTGGGGGCGTTCTCAAGTTACAGGCGGTCAAAGTTGAGAATGGAGAAAAAAGTCGTAATACTCCCACTTTTAAACATTTTTTTAAAAAAATTCTGGAAAAGTTTTTTGCTGTTTTTGATCGGAATGGCACATCTGCAATCCCCTAAGAACGTAACAGACTCAATTCGTATGAAATTAACCTCCAAAGAGGTTTTTTAAAAATGGTCCAAAAACGCGATTCTAAAATTGCCTAAAAATCGATCTCCGACGGGGTCGGTCTCCGAAAATATTGCACCTACGGAACTTCCGGTGGGGGGGAGTGGAAAGAGGACATCAAGGAGAGGAAAAAACTGTTGGATTCACTAAAATTGGTCGAGGCGTTCTCAAGTTACAGGCGGTCAAAGTTGAGAATGGAGAAAAAAGTCGTAATACTCCCACTTTTGAACATTTTTTTAAAAAATTGGGAACATTTTTTTGCTGTTTTTGATCGGGATGGCACATCTGCAATCCCCTAAGAACGTAACAGACTCAATTCGTATGAAATTAACCTCTAAAGAGGTTTTTTAAAAATGGTCCAAAAACGCGATTCTAAAAGTGCCTAAAAATCGATCTCCGACGGGCTCGATATCCGAAAATATTGCATCTACGGAACTTCCGGTGGGGGCAGTTGAAAGAGGACATCAAGAAGAGGAAAAAACAGTTGGATTCCCTAAAATTGGTCGAGGCGTTCTCATGTTACAGGCGGTTAAAGTTGAGCATGGAGAAAAAAGTCGTAACACTTTGAACATTTTTTAAAAAAATTTAGGAAATTTTTTTTGCTGTTTTTGATCGGAATGGCACATCTGCAATCCCCTAAGAACGTAACAGACTTAATTCCTAAGAAATTAACCTCCAAAGAGGTTTTTTAAAAATGGTCCAAAAACGCGATTCTAAAAATGCCTAAAACTCGATCTCCGACGGGGTCGATCTCCGAAAATATTGCATCTACGGAACTTCCGGTGGGGGTAGTTGAAAGAGGACATCAAGAAGAGGAAAAAACAGTTGGACTCGCTAAAATTGGTCGAGGCGTTCTCAAGTTACAGGCGGTCAAATTTGAGAATGGAGAAAAAAGTCGTAATACTCCCACTTTTGAACATTTTTTAAGAAAATTCAGGAAAATTTTTTTGCCGTTTTTGATCGGAATGGAACATCTGCAATCCTCTAAGAACGTAACAGACCAATTCGTATGAAATAACCTCCAAAGAGGTTTTTTAAAAATGGTCCAAAAACGCGATTCTAAAAGTGCCTAAAAATCGATCTCCGACGGTGTCGATTTCCGAAAATATAGCAACTACGGAACTTCCGGTGGGGGGAGTTGAAAGAGGACATCAAGAAGAGGAAAAAGCAGTTCGACTCGCTAAAATTGGTCGAGGCGTTCTCAAGTTACAAGCGGTCAAAGTTGAGAATGGAGAAAAAAGTCGTAATACTCCCACTTTTGAACATTTTTTTAAAAAATTCAGGAAATTTTTTTTGCTGTTTTTGATCGGAATGGAACATCTGCAATCCCCTAAGAACGTAACAGACTCAATTCGTATGAAATAACCTGCAAAGAGGTTTTTTAAAAATGGTCCAAAAACGCGATTCTAAAAGTGCCTAATAATCGATCTCCGACGGTGTCGATTTCCGAAAATATAGCACCTACGGAACTTTTGGTGGAGGGAGTTGAAAGAGGACATCAAGAAGAGGAAAAAACAGTTGGATGCACTAAAATTGGTCGAGGCGTTCTCAAGTTACAGGCGGTCAAATTTGAGAATGGAGAAAAAAGTCGTAATACTCCCACTTTTGAACATTTTTTAAGAAAATTCAGGAAAATTTTTTTGCTGTTTTTGATCGGAATGGCACATTTGCAATCCCCTAAGAACGTAACAGACTCAATTCGTATGAAGTTAACCTCCATAGAGGTTTTTTAAAAATGGTCCAAAAGCGCGATTCTAAAAGTGCCTAAAAATCGATCTCCGACGGGGTCGATATCCGAAAATATTGCACCTACGGAATTCCGGTGGGAGGAGTTGAAAGAGGACATCAAGAAGAGGAAAAAAACAGTTGGATTCCCTAAAATTGGTCGAGGCGTTCTCATGTTACAGGCGGTTAAAGTTGAGAATGGAGAAAAAAGTCGTAATACTCCCCCAGTTTGAACATTTTTTAAAAAAAGTCAGGAACATTTTTTTGCTGTTTTTGATCGGAATGGCACATCTGCAATCCCCTAAGAACGTAACAGACTCAATTCGTATGAAATAACCTGCAAAGAGGTTTTTTAAAAATGGTCCAAAAACGCGATTCTAAAAGTGCCTAATAATCGATCTCCGACGGTGTCGATTTCCGAAAATATAGCACCTACGGAACTTTTGGTGGGGGGAGTTGAAAGAGGACATCAAGAAGAGGAAAAAACAGTTGGATGCACTAAAATTGGTCGAGGCGTTCTCAAGTTAAAGGCGGTCAAATTTGAGAATGGAGAAAAAAGTCGTAATACTCCCACTTTTGAACATTTTTTAAGAAAATTCAGGAAAATTTTTTTGCCGTTTTTGATCGGAATGGAACATCTGCAATCCTCTAAGAACGTAACAGACCAATTCGTATGAAATAACCTCCAAAGAGGTTTTTTAAAAATGGTCCAAAAACGCGATTCTAAAAGTGCCTAAAAATCGATCTCCGACGGTGTCGATTTCCGAAAATATAGCAACTACGGAACTTCCGGTGGGGGGAGTTGAAAGAGGACATCAAGAAGAGGAAAAAGCAGTTCGACTCGCTAAAATTGGTCGAGGCGTTCTCAAGTTACAAGCGGTCAAAGTTGAGAATGGAGAAAAAAGTCGTAATAACGTCGTAATAATAACGCACTTTTGAACATTTTTTTAAAAAATTCAGGAAATTTTTTTTGCTGTTTTTGATCGGAATGGAACATCTGCAATCCCCTAAGAACGTAACAGACTCAATTCGTATGAAATAACCTGCAAAGAGGTTTTTTAAAAATGGTCCAAAAACGCGATTCTAAAAGTGCCTAAAAATCGACCACCGTAGGGTGCAATCTATCTCCGAAAATATTGCACCTACGGAACTTTCGGTGGTGAGAGGTGAAAGAGGACATCAAGAAGAGAAATAAACAGTTAGATTAATTACCAGTACGTAATTTGTCAATGAGTTTTGCTAATTATTATGTTACGGTTCTAGAGTCGTAAATTACCATTTTACCTTTGAAATGTTGAGTTCAAAGCAGCTGAAATTGCGGTGACACTCGGCTTATCTAACTCTAAAAAAAAAACCTATTTTAAGGCGTAAAATGTTTTTTATTACATTTTTGTTAAGTTTTTTTTGTGCTTTGATGAATGACCGCGAGTAAAATAATAATTTTTATTCAGTTGTAAAAAATGTAGTTTTCACCAAGCCACACAATACGATGTATATTAACTATCTTTTTAGCTTGAAAATTTTTTTTATTCTTGGTAATAACAGGGCCAAGTCGCATCTCATTTTCAGCTGCTTTAATCTCGGAAACTCAGTTCTATTGTCGGAATTCAGATAGTACTTTAATGAGAGCACAAATGCCCAATACACGAATAATCGCAAGGACAAGAACGGGTGGGGGAAGGACGCATACAACTTAATCGAATCAGACTAGACTCGAATAGGGACTTATAGATTCGGCCCGATTCTGCCGTTAAATATACAACAATTACGCAACTTGTATTCCCGAGGGAGTCGAGTCCGTTCTATAGGCGATTCCATTCAATTATGTCGCCTCCGGGGAGCTGTAGTCTTAGTAACTCGGGGCTTTAGCGAAATTTATATTGCTGCGTGAGCGGAATTAACGCACTATTCCAGTTGCCATTCAAAAGTCGATTCGTCAAGGGGAGGAGAGGGCCTACGTTAATAGGCGAATTATTAAGGGGCACCTGCAAGAGAAGCCTTCATTGGAGTACAATGGAGTAGCTGGAAAACTAGGTCAGTGTTTAAAATTTACACCGCAGCCCAAAGGAATTAATTATCTAGGCGCCTTATTCAGGGCTGACACGTTACTTTATGCCTTATGGTCCCATTGGCATGATGATAAGCTTTATTGCTTCGTAAATTTATTATCTTGTTTATTAGGCCTACTGAAACACTAATTCGCTCTCACCTGTTTATTTTGCTTTCTCCTTAATACATTCATTTTTCCATGGCAAAATGAAAGAACTTTTCCACTTGGAAACACTTAAGGAGTTTGTATTAGAAACTGGCTACCTAATGACTACACGTAATACTCGACTCTTAACAAGCTGAAAAGTTTTAAGCGCTTTCCAAGACGCCGGCAAACTATCGCGATCTTTGTTAATTATTATTCATGGCCCCGGCCTTGTACTACTCAACTCAAATCTTTGGATTGTGGTTTTTTGTCGAATTATAAATCATAATTCATGCCCGGGGTTGGCGGACAGGTAAATACGCTTTTCGCTTAAGCCTCCCGGAAAATAGTCCGCGCTTAAACCACTTGAACCCTTAATCTCTTTTATCGTCCGAGGGAAATGCCGGTGCAGCCAGTTTTTCAGCATTTTCCTGCGTTACTGCCTTTGCCACCGTCGACAAATTAGTCGAATTATGGAGCAGAAATATATATGCGGTGTTTATTTAAAAAAACGTCATCTAGTTGGCTGCGAAACATCAAAAAAACAACAACAAAAGTCCATTCACTTTGCTTATGTTGAAAACATTCAGTTTCTAGATGTTTATTTCTAATGAACACTCCGTACATACACACGGTCTATTAAAAATAGACCAAAGGTTGAAAAATTAAAAAAAAAATCGTTTATAATGGAAGTTAAGACATGCATAATGCATGCGGCCTCTGCTGCACAGGTAATTTGCAAAGGTAATGGATTAATTTCAACTCCGGGCAAAGGATGTGCCATATTTCGGCTATTTCAAGTGATTTGAGGATTTTGGCTTTCGTCGGCCGAGCTTTTAGACCTTCCGAGGCCTGGAATTAATTATTGAAGTTACGCTTCCCCCCCAAAAGAGTAAAAAGTTCATTTGGCTTTATGTGGGTTTATCACGCTACTTATTTATTTATTAGAACCTCCACTGTGCTGAGATTTCAGGCCGATAAGTACTTAATTAAAAACAAATTATGTTTGTTACGTTCATAGAGGATTCAAATCAACTCATTCTGATTAAAAACAGCAAAAAATAAATCATTTTTTCAAAATTGCAACCGAAAATTTTTACATTGACAGAAAAGAAAATTCCCATTGGTTCAGTAATTTTGGAGATATAAGACCCCTTCTGTTCTCGGCTTTAAGGCACATTCTTAAAAAGTTTTTTTATGCTTCTTGTTTAATTCCAATTAAACTCGTTACAATGTCCTTGTTATCAAAGAAATTGAAATCCTTCTATTCAGATCAAAAATAGCATAAAAAAATCCAGTTAAGAGCTTAAAAAAACTCCCAATAAACGGTTAAGACCTAAGCAGTTTCTCGATAGTGCTAGCAATTTTTGTGCTATCTGAATTCCGACCGCAGACTTGACTTTCTGAGATCAAAGCAGCTGAAAACGAGAAGCAACTTGACCGGGTTGTTACGAAGAATAAAAAAGGTTTTTCAGGCTAATAAGATAGGAAATACCAACCTCATCGTGGAGCTTGGCTATTGGTGATGGAACAAAATCTTTTTTTTCTGCACCTTTCTGAGAACTGAAGAACTTTGTGAAAGACAAACTTATATTTTTTCATAAAACTTTGTTCTTCTGGGAAGCTCAAATATGCGCTTGTTAGTTAGAAAAAAAACAAAAATGTCTGGATGTTGCATGCAATGTTCGTGCTATCTGAATTCCGATAACAGAACTGACTTTCTGAGTTCAAAGCAACTGAAAATGACATGCAACTTGGCCAAGTCAAAAAGATCGGGAATATAATTCTTGTATTAGTAAAAAATATAAATGCATTTATTTTTTTCAAAAAAACCTATGGGAATTATGTAGGTGATGCTGTTAATGAATATGCAATATAAGAAAAACAGAAATTTCAAGATATTGCTAGCAATGTTCGGGCTAGCTCGTGCTATCGTACTCTCCGATAATGAACATGTAGCAGAACTTCATCCACCAACTCACAGGTGGCAGCATTAGTTGCAATCTTTCATAACATCACACCGCCTTTCCTGCGACGAATTTGTCTTCAAATACAAGTTCCAACTATGAATTCTTACCCCGGCGTATAAGGCTTGTCCTAAGGGGTCTACCACGCCTTAATGACGAGTCCAAATTACCCCCGGGACGAAACGCCAACACCTCATAAATAGGTTACAACGATCTCAGATCGTCCCAGTGGTGTTACCCTGAACAACAAAAATCTTTTCTGGGAATACACTTCCCATCTATGGGTCATCATTTACGACGCCATAATTGGTGACCCTCGACAAAAGCAACACGCAATCTTCCGCGCACAAGGCCGCAACAAGGATCG
This sequence comes from Taphrorychus bicolor, assembly GCA_951812265.1. Lineage (NCBI taxonomy): Eukaryota > Metazoa > Arthropoda > Insecta > Coleoptera > Curculionidae > Taphrorychus > Taphrorychus bicolor. Next base: position 37,379,567 of record OX638304.1, read on the forward strand.
CTTCAACGCCACGAGACTACCAGAGCACCATCTCTCTTATACTCACCGCAAGCAGCATCCAGCACACTCTCTCTTCACTCACTGCAACGCGGAATAATCTCACAAGCATCATTCTCTGGTATCATTCTCGGCAATCCTGGCACATCCTTCATCACTCACCTCGCTCAAGTAACAGCAACACAACTTCGTCCTCTCAGTTCGCAAAAAAAGCCTCGCTCCTCACCTATCATACATTCTCCGTCCTCGTTGTCACTGGGAGGGGAGTATTGTGGCGGAACTTCATCCACCGATTCACAGGTGGCAGCGCCGATACTTCACCCATCGTCTCAGAGGTGGCAGCATTAGTCGAAATCCTTCATAACATCACACCGCCTTTACTGCGTCGAATTTGTCTTCAAATACAAGTTCCAACTATGAATTCTCACCCCGGCGTATTAGGCAGGGGTGTACCACGCGTTACTGACGAGTCTAAGGTAGACCCCGGGACGAAACGCCAACACCACATATATAGGTTACAACGATCTCAGATCGTCCCAGTGGTGTTACCCTGAACAACAAAAATCTTTTCTGCAAATACATTTCCCATCTATGGCTCATCATTTACGACGCCATAATTGGTGACCCTCGACAAAAGCAACACGCAATCTTCCGCGCAAAAGGCCGCAACAAGGATCGCTTCAACGCCACGAGACTACCAGAGCACCATCTCTCTCATACTCACCGCACGCAGCATCCAGCACACTCTCTCTTCACTCACTGCAACGCGGAATAATCTCACAAGCATCATTCTCTGGTACCATTCTCGGCAACCCTGGCACATCCTTCATCACTCACCTCGCTCAAGTAGCAGCAACACAACTTCGTCCTCTCAGTTCGCAAAAAAAGCCTCGCTCCTCTCCTATCATACATTCTCCGTCCTCGTTGTCACTGGGAGGGGAGTATTGTGGCGGAACTTCATCCACCGACTCACAGGTGGCAGCGCCGATACTTCACCCACCGTCTCACAGGTGGCAGCATTAGTCGAAATCCTTCATAGCATCACACCGCTTTTCCTGCGCCGAATTTGTCTTCAAATACAAGTGCCAACTATGAATTCTCACCCCGGCGTATTAGGCAGGGGTGTACCACGCCTTACTGACGAGTCTAAGGTAGACCCCGGGACGAAACGCCAACACCACATATATAGGTTACAACGATCTCAGATCGTCCCAGTGGTGTTACCCTGAACAACAAAAATCTTTTCTGCAAATACATTTCCCATCTATGGCTCATCATTTACGACGCCATAATTGGTGACCCTCGACAAAAGCAACACGCAATCTTCCGCGCAAAAGGCCGCAACAAGGATCGCTTCAACGCCACGAGACTACCAGAGCACCATCTCTCTCATACTCACCGCACGCAGCATCCAGCACACTCTCTCTTCACTCACTGCAACGCGGAATAATCTCACAAGCATCATTCTCTGGTACCATTCTCGGCAACCCTGGCACATCCTTCATCACTCACCTCGCTCAAGTAGCAGCAACACAACTTCGTCCTCTCAGTTCGCAAAAAAAGCCTCGCTCCTCTCCTATCATACATTCTCCGTCCTCGTTGTCACTGGGAGGGGAGTATTGTGGCGGAACTTCATCCACCGACTCACAGGTGGCAGCGCCGATACTTCACCCATCGTCTCAGAGGTGGCAGCATTAGTCGAAATCCTTCATAACATCACACCGCCTTTACTGCGCCGAATTTGTCTTCAAATACAAGTTCCAACTATGAATTCTCACCCCGGCGTATTAGGCAGGGGTGTACCACGCGTTACTGACGAGTCTAAGGTAGACCCCGGGACGAAACGGCAACACCACATATATAGGTTACAACGATCTCAGATCGTCCCAGTAGTGTTACCCTGAACAAGAAAAATCTTTTCTGGGAATACACTTTCCATCTATGGGTCATCATTTACGACGCCATAATTGGTGACCCTCGACAAAAGCAACACGCAATCTTCCGCGCAAAAGGCCGCAACAAGGATCGCTTCAACGCCACGAGACTACCAGAGCACCATCTCTCTCATACTCACCGCACGCAGCATCCAGCACACTCTCTCTTCACTCACTGCAACGCGGAATAATCTCACAAGCATCATTCTCTGGTACCATTCTCGGCAACCCTGGCACATCCTTCATCACTCACCTCGCTCAAGTAACAGCAACACAACTTCGTCCTCTCAGTTCGCAAAAAAAGCCTCGCTCCTCACCTATCATACATTCTCCGTCCTCGTTGTCACTGGGAGGGGAGTATTGTGGCGGAACTTCATCCACCGATTCACAGGTGGCAGCGCCGATACTTCACCTACTGACTCACAGGTGGCAGCATTAGTCGAAATCCGTCATAATATCACACCGCCTTTCCTGCGCCGAATTTGTCTTCAAATACAAGTTCCAACTATGAATTCTCATCCCTGCGTATTAGGCAGGGGTCTTCCACGCCTTACTGACGAATAATAGACAAAATAGCAAAAAAAGTTTAAATTAAAAAAAAAAAAGTAGGAAATAAGAAAAATCGACAAAAATAACAGGGGTTGTAGAAAAATAATAAAAAACATATAGTAACGGAGGAAAATAGCGAATATATGTTAAATTAAAGGTATAGAAAAAAAAACAAAACATAAAAAAAAACGGGAAAATCATAATGAGAAAAATAACACAAATAAGTTGAAATAAAAGAAAATATTAGGAAATAAAAGAATTATGATGGATAAAGAGGTAGAAATAATATTACAGCTGAAAATATCAAATATAGGAAATATGCACAAATAACACAAAATATAGAAAAAAATAAAATGGAGGCAGGGGTCTTCCACGCCTTACTGACGAATAATAGACAAAATAGCAAAAAAAGATTAAATTAAAAAAAAAAAAATAGGAAATAAGAAAAATCGACAAAAATAACAGGGGTTGTAGAAAAATAATAAAAAACATATAGTAACGGAGGAAAATAGCGAATATATGTTAAATTAAAGGTATAGAAAAAAAACAAAACAAAAAAAAAACGGGAAAATCATAATGAGAAAAATAACACAAATAAGTTGAAATAAAAGAAAATATTAGGAAATAAAAGAAATATGATGGATAAAGAGGTAGAAATAATATTACAGCTGAAAATATCAAATATAGGAAATATGCACAAATAACACAAAATATAGAAAAAAATAAAATGGAGGCAGGGATCTTCCACGCCTTACTGACGAATAATAGACAAAATAGCAAAAAAAGATTAAATTAAAAAAAAAAATAGGAAATAAGAAAAATCGACAAAAATAACAGGGGTTGTAGAAAAATAATAAAAAACATATAGTAACGGAGGAAAATAGCGAATATATGTTAAATTAAAGGTATAGAAAAAAAACAAAACAAAAAAAAACGGGAAAATCATAATGAGAAAAATAACACAAATAAGTTGAAATAAAAGAAAATATTAAGAAATAAAAGAATTATGATGGATAAAGAGGTAGAAATAATATTACAGCTGAAAATATCAAATATAGGAAATATGCACAAATAACACAAAATATAGAAAACAATTAAATGGAGGCAGGGGTCTTCCACGCCTTACTGACAAATAATAGACAAAATAGCAAAAAAAGATTAAATTAAAAAAAAATAGGAAATAAGAAAAATCGACAAAAATAACAAGGGTTGTAGAAAAATAATAAAAAACATATAGTAACGGAGGAAAATAGCGAATATATGTTAAATTAAAGGTATAGAAAAAAAACAAAACATAAAAAAAACGGGAAAATCATAATGAGAAAAATAACACAAATAAGTTGAAATAAAAGAAAATATTAGGAAATAAAAGAAATATGATGGATAAAGAGGTAGAAATAATATTACAGCTGAAAATATCAAATATAGGAAATATGCACAAATAACACAAAATATAGAAAAAAATAAAATGGAGGCAGGGGTCTTCCACGCCTTACTGACGAATAATAGACAAAATAGCAAAAAAAGATTAAATTAAAAAAAAAAAAAATAGGAAATAAGAAAAATCGACAAAAATAACAGGGGTTGTAGAAAAATAATAAAAAACATATAGTAACGGAGGAAAATAGCGAATATATGTTAAATTAAAGGTATAGAAAAAAAAACAAAACATAAAAAAAAACGGGAAAATCATAATGAGAAAAATAACACAAATAAGTTGAAATAAAAGAAAATATTAGGAAATAAAAGAATTATGATGGATAAAGAGGTAGAAATAATATTACAGCTGAAAATATCAAATATAGGAAATATGCACAAATAACACAAAATATAGAAAAAAATAAAATGGAGGCAGGGGTCTTCCACGCCTTACTGACGAATAATAGACAAAATAGCAAAAAAAGATTAAATTAAAAAAAAAAATAGGAAATAAGAAAAATCGACAAAAATAACAGGGGTTGTAGAAAAATAATAAAAAACATATCGTAACGGAGGAAAATAGCGAATATATGTTAAATTAAAGGTATAGAAAAAAAAAACAAAACATAAAAAAAAACGGGAAAATCATAATGAGAAAAATAACACAAATAAGTTGAAATAAAAGAAAATATTAGGAAATTAAAGAAATATGATGGATAAAGAGGTAGAAATAATATTACTGTGTTATAATTAGCTGAAAATATCAAATATAGGAAATATGCACAAATACCACAAAATATAGAAAAAAATAAAATGGAAAAAAAATGTAGGAAAATTCCGATAACAGAATGACTTTCTGAGTTCAAAGCAGCTGAAAATGAGATACGTCTTGGCAACTTATCATGAAAATAAAAAAGACTTTTTAATCTACAAAGATAGAAAATAAAAACTGAATCTTGTGACTTCAAAATAACATATTTTTTGGGACTTCTGGGAAGCTCAAATATGCAGTTATTTTTTAAGAAAAACATACATTTTTTAATATAATTTTATTTAATAATAAAATTTTATTCTTCCTTTAAAAAGATCCACATTTTGTGCCAAATTGACCAAAAAATGAAGAAGAGTATTACGACCAAAGAGGGGATAGCTTCCTCTTTTTTACCAATTTCCAACTTGGCAGATTGAAGTGAATCTGACGTTTTTTTGTCTTGTAACTTAGGAGATAGTTCCCCTCGGTTTTTGGGCACTTCACACACTCATTTCGATCAAAAACAACAAACAAAATTCAAAATTTTTTTAGAAAATGACTGGCGACTTTCTATGTTTGACCGCTTCTAACTTTGAAACGAGTGGACCGATTGGACTGAATCCGACGGTTTTTTATTCTGTTTGATGTCCTTTTTCACAAGTGTTTTTGTTTTTTTTTTGTTTTAACCCACCTTTAACTGACGTAGCTTCTTCAAAAATCATCAAATTAAAAAAAAAATTGTAGCGTAGTCATTTAACCAACAAGGTTTTCTTTAACGGTCGTCAACATTTTCTGCTGTTATCTTGCTCTTAATAAGGTTCCATAAATAATGACTCAGTTTGAGCCTCAAAAGTACACCTGAACTAACTTGATTCACTAATAACGTCATGAACCGATTCACCACCCAAGCTTGACCTCCCATGATGCGCATGTTTTAATTTGCGTGACAATTCACACTTGTTATGTTGAAGAGTTAAAATTTTGTGTTTCAATTTGCTGAACTTGTTCGGCGAAAAAGTTGCTAAACTTGTTCAGCAATAGAACTTGTTCCTCCACAGAATCATTCAACTTATGCACTTCTTGCTGAGTCTCCAAGCCTAAAAGAATTATTTTCTCATTTTGTTATTCACCAACAGTCTCTGAATGAGGTATGCAAACTGCAAGTGCAGCATAAAAAGTTAAAAACTTCAAAAGTTAAGGAAACTTGAAAAATCTGAAAATTATAATGAAAATGAAAAACGGATTCGAAAGAAATAGAAGCACGAATTAAAAATATTTCTACCTTTGCCAATAAACAATTTTTTTTAAAAAACGTTCTTTTTTGAACCCAAATTCTGTCAAAAAAAAAAAAAAAATACTTGGAACTTTTTTACTTCTTATCAAAACCGTATAAACAAATCGAAAATTTGGAATTCACTAATTCAAAAACACAGAAATCAATTAACATCAAAATTATAGTTTATTTTTTGAAAAAGTTTAATTTTAAGGTCAGGCATCATCAAAAAAAAATCCCATAGGTTCAGTACTTGGGAAAATAGTCCTCTTCAGTGGTTGATTTTTGACTTTTAGAACGTGCTTTGGAAAAAAAGTGGACGTAAGGGACTAAAGTAAGAGTAGATCTTCTCTCCGAAGGTCACGACTTTCTTTTCAACGAGGTGGATCATATCAATCGCACCGTTTCTATCCGAGACTAAGGAGAGAGGTCATTGAGGTCTCTAAACACGACAACAATTTCAACAGAAAGGAGGAAATTACGTTTTTAGATGACGACTGGAAGCGACTTCTACGACATACTTCAAGCGCGCCACCTCTACCACTACCCCCACTCCAGTCCCTCCACCGCAGCGCGACGGCGTGAGAATAAATACCGCGGAGCTCACCACAGTCGAATCAGTCAACGACGGGAAGCACGGGAGGTCACTTCGCCCATTGCGTCTTCGCCTTCGATAATGTCTGCTGCAGCTGTAGACGAAACGTCAGAAAAAAATTCCATTAGACCACGGCTTCAAAGCCCGGAAAAAGCCATCACAGTCTTATAAGCTATATTGTATTTCCCAGAATATTTGTGTTAATTAATTTTTCGCACTGACGTTTAAAACGAGTTATAAAAAAAAGTTATAATTTTTAAAACTCACACATGAAATGCTGCATTTTTTAAAACAGAAGGACAAATTTATTCCGAAAAAGCAAGAATATACAAAGTATTGAAACAAAAAAAATATCAAACTTTATCATTGCGCACCTTTTGAGACACTCTGTATAAGTCTTGCTCCAATTACAATAACAAACAACCTTCGAGGGTGTTCAGATGCAGGATCTTGTAAATTAAATTTTTTGGTTGGTTCTATCTACAGGGTGAAAAATAATAAGCGAGTTAAAATAATTTAAAAAATTCATAAACCGTATGGCCAAGATCCGTTTCGTTTTCGAAGTACAGTTATGAAAAATCACACATTTTGAGTGTATAATTTTTCTTTTTTTTTTCTCAATTTCCTGCTTGGAGTGAATCGAACGGTTTTTTTCCCTTTTGATGTCTTCCCACTAAACCCTGTAGCCATCTCATCAATCCAATAGTTTGAGAGATAGACCCCTTCGGTAATTCATTTTTAGGCACTTTTAAAGGTGCCTTGGAAGCATTTAGAAAAAAGTCTACTCTTGGAACTAATTTCACTCTTATTATGTTTGTTTTGTTCATAGGAAATTGAAATCGCCTTATTCCCTTTATCAAAAACAAAAAAAAATCAACATTTTTTTGAAATTGAAGGAATAAACTTTAGTTGTCTTATGTTAATTCTCTTTTTATTTTTTAATTGCAACCGCAGACGTTACATTTGTGAGCACGGTGATAAATCCGCTCAGGCAAAAGTGCGTACGTGACTTCAGTTAAAACGGTTTGAAAGTGTTTGGAGACGTGTAATAACCATTTTATTAAAGAGCTCTTCACCTGTTCACTGGTTGTGGAGTTCGTTGGTTACTTACACAACACTAATTTACTTTTTTTTATATTTTCTTTTATCGTTTCTTTCAGGGTTTTGAGGGAAAGAACAGGAAAAACGCAACTACACACACACACACACGAACTACTTAAAGCCATAGAGAACAAATAGGAAACGCTTCAGCAACATCCCGAATTTCCAGACTTATGGGGCCCGTTCCATTTATTGCGGGAGCGGGCTTTAACCAGTTTTCCGTCCGGGACGGTAAAAATGTAGCCTCGACAAACTATTCTTTACGTAAATATTTCTTCAACGTAGCCGAGGGGCACTTAGCGACGTCCGGCCTCGGACCGCGAAATATTTGTTCAGGAAACGGGGCGTAGCGCTGGCTTTCAGCACTCGCAGGCCCGCCGTTTGGTGTTCCAGGAAAAATATTATTAGTTTACCTGTCGTGCCTATGCAAATTTGTTCGGATTTGTTTGGTTTACTAAAAGCAGTTAAGCAAGAACGGAACAAACGTAAGAAAATTCATGTTTCTCCACTCTGGTCCTATAAATGGTAAACTTATGGCGTGATCAGAGTGTTTTAATAAAGGCTTCTTCCATCCTATTCGAAAGGTGAAAAGATCATACAGTCAAATTTGTCCCAAAAAAAAAAAATTTTTTTTCAAGAAAAAAAAAATTTTTTTTTCAAGAAAAAAAAAATTTTTTTTTCAAGAAAAAAAAATAAAAAAGTGTTCTAAAAAATTTTCAAACATTTTTTTAATACATATTACAAACATTTGTATAAGAAAACTTTTTTTTTATAAAAACTAAATCTAATTTAAAAAAAAAAATCATAGAAAAACATTTCTGGTCATATATTGTAACTGCTTTCCTATTCCTTCTCTCAAACACTAACATTCCGTCACAAATTCGCACCCTGTGCTGTGGGTGGGGTGAAATGGATTTGAAAACGTTATTACCGATTACGTACGTACGCCGAACACGTTCGCTGAACATATTAAACAATCCACATGTATTTTCTCATCGGCAATTTTATTATAATCAACGGACCCGAGGGATTACGAATTCGTTTTATTTGAACATGAGCAGGCAATCGGGAAAACTGAAAACAACAATTCCGAAACGTAAACACGCCAATGACCCGGCCGAGTCAGCTGGAAAATTGCATTATATCGGTATGGTATAGAGTTAGGTAGTTTTCGTTTTGGGGGGGTTCGTTTCTGCTGACCTAAAGTGTAAAGCCGAATCGACTAATGGAGTGAAGATTCTAACCTTAAGTCAATTGTGTCATGTAACATCCATGTCCATGTTATGTTCCGCAAAAAGACCTGGTAAGTCAAAGTCTAAAAAGGTGTACAAAAAAAAACTGAAAAATTAACAATATGAGTGGAGATCTCAGGTAAAGTTAGAGATAATTAAAATTTGATAACATAAATGGATTGCTGAGTTCAAGGCAGCTGAAAATGAGGTGTCACTAGGCCAGGTTATCAATAAAATTAAAAAAGTTTTTGTAAGATTAGGTGAGTTAAGATTAGGAAAAATAAGAAAATTCTAAAGTTGTATACTTATGCCGAAAAAACTTAATAATTGTCAAACTTACTGAGAAAATGAGAAAAAACCCTCTTTATGAAACTATTTAGCCAATAAAGCCCAATAGAAATTTGCTTTTCTTTAGAAATTAAGAGTATGAGTGAGTATCTCAGGTAAAGTTAGAGGTAATTAAAATCTGATAACATAAATAGATTGCTGAGTTCAAGGCATCTGAAAATGAGGTGTGACTAGGCCAGGTTATCAACACAATTAAAAAAGTTTTTTTGTAAGTTCAGGTTAATTCAGATTAGGAAAAAGTTAAAAAATCCTAAATTTATATACTTATGCGGAAAAAACTTAATAATTCTTGTCAAGCTTACTCAAAAATTGAAAAAAAAATACCAACTTTATGATGCTGTTTTTATTTAGAAATTAAAAATATGAGTTAGTATCTCAAGTAAAGGTGGAGGTAATTAAAATCTGATAACATAAATGGATTGCTGAGTTCAAAGCAGCTGAAAATGAGGTGTCACTGAGCCAGGTTATCACCGAAATTAAAAAAGTTTTTTGTAATATCAGGTTAGATCTGATTAGGAAAATCCTAAATTTATACAGTTATGCAAAAAAAACCTAATAAATTTTGGTCAAACTTAATGGAAAATTGAGAAACAATACAAATTTTATGTTACTGTTTGGCCAGTAAAGCCCAACAGAAATTTCTTTTACTTTAGAAATTAACAAAATGAGTGAGTATCTCAGGTAAAGTTAGAGGTAATTAAAATATGATAACATAAATAGATAGCTGAGGTCAAAGCAGCTGAAAATGAGTTGTCACTAGGTCAGGTTATCACCAAAATTAAAAAAGTTTTTTGTAATATCAGATTAGATCAGATTAGGAAAATCCTAAAATTATACAGTTATGCAAAAAAAATAATAATTTTTGGTCAAACTTAATGAATAATTGAGAAAAAATACCAATTTTATGTTACTATTTGGCCAGTAAAGCCCAACAGAAATTTCTTTTACTTTAGAAATTAAAAAAATGAGTGAGCATCTCGGGTAAAGTTAGAGGTAATTAAAATCTGATAACATAAATAGATTGCTGAGTTCAAATCAGCTGAAAATGAGGTGTCACTAGGTCAGGTTATCACCGAAATTAAAAAAGTTTTTTGTAAGTTCAGGTTAATTCAGATTAGGAAAAAATAGGAAAATTTAAAATTTATGTACTTATGCTGAAAAAACTTAGTAATTGATGTCAAACTTACTGAGAAAATGAGAAGAAACACCCTCTTTATGGTACTGTTTGGCTAATAAATCCCAATAGAAATTTGCTTTTCTTTAGAAATTAACAATATGAGTGAGCATCTCAGGTAAAGTTTGAGGTAATTAAAATCTGATAACATAAATGGATTGCTGAGTTTAAAGCAGCTGAAAATGAGGTGTCACTGGGTCAGGTTATCACCGAAATTAAAAGAGTTTTTTGTAATATCAGGTTAGATCAGATTAGGAAAATCCTAAATTTATACAGTTATGCAAAAAAAACTTAATAATTTTTGGTCAAACTTAATGAAAAATTGAGAAAAAATACAAATTTTATGTTACTGTTTGGCCAGTAAAGCCCAACAGAAATTTCTTTTACTTTAGAAATTAACAAAATGAGTGAGTATCTCAGGTAAAGTTAGAGGTAATTAAAATCTGATAACATAAATGGATTGCTGAGTTCAAAGCAGCTGGAAATGAGGTATCACTAGGTCAGGTTATCACCGAAATTAAAAAAGTTTTTTGTAAGTTCAGGTTAATTAAGATTAGGAAAAAATAGAAAATTTAAAATTTATGTACTTATGCTGAAAAAACTTAATAATTGATGTCAAACTTACTGAGAAAATGAGAAAAAACACCCTCTTTATGATACTGCTTGGCTAATAAATCCCAATAGAAATTTGCTTTTCTTTAGAAATTAACAATGTGAGTGAGTATCTCAAGTAAAGTTAGAGGTAATTAAAATCTGATAACATAAATGGATTGCTGAGTTTAAAGCAGCTGAAAATGAGGTGTCACTAGGTCAGGTTATAACCAAAATTAAAAAACGTTTTTTTTTTGTAAGTTCAGGTTAATTCAGATTAGGAAAAAATAGGGAAATTTAAAATTTATGTACTTATGCTGAAAAAACTTAATAATTGATGTCAAACTTACTGAGAAAATGAGATAAAACCCTCTTTATGATACTGTTTAGCCAGTAAAGCCTAATACAAATGTGCTTTCCTTTAGAAATTCACACTATGAGTGAGTATCTCAGGTAAAGTTAGAGGTAATTAAAATCTGATAACATAAATGGATTGCTGAGTTCAAAGCAGCTGAAAATGAGGTGTCACTAAGCCAGGTTATCACTGAAATTAAAAAAGTTTTTTGTAATATCAGGTTAGGGCAGATTAGGAAAATCCTAAATTTATACAGTTATGCAAAAAAAAACTTAACAATTTTTGGTCAAACTTAATGAATAATTGAAAAAAAATACCAATTTTATGTTACTATTTGGCCAGTAAAGCCCAACAGAAATTTCTTTTACTTTAGAAATTAAAAAAATGAGTGAGCATCTCGGGTAAAGTTAGAGGTAATTAAAATCTGATAACATAAATAGATTGCTGAGTTCAAATCAGCTGAAAATGAGGTGTCACTAGGTCAGGTTATCACCGAAATTAAAAAAGTTTTTTGTAAGTTCAGGTTAATTCAGATTAGGAAAAAATAGAAAATTTAAAATTTATGTACTTATGCTGAAAAAACTTAATAATTGATGTCAAACTTACTGAGAAAATGAGAAGAAACACCCTCTTTATGGTACTGTTTGGCTAATAAATCCCAATAGAAATTTGCTTTTCTTTAGAAATTAACAATATGAGTGAGCATCTCAGGTAAAGTTTGAGGTAATTAAAATCTGATAACATAAATGGATTGCTGAGTATAAAGCAGCTGAAAATGAGGTGTCACTAGGTCAGGTTATAACCGAAATTAAAAAACTTTTTTTTTGTAAGTTCAGGTTAATTCAGATTAGGAAAAAATAGGAAAATTTAAAATTTATGTACTTATGCTGAAAAAACTTAATAATTGATGTCAAACTTACTGAAAAAATGAGAAGAAACACCCTCTTTATGGTACTGTTTGGCTAATAAATCCCAATAGAAATTTGCTTTTCTTTAGAAATTAACAATATGAGTGAGCATCTCAGGTAAAGTTTGAGGTAATTAAAATCTGATAACATAAATGGATTGCTGAGTTTAAAGCAGCTGAAAATGAGGTGTCACTAGGTCAGGTTATAACCAAAACTAAAAAACGTTTTTTTGTAAGTTCAGGTGAATTCAGATTAGGAAAAAATAGGAAAATTTAAAATTTATCTACTTATGCTGAAAAAACTTAATAATTGATGTCAAACTTACTGAGAAAATGAGAAGAAACACCCTCTTTATGTTACTGTTTGGCTAATAAATCCCAATAGAAATTTGCTTTTCTTTAGAAATTAACAATATGAGTGAGCATCTCAGGTAAAGTTAAATGTAATTAAAATCTGATAACATAAATAGATAGCTGAGTTCAAAGCAGCTGAAAATGAGGTGTCACTAGGTCAGGTTATCACCGAAATTAAAAAAGTTTTTTGTAAGTTCAGGTTAATTCAGATTAGGAAAAAATAGGAAAATTAAAAATTTATGTTCTTAGGCTGAAAAAACTTAATAATTGATGTCAAACTTACTGAGAAAATGAGAAGAAACACCCTCTTTATGGTACTGTTTGGCTAATAAATCCCAATAGAAATTTGCTTTTCTTTAGAAATTAACAATATGAGTGAGCATCTCAGGTAAAGTTTGAGGTAATTAAAATCTGATAACATAAATGGATTGCTGAGTTTAAAGCAGCTGAAAATGAGGTGTCACTAGGTCAGGTTATAACCGAAATTAAAAAACGTTTTTTTTTTTTGTAAGTTCAGGTTAATTCAGATTAGGAAAAAATAGGAAAATTTAAAATTTATGTACTTATGCTGAAAAAAACTTAATAATTGATGTCAAACTTACTGAGAAAATGAGAAGAAACACCCTCTTTATGGTACTGTTTGGCTAATAAATCCCAATAGAGATTTGCTTTTCTTTAGAAATTAACAATATGAGTGAGCATCTCAGGTAAAGTTTGACGTAATTAAAATCTGATAACATAAATGGATTGCTGAGTTTAAAGCAGCTGAAAATGAGGTGTCACTTGGTCAGGTTATAACCGAAATTAAAAAACGTTTTTTTTGTAAGTTCAGGTTAATTCAGATTAGGAAAAAATAGGAAAATTTAAAATGTATGTTCTTATGCTGAAAAAACTTAATAATTGATGTCAAACTTACTGAGAAAATGAGAAGAAACACCCTCTTTATGGTACTGTTTGGCTAATAAATCCCAATAGAAATTTGCTTTTCTTTAGAAATTAACAATATGAGTGAGCATCTCAGGTAAAGTTTGAGGTAATTAAAATCTGATAACATAAATGGATTGCTGAGTTTAAAGCAGCTGAAAATGAGGTGTCACTAGGTCAGGTTATAACCGAAATTAAAAAACTTTTTTTTTTTGTAAGTTCAGGTTAATTCAGATTAGGAAAAAATAGGAAAATTTAAAATTTATGTACTTATGCTGAAAAAACTTAATAATTGATGTCAAACTTACTGAGAAAATGAGAAGAAACACCCTCTTTATGTTACTGTTTGGCTAATAAATCCCAATAGAAATTTGCTTTTCTTTAGAAATTAACAATATGAGTGAGCATCTCAGGTAAAGTTTGAGGTAATTAAAATCTGATAACATAAATGGATTGCTGAGTTTAAAGCAGCTGAAAATGAGGTGTCACTAGGTCAGGTTATAACCAAAATTAAAAAAAGTTTTTTTTTGTAAATTCAGGTTAATTCAGATTAGGAAAAAATAGGAAAATTTAAAATTTATGTACTTATGCTGAAAAAACTTAATAATTGATGTCAAACTTACTGAGAAAATGAGAAGAAACACCCTCTTTATGTTACTGTTTGGCTAATAAATCCCAATAGAAATTTGCTTTTCTTTAGAAATTAACAATATGAGTGAGCATCTCAGGTAAAGTTAGAGGTAATTAAAATCTGATAACATAAATGGATTGCTGAGTTCAAAGCAGCTGAAAATGAGGTGTTACTAAGCCAGGTTATCACCGAAATTAAAAAAGTTTTTTGTAATATCAGGTCAGATCAGAATAGGAAAATCCTAAATTTATACAGTTATGCAAAAGAAAACTTAACAATTTTTGGTCAAACTTAATGAAAAATTGAGAAAAAATACCAATTTTATGTTACTGTTTGGCCAGTAAAGCCCAACAGAAATTTCTTTTACTTTAGAAATTAACAAAATGAGTGAGCATCTCAGGTAAAGTTAGAGGTAATTAAAATTTGATAACATAAATGGATTGCTGAGTTCAAAGCAGCTGAAAATGAGGTGTCACTATGTCAGGTTATCACCGAAATTAAAAAAGTTTTTTGTAAGTTCAGGTGAGTTCACATTAAGAAAAAATAAGAAAATTCTAAATTTGTATTCTTATGCCGAAAAAACTTAATAATTGTCAAACTTACTGAGAAAATGAGAAAAAAACCCTCTTTATGACACTGTTTAGCCAATAAAGCCCAATAGAAATTTGCTTTCCTTTAGAAATTAAGAGTACGAGTGAGTATCTCAGGTAAAGTTAGAGGTAATTAAAATCTCATAACATAACTAGATTGCTGAGTTTTAAGCAGCTGAAAATGAGGTGTCATTAGGTCAGGTTATCACCGAAATTAAAAAAGTTTTTTTGGAAGTTCAGGTTAATTCAGATTAGGAAAAAATAGGAAAATTTAAAATTTATGTACCTATGCTGAAAAAACTTAACAATTGATGTCAAACTTACTGAGAAAATGAGAAGAAACACCCTCTTTATAGTACTGTTTGGCTAATAAATCCCAATAGAAATTTGTTTTCCTTTAGAAATTAAGAGTAAGTTTTTTGTAAGATCAGGCTAGTTCAAATTAGGAAAAAATAGGAAAATCGTAAATTTATATTGTTATGCAAAAAAAAACTTAATAACTTTTGGTCAAACTTAATGAAAAATTGAGAAAAAATACCAATTTTATGTTACTGTTTGGCCAGTAAAGCCCAGCAGAAATTTCTTTTACTTTAGAAATTAACAAAATGAGTGAGCATCTCAGGTAAAGTTAGAGGTAATTAAAATCTGATAACATAAATAGATTGCTGAGTTCAAAGCAGCTGAAAATGAGGTGTCACTAAGCCAGGTTATCACCGAAATTAAAAAAGTTTTTTGTAAGTTCAGGTGAGTTCAGATTAGGAAAAATTAAGAAAATTCTAAATTTGTATACTTATGCCGAAATAAATTACTACTTGATGTCAAACTTACTGAGAAAATGAGAAAAAACCCTCTTTATGATACTGTTTAGCCAGTAAAGCCTAATACAAATGTGCTTTCCTTTAGAAATTCACAGTACGAGTGAGTATCTCAGGTAAAGTTAGAGGTAATTAAAATCTGATAACATAAATGGATTGCTGAGTTCAAACCAGCTGAAAATGAGGTGTTACTAAGCCAGGTTATCACCGAAATTAAAAAAGTTTTTTGTAATATCAGGTCAGATCAGAATAGGAAAATCCTAAATTTATACAGTTATGCAAAAGAAAACTTAACAATTTTTGGTCAAACTTAATGAAAAATTGAGAAAAAATACCAATTTTATGTTACTGTTTGGCCAGTAAAGCCCAACAGAAATTTCTTTTACTTTAGAAATTAAGAAAATGAGTGAGCATCTCTGGTAAAGTTAGAGGTAATTAAAATCTGATAACATAAATAGATTTCTGAGTTCAAAGCAGCTGAAAATGAGGTGTCACTAAGCCAGGTTATCACCGAAATTAAAAAAGTTTTTTGTAATATCAGGTTAGATCAGAATAGGAAAATCCTAAATTTATACAGTTATGCAAAAGAAAACTTAACAATTTTTGGTCAAACTTAATGAAAAATTGAGAAAAAATACCAATTTTATGTTACTGTTTGGCCAGTAAAGCCCAACAGAAATTTGTTTTACTTTAGAAATTAAGAAAATGAGTGAACATCTCAGGTAAAGTTAAAAGTAATTAAAATCTGATAACATAAATAGATAGCTGAGTTCAAAGCAGCTGAAAATGAGGTGTCACTAGGTCAGGTTATCACCGAAATTAAAAAAGTTTTTTGTAGGTTCAGGTTAATTCAGATTAGAAAAAAATAGGAAAATTTAAAATTTATGTACTTATGCTGAAAAAACTTAATAATTTATGTCAAACTTACTGAGAAAATGAGAAGAGACACCCTCTGTATGGTACTGTTTGGCTAATTAATCCCAATAGAAATTTGCTTTTCTTTAGAAATTAACAATATGAGTGAGCATCTCAGGTAAAGTTTGAGGTAATTAAAATCTGATAACATAAATGGATTGCTGAGTTTAAAGCAGCTGAAAATGAGGTGTCACTAGGACAGGTTATAACCGAAATTAAAAAAAGGTTTTTTTGTAAGTTCAGGTTAATTCAGATTAGGAAAAAATAGGAAAATTAAAAATTTATGTACTTATGCTGAAAAAACTTAATAATTGATGTCAAACTTACTGAGAAAATGAGAAGAAACACCCTCTTTATGGTACTGTTGGCTAATAAATCCCAATAGAAATTTGTTTTTCTTTAGAAATTAACAATATGAGTGAGCATCTCAGGTAAAGTTTGAGGTAATTAAAATCTGATAACATAAATGGATTGCTGAGTTTAAAGCAGCTGAAAATAAGGTGTCACTAGGTCAGGTTATCACCGAAATTAAAAAAGTTTTTTGTAAGCTCAGGTTAATTCAGATTAGGAAAAAATAAGAAAATTTAAAATGTATGTACTTATGCTGAAAAAACTTAATAATTGATGTCAAACTTACTGAGAAAGTGAGAAGAAACACCCTCTTTATGGTACTGTTTGGGTAATAAATCCCAATAGAAATTTGTTTTTCTTTAGAAATTAACAATATGAGTGAGCATCTCAGGTAAAGTTAGAGGCAATTAAAATCTGATAACATAAATGGATTGCTGAGTTCAAAGCAGCTGAAAATGAGGTGTCACTAGGTCAGGTTATCACCGAAATTAAAAAAGTTTTTTGTAAGTTCAGGTTAATTCAGATTAGGAAAAAATAAGAAAATTTAAAATTTATGTACTTATACCGAAAAAACTTGATAATTGATGTCAAACTTACTGAGAAAATGAGAAGAAACACCCTCTAAATGGTACTGTTTGGCTAATAAATCCCATTAGAAATTTGTTTTTCTTTAGAAAGTAACAATATGAGTGAGCATCTCAGGTAAAGTTAGAGGCAATTAAAATCTGATAACATAAATGGATTGCTGAGTTCAAAACAGCTGAAAATGAGGTGTCACTAGGTCAGGTTATCACCGAAATTAAAAAAGTTTTTTGTAAGTTCAGGTTAATTCAGATTAGGAAAATAAGAAAATTTAAAATTTATGTACTTAAGCCGAAAAAACTTAATAATTGATGTCAAACTTACTGAGAAAATGAGAAGAAACACCCTCTTTATCATACTGTTTGGCCAATAAAGCCCAATAGAAATTTGTTTTTCTTTAGAAATTAACAATATGAGTGAGTATCTTAGGTAGAGTAAGAGGTAAATCGTAATCACCGAAATTAAAAAAGTTTTTTTTTAAGATCACATTAGTTCAGATTAGGAAAAAATAGGAAAATACTAAATTTATATACTTATGTCGAGAAAACCTAATAATTGATGTCAAATTTACTGAGAAAATGAGAAAAAATATTCTCTTTATGATACTGTTTGGCCAGTAAAGCCCAACAGAAATTTCTTTTACTTTAGAAATTAACAAAATGAGTGAGCAAGTCGGGTAAAGTTAGAGGTAATTAAAATCTGATAACATGAATAGATTGCTGAGTTCAAAGCAGCTGAAAATGAGGTGTCACTAGGTTCAGGTTATCACCGAAATTAAAAAAGTTTTTTCAAGTTCAGGTTAATTCAAAATAGGAAAAAAAAAGGAAAATTTAAAATTTATGTACTTATGCCGAAAAAACTTCATAATTGATGTCAAACTTACTGAGAAAATGAGAAGAAATACCTTCTTTATGATACTGTTTGGAAAATAAAGCCCAATAGAAATTTGTTTTTCTTTAGAAATTAACAATATGAGTGAGTATCTCAGGTAGAGTTAGAAGTAATTAAAATCTGATAACATAAATAGATTGCTGTTCAATGCAGCTGAAAATGAGGTGTCACTAGGCCAGGTTATCACCAAAATTAAAAAATTTTTTTGTAAGTTTAATTTAGTTCAGATTAGGAACAAATAGGAATATTTGAAATTTATATACCTATGCGGAAAAAACTTAATAATTGTTGTCAAACTTATTGAGAAAATGAGAAAAAATACCAACTTTATGTTACTGTTTGGCCAGTAAAGCCCAATACAAATTTGTTATTCTTTAAAAATTAACAAAATGAGTGAGTATCTGATGATGAGTTAAGATAAGAGATATAAAGATAGAGGTAATTAAAGTCTGATAACATAAATAGGTTGAGTCCTGAAAATAATGTGTCACTTGGCCAGGTTATCATCCAAGAAATGTGTTTTCAGACCGGATCAGAGAAATGTTAAGTTTGCCTTAACACTGATTATTGGCTGACAATAAGCAACCTCTTAATAATAATCTACACAAAATTATAAAAATGACTTTTCGCTAAAAACAAGAAAGAAATTACGTTCTCACATCGGATTAAAGAAAGATATGTCAAGTTTGGCTCAGTTTGTGAAAATTGACTGAATATTAGCTGACAATGAGTTTCCTTTCCATGCAACTATTCTGACTCAATAAAAAGTTTAAAAAACACCTAAATACGCCATTCCTGATCGTTGCATTGCCCCCCCCCCCCCAAATGCAATTTCCACCATCCTGCACGTAAAAGCGCTCCCGACACCGAAATCGAGTCAATTTCGACCGAATGACGCCCCCAGATAAAAAGTTCGTGCAGTTTTATCTGCACTAGTGCCCATCGGGGGCCCTACTCGTGGCCATCACATTCCCTTCGGAGTTTGTTTGGTAAATATGGATGATGGTTGGTGCCTCCTTGAACACCACCAGAAGTAGTAAACAAATTCTGCACCGGCGGACCTTCTGCGCCACGAAATCGATGCGGTGGCGCTCCCGACGCCCTCCTACAATCAGTGGCGCGCCGCATTTCCTGCCGTCCAGACGCGCCGTGACGTCACGGCGGCCAATTTCGAACACGCGAATTCGAATAGTGACTTGACTCGGTGTTGATTAAAGTGATTTTTGAAGTGACAGCTTTGGAATCTTAGCAGCGTGGTGGCATAATAAGTAAGTTTCTTAACATTTTCCTAATCCATAGGGATTCGATTCGCATATTGTTTTAGTGCCAAATTGAACGCCACTTAATCGCACAAACGGTTAGTTATTATGCATACTGTCCGGACCGATGTTGACATTGCAATTATGCTAATAGAACGAATTTGCGGCTGGCCATAATGTCCCCGCGGACAATTCAATTTCAGACTTAGATTTTATCGGATAAACCCCGCTTTTCGGGCTCGTTGAGGAACGAGATAAAGAAAATAACGTGGCCCGAAGGGGGCACACTCACACACACGTACCAAATCTGACACTTGTGCGTTCCTCAAAGGGGCTATAAGTCTCTTTGTGTTATCCCATATAAATGTTTTTGTCTCGTAGCCGGGAGGCCGACACAAGGAGAATGCGATTAATTTTTTGTTTTGGTCCTGTATATTATGGTCGAGTGTATAAGGTACGAGAAGGAGAATTAGCTACCAAGAAAATTTAGGGAAGAATTCGTTATTTCTTAGCACCAGGGCAATAACTTAAAGTTTTAGTGAGAGAGAGGTATGTCAAAATAAAAAAAAAACAAAACTAATAAATTGTAAGTTAATATACGAAATTCCTTGTCAAGAGTGGACCGGGGTATACATGGGGCAAACCAACCAATGCTTGAAATAGCAAATTAAAAGCACTTTGTGAGAAATTTTTCGTCTTCTTTTGGTAGCTTTAAGACACACACAAAAGCAGTTCATAGCTGTCTCAGATTCACTGATTTTATTCTCTAATTTAGAGCTATTTTCCATTTTTCCTAATAGCTCAAAAGTTTTCTGGTACAACAGATTAGTTCTGGTTATTGTCATGGTTTTTATACCACATTTTCTACATTGTTTTCTTTAATCACCAAGAGGAGTCAGGAAAAAGTTTTTCACATTCTCCTTCCACCCTCAAATTCTTCACATTCCGAAGCTCTCCTCTTAAACTCTCTTTCCGGGGGAAATTATCAGAATGTTTAATTCAAGTTGATCTTTCAGAGGTCGAATCAACGTCAGTCACTTCAGTTGGAGCTATTTTAGCTGGAGAAGATCTAAGGCCTCAGGCTTCGTTTGCCTAGGCCTTTTAGCAGGAACAACAGTTTGCAAAGTGGTTTTCTTTGAACTCACCTTCTAGAAGAAGATTGTCAAATGGCGTAACTAATATAGGCTTTTCAGCAGGCTGGAATTTTGCCTCTCAAGGCCATCCTCAGGCTGCAGACTGGCTCCATATGGTATAAGAGACCTCATGTCAGCATAACCAATTTTTCTTGGAGAAGTTCTCAAATTTTGTTAGAGACGCTTTCGAATTTTTCCTCGGGTCTCAGATTGTCCTCACGCTTCTTTCATTTATGCCTTTCAACAGGATCAAATGTCTCCAAAGTTTTTCTTCAAACTCGCTACTGCGTGAAGATCAGCAGCTTTAACTGATATAATTTTTCAGCGGGTTAAATATTTTTTTTAGCCTCTTAAAGTCAGCCTCAGACCTCCAATTCGTTCCATGTTCAATACGATATTTCATTTCAGCTAAAACAATTTTTGTTAGAGTTCTTTCAAATGCTCTTCTTTCAAACGCCTCTCAGCACAAAAAAGAGCTTCTACGTCGGACCGTAAGTCCATCTCCACATTTGAAGGGAGACCTCCTTTGAGCTGAATCATATTTGGTTAAAGACGGTTTTGCACAATCTCTCTCAAGCTTCAGATTGTCCTCAGGGATATTAGGCTTAAGCCTGTCAGCAGGAGCAAACTTTTTCTGAATTCTTTTTTGAATTCATTTTCTGGGTTGTATCGTTGAATTTAATAAAAAAATTGATGGCCTGAGATTGTTTTGGCCCTCTCAGGCGTCAGATTGTTTTCATGTTTGTTATTGCAGACTTTTTTCAGGTAGACCAACTTAACTTTGAAAACGCTCTTTTTCCTTTCCTCCCAATTTTTTCTTCGAAACCTTCTACTGTGTGGAAATCATCAATAGCTTTTAACTCTTATAACCTTTCAGCAGGATAAGATTTGTTTTTTTCTGGACTCTCAAAAGTGTCCCTCATTGAGGCCTCAGACCGTATTTCAGCTGAGCCAATTTTTGTTAGAGAAGGTTTTTTAAATTTTCCTCAGATTGTCCTCACGCGTGTTTTATTTAGGCCTCTCAGAAAGAACAAACTTCTCCCTCAGACCTTAGATCATCTCCACGTTCGATTGGAGACCTCTTTTGAGCCGAACCAATTCTAGTTGGAGACGGTTTTGCAAAAGGCGCTTCAAATTTTCTTCCAGGCCTCAGATTGTCCTCAGACCTCGTTTGTTTAAACCTCTCAGCAGCAACAAATTTCTCCAAAGATTATTTTCGAACTCGGAGATTATAAATAACTTATAACTGGTATAACCTTTTAGCAGGCTAAAATTCGGTTATTTCTGGCCTCTCAAAGTCATTCTCAGGCCTCAGATTGGCCCCATGTACGCGCACTTATTTCAGCTGAGTCAATTTTTGTTAGAGAATATCTTTCAAAATTTTCTTTGGGCCTCAGATTGTCCTCACGTTTTTTTTTATTTAGGCCTCTCAGCAGGAACAAACTTCTCTCTGAGACCTTAGATCATATTCACGTTTGATTGGAGAACTCTTTCGAGCTGAACCAATTCTATTGAAATGGTTTTGCAAAATCTCTCTCAAGCCCCAAGTTGTCCTCAGGGCTAAGACCTAGCTAATCTCCATTGGGAGACTTTCTTTGAGCTGACCCAATTTTAGTTGGAGACCGTTTTGCAAAATCTCTCTCAAGCCTCAAGTTGTCCTCAGGCCTATTTAATTTATGGCTTTCAGCACGAGCAAACTTTTCCTGGAGGGACTTACTCAGAAAGGGAGTTTTTTTTAAACTCCCTTTTTGAGTAAAAGTTTAACCGTTAAAATTAATAAAATAAACTGATTTAATTTGGGTATTTTGGGCTTCTCAAACTCACTCCGAGGGTTCAGATGGTTTTCATGTTTGATACTGCAGATTTTGTTTCAAGTAAACCAATTTAAATTTTTGAAAGCTCTTCAAATTTTCTTCAGACCTCGTTTGTATCAATTGTCCTCAGACCTCGCTTGTATCAACCTCTCTGCAGCACCACATTTTTCCAAAGTTTTTGTTCGAACTCAGCTTTTGCGTGGAGATTTTAAATAACCTATAACTGGTATAATCTTTCAGCAGGCTAAAACTCGGTTATTTCTGGCCTCTCAAAATCATCCTCAGGCCTCAGATTGGTTCCATGTGCGCGCACTTATTTCAGCTGAGCCAATTTTTGTTAGAGAAAATTTTTCAAAACTTTCTTCGGGCCTCAGATTATCCTCACGAGTCTTTTATTTAAGCCTCTCAGCAGGAACAAACTTCTCCTTCAGACCTTAGATCATCTCCTCGTTTGATTGGAGACCTCCTTTGAACTGGTTCAATTTTAATTGGAGACGGTTTTGCAAAACCTGTCTCAAGCCTCAAGTTGTCCTCAGGCCTATTTTATTTAGGCCTCTCAGCACGAGGAAATTTTTTCTGATTTTTTTATAAAGTCGTTTTCTGGGTAAAAGTTTAATCGTTAACTTTAATAAAATAAACTGCTGTAATTTGGGCATTTCTGGCTTCTCATAATCACTCTCAGGCCTCAGATTATTTTCATGTTTTAAGGTTTTTCAAATTTTCTTCAAAGGCACAGTTTCTCCTCAGACCTCGTTTGTTTAAACCTCTCAGCAACAACAAATTTCTCCAAAGTTTTTCTTCAAACTCAGCGTTGGCGTGGAGATTATAAATAACTTATAGCTGGTATAACTTTTCAGCAGGCTAAAATTCGGTTATTTCTGGCCTCTCAAAGTCATCCTCAGGCCTCAGATTGGCTCCATGTACGCGCACTCATTTCAGCTGAGCCAATTTTTGTTAGAGAAAGTGTTTCAAACTTTTCTTCTGGCCTCAGATTGTCCTCACACGTCTTTTATTTAGGCCTCTCAGCAGGAACAAACTTCTCCTTCAGACCTTAGATCATCTCCACGTTTGATTGGAGACCTCCTTTGAACTGGTTCAATTTTAATTGGAGACGGTTTTGCAAAATCTGTCTCAAGCCTTAAGTTGTCCTCAGGCCGATTTTATTTAGGCCTCTCAGCACGAGGAAATTTTTTCTGATTTTTTTATAAAGTCGTTTTCTGGGTAAAAGTTTAATCGTTAACTTTAATAAAATAAACTGCTGTAATTTGGGCATTTCTGGCTTCTCAAAATCACTCTCAGGCCTCAGATTATTTTCATGTTTTAAGGGTTTTCAAATTTTCTTCGAAGCCACAGATTGTCCTCAGACCTCGTTTGTATGAACCTCTCAGCAGCACCACATTTCTCCGAAATTTTTCTTTGAACTCAGCGTTGGCGTGGAGATTATAAATAACTTATAACTGGTATAACCATTTAGCAGGCTAAAATTCGGTTATTTCTGGCCTCTCAAAGTCATCCTCAGGCCTCAGATTGGCTCCATGTGCGAGCACTCATTTCAGCTAAGCCAATTTTTTTAGAGAAAGTGTTTCAAAATTTTCTTCTGGCCTCAGATTGGCCTCACACGTCTTTTATTTAGGCCTCTCAGCAGGAATAAACTTCTCCCTCAGACCTTAGATCATCTCCACGTTTGATTGGAGACCTCTTTTGAGCTGACCCAATTCTAGTAGGGATGATTTTGCAAAATTTCTGTCAAGCCTCAAGTAGTCCTCAGGCCTATTTTATTTAGGCGTCTCACCACGAGCAAATTTTCCTGATTTTTTTTTAAACTCACTTTCTGGGTAAAAGTTAATATTTAAATTTATTAAAACAAACTGCTGTAATTTGGGATTTCTGGCTTCCCAAAATCACTCTCAGGCCTCAGATTAATTTCATTACAGACCTTTTTTCATATAGACTTTTTTAAGCTTGAGAAGGCCATTCGAGTTTTCCTTCAGGCCTCAGATTGTCCTCAGGCCTTTTCGTTTCGGCTAAACCTATTTTTGTCAGAGAAAGTCTTACAAGTTCGTGTTTAAACCTCGCAGCAGCAACAAATTTCTCCAAAGTTTTTCTTCCAACTCAGCTTTTGCGTGGAGATTATAAATAATTTACAACTGGTATAACCTTTCAGCACGCTAAAATTCGGTTATTTCTGGCCTCTCAAAGTCATCCTCAGATCTCAGATTGGCTCCATGGGCGAGCACTCATTTCAGGTGAGCCAATTTTTCTTAGAGAAAATCTTTCAAAATTTTCTTCGGGCTTCAGATTGCCCTCACGAGTCTTTTATTTAGGCCTCTCAGCAGGAATAAATTTCTCCCTCAGACCTTAGATCATCTCCACGTTTAATTGGAGAGCTCTTTTGAGCTGAACCATTTCTAGTAGGGATGGTTTTGCAAAATCTGTCTCAAGCCTCAAGTAGTCCTGAGGCCTAAGATTTAGACAATCTCCACGCGGATACCTCCTTTGAGCTGGTTCAATTTTAGTTGGAGACGGTTTTGCAAAATCTGTCTCAAGCCTCAAGTAGTCCTCAGGCCTATTTTATTTAGGCGTCTCACCACGAGCAAATTTTCCTGATTTTTTTTTTAAACTCACTTTCTGGGTAAAAGTTAATCGTTAAATTTATTAAAACAAACTGCTGTAATTTGGGCATTTCTGGCTTCCCAAAATCACTCTCAGGCCTCAGATTAATTTCATCACAGACCTTTTTTTATATAGACTTTTTTAAGCTTGAGAAGGCCATTCGAGTTTTCCTTCAGGCCTCAGATTGTCCTCAGGCCTTTTTGTTTCGGCTAAACCTATTTTTGTCAGAGAAAATCTTTCAAGTTCGTTTTTAAACCTCGCAGCAGCAACAAATTGCTCCAAAGTTTTTCTTCCAACTCAGCTTTTGCGTGGAGATTATAAATAATTTACAACTGGTATAACCTTTCAGCAGGCTAAAATTCGGTTATTTCTGGCCTCTCAAAGTCATCCTCAGACCTCACTCATTTCAGCTGAGCCAATTTTTGTTAGAGAAAATCTTTCAAAATTTTCTTCAGGACGCAGATTGCCCTCACGAGTCTTTTATTTAGGCCTCTCAGCAGGAATAAATTTCTCCCTCAGACCTTAGATCATCTCCACGTTTAATTGGAGACCTCTTTTGAGCTGAACCATTTCTAGTAGGGATGGTTTTGCAAAATCTGTCTCAAGCCTCAAGTAGTCCTCAGGCCTATTTTATTTAGGCGTCTCACCACGAGCAAATTTTCCTAATTTTTTTTAAACTCACTCTCTGGGTAAAAGTTAATCGTTAAATTTAATAAAACAAACTGCTGTAATTTGGGCATTTCTGGCTTCCCAAAAACACTCTCAGGCCTCAGATTAATTTCATCACAGACCTTTTTTTCATATAGACTTTTTTAAGCTTGAGAGGGCCATTCGAGTTTTCTTTCAGGCTTCAGATTGTCCTCAGGCCTTTTCGTTTCGGCTAAACCTATTTTTGTCAGAGAAAATCTTACAAGTTCGTGTTTAAACCTCGCAGCAGCAACAAATTTCTCCAAAGTTTTTCTTCCAACTCAGCTTTTGCGCGGAGATTATAAATAATTTACAACTGGTATAACCTATCAGCAGGCTAAAATTCGGTTATTTCTGGCCTCTCAAAGTCATCCTCAGACCTCAGATTGGCTCCATGGGGAGCACTCTCAAATCTTTCACGAGTCTGTTATTTAAGCCTCTCAGCAGGAATAAACTTCTCCCTCAGACCTTAGATCATCTCCACGTTTAATTGGAGACCTCTTTTGAGCTAAACCAATTCTAGTAGGGATGGTTTTGCAAAATCTGTCTCAAGCCTCAAGTAGTCCTGAGGCCTAAGATTTAGACAATCTCCACGCGGAGACCTCCTTTGAGCTGGTTCAATTTTAGTTGGAGACGGTTTTGCAAAATGTCTCTCAAAATCGCCTCAAGTTGTCCTCAGGCCTATTTTATTTAGGCCTCTCACCACGAGGAAACTTTTTCTGATTTTTTTTAAACTCGCTTTCTATGTAAAAGTTTAATCGTTAAATTTAATAAAATAAACTGCTGTAATTTGCTCAGATTAATTAGATATTTAATATTGGAGACATTTCTCTCATATAGACGTTTTTAAGCTTGAGAAGGCCATTCAAATTTTGCTTCAGGCCTCAGATTGTCCTCAGGCCTTTTTGTTTCGACTGAACCTATTTTTGTCAGAGAAAATCTAACAAATTATGTTTCGGGCCACATATTGTCCTCACGGGTCTTTTATTTATATCTTTCAGCAGGATCAAAATTTGTCCTCTGGCTTAGACCTTAGACTATCTTCGGATTTGACTGGAGACTTTGTTGGAGAAAGTGACGGTTTTACAAAATCTCTTTCAAGCCTCAAGTTGTCCTCAGGCCTATGTTATTTATGCCTCTCAGCACGAGGAAATTTTTAATGAATTTTTTAAATTTGTTATGTGGGTAAAAGCTTAGTCGTTAAATTTAATAAAGTAAATTGCTGTAATTTGGGCATTTCTGGCTTTTCAAACTCACTCTTAAGCCTCAGTTTATTTTTATATTTGATATTGCAGATCTTTCTTCAGGTAGACTTTTCTAAGCTTGAGAAGGCCATTCGAATTTTCGTTCAGGCCTCAGATTGTCCTCAGGCCTTGTTTGTCTTTTTCATTTATGCTGAACCTATTTTTTTTTACAAATTCTCTGTGAGGCCCCCGATTGTCTTCATGCGTCTTTTATTTATACCTTTCAGCAGGAACAAACTTTGCCCTCGGACTTAGACCTTACACTATCTTCAGGTATGACTGGAGACTTTGTTGGAGCAAGTGACGGTTTTATTAAATCTCCTTCAGGCCTCAAATTGTCCTCAGACCTATTTTAGATAAGCCCTTCGGCAGGAGAACTAAACTGAACTGAACTAACCTGAATATTCCCTGAATTTTTTTCATGTGCACGTGTTCTCTTCGCGAAGCGAATCAAAGATAAATCTAATGTTTTAGGATTTTTTTTACGATAAAACCAACAAAAAAATTAATTCATTCTTAGTTCATATATTTTTTTTTTAAATAGGAGGTACCTCAAAAACTAGTAAAAACCAAATCGTAAAAAATGCGATTTTTTTCTCAAAGAAACTGATAGGAAACCGAAGTCAAAACTATTAAACGCCAAGTCAGCAGTCTCAAATATGTTTTATTATTGTTCCCGCCTACACGTTTCGCCTTAAAAAAGCAACATCAGGTCGCTACCAACACACGCGGTATTTGAGATTGCTGACTGGGGGCTCAGTAATTTCGACCTTTGAAAAAGCTATATTTCTCGGGGTCATTAAGGCTGAAAACCTGATTTTTTTTTGTAAACGATTGTCTTGTGGGTTACAAACAGTTTTAGGATATTTTGGACGTTGGAGCCAATTTTAAAGATCAACAGGATTTTTTTTTGACCAGTCCTACTAAAAATTGTAGTTTGACGATTGCAACTAACCTTTTTCCTAATTAGAATATACGGAAAGAAACAGAAATTTCTTTAAAATTTACTGAATAGTTTTCATGGCTTTTGAAAAACAGAAAACGGTCTATACAAAGAACAAAAACCTGGTAAGAAAACAGGCATAAATAAAAAATATGCGAAGTCAACAATATAATTTCATTTGCAAACTCCCATTCTTAATCGCCTTGAAAGCGTCCTAGGACAAGAAACACGTCACAAGAAATATGATTAAATTGCACCTTACTGAAAGACCGGAAGATACCTACGTGCTTTTTGCAATATAGCCTAACCTGTCAGGCAAAGTTGCCTACATATCTATCAATTATTTATTCGCAAACATTGTTCGCAAACTCTCGCCCTCGATCACTGTCAAAGTCTCTCTCGAGTTGGGGGTTAGTAAAGGAGATAATATAGAGTATGCATGTTTGTGATAGAGGTTAAGTTTTCCCTTAATCCTGAAAGAGAAAATAATTTACCAAAAAAAAAAAAGCTAAAAGGGGTCCATCTCAAGAAATAAATTGTATGTGGCGCCATCTAATTGTCCAACACTAAAGTCTCTTCTCAAAAAAAATAAAGTTAATATTTAGGAAATTTTCGCATAAATATTAACTTTCGGCCACTTGTATAATGCATCATGATTTGCACCTTAAAATATAGAACCTCTTCCTCCTTTTCCTGTCGTCACCCAAGTCTTTCAAAGAGGCCCCGAGAATACAAAGGGTGTCCCCGCTAATCCCCGCTCTCGTCCATATAAATCCCGGCAATTTCGATTGAAAAAACATGGTCCCGTGCTGCGGCCTGTGCGGGATAATCCCTTAATCCCTGCCAGCCTGCAAGGACTTTTCCTCGATATGTTCCCAATACTATTGTTTCCGCTCGGAGACTGTAATTACCCGGTGGCCTAAATATAACGCGATTTTCACCCTTCCCTCTGTTCGTGGAAAGTTTGCTCAGGGAAAATCGATTAGCGCAAGTAAATTTCTTCTTGAGACGCCGCTGCTGTCCAGGACCACTGAAGAGTGTCGTCGGGTCAGCGTAATAATGTATCTTCAAGTGACGCCTTAAGCCCATAAACGTCGGGTTTTAATGTCTTTTAAAACCCGAAAACTCTCTGGCCTGGGAGCGGAAAAATGCGGCACCAGAGCTGGATTTATCGTTTTAAACTGTTTCCCTATTGGAAATGCAATTTGTGGCAGAAATTTCATTTCACAGTTCTTTTGCGTGTGCACGTTTTTCCATTAGGTCTAAATAATCAAAATTATTCTCCAATAAATTCCTTTCTCAAACATCGTTATTTGCTGTGAACACAAAGTGCTATATACGTGTACGTTTTCTACATAAAGAGTGTAACAAAGAAGGCCTGAGGGTTTATGGCTGAAAGTAGTTGCAAGAGAGAAACTTTCCATTCGGAAATAAAAGAACGGCGCGAAAGGGCAAGATAAATTTACCCAAAGCCCGTTTTTCTTTGCCTTATTTTATTTGCGGAAGTGCTGAATCGAGTAGTTACAACTTAGAGTTTGCTTTTTACCCCTTTCCGTATACACGAAAGGGTGGCGCTATTTTTTCCTGGTCCCTGTATGGAATATTAAATGTTGCTGGCCCCGAGCAACTAAACCCATAAATCTCCCCGCTGGATCTTCCGATTGTCGAAGGTTACACGCCACGATAATTCCAAATTTATAGGTATTAAATCCATAAATCTCACTCGAGGGGCTCACGACCTGGTCGCATATTACTAAAAATGTACTTCAAACGTCAATGAAACGGGAATCGTTTTAAAATTACGAAAACGCTCCTCTGGAGCGCGCGCTAAATGAAACATATTTAAAATGCTTTAATTAAATTGCAAACACACGGCCGGAGCTGGAAAATGCCAGGGAAATTACCATTTTTCAACTGCGCGTTGCCTCATTATGCGGACGCACACACACGAAGGGCAAAAAGTCAAGTTCCAAATTAATTTCGCCTTTTTGTTCAACAGAAAAGTATCTTTTTCCCTCTGAAAATCCGCGAAGAGGCCCTATTACGAGACGTCTGACGACATAAGATCTGAAGAATATGCGCGATAAATCCGGTCAGTGGGTTTCTATAGCCAAAAGTGATGTTTTAAGGACCCAGAAGCCATTTTTATGTGTCTATAATTGCAGCCTGATTAGAATTTCCACACTGTAGGATCATATTATGTATGTTGAGAAGACAATTTTTTATAAAAAATCTGTGGCTATCGTTAATTTTGTCGTGCTGATTGAAGTCACGTACGTACTCCGATCGATCAAACGTCGCAGCTTTGTCCCTACCGAGAGGCTTCAGCTAAACGGGATAATCTGAGGTCTGAAATATTCGTCCGGTTTAAAAAAGGACTCCAGTCAAATAGAGTGATAATCCAAGACTTGAAGTTGATTATAAACGAGCAAAAAAAGACCTTAATCCTTTTGCCATGCTGATTGAGGTCGCGTACGTTCGAACGATCGATCAAACGTCGCAGCTTTGTTCCTGCCGAGAGGCTTCAGCAAAACAGGATAATCTGAGGTCTGCAAGACAGTAATCCCGTTGAAATAGGGTCTCCAATCAAATATAGTGATAATCCAACACTTGAAGGTGATGATGAACCAGCAAAAAAGACCTTAATCCTTTTGTCATTCTGATTGAAGTCGCGTACGTTCGAACGATCGATCAAACGTCGCAGCTTTGTTCCTGCCGAGAGGCTTCAGCAAAACAGGATAATCTGAGGTCTGCAAGACAGTAATCCCGTTGAAAAAAGGTCTCCAATCAAATATAGTGATAATCCAACACTTGAAGGTGATGATGAACCAGCAAAAAAGACCTTAATCCTTTTGTCATTCTGATTGAAGTCGCGTACGTTCGAACGATCGATCAAACGTCGCAGCTTTGTTCCTGCCGAGAGGCTTCAGCAAAACAGGATAATCAGAGGTCTGCAAGACAGTAATCCCGTTGAAAAAAGGTCTCCAATCAAATATAGTGATAATCCAACACTTGAAGGTGATGATGAACCAGCAAAAAAGACCTCAATCATTTTGTCATGCTGATTGAAGTCGCGTACGTTCGAACGATCGACCAAACGTCGCAGCTTTGTTCCTGCCGAGAGGCTTCAGCAAAACAGGATAATCTGAGGTCTGCAAGACAGTAATCCCGTTGAAAAAGGGTCTCCAATCAAATATAGTGATAATCCAACACTTGAGGGTGATGATGAACCAGCAAAAAAGATCTTAATCCTTTTGTCATGCAGATTGAAGTCGCGTACGTTCTAACGATCTATCAAACGTCGCAGCTTTGTTCCTGCCGAGAGGCTTCAGCAAAACAGGATAATCTGAGGTCTGCAAGACAGTAATCCCGTTGAAAAAGGGTCTCCAATCAAATATAGTGATAATCCAACACTTGAAGGTGATGATGAACCAGCAAAAAAGACCTTAATCCTTTTGTCATTCTGATTGAAGTCGCGTACGTTCGAACGATCGATCAAACGTCGCAGCTTTGTTCCTGCCGAGAGGCTTCAGCAAAACAGGATAATCAGAGGTCTGCAAGACAGTAATCCCGTTGAAAAAAGGTCTCCAATCAAATATAGTGATAATCCAACACTTGAAGGTGATGATGAACCAGCAAAAAAGACCTTAATCCTTTTGTCATTCTGATTGAAGTCGCGTACGTTCGAACGATCGATCAAACGTCGCAGCTTTGTTCCTGCCGAGAGGCTTCAGCAAAACAGGATAATCTGAGGTCTGCAAGACAGTAATCCCGTTGAAAAAAGGTCTCCAAACAAATATAGTGATAATCCAACACTTGAAGGTGATGATGAACCAGCAAAAAAGACCTCAATCATTTTGTCATGCTGATTGAAGTCGCGTACGTTCGAACGATCGATCAAACGTCGCAGCTTTGTTCCTGCCGAGAGGCTTCAGCAAAACAGGATAATCTGAGGTCTGCAAGACAGTAATCCCGTTGAAAAAAGGTCTCCAAACAAATATAGTCATAATCCAACACTTGAAGGTGATGATGAACCAGCAAAAAAGACCTCAATCATTTTGTCATGCTGATTGAAGTCGCGTACGTTCGAACGATCGATCAAACGTCGCAGCTTTGTTCCTGCCGAGAGGCTTCAGCAAAACAGGATAATCTGAGGTCTGCAAGACAGTAATCCCGTTGAAAAAAGGTCTCCAAACAAATATAGTGATAATCCAACACTTGAAGGTATGATGAACCAGCAAAAAAGACCTTAATCCTTTTGTCATTCTGATTGAAGTCGCGTACGTTCGAACGATCGATCAAACGTCGCAGCTTTGTTCCTGCCGAGAGGCTTCAGCAAAACAGGATAATCTGAGGTCTGCAAGACAGTAATCCCGTTGAAAAAAGGTCTCCAATCAAATATAGTGATAATCCAACACTTGAAGGTGATGATGAACCAGCAAAAAAGACCTCAATCATTTTGTCATGCTAATTGAAGTCGCGTACGTTCGAACGATCGATCAAACGTCGCAGCTTTGTTCCTGCCGAGAGGCTTCAGCAAAACAGGATAATCTGAAGTCTGCAAGACAGTAATCCCGTTGAAAAAAGGTCTCCAATCAAATATAGTGATAATCCAAGACTTGAAGGTGATGATGAACGAGCAAAAAAGACCTCAATCGTCAGGATAATCTGAGGTCTGCAAGATATTAATCGCATTGAAAAGAGGTCTCCAATCAAACATAGTGATAATCCAAGACTTGAAGTTCATGATGAACGAGCAAAAAAGACCTCAATCATTTTGTCATGCTGATTGAAGTCGCGTACGTGCGAACGATCGACCAAACGTCGCAGCTTTGTTCCTGCCGAGAGGCTTCAGCAAAACAGGATAATCTGAGGTCTGCAAGACAGTAATCCCGTTGAAAAAAGGTCTCCAATCAAATATAGTGATAATCCAACACTTGAAGGTGATGATGAACCAGCAAAAAAGACCTCAATCATTTTGTCATGCTAATTGAAGTCGCGTACGTTCGATCAAACGTCGCAGCTTTGTTCCTGCCGAGAGGCTTCAGCAAAACAGGATAATCTGAAGTCTGCAAGACAGTAATCCCGTTGAAAAAAGGTCTCCAATCAAATATAGTGATAATCCAACACTTGAAGGTGATGATGAACCAGCAAAAAAGACCTCAATCATTTTGTCATGCTGATTGAAGTCGCGTACGTTCGAACGATCGACCAAACGTCGCAGCTTTGTTCCTGCCGAGAGGCTTCAGCAAAACAGGATAATCTGAGGTCTGCAAGACAGTAATCCCGTTGAAAAAGGGTCTCCAATCAAATATAGTGATAATCCAACACTTGAGGGTGATGATGAACCAGCAAAAAAGATCTTAATCCTTTTGTCATGCAGATTGAAGTCGCGTACGTTCTAACGATCTATCAAACGTCGCAGCTTTGTTCCTGCCGAGAGGCTTCAGCAAAACAGGATAATCTGAGGTCTGCAAGACAGTAATCCCGTTGAAAAAAGGTCTCCAATCAAATATAGTGATAATCCAACACTTGAAGGTGATGATGAACCAGCAAAAAAGACCTCAATCATTTTGTCATGCTAATTGAAGTCGCGTACGTTCGAACGATCGATCAAACGTCGCAGCTTTGTTCCTGCCGAGAGGCTTCAGCAAAACAGGATAATCTGAAGTCTGCAAGACAGTAATCCCGTTGAAAAAAGGTCTCCAATCAAATATAGTGATAATCCAAGACTTGAAGGTGATGATGAACGAGCAAAAAAGACCTCAATCGTCAGGATAATCTGAGGTCTGCAAGATATTAATCGCATTGAAAAGAGGTCTCCAATCAAACATAGTGATAATCCAAGACTTGAAGTTCATGATGAACGAGCAAAAAAGACCTCAATCATTTTGTCATGCTGATTGAAGTCGCGTACGTGCGAACGATCGACCAAACGTCCCAGCTTTGTTCCTGCCGAAAGTCTTCAGCAAAACAGGATAATCTGAGGTCTACATGACAGTAATCCCTTTGAAAAGAGGTCTCCAATCAAATATAGTGATAATCCAAGACTTGAAGGTGATGATGAACGAACAAAAAAGACCTCAATCATTTTGTCATGCTGATTGAAGTCGCGTACGTGCGAACGATCGACCAAACGTCGCAGCTTTGTTCCTGCCGAAAGTCTTCAGCAAAACAGGATAATCTGAGTTCTGCAAGATATTAATCCCGTTGAAAAGAGGTCTCCAATCAAATATAGTGATAATCCAAGACTTGAAGGTGATGATCAACGAGCAAAAAAGACCTCAATCATTTTGTCATGCTGATTGAAGTCGCGTACGTGCGAACGATCGACCAAACGTCGCAGCTTTGTTCCTGCCGAAAGTCTTCAGCAAAACAGGATAATCTGAGGTCTACAAGACAGTAATCCCTTTGAAAAGAGGTCTCCAATCAAATATAGTGATAATCCAAGACTTGAAGGTGACGATCAACGAGCAAAAAAAACCTCAATCATTTTGTCATTCTGATTGAAGTCGCGTACGTGCGAACGATCGATCAAACGTCGCAGCTTTGTTCCTGCCGAAAGTCTTCAGCAAAACAGGATAATCTGAGGTCTACATGACAGTAATCCCTTTGAAAAGAGGTCTCCAATCAAATATAGTGATAATCCAAGACTTGAAGGTGATGATGAACGAACAAAAAAGACCTCAATCATTTTGTCATGCTGATTGAAGTCGCGTACGTGCGAACGATCGACCAAACGTCGCAGCTTTGTTCCTGCCGAAAGTCTTCAGCAAAACAGGATAATCTGAGTTCTGCAAGATATTAATCCCGTTGAAAAGAGGTCTCCAATCAAATATAGTGATAATCCAAGACTTGAAGGTGATGATCAACGAGCAAAAAAGACCTCAATCCTTTAGTCATTCTGATTGAAGTCGCGTACGTTCGAACGATAGATCAAACGTCGCAGCTTTGTTCCTGCCGAGAGGCTTCAGCAAAACAGGATAATCTGAGGTCTGCAAGACAGTAATCCCGTTGAAAAGAGGTCTCCAATCAAATATAGTGTTAATGCAACACTTGAAGGTGATGATGAACCAGCAAAAAAGACCTCAATCCTTTTGTCATTCTGATTGAAGTCGCGTACGTTCGAACGATCGATCAAACGTCGCAGCTTTGTTCCTGCCGAGAGGCTTCAGCAAAACAGGATAATCTGAGGTCTGCAAGACAGTATTCCCGTTGAAAAAAGGTCTCCAATCAAATATAGTGATAATCCAACACTTGAAGGTGATGATGAACCAGCAAAAAAGACCTCAATCCTTTTGTCATTCTGATTGAAGTCGCGTACGTTCGAACGATCGATCAAACGTCGCAGCTTTGTCCCTGCCGAGAGACTTCAGGAAAACAGGATAATCTGATGTCTGCAAGATATTAATTCCGTTGAAAAGAGGTCTCCAATCAAATATAGTGTTAATCCAACACTTGAAGGTGATGATGAACCAGCAAAAAAGACCTCAATCATTTTGTCATGCTGACTGAAATCGCGTACGTTGAGGCTTCAGCAAAACAGGATAATATGAGGTCTGCAAGACAGTAATCCCATTGAAAAGAGGTCTCCAATCAAATATAATGATAATCCAAGACTTGAAGGTGATGATGAACCAGCAAAAAAGACCTTAATCCTTTTGTCATTCTGATTGAAGTCGCGTACGTTCGAACGATCGATCAAACGTCGCAGCTTTGTTCCTGCCGAGAGGCTTCAGCAAAACAGGATAATCTGAGGTCTGCAAGACAGTAATCCCGTTGAAAAAGGGTCTCCAATCAAATATAGTGATAATCCAACACTTGAGGGTGATGATGAACCAGCAAAAAAGATCTTAATCCTTTTGTCATGCAGATTGAAGTCGCGTACGTTCGAACGATCGATCAAACGTCGCAGCTTTGTTCCTGCCGAGAGGCTTCAGCAAAACAGGATAATCTGAGGTCTGCAAGACAGTAATCCCGTTGAAAAAGGGTCTCCAATCAAATATACTGATAATCCAACACTTGAAAGTGATGATGAACGAGCAAAAAGGACCTCAATCATTTTGTCATGCTGATTGAAGTCGCGTACGCACGAAAGGTCAATCAATCGTCGCAACTTTCTCTCTAACGAGAGGCTTCAGCAAAAGAGGTCTGACGATAATCTGAAAGAAATTGGTCCTGTTGAAGATATTAATCAAACATAGTAATAATCCAAAACTTGAAGATGATGTTGAAAGACCAAACGATCAAAAAAAAAAGAACCTCACTCCAACTTGCTGGTAAACCTTCTGAAATTTTTGGCTCAAAAGGAGAATTTGAAAACAGAGAAGTTTTTTCCTGTTCAAAGGACGAGGCAAAAAACGATGCTCCAGCTAAAAAGATGCTCTAATCAAACATCTGAGGCCTGTTATAGTTGCAAGGGAATAGAACATCCCGCATTCTAGCCTCTTGTAAATACTAACTCTAAGGAAA
The DNA here is from genome assembly GCA_951812265.1 of Taphrorychus bicolor. Classification (NCBI taxonomy): domain Eukaryota; kingdom Metazoa; phylum Arthropoda; class Insecta; order Coleoptera; family Curculionidae; genus Taphrorychus; species Taphrorychus bicolor. The sequence continues at coordinate 37,416,011 of OX638304.1, forward strand.
CCTTTCAATAACCTCCGGCAAAAAGAAGAGTTTAAAACAAAACATAACAAAAAGAGGTGTGAGGGAGGGCAGGGCAATCTGAGGCCGGAAAGAAAACTTGACCCCAAAGAAAATTATTCAGCTCTTCAATCAAACATGATGGAGACAATCAAAAACCTGAGGGTGATTCTGAGAGGCCAGAAAAATCTAAATTTGACCCTCTGATAATCTTTACTCACAAGGTGGGCGCAAAGAAAGAACTTTGAAAAGTTTGTTGAAAACTTACACCTCAACTCTATCAACCGAAAAATTAAATTCACTAAGGAGATAGAAAAGTAACGACGACTACCGTTTTTGGATATTTTGGTATCAAAGAGGCCGAATGGGAAACTTGCGCATATCGTTTATAGAACACAAACTCATCGATACCTCAATAACGGATCAAATCATCATCCCAGACAGAAAAAGAGAGTCATCAAGACTCTGTCTGTGATAGCCAAGAAAATTTGTGAGCCGGCTGAATTGGAACGGGAAATAAAGCATCTGGAAAGAGCTTGGAATGGAAACAGCAATAGGAACATCTGTTTCTAAATGCAGACTGGAAGCGAGTTCTACGACATACTTCAAGTGCGCCGAAATCCCGCGCCACCACTACCCCCACTCCAGTCCCTTCACTGCTGCGCGACGACGGAGGAATAAATATCGCGGAGCTCACCACAGTTGAATCAGTCAACGTCGGGAAGCACGGGAGATCACTTCGCCCATTCCTTCATCGCCTTTATTATCAAAGTCTGTCGCAGCTGTAGACGAAACGTCAGGAAGAAATCCCATTGGACCACGACTTCAAAGCCCGGTAAACACTTTAGATGGTATTTATTTTAAATTTTAAATTAAAAGTTTGTTCCTGTTGTTGAAAGGTTTAAGCAATAGAGCCACAAGCCTCTCTATTGCACACTGAAACCTGAAGGACAATAAAAAAGACATTTTAGAACTAAAATTAAATTTTAAGGGGGATGGTTTGGTTTGAGTCAAAGACGACTGCGAGGTACTACCGTTACAATTGTCAACGTTTCAGCTCTAAAACAGAGCTATCCTCAGGAAACTTTATCTGCGTTACAATGGAAATTGCCTGTAATTATATCGTAGTAAGCAAACTTTAACATTTATCCAATCTCTCCATTTCTGTTTTAAAGCCGAAGTGTTTGTCACAGGTCAGGAAAGTTTTGTATGATTGTTGGATGTTTTGTTTCATCCACTGAAAACCTGTGTGATAAACTTCGATTATTGAAAGAGCCCTGTGGAGAGCTTTTATAAAGGTCGAAACGTTGGCTATTTCACAAACGTTAAGTGGTTTTTATGTCCTACATGCGCTATTCACTTCCATCAACTTGCTAAAATGGACCCAAAACATATTGGTTATCTGAATCTAATGTTGTATCTATGTATCTCCATATTATGTTTTAAAATAAATAATTTCGATTTATGTATCTGGAAAATGCCTTTAGAAATTTATTTTATCTATATTTGTATGTATTTTTTAAAATTATTTAGGTATAATATTTTATCTATATTTATATGATGATTTGTATGTCTATACATTTGTGTCTCAATGTTTGTACTTATGGTTTTATTTGCATTTATATGATTCATTGCGATATGTTTATCTGATTATCGGTATCTACTAGTATATCTATGTATTTTTAATTTACTTTAAATTATCTGGATTACTATACGTGCAAGTTGTCTTTAGAAATATATTTTAACTATAATTGTATGTATTTTTTTTGGTGATTTATATGTCCAGATATTTATATCTAGATATTTTGTGCTTATGATTTGTGTATCTAATTTTGTATCTAGGTATATTTAATTTATGTTTTAAAATAAATTATCTGGATTAATATATGTCGAAATTTTTTTTTTCTAAAAATTTGTATCTAGATATCTTGTTCTTATTATTTGAGTTGCATTTTTTGATTTCTTGTGGTTTTTGTATCTGATTATCCGTATCTAAGTAATCATATTATATTTTTAAGTTAATCATCTGGGTTTATGTATCTGGAAGTTAATAGTGAAAATTATATTTTATCTTTATTTGAATTTTGATTTGTATGCTTATGGATTAAGTTTAATTTATATGATTCTTTTTGATTTTCGTATCTGATTATCTGTATCTATTATTATAATATATCTATGTATTTTTAATTTATTTTAAATTATCTGGTTTGTTACCTGGAAGACTATACGTGCAAGTTGTCTTTAGAAATATATTTCAACTATACCTGTATGTATTTTTTTGTGATTTATATGCCTACAAATTTATAATAGATAACTTGTTTTTATGATTTGTTTATCCAATATTGTATCTAGGTATTTCTAATTTATGTTTTGAAATAAATTATCTGGATTAATGCATGTCGAAGTAGTCTTCAGAAACATATTTTTTCTAAAAATGTGTATCTAGATATTTTGTTCTTATGATTTGAGATGCATTTCTTGATTTCTTGTGAATTTTTTATATGATTATCGGTATCCAAGTAATAATATTATGTTTTTAAGTGAATCAACTGGGTTTTTGTATCTGGAAGTTAATAGTGGAAATAACATTTTATCTATATTTGAATTTTAATTTGCATGTATCTAGACGTTTGTGCTTTTGGCTTAAGTTTCATTTATATCATTGTGATTTTCCTGTCTGATTATCTGTATCTAATATTGTATATATGTATTTTTAATTTATTTTAAATTATCTGGTTCATTACCTCGAAGACTATACGTGCAAGTTGCCTTTAGAAACATATTTTAACTATACTTGTATGTTTTTTTTTGTGATTTATATATCTAAAAATTTATATCTAGATATTTTGTGCTTATGATTTTTGTATCTAATATTGTATCTAGGTATTTTTAATTTATGCTTTAAAGTAAATTATCTGGATTATTGTATGTAGAAGTAGTCTTCAGAAACATACTTTTTCTAAAAAATGTGTATCTAGATATCTTGTTCTTATGATTTGAGTTGCATTTTTTTATTTCTTGTGGTTTTCGTATCTGATTATCTGTATCTAATGTAATTACACATTATGTTTTTAAGTGAATCATCTGAATTTATTATCTATCTGAAAGTTGTCTTTAGAAATAGTATTTTATCTATATTTGATTTTTAAGTTTTATGTGTGAATACTAAATACCTGTATCTAGAATTTGTGCTTATGGCTTAAGTTTCAGTTATATGATTCTTTGTGATTTTCAAATCTGATTATCTATATCTATTTGAATTTTCGTATTTTTAATTTATGTTTTAAAATAAATTATCTAGATTAATGTATGCGTAGAAGTTGTGTTAAAAAATATTTTTATCTATGTAATTTTTTGTGATTTATATTATGCCTACAAATTTGGTATCTAGATATTTTGTGCTTATGATTTGAGTTATATTTTTAAGATTTTTATCCGGTTATCTGAATTTTTTAAGTTTTATTTTTTGATACATAATATATATGAAAATACATATATATTTTATATAATTTTGGTGGTTTGTATATCCAGAAATTTTATTTAGAATTTTGTGTAATCTTTTAGATATATAGATATCTTTATCAAAATATTCTGCACCTATTTTAATTTTTATTATTTTTACTTTTTTTTTAAGTAGAGACCTTACAAATAAAGGAGAAAAGTCACTAAAAATTCCAAACATTTAGCTAATATCTCTCTCTACTTTTTATGATTTTTTAAACTCAATTTAATAATAATGTATTTGTGTATTTTTCCAGTATCATTTTTTTTTAGCCAAGTCTGCTGTTGATAAAAGCATCTTTATGATTTTGAAACTTTGGTATATAGCTAGAGGTTAATTTTATATCTATGTATTTCTAATTATTTATATTTTAGAATAAACGGTGTAAAGATAATATTGAAATTCTGTATATTTATTTTATGTTTTAAGATATTTGATGATTAAAGAATCTCTTAGAAAAAGTTTACTACGCAGGCGTGTGTTAAGAGTCCTACGTTATGATAAAAACCAAAATGGACAAAAATATGGCTAAAATATAACACATCCTGTTTGTATTACTCAGTTATTATGTCGAGGATCCTGCAGGTGCCTTTGTCGATAAAATATAATTTGTTACCGATTCACTTAGAGCACTGTCAGTGGCAAGAAAATTGAACGCCAAGCCACGCAAAAAACTTATAATAAGGTTTACCTTTAGGTTGAAAGCTTTTAACCGGAAATTGAATTTCATGACGTTGTCTCTTCAATCTCGAGGAGGAAAAAATGTCCTTTTACCTGGATGAAACCCTGTAAATATTCCTAGAATCTAAATATGATTATAGACGCGAAGGGGTTTTCAACGCTGACACATCGAAGCCGTAACTCAAACGACGATTTTTTGCTCGATTTTCCGCAAATCGGGATAGTTAATGGCCTCTCCCCGGGGACCCAGATAAATGGAGGCCATTTTATTTTATTTATGCCAACGAAATCTGGATATTTACGTTCCTCCTGCTGTCCGGGAACGCCGGAGCTTCGCTGGACGGATTCCCCGACGTAAATCGTGCGGCCTTATTACAGAAATTTGCGGATTTTACGAATATGCGCGGACAAATGTTTGTTTGGATTATTTGCTCGCAGTGGCCAATTTACAAGCCAGCAAAGCGTCAATAAATGCTCCTTTTAGAGTGCACGTCAAAAGGTTCCATTATAAACATACGCCAAAAGCCAAAAAGCTAAATTTTCGCGGGTCGTAAAAACTTTGAGAGAGAAGGCTCGACGAGAAGCCTAAGTTTCGATAATAAGGCCCTAACGATAAGGGATGAGAAGAGGCAAACTTTTGACAAGAATTATTGTTTGCTTTTAAGCGGAAAGATATGTTTCCGCCCGAAGGCTGCACAACCCTCCATCGAAGCAACACAGCGAACCCTTAATGAAAGGGCGCCCCAAATACTTAAAACAGATTTCAAGAGTTTTGTTAATGTATCCGACGATGCCGAGCGCCATCTGTCGGCTGTGGGTTTCTCGCTAATTCTCTCTACAAAAAAAAATTACGTGAACGTAATTCTTCTTCGCCCGTCATTCCCTGCGTCCGACCTCATATTTCAGGGAAAAGGGGAAAAGAAGGATTGGCCAAAAACTAATTAGTTGAATCGTTCGCGGTCCACCGATCACGAAAAGAGGCTCAGGGGATAATGGAATTATGAATCATTCCAGCGGATGGGTTGTTCCATCAATTTTGGCGCGAATATTAATAATAAACATTGTCACTTTCAGTCTCAACGATACGCCAACCTTCTTCACTCTTAACCTTAATCGCTTAATGGTAAACAGTCTTCTGCAAGACAACTTTATTACAATATCATGTTAGTTTAAGTCGGCGAGGCTAATGCCACAAAGAGAATGGACGGAAAGCCGCAAAGAGCGTCTAACAAAGAATTTCTCATTGAATATGACGAGGATGTTCCCAGTTAGATTAGGTGACTTTGTCCTAAAAATATGAGAATTTTTCCTTTCGTTTAATAAAGTTCTCTTTTATTATGCTTTGGCAGAGCTTCTCTTTCTCTGTTATAAATGTATGCGTAATCATTTTATCAGTCTGTACAGTTATCAACTATTCAGCACTTGTAGGGAATATTCTATCATTTGCTCTATGCCGTTAAGTAAAATTTTATGCCTTAAATTCTCTTATGGAAATGTAAAAAAAGCTCTTAATGAGGTCGTTTCCGCGTTGTCTATCTACTTACGTAGGGTGATGTGCATTTCTCATACCGTTAAAAGAAAGTGGTAAATAAATATACTTAAGCCCAAATCACACCGAAGGTGATATAGTAGAGCCCTTCAAAAAAATTTGGTCTTAATCATCGACTATGTAGAATCGAGCTTAGATTCTCCTATGGAAATTTACATGTAAAAATTACTCACAGTGATCCCGTTCCCTCGCTGACTCTCTACTCACGTAGGATGATGTGCAATCCCGAACACGACGTAAGTGAAGTGGCAAAAAAAACTAAACGACATCTAAGGTGTTAAATATATGACATATTCCTTGCTCGTCTCAGAAGAGCACAGGTGGGTTTCTTCCCGAACAACTGCACTAAAATTGAATCGAAAAAGCTCGTAAAACGATCATTACAACTGCATAATCCCACTAGAGCCCCCCTATATCCACCATCGATCACACAGGATTTAGCGAAACGTCCTCAACCGTATTGTGCACGACGTACACCGTTCATCCTTTGGCGAATTTTATTCGCCATAAAAACCGATACAGTTCCTTTGAATATTATATATAGAGTTTGACGTCACACACTTTCTGCTTTAGCAAAAAAATCCAATATGTCGAAGATAAGAGTCGATTTATTGTAAGACGTGTGCGACAAAGAAGAGGTCGTGGAAGTAGAATGGCACCGCTCGCGTTCCTAAAAATGGCATTTTCCCTTCTCTTCGACATTCGGACAATGGACCATTGAAGCTAAGGATTCACTGCAAACATTTAGGTTGCGTTTGATAATACACGGTGTCTCTATAAGAGCAGTGTGGTCATTCTTTTCGTATGTCTGCCGAAGGAAACCGGCCATAAAAAGCGCAATTTGGCCGTTTTATATAGTCGATAGTTAAGTCCAGATTTTTCGAAGAAATTTTATCTAGCAAAATAGGACACAGTCAGGAATATGTGCCTCAGACCAGGCTGAAGTTAGATTCAGATTTAGATTCAATATTCAGAGTTTTACAACGGACCAGATAAGTACTGAACATGATCAAAAAAAATTATATTAATGGGTTCTGACAAAATACCACGCAGGCATATGCACTTTTCACACCCTACTAACGAATAAACTTGTTAGGGGTGAAATCTACCCCCTCTTGGAAAAGCAATAAAATTAAAAAATATGCAAACCTGACGTTGTGCAGTACTCTAATAAGGAGAAGGAGGGAGGTCGAGATTCACTTTGAGAGTGAGATTTATTCGAAAAAACTTCGTGGGAGGGTAGAAATTAGCCCCACCCCGAAAACCAATAAAACTCAAGATAGCGCAAACCTGACGTTGTGCACTATTTTAGTAAAGAGAGCGAGGGAGGCCTAGATGCACATTATAACACTCTATGTGAGATTCATTCGAAATAACTTTGTGGGGGGGGGGGGGGGGTAAAATTACCCCCACCCTGAAATAAAACTCAAACTAACCTGACGCTGTGCACTATTCTAGTAAAGAAAGGGAGGGGGCCTAGGTGCACTTTATAACACTCTATGCAAGACTCATTCGAAATAACTTCGTGAGGGTAGAAATTACCCCCATCCCGAAAAGCAATAAAATTCAAAATAGCGCAAACCTGACGTTGTGCGCTATTCTGGTAAAGAGCAAGAGGGAGGGCTAGATGCACTTTATAACTCGCTATGCAAGATTCATTCGAAATAGCTTCGTGAGGGTAGAAATTACCCCCACCCCGAAAAAAAAATAAAACTCAAAATAGCGCAAACATGACGTTGTGCACTATTCAAGTAAAGAGTAGGAGGGAGGCCTAGATGCACTTTATAACACCCTATATGAGATTCATTCGAAATAACTTCGTGAGGGTAGAAATTACCCCCATCCCAAAAAGAAGTAAAACCCAAATTAGCGCAAACCTGACGTTGTGCACTGTTCTAGTAAACACTAAGAGGGAGGCCTAGATGCACTTTATAACACTCTATTCAAGATTCATTCGAAATAACTCTGTGAGGGTAGAAACTACCCCCACCCCGAAAAGCAATAAAACTCAAAATAGGTCAAACCTGACGTTGTACACTATTCTAGTAAAGAGTAGGAGGGAGGCCTAAATAAACCTTATAACACTCTATGTGGGATTCATTCGAAATAACTTCGTGAGGGTAAAAATTACCCTCAACCTGAAAAGAAATAAAACTCAAAATAGCGCAAACCTGACGTTGTGCACTATTGTAGTAAAGAGTAGGAGGGAGGCCTAGATGCCCTTTATAACACCCTATATGAGATTCATTCGAAATACCTTCACAAGGGTAGAAATTACCCCCATCCCGAAAAGAAATAAAACTCAAAATAGCGAAAACCTGACGTTGTTCACTATTTTAGTAAAGACTAAGAGGGATACCTAGATGCACTTTATAACACTCTATGCAAGATTCATTCGAAATAACTTCGTGAGGGTAGAAATTACCCCCACCCCGAAAAAAAAATAAAACTCAAAATAGCGCAAACCTGACGTTGTGCACTATTGTAGTAAAGAGTAGGAGGGAGGCCTAGATGCACTTTATAACACCCTATATGAGATTCATTCGAAATACCTTCACAAGGGTAGAAATTACCCCCATCCCGAAAAGAAATAAAACTCAAAATAGCGAAAACCTGACGTTGTGCACTATTTTAGTAAAGACTAAGAGGGATACCTAGATGCACTTTATAACACTCTATGCAAGATTCATTCGAAATAACTTCGTGAGGGTAGAAATAACCCCCACCCCGAAAAAAAAATAAAACTCAAAATAGCGCAAACCTGACGTTGTGCACTATTCAAGTAAAGAGCAGGAGGGAGGCCTAGATGCACTTTATAACACCCTATATGAGATTCATTCGAAATAACTAACGTGAGGGTAGTCGAGCCGACCTATCGCCCAATGAAGTAGAGATGCTATAACTACCTACCTAATTTTTTTCTCTCTGTTGAGTTCATCTACGCGTAGCTTACAGGGTGTCCCATGAGTACATAACAATTTTTCGGGAACGTATAGGGCGTAATAACGTTAATTTAATTTTTTTTCCTAACGTCACTCGTAATGTGACATAGGTCCTCAGATACGTACGTTGCAATCAATTTAAAGTTGTTTACAATTCTTGGCCGTAAGTTTTGAACCACTTTGTATTTATATTGGGACGATTTTCTGGTGTAATGTTTTACCGAAACAATAACCATTATTCGCCACTAAACTGGCAAAAAAATTTTTAGGTTTGCGCTGTTTTAAGTTTTATTGCTTTTCGGGGTGGGGGTAATTTCTATCCCCCACGAAGTTATTTTGAATAAATCCCACATATAGTGTTATAAAGTGCATCTAGGCCACCCTCCTACTCTTTACTAGAATAGTGCACAACGTCAGGTTTGCGCTATTTTGAGTTTTATTTTCTATTATCTCGGGGTGGTTTCGGTGGTCTCGGGGTCTATTACTCGGGGTGGGGGTAATTTCTACCCCCACGAAGTTATTTCGAATGAATCTCATATAGGGTGTTATAAAGTGCATCTAGGCCTCCCTCCTACTGTTTACTAGAATAGTGCACAACGGCAGGTTTGCGCTATTTTGAGTTTTATTTCTTTTCGGGGTGGGGGTAGTTTCCACCCTCACGAAGCTATTTCGAATGAATCTCATATAGGGTGTTATAAAGTGCATCTAGGCCTCCCTCCCACTCTTTACTAGAATAGTGCACAACGTCAGGTTTGCACTATTTTGAGTTTTATTTCTTTTCGGGGTGGGGGTAATTTCTACCCTCACGAAGCTATTTCGAATGAATCTTGCATAGGGTGTCATAAAGTGCATCTAGGTATCCCTCTTAGTCTTTACTAAAATAGTGCACAACGCCAGGTTTGCGCTATTTTGAGTTTTATTTCTTTTCGGGATGGGGGTAATTTCTACCCTCATGGAGGTATTTCGAATGAATCTCATATAGGGTGTTATAAAGTGCATCTAGGCCTCCCTCCCACTCTTTACTAGAATAGTGCACAACGTCAGGTTTGCGCTATTTTGAGTTTTATTTTTTTTTGGGGTGGGGGTAATTTCTACCCTCACGAAGTTATTTCGAATGAATCTTGCATAGAGTGTTATAAAGTGCATCTAGGCCTCCCTCTAAGTGTTTACTAGAACAGTGCACAACGTCAGGTTTGCGCTAATTTGGGTTTTATTTCTTTTTGGGATGGGGGTAATTTCTACCCTCACGAAGTTATTTCGAATGAATCTCATATAGGGTGTTATAAAGTGCGTCTAGGCCTCCCTCCTACTCTTTACTTGAATAGTGCACAACGTCATGTTTGCGCTATTTTGAGTTTTATTTTTTTTCGGGGTGGGGGTAATTTCTACCCTCACGATGCTATTTCGAATGAATCTTGCATAGGGTGTGATAAAGTGCATCTATGTATCCCTCTTAGTCTTTATTAAAATAGTGCACAACGCCAGGTTTGCGCTATTTTGAGTTTTATTTCTTTTCGGGATGGGGGTAATTTCTACCCTCATGGAGGTATTTCGAATGAATCTCATATCGGGTGTTATAAAGTGCATCTAGGCCTCCCTCCTACTCTTTACTTGAATAGTGTACAACGTCAGGTTTGCGCTATTTTGAGTTTTATTTTTTTTTGGGGTGGGGGTAATTTCTACCCTCACGAAGTTATTTCGAATGAATCTTGCATAGAGTGTTATAAAGTGCATCTAGGCCTCCCTCTTAGTCTTTACTAAAATAGTGCACAACTCCAGGTTTGCGCTATTTTGAGTTTTATTTCTTTTCGGGATGGGGGTAATTTCTACCCTCGTGGAGGTATTTCGAATGAATCTCACACAGGGTGTTATAATGTGCATCTAGGCCTCCCTCCTACTCTTACTGGAATAGTGCACAACGCCAGGTTTGCGCTAATTTGGGTTTTATTTCTTTTCGGGGTGGGGGTGATTTCTACCCTCACGAAGTTATTTCGAATGAATCTCATAAAGTGTGTTATAAAGTGCATCTTGGCCTCCCTCCTGCTCTTTACTTGAATAGTGCACAACGCCAGGTTTGCGCTATTTTGAGTTTTATTTCTTTTCGGGATGGGGGTAATTTCTACCCTCATGGAGGTATTTCGAATGAATCTCATATAGGGTGTTATAAAGTGCATCTAGGCCTCCCTCCTACTCTTTACTAGAATAGTGCACAACGTCAGGTTTGCACTATTTTGAGTTTTATTTCTTTGCGGGGTGGGGGTAATTTCTACCCTCACGAAGTTATTTCGAATGAATCTTGCATAGAGTGTTATAAAGTGCATCTAGGTATCCCTCTTAGTATTTACTAAAATAGTGCACAACGCCAGGTTTGCGCTATTTTGAGTTTTATTTCTTTTCGGGATGGGGGTAATTTCTACCCTCGTGGAGGTATTTCGAATGAATCTCACACAGGGTGTTATAAAGTGCATCTAGGCCTCCCTCTTAGTGTTTACTAGAACAGTGCACAACGTCAGGTTTGCGCTAATTTGAGTTTTATTTGTTTTCGGGGTGGGGCTAATTTCTACCCCCCAAGAAGTTATTTCGAATAAATCTCTATCAAAGTGCATCTGGACCTCCCTCCTTCTCATTACTAGAGTACTGCACAATGTCAGGTTTGCAGAATTTTTAATTTTATTGGTGTTGGTGAAGTTAGCGGGATTAGGACAAATAATGCACCTCTTCTTTATTTGAAAATGGCCGACGTTTCGACTATTTATTTAGTCTTCATCAGGTCTAAAACCAATAAGTTCAATAGTAACAAATCCCTGGGCCCAACATAAAATTGTAAATAATGCTTGTTCAAATGTGGAACGTAAATTCCTATACATCGATTACATATATCAAATTTTAAAAATTTTAAAAATGTTTTAAACACTAAAAAATAAAAATATTAAATATACAGACAAACTGTAGACAACTACAAGAATTGTCGGTATTTGTCAATTGTTAATTCTTGTAGTTGTCTACAGTGTTTGACAAACTGTAGACAACTACAAGAATTGTCGGTATTTGTCAATTGTTAATTCTTGTAGTTGTCTACAGTTTGTCTGTATATTTAATATTTTTATTTTTTTGTGTTTAAAACATTTTTTAAATATATATGTAATGGATGTATAGGAATTTACGTTCCACATTTGAACAAGCATTATTTACAATTTTATGTTGGGCCCAGGGATTTGTTACTATTGAACTTATTGGTTTTAGCCCTGATGAAGACTAAATAAATAGTCGAAACGTCGGCCATTTTCAAATAAAGAAGAGGTGCATTATTTGTCCTAATCCCGCTAACTTCACCAACACCTTATAACTTAAGGACGCTAATTACAACAATGAATTTAATTTTATTGTTTTTCCAAGAGGGGGTAGATTTCACCCCTAACGAGTTTATTCGTTAGTAAGGTGTGAAAAGTGCATATTCCTGCGTGGTATTTTGTCAGAACCCATTTAAATATTTTTTTTTATCATGTTCAGTACTTATCTGGTCCGTTGTAAAAATCTGAATATTGAATCTAAATCTGAATCTAACTTCAGCCTGGTGTGCCTCAGTGAGAGTATCATAAATAGTCGGGTTTGTTTACTTTCAACATTCCAATTCGATGCGCGCCACAAAAAATTGCCTCCTAGTCGGGTATTCGATGAAAACATGCTACATGCACTTATCTGTGATACAAAAGATTTCTGTTCCACTTTTATAACTAGAAGTCTTACATATGCCACAATATCTCACCATAATGATAAAATCTTTAATAAAACCCCAAAAAGTCGCACAAAACGTTCGCAAGCACTGACTCAACTGCAAGCACAAAGGAAACACGTTTTGACGTTTTGTGGTTGACATCAGTTCAATGAAGTTGACACACACAATGAATTGACAGCTCTGTTGCCAAGTCGTCAATTAAGAAGATTTTCTACCTATGTTTTGATCGTGCTGTACGGCTACACAACATATAAACATATGGGTTGTTTAGTTGGACCTTGAGAGCGGGCAACATCGCACCGAACCTTTAGAAATGATGCCAGAGAAAATTTTGTAAATAAAGGACTCTAGTTAATTCCTCCTCTGTGAGACAGGCCAAGGAAATCTACCCTAAACCGGATAGATCGAAGGCCTCGTGGCTTCTTGGGAGAAGCCGGCAGTGTCTGGGAGACCTTATAGGAATCCTTACTGGACATTGCACACTAAACAAGCACATGCACCTCCTAGGAATTGCTGAGAGTCCACTCAGTACCCATTGTGGGGCAGGGGAAGAGTCGTCATACCACTCTCTGGGAGTGCGCCATAGATGGGCGCGACTGCGTCATAGGACACTTGGAGCCGCTTTTCTTCATCGAGAGGAGCTTTCGACTCTGAAATGGGACGGGATACTTTTCTTCATTAGAGGACACCCCCTGGTGGAGTAGGGATGGGTGGACCGGGGAAAGGGCCTCTAAGGCCTAGTCTACCTAGGCCTATTCTCTACTCTACTTAGCAAATTTCTGTATATTTAGTTGTTATCTAAAATGTATCGGTACGTTGTAAGGACAATTAAAAAGTTATAAGGACTCTTAAAGGTTAACCCTTGTATTTTTAAGGGTCCGTGCTACTTTTTTAGCTAAGAATTTAAACATAAATTAAGAGTCTTAAGACAGACTTGAATTTTCACTAGTGTTCAAAACTCTTGCCTAATTTCTATATAAAGTGTCAAAGATAACAGTGAAGACCTGGTCAACCTAAGTTATAAGGCCTCTTAAAAGTACACTTCTGAATTTTTAAGGGTCTTTATACATTCTTTTTGTTAATTTAGTGAATTAAACATCAACAGGACCCTCAGATTCTTAGCTAACAAGTCCTTTTTTTCTTTCAAAATTCTTGCCTAATTTTTATCTAAAAATCAACAACAACGTTAAAGGTTCAGTGATAAACCTGATAACAAGCCTTAGAGATTCATTCTTAAATTCGTAAAGTCCTTATAACAATTTTAGCTGAGAGTTTAAAAGCAAATTAAGAGTCTTAAGGTAGGTATGAAATATATGAAAATGTTAAGTTTTTTTTGTTATTTTACTGAAGGAATTTACATCAGGAAACTCAATACTCAGTTAACAAATCTCTTTGCAATTCAATCGATTCTTGTCTAATTTGTATCTAAAATGTCAACAATAACAACAAAGACTGCGAAGGCTTTCACAGTCAGTAAAAATATAACCTAAAGTGTTTTCCGGGCTTTGAAGCCGCGGTCCAATGGACGTTTTGTCTACAGCTGCGGCGACTTTATCAATGGGCGAAGTGATCTCCCGTGCTTCCCGACGTTGACTGACTCGACTGTGGTGAGCTCCGTGATATTTATTCCCCTGCCGTCGCGCTGCGGTGGAGGGACTGGGGTGGGGGTAGCGGTGGCGTGGAGTTTCGGCGCACTTGAAGTATGTCGTAGAGCTCGCTTCCAGTCTGCATTTAGAAACATAATTTTCTCTTTCCTCTCGAAGTGGTTGTCGTGTTTAAAGATCTCAATGGCCTCTCTCGTCAGTCTCGGATAAAAACACAGCGATTGGTATGAGATATCCACTTCGTTGAAAAGGATGTCGCGACCTTCGAAGAGAGCGTGTTTTGCTACTGCTGACTTTTGTGTTTCTCTCAGCCTGCAACTCCTCTTGTGTTCCGTAATCCTTGTGTTGACACTGCGTTTTGTGGTGCCAATGTACTCCGAGCCACAGCTGCATGGAACTCGGCAAACTCCGGGTGCTGATAGGGGGTCTTTGGGCGATCTCAAGCTCTGTTGTATTGTGCGAGTGGGTTTAAAGACAGTGTTAACATTGTGCTTTTCTAAGAGCCTGCCTATCCTGTCTGTTACTTTGTGGATATATGGTAGACTAGTCCATCCGCGCTTTTCTTCATCTTCTCGCGTTGTTCCTTCCTGGCGCTCTACATTCCTGGGAAGGACCCTCGCCGCATTCTGGACAGAGCCAGCCATGGACTTATTCGGTCCCAAATCATCTACCACAGATGGAAAAAATCACACCTCCTGGACGATATCCTACATACGTTTGAAGAAATCAAGGAATTTACAATGGAGAAAGTCCACACATCCATTTTCCCAACAATAGATAATTCATGCATCGAACTGTCAGAGAAGCTGGCCAAAAAGCAAAATGACAAGCCTGTGAAGCTTCAAAGAAACGAGACAACAATCGACCACCACCAGCAAGGCCAGAGGACAATAGATAGATAGATAGATACATTTATTTGGCTACGTTACACATTAAACTTCTGTTTGTAGCAAGTCAACTATTGCTTAAAAAAAGTGATTTTATTTTTTATTTAAACTGAGAGTCTGTAAGATCACTCAGCTCCGAAGGAATCTTGTTGTAAATAGTCAAATCTAGTATTCAACCCATAAATAAATGACTAGATAGACTCTCTCTCTCTCTTTTTGTAAATTTCCAGCAGCGAGTGGTACATATACACGGATTGTACATATACCCTGATTAAGTAGTCCCGACAGGACTCTCTATGACCTAGACGCAGGATCAATCTAATGGCTCTCTTCTGCATTCGGAACACACGAGAAACATGACTGGATGCATCCCAAACAGTGATGCCATACTGCATTCTAGAGTGGCATAGTGCGAAGTAAGCATCTCTGATCGCAATAAAATCAAGTAACCTAACGTAAACGCAAAGCGAACAAAGCTTCAATGTGAGTTTTCCAGCGAAGACGGCTGTCAAGAATTATACCCAATAGACTGACACTGTCATCACCAGAAGCAGAAGGAGAGAAAATCAATCTTTGAGTTTTCTCGTTGTTAAGTAATATATTGTGAGCCTCAAACCATTCACCTGTCCGATTCTCGGCTGCGGACGAAACAGTTTCGAGGTTAGGCAGGGAAGACCCCCTGCAAACAATAGTCGTATCATCAGCAAACAATGAGCATTCAATAGGCTCAATAAAATCCGGAAAATCGTTAATAAATATATATTAAAAATAACAAAAGACTCAAGACAAACCCAACCTGAAAACACAGTGAACGATCTGCTAAATACGAACTGAAGAAGCGTAAGGTCACATCCCGGTGAAGGATTCGCGACAACTTTCTAAGCAACAACTGGTGATTAACGCAGTCAAATGCCCTAGACAAGTCGAAGAGCGATAGCGAAACATAACCACCGCTCTCCAACGCCCATCAATGACCAAGTAGGTAGGTGTGGGAGAGTGTATACTTCGTGCAATTTTCTTTTAAAATCCTTTGTTGGCGGACCGGTTTCGACAAAAAGGCCATCATCAGCGCCCAAAAATTCGTCAAAAGAAGGGAAGCCAAGGGCGAGGAGTCATCGCGCCAAGGTACCTCATAAATGCCAGTCAATCTCAGGCAGTCAATTTAAAACTAAACCATTGGGAACGTCAACAAAACATGAAAAGACACTAACAGACCACACGTAACAGGCACGAAATTTAAAACATGTTAAAATTGTTAAAACTTAAAAACTTTTAGGATGATTTATGTTGTGTGTTTTAATTGAATTAATTTTGAAAACCGTGACCTCCTTGTTGGTGTGTGACTTGGATCATCAATGACCAAGGGCAAGAGACCCCCAAGGGCAAGAGATCCTCCTGGCAAAAAAAACCCCTTGCCTCTTGCTGAAAAAATTAAACACTAATTAAGAAATCTAGCAAGACTTCCCTCAAAATAGATTCAAATATTTTTTTGAATAAGGGTATATATCAGAGTCAACATATCATCGACCATCTTGAGTTCCACTGAGAAGAAAAACTGCTGAGCAAAGGATTGAACTTTGCAATTGCTCCAAAGTCAACTCCAGTGATTGACGTAATAAGTGCTATAGAATCAACGACACTCCAGGGGCCGGAGAGGGAGAAGAACTCAAGTGGAAAGTCAGAACGCTATTGGACAAACCACAACACCCACAGAGAAATATCACAAAAGAAGAGGACTTAGCCACGAGGAAACTGCAAAGGGACAATCAATCAAGATCCATGACAATCAATCAATCACAAATCCTGTAGATTTGCCCTAAAAATATATGGACGTCCAATTCCTGAAGGTCTCTCACTCCACACCATAATAAACCACCGCATTTCTATGGGTTACCTAAAATTCACAAAACAACTGTGCCCCTAAGGCCAATCACAAGCTCTAGAGACTGTGATCATCCAACCTTTGGTTGGAAAAACAACCTCCTTTGTACAAAATTCTGAACTCTTTGTTAGTATTTTCAAGCACTTAGGGGCGAATTCAGAGATTATGCTAAATCGGCACTCATCTCACTCTCAGATTTCCCTTAAAGCCCGCTCAAATTAGGGTTACCTTAAATCCACCTCACTACCTGTATTCAAATGACCAGTTTCAATGAGGACCTAATTTGAGTGTAAGTGAAGAAAAAGATAAATTGAACCTAACATTCAAATGTTTTATGATCATTTCAGCCGTCCGCTCTGCGAGTATTTCTATCCTTTACTTTCTCAATAAAAAAATAAGGTTAAGAATTCGCTCAGAGCTGGGGTATGAAAATCCATATTCCAAATGTTCGTTCAACAACATTTCGAGTAAGAATATGAGCAGTTTTATAACGCTGTTCTTCCCTAGTTGTTGGTTCCAACAATGGAGTTTATACATGCTTGTTTTTGCATAGGCGCTATCACCCAATAGAATCCCTGGTAAATTGCCAGATTCGAAACGGTTAAGAACTGAACGACTGTTAAACATTCTACTATCATGTGCAGAACTAGGCCAAGGTATAACTCAATCCATTATTTGGCACTTGCCACCAGCAACCACTTGCATATTTAAAGACATCCAGCCTTTTCTGTTTCTATATAATTCCGCATTTGGTCCCCCTGGGCTTTTAATTTCAATATGCATGCCATCCACACTTTCTATCACCCCAGGAAATCTTCCAATTTGATAAAAGTCTTTTTTCAACTGGGTAAAACCATTGGCATGCTCTGGAAATTTTAGAAATCTTGATAGATTTCTTGCTAGCCTCTCACTAACTTTACTAACTATTCTACAAACAGATGATTGGTTAACTGTAGTAATATCACTACACACTCTCTGAACACACTCTCTGAACACAACACAAAATATGATCTTGTTTGAACTGGTAATATAGCTTTTATTATTTATAATCCTGTACGCACTAGGTAGCATCCTGTTGCAAAAAGACGTAAGCCCATATACAGATTTGTAGCACTGGGAATTGGCAGTCCACGACTATCATTTTGCATATTTGGGTCTGGATACATTAATGGTTTTATTATGTTCTCAATTGCATCTCTTGAAAATCGAACGCGTTGTAATAGTTCATTATTGCAATACTTCTCAATACGTTTCTGGTGATAAAATAAGGGATTGAAAAAAATAGTTTACTAATATCCTATAGATTTAAAATAATTAATTATGCACCTTGGTATGGAAAGGTAGTATGTGGGAAATTAGTGTAAACTCAAAAATAAAAATGTAAATTGCAGTGTTAGGAGTTCCAAATCAATTTGCACCAAATATGCACAGTTGCTCTAAAGTTCGCTATGAAATGACAATGGTCACTACCTGCGCTTTGAGGATCAAGCGTCGTCAATGTCTTTGTATGAATTAAGGAAAAAATGTGTTTAAACCACAATATCATTGGATGAAGGCCGATTTAAATACAATCGCACATTATTTAAAACTGAAAACAAAAAAAAATAAGTGAAAGAACAATCGTCAAGTTTCAGCATCTATGCAGAGCTGCTCTAAAACGTCCTGTAAGGTAACAATGATCATTAATCCTGTTTTACTATCAGTAGATGTATCCTAATAAAGCTGGCGAGAGGAAGGCGACAGAAAAGTGCGAGGGAAACTGTGCTTAAATGAACTAACCTGATCCTGTCAGAACCAACCTGTATAAAGTTCCTGTCACCTCATATTGGTATCATGTATGTTTGAGTATCACTGCCTGTTTTTGTATAAATTTAGCATTAAGTGAAAATTCCTTTAAACTTTTAGTTTAGAGCCTCAAGATAAGAATATTTAAGTATTGCAAGAACATAAGATTTAAGAATTTTAGCCTCGAATCTCCCGTAATTAAGATCATTTTCTTTAAGTTCCCCTTCTTTTTGACCTAAAAATTAAATTTCCCGAATTATGTTGCTGTTTGTAATCCGACTGACCTGTACTCTCATTTTCAATGTGGTCAAGGTTTCAAAGTGCCTCAATTGAATGTCTGAACCACATTAGGGGACAGTTAGAGAGGGTTGAGTCTGTGATGAGTTTTAGTGAACGTTTAGGGAGATTTCTGAATCTGGCCCTTAGAATTAGGTGATAAGGACACATTTGTGAGTTTCGATGTAGAAAGCCTTTACACCAACGTGCCATTGGAGGAGTCGTTGGAAATCGTCAAGGTCAGGCTGAAGGCGTATGCATCTTTGAAGCAGAGAACATCACTGCCTGTGGAGGGGGTGAAGGACCTATTGCACTACTGCCTCAAAGGCTCATACAAGATTAAAGATCAGTTTTTTGAGCAGGATTATGGCAAGCAATTATGGCAAATATTTACATGAGTGTTTAAAGTACTTGCCATTGAAAAAGCTACGCATAAACCCAAAGTCTGGCTTCGGTATGGCGATGACACTTTTATTGTGTGGGACGGTATAAAACCAACTATAAAATTCACAATGGGAACTGAAAATAACTACTGCCTGCCATTTCTGGATGTACTGATCCGTAAATCGGAGGGTCATATAAGAACTTCTGTTTACCGTTATTAAAACTTTATATAGGCGCATCGTAACAATATGCAGCAACAAAGAATCCATAAATTTGGAACTTCAGAATATTAAACAGGATTTGATGCAAAATGGTTATTCGGAGAAGACTATCTTGAGGACTTTCAGGACATTCTTACTATATCAGACATAAAAGGAACTGCAGAGAAACTTCGACGCATCGCAGTATAACATACGAACGTTTTTCAAAACTGAAAATACGGGGTGTGCGTTATAAAACTTCATCTAACAGGCTATGAAATTTTGACAGAAAAGGATGACATAGTCAAAATAAATGGATTTTGTTTCTCCATACTTTTCTTTTGACATTTCACTGCCAACTAGATGAAGTTTTATAATGAACACCCCTTACATTAAGAAGCGTACTTTCTAAAACCAAACCGGAAAATTCAAATCAGCAAAAAGATTGTATATATCACATCCCACGTGAGTGTGGCATGTCGTACATAGGAGAAACCAAGCGTCCATTGCATGTAAGAGTTCAGGAACACAAAACTCATACGATAAGAGCAGAAACATCAAAATCGAGAACTGCAAATCACGCTTGGTCCGAACACCTTAATATTAAGTGGTTGGAAGCCACAACTGTGCATAAGGGAAAAGCACTGGAAGAAACGAAAGTTTAAGGAAGCAGTGGAAACAATGAGGGCGTCTTTAGTAAACCAAGTTGCGACGTCTCTTCGGTGTGGCATCCGTTGATACGGCGGACAAGTGCTGGTCGCTTTACGCGCGACGGTGGCGACGATCCGGCCAACAGGAATGGTGGGCGTGATTAGCTGTGTTAGTACATAAGCAAGTAGCCTCGAGCTTAATGCTTAGTGCACTTGAAAACGAGCAGAGTGCAACTGCTTGAAACGTCGTGTAAAAAAACTCAATAAAGACAATGGAAATCCAAGATGTTTCTCTTAATAGTACATCATTGTCTACCACCTTTAAACAAACTCCCCTTTTCTATCTGTGATGATGATTTGATCCGTTATTGAGAGTAGTTAAACAAAGCGTGTATCGGGCCACTTTAAGTGGACTAGAAACATCCATGGGCTTCATACGGATCGTCACTCGAAGTCGCTGGAAGCTGGCCTTGAAAATCGCGAGCCGTGCGACCTTGAAAAGCGACAGATGATACACCCACCTTGACGCCCACCATGACCTCGAAAATCGCAACCCTGAAGCGAAACCTTGACGAGTCACACGAGGTGGCTAGTTAATCAAAGCGGGTATCAGGACAATCCAAGGACTGTCTTCCACCTTAACCATGACAAGCGCTTGGTTGTGACCTCGAAAATCGCAACGACGGGTCCACGCTAGTCACTGACCTTGAACGCCGGCGATGCGCGCAACCTTGAGCGCCCGCCTGTGGGTTTCATGCCCTTGGGACTTTATTCCACCTCAGCCCTGACGAGCTCTTGGGGGGTGACCTCCAGAATCGCAACAAACGTCCGAATTGAGTGCCTCTCGTATGCGCTGGCGTCAGACCTTGAGCTCACCCTCCAGCCCATTTATAAGTAGGAGCCGAGCACTTATAATCGCAAAGATGTCTTCGCGGGTCAGTGTGTGTTGGTTTTCTGTGTGGTGCGCAAGCTTCCCATTCGGCCTCCTTGATACCAAAACATCCAAAAACGGTAGGCGTCCTTTCTTTTCTATCTCCATAGTGAATTGAATTTTTGGGTTGATGGAGACAAGGCGAGATGCAGGATTGAACAAACACAAAAAGTCAGCAGATGACGCTTCAAAAGTCACGACATCCTTTTCAGCGAGGTGATCTTATATTAATTGCAGCGTTTCTATCCGAGACTAACGAGAAAGAGACAACAATTTCAACAGGATGGTGGAAATTTCATTTTCATATGCAGACTGGAAGGGGAGTCGAATCAGTCAACGTCGTGAAACACGGGAAACGACTTCACCCAGTGCCTCATCGCCTTTGATAATATCTGCCGCAGCTGTCAGGAAGACATTCCATTGGATCACGGTTTCAAAGCCCGGAAAGCACTTTAGGTAGAAAAGAATTATAGGGACTCTTAAAGATTCACTCTTAAAAATGTAAGGCCCCCATAACTTTTTAGCTAAGAGTTTAAATGCAAACTAATGCAGGCACGAAGTCGACGATTCTTATCCAATTTGTATCTAAAATGTCAACAATAATAACAAAAATTCACTGAAAAACCTGGGGAAAAGTTATAGGACTCTTAAAGGATTCATTCTTGAATTTCTAAAGGTCCCGAAAACTTTTTTAGCAAAAGCAAACTGTGAGCCTTGAGACAGACTTGAAGTCTTCGATAATGGCATATAGTTGTTGGGATTACTTGTTAATTTGTGGTATTAAATAACAATAAAAATTCACTAGTTAACCTAAGATATAGGGCCTCTTAAAGATTAACTTTTGCTTTTGCAAGAGTCCTTATTTATTTTTTTTTGTTAATTTAGTGAATTAAATGCCATTAAGAGACAAGTCTCTTTGAAATTCAAAATTCTAGTCTAATTTCTTATCTAAAAGTCAACAAATAGTTTTTTCTAAAAGTCAACAAATAACGTTAAAAATGAGAAACTTGACAAGTTATAGAGGCTCTTGAATTTTTAAGAGTCCCTATAATATTTTTATCTGAGAATTTAAAAGCAAACTAAGAGTCTTAGAGCAGGCATGAGGTCTTCGAAAATATTGTTTTACGGAAGTAAATGTCATCAACAACCTCAATAATCAGTTAACAAATCTCTATGCAATTAAAAATTCTTGTCTAATTTGTATCTAAAATTTCAACAGTAATTCACTAACAAACCTAAAAACAAGTTATACGAATTCTTAAAGATTCACACTTGCACAGCTTAGTTTAGGTGTTATGATTAAGTTTATTTACTCCCTTTATATTTAATAAATTCAAGAAATTATCTGATGATTATGATCTCATATTCAAAGAAAAGCCGTCGTAACAAAATCTAAAAATAGCCCAGACTACAGTTTTATTAATCCAGATAATCAGGCGTTGGTATGCGACTGTATTTCTTGGCTCACTTTTGATTGGCTAACTTCCCTCTGGGAAGCGAACGAAAATGCATAAATGCGTTTGTTCACCGGGATGAATGAGAGTTCAAGTTCAGATTTTGTAGGTGAAACATCGTCGTCTCTCGAACGAAAAATATCGATTGAAATGTATATGTTTCAGTAGATCAAAAGGTTGGCTGAACAAAAAAACAAACCAGATTCTCAAAATTCAGACTTTGATTCTCTGGCCAAGCTAGAAACTTTATGTTTTATGAGATTCATTTCAATTTTTGGTGATAATCTTGTAGAAATTATTGATATTTTTTGCAAATATATCATTCACTAATAGCTTTACCACTATACCAGGATGACCCCTGCAAACATGGAGCAGTTAAAATTGAAATCGATTAACTTTGACTTGAATGGTGTTACAGAGGAATGCGAATCAGCTTTGTCAGCACCTGTGATACTGAGCTTTAGGTATTATTTTGGGCTCTCTTTTAAAAAAATATAATTGTTTTTTTTGTTCATCTGAATATAAGAAATAAATTGCTCATCGTTCTACACGAGTAGATAGGCAACGAGAGCCACTAAGAGCAATTTTTACATGTATATTTCCATAAGGTCCATGCTGCACAAAACTTTACTCAAACCAGAAATAAAAAGCGAACACTTAAGAAAATTCCTTTACGGGCTCTAATTAAGTTAAGCACGCAATTTATCCTAGAGGGCGCTAAAAGCCGGGCGAGTGTGAACCGAGATAATAAAGACAAAATATTTGTCGAGCGCTCAAATGAATTAAGCGAAGGATTAGTCTTATTGAAATCCTTATAATTCTACAAATGAGTTATTTTAGATTTAAGGAGGCAATTCTGCCGCCTCGATAATTTCAAAAGGGAGAAAGATAAACAAAACGCGGTCCCAGAGGCAGTAAAAACATTTTCTAATCTCGAAAATATGCCCTGCGGCATCGGTTTTATTGCGGCTCATAAAATGCCGGGGACCTCCGAATTAACCTCAAAATGCCTCGATTTCCTAGGGGTGTTTGATAGTAGCACTCTCGTTTCGACTCATGTGGACATACAAATTTGCACGACGCAAAAAAGGTTTTTGCGAAACAAACATTTTATTTGCTTTAGGACGGATTGCTCCCATTCGATACGTGAGGGACCTCTCACGAAAGACAAACGAAATCAATTTTTCCAATCCGGCAAAATTGAGTAACTAAATAAAGCGTTTTCTATTTTCCTAGTGACAATATTTTAAAATTACGACCATAAAAGCAAATTGGGACATAAAGTGTAGACAAAGACGCCGAGAGGCCCGGATTAAACAATGCGGATTTCATCGATTTTATTGCCGACCGGATTTCGACGTGTGTTTCAATATTTTCAGCACGAAAACAGACGTTTGTTTTTGAGTAAGTATAAAAGTTCAAAATTTGAAAAGTTTTCTGATAGAGCCGCTTGCTTTAACAATTGTTTGTTTAGTACTATGCAGTATGATCAGCACAAAGAGCCCTTAGTGCCGACCGATTTTAGCAGGCTAAATGCTTCTTTCACTCATGTCTAACTTTAATATTGTTACGATCGCAGCAACGCCGCATGGGAGGCGGGGCAACGCATGGGAGCGTGTTGGTTGGTGGAGCTTCGCGACCTATCCGCGCTGCGTCATGGCTGACACGAGTGATTTATTGCTCGTCTGGCTTAATCTAGAAGGCAGTTGTTTACAACCGTTTTTTTTTATATGAGATTATTCAAGAATTCTTATAAAGAACTTTCTAGGTTTTTCTGTAATTTTAGGATTGTATATAAAAGGCGCATAGAGCGCCCGAGTAGAGTAGTCTTATTTTAATCGAGCTATAAGTAAGCTAAAGTACGAAGCGATATTTAGAAGGCTATAAAGTATTAAGTAGTGAGTTATTTAGTAGTCGAATTGTACCTGTGTATATTTGTGGAATAAATAAATAGTGTTTTCGTATTAAATCGTTACACTGGAATTATGAACCCCGAGTTCGCAACAATTGGTGTCAGAAGTGCGATTCCAGTGGGAATTTGAGGACTAATATTGCTGAACTGTAAGTGAGTGCTTCATTGCCGGACATTACGTGTTTATGCCAGTGACCAGAAGCCAGCATCAAGCGATGGAGGGTCAACTTGCCGCCCTGCTGTCCCTTATGCAACAACAAAAAGAGGAGCAGGAAAAACGTTACAAGGAACAAAAAGAGGAGCAGGAAAAACGTTATAAAGAACAAAAAGAAGAACAAGAAAGGCGTGATCAAGTACAGGAGCGACGTTATCTGGAGCAGAAGGAAGAGCTGGAAAAACGTGATCAAATTCAGGAGCGCCGTTATCTAGAACAAAAAGAAGAGCAGGAAAAACGTGATCAAGTGCAAGAGCGACGTCATCAACAATTCAAAGAAGAACTAATGAGCCATCTCGCAGTCAGGGAGCAACAGTTGGAAGAAAGAATAATGCAATCCGTTAATGAATCCGTTAACGAAGGACTCGAAGCTGTCAACCAGAGGGTTCTCGAGCTAGAAAAGAAATTCCGGGAACAACTTGAGGACGACAACGTGTCTGCAGAGAGTTTTAGCACAGCCAACGCTAAAATTAAGCCTCCTGATTATGACGGTACTACGGCCTGGGAAATCTATAAAACCCAATTTGAGGCAGCTGCAAAAGCTAATGGCTGGTCCGAGCCCCAGAAAGCTACATCATTAGTGGTAGCACTTCGTGGAAAAGCGGCTGAGTTACTCCAATCTCTGTCGGCAGCGGATCAAAGTAATTATGCGGCTTTAGTACACACTCTGCAACTACGATTTGGGAATGAGCACAAAGAAACCGTATTCCAGGCCCAGCTGAGGATGAGACAGCAAAAGTCAGGTGAATCCTTACAAGAATTTGAGGCGGACATAGACAGACTCATTCACCTGGCATATCCATCGGCCCCTGAATCTTTTCAAATGCAATTTGCCGCCGAAAGGTTCATTGAGGGAGTTCGCGATAGTGACATGAGATACCACTTACGTCTTGTAAGGCCCAAGAATATCAGCGAGGCACTAGTTCGGGCACTGGAATTCGAGGCGTCACGAGTGTCATCTAATTCATCGCCACGCGTACGAATGGCAACTTGCGGTGAAGAGGAGAATACGTCTATGGCTGAATCCATGGCCAGTTTACATAAAGCGATGAAAGATATGGCAGTCAGTATGCAAGCCCTGTTAGAAAGAACTCCTCGATCAACAGACAATCGGGGCATAAAATGTTTTAACTGCGGCAGACTGGGTCACATCAAGAGTAACTGCCGTAATAGGGCAAGAAGTCCGTCGCCGTCGTTTAGAAGACCAAGCGGCGACCAAGACCGCCCTAAGTCCCAGGAAAACTAATTCCGGTCAATGCAAGGGGGCAATTGACCGGGGCCGCTAAGACCCCCAGGATCTTTAAAGTCAATAATTTGGGTGGCAAAAGTCTCACAGTGGCCGGACGCATTAAAGGACAGAAGATCCAGATTACCATCGATACAGGAGCAGATGTGACCATTGTAAGGCCAGATAAACTTTTCGGATATACCATACAACCATTGCCCAACCCTATTATGTTAAAATCAGTCACTGGAGAATCTTGCCCTATAGACGGAGAAGCCGATGTCACCATCATTATTGGAGAAAGACTTGAAGTTCGGCATAAAGTGTTGGTTGCCAGGATCAAAGACGAGTTTATTTTGGGAATGGATCTCATCAGGAAACATGGATTCTCCTATGATCACAAACAGAATATTCTCACGTTTGGAGATGAGGAGTTTGCATTAACCAATGGAAATGTGGAAACTAGTATCCGTCTACTGGTGGTGGAAGATGTAAAAATTCCTCCAAATTCAGAACAAATTATCACAGTGACATCTGAAAATGATCCTGGGTGGTCCATAGGACTTATAGAACCTAACCTGGATTTGACGACTGAAATCATGGTAGCCCGAACTTTGACCGACACGAAGAAGACTATGCCAGTACGAGTTGCCAATATTGGAGAAAGGACCATCAAGCTAAAAGAAGGGACAGTTCTTGCCAATTATGAGCCTGTACAATGGGTATGCAATTGTGTCGAAGCAGAGACATCCAAAATTATATCTTCTAACCAAGCTTCTCCAGAAGTTATTGATGCTTTTAAGCGACAGTGGAGTCACCTGTCCAAGGAACAACTTCAGTCTGCTATAAAATTTGCCATGGATGAATCTGATATGTTTAACTTCAAGAGCAACGACAGTCAAACCGATTTAGTTGTCCATAAGATCAACACAGGAGATGCCCAGCCAATACGACAACATCCACGAAGGGTTCCTCTGGCCAAACAACAGGAAGTTAACAGTTTGCTGAATGAAATGTTAAAGGAGGGCGTCATAGAAGAATCATCTAGTCCATGGTCGTCGCCTGTGGTTCTTGTTAAGAAGAAAGATGGTTCAACGCGGTTCTGTGTTGACTACAGGAAACTTAATGATGTAACCAAGAAAGACAGCTACCCATTGCCACGTATAGACGACACCTTAGCAACTTTATCGGGATCAAAGTGGTTTTCCACTCTAGATTTAAAAAGTGGGTACTGGCAAGTAAAGATTGCTCCCGAAGACAAAGAAAAGACTGCATTTTCTACTGGTTCTGGACTATACCAATTCACTGTTATGCCTTTTGGATTGTGCAATGCTCCATCAACTTTCGAGCGACTAATGGAACTTGTCTTGAGGGGGCTGACTTGGAAAACTTGCCTGGTATACTTAGATGACATAATTGTCATGGGACGTGATTTCGACGAGCACTTGAAGAATTTAAGAGAAATCTTCAACAAGTTACGGAATGCTCACCTGAAGTTAAACTACAAGAAATGCAGCCTGTTCCAGAAGCAAGTCGAGTACTTGGGGCATACTATCTCAGAACAAGGCATTAAAACTAGCCATAGTAAAATATCTGCCATTAAAGATTGGCCAGTTCCCCGAGACAAACACGAAGTAAGGAGCTTTTTGGGACTATGTACTTACTACAGGAGATTTGTAGAGGGATTTGCCGACATCGCAAAACCGCTGCACAAATTAACGGAAAAGAAAACACCGTTCTTGTGGAACCACGAATGCAGTCAGGCGTTTGCAAGGCTTAAAGCTGCCCTCTGTTCTAGTCCGATCTTGGCTTACCCTATAAAGGACGGACTCTTTATTTTGGACACGGATGCAAGTAACTGTGGTCTAGGTGCAGTACTCTCTCAAGGACAAAACGGGCAAGAGAAGGTCATTGAATACTACAGTAAGACTTTAAATAAGCCAGAAATAAACTATTGCGTCACTAGAAAGGAACTGTTGGCCATCGTTAAAGCAGTCGAACATTACCATCGCTACTTATATGGAAAAAGGTTCCTGATTAGGACTGACCATGGAGCCTTAAAATGGTTATTACAGATGAAGAACTCTGAAGGTCAAATAGCCAGATGGATAGAGCGCCTGCAGCAGTACGATTTCCAAATTGAACATCGACCAGGAAGGTCTCACGGAAATGCCGATGCATTGTCTAGGCGGCCTTGTAAAGAAGATTGTCGGCATTGTCAAAGAACTGAGCAGCGTGAGGGACTTCCTTTGGTAAGGAGAACGTCGGTAGAAATAAACGATGGCTGGACCACACAGACCCTTCGAAAAGAACAAATGAATGATCCAGATATTGGACTCATCCTCTCTGCAAAGACTGACGACAAGAGACCAGAATGGCAAGAAATTGCTGGTAAAAGTCCAAACCTGAAGGCGCTATGGGCCCAGTGGCACTCTCTTAAAATAGAAAATGGATTACTGAAGAGAGTGTGGGAGAGTCCGGATGGCAAGACCGTAGTCAGTCAGTTGGTTGTTCCTGGAAGCAGAAAATCGGACGTACTACAGGAAATGCACGACGGAACCAGTGGAGGTCATTTTGGGGTCAATAAAACCTTGGCCAAAATTAAAGAGCGGTTCTACTGGGTGAATTATCATGAAGACGTCGAATCTTGGTGCCGCAAGTGCAAAGTTTGTTGTGCCACAAAAGGACCTCGAACAAGATCACGCGGCCGAATGGTGCAGTACACTGTAGGTGCTCCATTCGAGAGGGTAGCAATTGATGTCGCGGGACCGTTTCCTCAGACTGAGTCGGGCAATAAATACATCTTGGTCGCCATGGATTACTTCACTAAATGGCCTGAAGCATACGCCCTGCCTAATCAAGAAGCAACGACTGTGGCAACGGTGCTAGTAAATGAAATGTTCTGCAGATTTGGAGTCCCTCTCGAACTTCATTCTGATCAGGGCCGAAATTTTGAATCGGCTGTTTTCCAGAAGGTCATGGAACTTCTCGGAATTCGCAAGACCAGGACAACTCCTTTGCATCCACAGTCGGATGGGATGGTAGAGAGATTTAATCGGACCATGGAACATTACCTGTCTAAAATGGTGGCAGATCATCAGCGTGATTGGGACCAACATCTACCTCTCATGTTGATGGCATATCGAGGCTCTACGCATGAAGCCACTGGTTATACTCCGGCGAAAGTGATGTTCGGGAGGGAAATGAGGCTTCCTGCGGATTTGATGTATGGAACACCAGAAAAAGAGTCGCTCAGCTCTGAGAATTTTGTGGAGGAGCTTAAGGAGAGGCTGAACAATGTTCATGAGCAAGTCAGGAATAAACTGCGGGTATCCAGTGATCGAGCCAAAGCAAGATATGACTTACTAGCTAACTCCCGCGGCTTCCAGGATGGTGATTTGGTGTGGCTATACAATCCGAGGCGAAAGGTGGGGAAGTCGCCCAAACTTAGCCAAAATTGGGAAGGACCTTATACAATTATAAAGAAGATTAATGATGTGGTGTATAGGCTCCAGCGGACCCCTAGGTCAAAGATGAAGGTCGTTCATTTGGATCGATTAGCACGATACCATGGAACTCTATCTGTTCGGGCCGAACAGACTTAGGAGGAGGGCAATGTTACGATCGCAGCAACGCCGCATGGGAGGCGGGGCAACGCATGGGAGCGTGTTGGTTGGTGGAGCTTCGCGACCTATCCGCGCTGCGTCATGGCTGACACGAGTGATTTATTGCTCGTCTGCCTTAATCTAGAAGGCAGTTGTTTACAACCGTTTTTTTTTTATATGAGATTATTCAAGAATTCTTATAAAGAACTTTCTAGGTTTTTCTGTAATTTTAGGATTTGTATATAAAAGGCGCATAGAGCGCCCGAGTAGAGTAGTCTTATTTTAATCGAGCTATAAGTAAGCTAAAGTACGAAGCGATATTTAGAAGGCTATAAAGTATTAAGTAGTGAGTTATTTAGTAGTCGAATTGTACCTGTGTATATTTGTGGAATAAATAAATAGTGTTTTCGTATTAAATCGTTACACTGGAATTATGAACCCCGAGTTCGCAACAATATTACTGTTTATATATCTCGTGTTTGGTAAAAGTTTTAAAAGGTTCTTTGATTGGCTTGGTTTGATAACTCTTTCAACTTGGACAATTTGCTAGGTCGCGCAACAAGAGAGCTATAAATCTATTCTTCTTACATGACACATCGACGACGATCTAGATCTCTTCTGAATCGAAGTATAATAATCGCTGTCAAGGGATTTACACTCCTCTGTCTCAACAATCACACAGAACCCTTAGGAATCACCTCTGGTCAACACAACAATTCCAAACTCCTCCTATACCTATATTGTAAGTCTCAAACAAAGAAACACACCGTTTTTCCATCGTTATCAATGCATCCGCATAATGCACTGTAATGATATATCTTAGAAAGCGCACTGCAGTGACGTCACTCCCAGGGTATATAATCAGGAGAATCGGTCCATCCTTTACAGTCTAGTCACAGATTACTTAACAATGGTTAGCGTTCTTGCTCCTTGCCTACCTAGTTATATTCAAGGTAAATGCAAGTTAACCATAATTAACTGCTGAGACTTCAGTCTCATTATTATAAACAACAACGTTGCATTTCCCACAGGAACTCTTCGTATAAATGTATTGTTCAAGCTGTAAAACAGTTAGTTGTATTGTAGCCGCCTTTAGGGCATAATAAATATTTTTTTTAAAAAAGAATAATCTTCGAACCGTTATTCTAACTGGCGCAGTCGGTAGGATATTTCGTCGACGATCCTTCGTATCGGTTCGTGTTAACGATTTACGGCGTTTTCCGAAAAATTTGTGTGCCCAAAGGACTACGTGCAACTCAACCAGGCCAGGGCAGAGGACAAGAATCGCCGAAACCCATTGGTGCGAGTCAGCGGGACAAGAATCGCCCAACGACCCATAAGTAGCCAGGGAGAAGCAATTTTCCTATTGAACCTAGCAGTAAGGAAACAAGGAATGATATTCAAAGCGATTATTTTTGGATCACTGTAAGTGAACATATTGATTTATTGATTGCTTATATCTCGTAAAACTTAGAGGAACCCTTCATTTAAATATTTTATTTTCTCTCAAGAAAGTAGTTAGGAAAAATTTTCATTACATATAGAAGGCTTATTTTATTATAAACCTATTTAATTACATTAACGCATCAAGACATTATTAAAAGCTCCGTACAAAGTATAAAAATACGTGATTATTCTCAGTCTGCTGAGAGCTCATTTGTTTTTAATTATTCATATTAAGTTACCAACCTTATCAACATAATGGTTAATAATTACCAGCTTATACGTTATCAAGCTGATAATATTCCTAATTTCGATGGTAACCCGCGACAAATAAATAGATTCATTACAGCATGTAATAATTTCTTAGACGCTCATAGAGACCCTGCTAATGTAGCAGCTCCTATTAATATTGCACTGTTCGATACCATTTTAAGTAAGCTAACAGGACGTGCAGCAGATTTAATTGCTTCACGAATAGAACTTAGTACATGGGAATTAGTTAGGGAAGCTATAAAAAGTACCTTTTCTGATCAGAGATCGATCGACTGTATCGTAAAAGATATAATTACTATGAAACCTGAAAAATCTGAAACCTCTTTACAATTTGGAGTTCGCCTCCAAGATGCCAGAAGTTTATTGTTCAGTAAAGTTAATTCTTCAGCTGAACCCAGACCAAATAAACTCTTAAAAATTACGGAATATAGCAATTTCGCCATGAAAACCTTTATTAATGGGCTAAACTATCATATGCTATTAGTGGTAAGATTGAAAAATCCAGATTCTCTTTAAGAAGCCATTGCTTTTGCGCAAGAAGAAGAAAATTTTCTCAATTACAAAAATAGACAAAATGTTACAAGTAAATATTCTGTACCGTCTAATAAATCACGTTCCGATAAACCACATTTTAGTGCAACACCCTTTTACCAACCCCAAAATTTTCCAAATAATTATAATTTCAGACCAAGTCACTTTCCGATTCATCAACCTGTTTATAATAACCTTCCGCAACCCAATCGAAACCCCCAATTTTTAGGATTCGGTCAGTTTAGATCAAACTACCAACAAAGACCCCCAATCCCTCAAGCAAATGCTAACTTTGCAAATGCAAATCGCCCTACTTTTCCACAAAGAGCACCCTCAGCTCAAATTCATCCAAAACCAAATTATTTAAATAGACAACGACAACGCCCGCAGCCGATGGACACCTCTTCTGGAAATACTTTTAGAAGTAGAAGCGCTTTACATCAATCCCAACCACAAAGACGAAACTTTGTTTCTGAAGAATTGTTTAATCAAGCAGTTCAACCCCTTACTAACAATAATAGCTCTAATAATCAATCATATACTGATAATAGTACCAATACTAACGCGTATCCCAACTATGACAATAATTTTGAATACGCCTCAGATCAATTAAGTTTTGTGCCTCAACAATCATCATTGTGTAACGATCCCTATGCATACACTCAACCTTCTGAGCTAGACTCTAATTACCTTTCAGAATATGATTACTTAAATCAAGAATACCAACATTTTTCTGAGACAAATTTTGACACCCCAACTTCTTCATATGACCCTCAAAATTTTCATATGGACCCCCAGAACAACCAGATAACATAATAAGTCTAAACAATTATTCAAATTCCAACTTACCTGTTGTTCATATTCCAGAAGTAAAAGGTAAATTTTTAATCGATACAGGTAGTGGTCGAACCTTTATTAAACCTAGCCTAGCATTAAGAGTTTACCCTGATTATATCACTAACGAACTTTTTTCTGTGAGAACAGCACATGCAGTTTCCGTGCATGACGAAGTTGTTGAAATCCCTGTTTTTCCACCTTTAATTGTAATGACGAGCATACATTTTATTTGTTCGACTTTTCACCAAAATTTGACGGCTTGTTAGGGATTGATTTTCTATCTAAAGTAAGTTCCAAAATTAATCTAGAAAAATATGTTCTAGAAACACCCAATACTATTTTACCATTATACTTCCAAAATGAAGTTCAAAACTCACAAAATAATTTGGAGACTATCGAAATGACTATCCCTCCTCGAACTTGTCAATCAGTCAGAATCCCAATAAATGCCAATAATGGATTAGGAATTTTGAGTTATACTAATTTTGGTAAAGCAGAAATGCCTGACGCCCTAGTAAAAGTAATAGACTCATACGCCCTTACAACTATTTGAAGTCCATGTGAAAACCCTATAAAGATCACGATATACGAACCTTTCGAAATCGAAACACTAGAAGAATCTGAGACATTCTTTATAGAAAAAATGGAAATTAATATGGAAATCCAAGAATATTTTGATAAGCTTCAAAAACAAAATTAAAAAATTTTTTTATTTGGTTTATTGTAACCAAGAAGAGTACAAAGCCATAAGAGAATTGTGTTTTCAATACCGTGATATTTTCTATTGTGAAAATACACCACTGACCTTTACCAATTGCATAAAACACAAAATAGGTTTGAAAGACGAAACCCCTATATTTACAAAGACATATCGATACCCGGAAGTACATAAAAAAGAAGTAGCGACTCAAATTAGAAAAATGCTAGACAATGGAATAATCCAACACTCCAATTCACCATGGAGCAGTCCCATTTGGATTGTACCTAAGAAGTTAGATGCTTCAGGTGTAAGGAAATGGAGAATTGTCATTGATTACAGAAAGCTCAATGAAAAAACTATTGACGACAAATTTCCCTTACCTAATATCACTGAAATCCTAGACAAATTAGGCAAAGCGCATTATTTCACGACATTAGATTTAGCGAACGGATTTCATCAAATTGAATTAGAAGCTACGGACATACCCAAAACAGCCTTTTCAATTGGACTTAAAAATGCACCCTCTACGTTCCAAAGAGTAATGAATAACGTTTTGAGAGGATTACAGAACGACACCTGCCTAGTCTATCTAGATGATATAATAATTTTTAGTACATCCCTCCAAGAACATATCGAAAGACTCAAACAAGTGTTTGAAAGACTAAGACAATCGAACTTCAAAGTTCAACTAGATAAATCAGAATTTGTTAGAAAAGAAGTGGATTATCTAAGTCACAAGATCACCGAACAAGGAGTAAAACCAAACCCAGATAAAGTAGACGCAGTCAAAAATTTTCCTATACCTCGTACCCAAAAAGAAATAAAATCTTTTCTAGGTCTAGCGGGATATTATAGGAGATTTATTCAAAATTTTGCAAAAGTAAGTAAACCCCTTACCCTATGTCTTAAAAAAGGATCTAAAGTTGACCACACAGAAGAATTTATAAAAGCATTTAATCATCTTAAAGAACTTTTAATAAATGCCCCAATTTTAAAATACCCTGACTTCACAAAACCCTTTGTCTTAACAACAGACGCTTCAAACATTGCCCTTAGCGCAGTTTTATCTCAAGGAGAACCCCCTGCAGATCAACCTATTGCTTACGCCTCGAGAAACCTCAATGAAACCGAGCAGAGATATTCAACCATTGAAAAGGAACTCTTAGGAATAGTTTGGGCATGTAAATATTTTCGCCCCTATCTATATGGACGCAAATTTAAAATATACACTGATCACCGACCCCTTGTATGGCTCTTTAATTTGAAAGAACCAAACTCTAAATTAGTTAGATGAAGACTACGTTTAGAAGAATTCGATTATGAAATCTTGTATAAGAAAGGAAGTCTTAACAGTAATGCCGATGCATTATCCCGAATTTCCCTGACCGCAGTTGAAACAGCATCTTTGATAAATTACCCCGGAAATATAGACGAAGATATTGACCAATTTTTAAGTAGTGATTACGATCCAAATGCTGTAAATGACATTGTTAATGAACTACTTGAAAGAAATCAAACTCCAGATGGAAATTACCCACCAGTAAATATAATTTCAGATATACAAGTTACGCCCCCTAATAAACCACAAAATAATCAACAAATAGTAAACTCTGACTCCGACAATAAATCCACTTCATTTCAGACTGTCCATAGTACAGACGCTGTTGACAATTTTCACAACATGACTATGTTAGACGAAATTGTAAATAATAAACGATTTCAGTTTCCCCACGTCACCCCACGATAAATATCAAAAAGTAAATCGAGAAAACTTTGATGGAAACATCATAATTCACGCAACATTACCAACTAACTGTGACGTCATAACAAAATTTCTGAAAGAATATTTAACTGAAAAAACTACTTACATTTACTTTTACTCCAAAGAACTAAGAGTATATTTTCAGAATGTTATGAATAATCATTTCAGAAATCTTTAATTAATAGAATGCTCTAAACTTGTAAATAATGTAGAACCTGACGAACGAGAGCTAATGATTAAATACAGACACGAAGGCAAAACAAATCATCGAGGAATCGAAAAAACGTATAAGTTCTTAAAAGCCAATTATTATTGGAAACCATTAAAAAATGATATTACCAATTACATTAATAATTGCCCAATTTGCCAACGAACCAAATATGACAGAAAACACCCTAATCAACCCCTGATCTCACTGAAACACCTAAGAAACCATTCGAAATAGTTCACGTTGATACCTTTATTGTAGGAAAACAAAAATTCATAACCTTTTTGGACAAATTCTCCAAAGTTGCCCAGGCATTACCGTATTCTGGTAGCGCAGTTTCATGTGCAGATCAAATGATCCATTTCTTTCAATTTTTTGGTGTTCCCCAACAAATTGTCTCTGACAACGGAGCCGAATTTAAAAATTAAGTTGTTAAAGGACTTTTAAATGCCCACAACATTCAAATTCATTTTACTACCCCTTATCATCATGATTCGAACTCTCCTGTCGAAAGACTACATTCAACATTAATTGAACACATTCGAATTTTAAAAGAATCAGACCCACACTCTGACGTAACTAAGCTTATGCCTTATAGCCTATAACAGTACTATCCATTCAGCCACTAATTTCACCCCTTTCGAATTAGTGTTAGGTCATACAGATTCAAGAGACCCCATGAACCTTGTCTCATCTCACGTCTAAACAGAGTATGTAAATTCTCACAAAACTAATACTCAAGCCCTCTATAGCCAAATATCTCATGACACCGCAGAAGCAAAAGAAAAAGTTATAAATAAAATTAATAAAACCAAAACGCCCTCAAACCTAACCATAGGTTGTCAAGTATATAACAAACTTGATAATAGAGCAAGCAAAGTTAAAAACAAATACCTTGGACCTTTTATCTTGTTAGAAATTTTAGAAAATAAACTCGAAACCTATAAGTTACCATTATCAGTAGAAAACGAAAACATTTTGGCATTTGAAAAAATTATTAAAATTAAATGTTTTCAAAAAGATCTTAATATAATATTCATACTAGAACTTCCTATTGTTGAGCGAGAAGTGTATCAGTATTTTAATGTGTATCCACTTCCGATCCCAAATTGAAAATCGTTCTATATCAATATTCCACATAGACCTTATCTAGCTATAAGCGAAGCCAGATATGCCTTCATGAAAACTCAATGCCAAGAAATGCTACTGAACGAATACCTGTGCCCTAATATTAACATTAGGCTAATGGATGACAACCCACCTTGCGAAGTCCAACTCTTAACACACAAGTTAAACGTTACGACTTGCCGCCCTTTCAAAGTACAAATTAAGGTGCCGCAAGCAATCCAAATCATAGACGGAAAATGGATGGTCACTGTACCCTCACGCATAGTAAGCACCAGCAGTTGTCAAACCCTTAAGGAAACAACACCCTTATTTGGAAGTTACTTAGTGGAAGTTCCCAAGTCTTGCAAGTTGCAGCTACAATCCTTAATTTTGGAAACTTTCCAACCAAGCAAGTTACCCTTTGAAGCAGTGCCGTTACCGCAGCTAAACTTCACTCAAGTACAGAGCAACAGCCTTCAGAGTACAGTCCATACTCTATGGAACTAGATACCATTAATCTGGAAGCTACCCTCGACTTGCAGCATAAACTACAGAAACAAGGAGAAGCCATTGAAGATATCTCCAGTAATGTGTATGTAAATCGTGTCAGTGCATGGACGTATTCTACCCTTTACATCTTGGGCATAATTTGTGCTATATATTTTGCCCAAAGAAAGTGTTTACAATTAAAAAGAAACGCAAAGAAGAAAGAAGACATTCAAGAAGAACAAATTTTTTGAAAACGTAAATTTCTTAACAGAGTTTCTTTGCTTATTTGCTTTTGTTGCTTATATAGTTGTTGGCTTAAATTTGCATTTTCATAATTTGCATTGCTAATTATTGTAATAATTTTAAATTTTCGTGGAATCACCCTTGTCAAACTGAGTGATTCCATCTAAGAGGGGAGGAGTTATATCCAAGGTAAATGCAAGTTAACCATAATTAACTGCTGAGACTTCAGTCTCATTATTATAAACAACAACGTTGCATTTCCCACAGGAACTCTTCGTATAAATGTACTTCGTATAACAGTTAGTTGTATTGTAGCCGCCTTTAGGGCATAATAAATATTTTTTTTTTTAAAGAATAATCTTCGAACCGTTATTCTAACTACCTAGCCGTTTTTTAGCACTAGAAGCATTAGAAAAATAAGATGAAAATTCAGAAAAAAAACAGTTTGGTTCGGAAGCTTAATGAAGTATCTTTTGAAATTCTATTTGCAGTCAATTTCATTTGCAAGCCTACGCCCATGAATTGTGTCAAAAAGAATACGCAGCCATTTTGTTTCCAGCTATTCGACTACATGTCACTGTCAACCAATCAAATTTATAATAAACAATTGTTCGCTGGCATGTGACCGATTTTTCGATCGATTTACCGATTTGGTTTTGCTTATAATGTTTTCAATAACCAACAGAACAGGACAAAAACATGTAGTAAATTACAGCATTTTTTGCTCGATTTTTTGGGTGGTCGCTCTAGACCGATCTGAGCATATTCCCATCCTTGCGATCACATTGAGAAGACAAAGGATGGAAATATTCACGGAGGGCTCTAGAGTCGGCACTCGAAAACGCTGTTATTTTCTTTAATGCGATCAATTTTCGGAAAGTAAAAAGTTTATTGTGGCCATTGTGGGCTTTATTACTTACCAACATCATACATTCTTTTCCACATTTTTGCCGTAGCTCCAGTTTTCCGTGTCGCTTATATGTACCAATCCAGAACAAACATCCACTGCTGCACTTCTCGTATGTACGTATAACATACTTGATTTCTGCTATTTAGCTTATTTAACTATACACTTACAAAACCATCGTTTGCCACAAAACACGCAAAAACATCCAAATCACGTTATTTAAGTCTTTCCAGGGTAAAAAATCCGAAACTTCTCATATTTTTTTTTAAATTAATCCGCTCGAATAACCGAGTATTTACATCAGTCAAAAAAAGCAACCATTTTAATGAAGCAAGAAACAAAAGAATGTGGCCGCGCGTTGTCCGGGCAACACTTGTTTATTTGGAGTGAAATGCAGCGATTTGAAATGAGTGCAACGGAGATGACAATACGGAGGTCACGCATCACCCTATTAGCGATCTGCGTTGCCAGATTGTAGGGGTGACTCAGTGACTTTGTACTACTAGACCTCAGACTAAATATAATAAATAGACCCAATTATTTACTATTGAGGCTGGTCAAACATTGTCAAACCAATCGTAAGCTGGCTGATTGTACAAGTAATTAAGTTGGACCTCTGTGTCGGCTTAGTTATCAAACCTTTAACAAGCAGCCTACTAAATTAATATAATTTACATATTTATAAGGAAATAATATCAGAAGATGTTTTCCTAGAGCATGTAAGAGTAATCCAATTAATAATAGAAATAACAATGTTAATGTGGTTATTTAGATATTCATTTTGTTCAATCTGGAAACCGCGTATTCTAATTTTACGAAAATCGTAAATACGTCACAAACGAGTAATAGAATAAAATTGTGAGTGATTAAACAATACAAGCTAATCCGTGAAGATCGGCCTCGCTATCTCTGTTGCTTCAACTACCGCTGATTCTCTTGTGTGACAGAGAGAGACATAGTTCCAGTACCAGTTCAATACGATAAATCAGACTGCGGCAGTTCTTTACAGCGTTGCGTTATCAGAATATTTACCTGCGTTTTTTTTATTAAATTTAGAGCGTTTATTAAACTTTATTTATAGTGTAGTGGTTTCTGTGGTTGTTCCAAGGCATTATAATGGTTCGACAATGCCAAGTGTGTAAAAAACTTATTATATGAACCCCAAATTATCATTCCACAAGTAAGTAAACATGCAAACCTGCGATTGATGCGGTGTTGCCTTATAGCTATCACGCTAGTCTATCTTTCTTTATCACACTCATTCATATTTATGTAAGTATAATAACTGACCGTGTTTACACAGTCAGTGTTTACACAGTTTTATTAAGTTTATGTGCAATGAGTGGTGAATTAAGTGTAAATAGCGACAAAAACGTCTGCTGCCCGATTTGCAGTGGTTTAAACCCCTCAAATCAAATTGAAGAACATGCAGACAAGTGTATATTTTTAAACTGCACCAGCCAGAAGCCAGCTACCAGCACTTTCATGTGGCAATTTACCTAAATTTAAACCACCTAAACCATTGGTTATGGTTTAATGAAAACCACCCTTTTAAACATTCTTACTTTACAAATAAACGCACCACTAATTGGGTAAGAACTTAGACCCGCTTAAAGAAACGGATGCAAGAAAATTGCAAAACTGAATCACTCTGAAGTAGAGTGCTTCTTATTTCCTGCATGCTTGAAAAAAAAATAGTTTCTCAGAGTATAGGGAAATTTTGGTGCTTTGCTTTTGCTGTCAATGTCTGAGCTCAGCACAAAAAGACCAACTGTTACACCTAGTACATAATTTACTAAATCTACTATTTTCCAAATGTATTAACCAACTTAATACAATTTTAACGCCAAGTTTTTTGGGCGGTAAAATCGTCAGCGATTCGGACGTTAAAGTTCTGGAAGATCAAGAACTCAAGCACTCAAGAACTCAAGCACCTCACATGAAATGAGGTATGTATCTATTTCAACGTTGGTGAGGATCGCAAACCCTCTTCAACTTTTGTTTGCAGATTTCCTGGTGGAGACTGCAGTCTGATATTTGATTGGCTAATGAGATGTGTCCTATTGATAAGCTGTGAATAAATTTCATACTTTAATATGACCTACTCTTTTTTTTAGCCTCATTTTCTCAGTTTTTGTGGGTATATAAGCAGTTGACCACTAAGAATGGCCAATTAGAATCTTCACACATTCTGCGTTCCTAATAATTGAAACTTTAATTTCAAGACATTTTTGGTCATGCAATCGAAAACTGAAACATCAGTTTATCGAATTTCTCTTCAAACATTCTGCGCCCTTGATAACTAAAATTTTTAATTTGAAGATAGTTTTGTCGTGGAATGGAAAACCAGAACATCGAACTGTGAAGTACCTCTTCACATATTCTGCGCTCCTAATAGTTAAAACTTTATGTTCAAGACATTTGTGGTCACGGAATCGAAAACTGAAACATCAAATTATCGAATTCCTCATCAAACAAACTCCTGATAACTGAAATTTTTAATTTGAAGATAATTTTGTCGTGGAATCGAAAACTAGAACATCGAACTGTGAAATATCTCTTCACACATTCTGCGCTCCTAATAATTAAAACTTTATTTTCAAGACATTTTTGGTCACGGAATCGAAAACTGAAACATCAAATTGTCGAATTCCTCATCAAACAAACTCCTGATAACTGAAATTTTTAATTTTAAGATAGTTTTGTCGTGGAATCGAAAACTAGAACATCGAACTGTGAAATACCTTTTCACACATTCTGCGCTCCTAATAGTCAAAACTTTATTTTCAAGACATTTTTGGTCACGGAATCGAAAACTGAAACATCAAATTATCGAATTCCTCTTCAAACATTCTGCTCTCCTAATAACTGAAATTTTAATTTAAAGATAGTTTTGTCGTGGAATCGAAAACTGAAATATCGAACTGTGAAATATCTCTTCACACATTCTGCGCTCCTAATAGTTAAAACTTTATTTTCAAGACATTTGTGGTCACGGAATCGAAAACTGAAACATCAAATTATCGAATTCCTCTTCAAACATTCTGCGCTCCTGATAACTGAAATTTTTAATTTGAAGATAGTTTTGTCGTGAAATCGAAAACTGGAACATCGAACTGTGAAATACCTCTTCACACATTCTGCGCTCCTAATAGTTAAAACTTTATTTTCAAGACATTTTTGGTCACGGAATCGAAAACTGAAACATCAAATTATCGAATTCCTCATCAAACAAACTCCTGATAACTGAAATTTTTAATTTGAATATAGTTTTGTCGTGGAATCGAAAACTAGAACATCGAACTGTGAAATACCTCTTCACATATTCTGCGCTCCTAATAATTAAAACTTTATTTTCAAGACATTTTTGGTCACGGAATCGAAAGCTGAAACATCAAATTATTGAATTCCTCTTCAAACATTCTGCGCTCCTGATAACTGAAATTTTTAATTTGAAGATAGTTTTGTCGTGAAATCGAAAACTGGAACATCGAACTGTGAAATACCTCTTCACACATTCTGCGCTCCTAATAGTTAAAACTTTATTTTCAAGACATTTTTGGTCACGGAATCGAAAACTGAAACATCAAATTATCGAATTCCTCATCAAACAAACTCCTGATAACTGAAATTTTTAATTTGAAGATAGTTTTGTCGTGAAATCGAAAACTGGAACATCGAACTGTGAAATACCTCTTCACACATTCTGCGCTCCTAATAGTCAAAACTTTATTTTCAAGACATTTTTGGTCACGGAATCGAAAACTGAAACATCAAATTATCGAATTCCTCATCAAACAAACTCCTGATAACTGAAATTTTTAATTTGAAGATAGTTTTGTCGTGAAATCGAAAACTGGAACATCGAACTGTGAAATACCTCTTCACACATTCTGCGCTCCTAATAGTTAAAACTTTATTTTCAAGACATTTTTGGTCACGGAATCGAAAACTGAAACATCAAATTATCGAATTCCTCATGAAACAAACTCCTGATAACTGAAATTTTTAATTTGAAGATAGTTTTGTCGTGGAATCGAAAACTGGAACATCGAACTGTGAAATATCTCTTCACACATTCTGCGCTCCTAATAATTAAAACTTTATTTTCAAGACATTTTTGGTCACGGAATCGAAAACTGAAACATCAAATTATTGAATTCCTCTTCAAACATTCTGCGCTCCTGATAACTGAAATTTTTAATTTGAAGACAGTTTTGTCGTGGAATCGAAAACTGGAACATCGAACTGTGAAATACCTCTTCACACATTCTGTGCTCTTAATAGTTAAAACTTTATTTTCAAGACATTTTTGGTCACGGAATCGAAAACTGAAACATCAAATTATCGAATTCCTCATCAAACGAACTACTGATAACTGAAATTTTTAATTTGAAGATAGTTCTGTCGTGAAATCGAAAACTGGAACATCGAACTGTGAAATACCTCTTCACACATTCTGCGCTCCTAATAATTAAAACTTTATTTTCAAGACATTTGTGGTCACGGAATCGAAAACTGAAACATCAAATTATCGAATTCCTCTTCAAACATTCTGCGCTCCTGATGATTGAAATTTTAATGTGAAGATAGTCTTGTCGTGGAATCTAAAACTGGAACATCGAACTGTGAAATATCTCTTCACACATTCTGTGCTCCTAATAGTTAAAACTTTATTTTCAAGACATTTGTGGTCACGGAATCGAAACCTGAAACATCAAATTATCGAATTCCTCATCAAACTAACTCCTGATAACTGAATTTTTTTATTTGAAGATAGTTTTTTCGTGGAATCGAAAACTAGAACATCGAACTGTGAAATATCTCTTCACACATTCTGCGCTCCTAATAGTTAAAACTTTACTTTCAAAACATTTTTGGTCACGGAATCGAAAGCTGAAACATCGAATTATCGAATTCCTCTTCAAACATTCTGCGCTCCTGATAACTGAAATTTTAATTTGAAGATAGTTTTGTCGTGGAATCGAAAACTGGAACATCGAACTGTGAAATACCTCTTCACACATTCTGCGCTCCTAATAGTTAAAACTTTATTTTCAAGACATTTCTGGTCACGGAATCGAGAACTGAAACATCAAATTATCGAATTCCTCATCAAACAAACTCCTGATAACTGAAATTTTTAATTTGAAGATAGTTTTGTCGTGAAATCGAAATCTGGAACATCGAACTGTGAAATATCTCTTCACACATTCTGGGCTCCTAATAGTCAAAACTTTATTTTCAAGACATTTTTGGTCACGGAATCGAAAACTGAAACATCAAATTCTCGAATTCCTCATGAAACAAACTCCTGATAACTGAAATTTTTAATTTGAAGATAGTTTTGTCGTGGAATCGAAAACTAGAACATCGAACTGTGAAATATCTCTTCACACATTCTGCGCTCCTAATAATTAAAACTTTATTTTCAAGAAATTTTTGGTCACGGAATCGAAAACTGAAACATCAAATTATTGAATTCCTCTTCAAACATTCTGCGCTCCTGATAACTGAAATTTTTAATTTGAAGACAGTTTTGTCGTGAAATCGAAAACTGGAACATCGAACTGTGAAATACCTCTTCACACATTCTGTGCTCTTAATAGTTAAAACTTTATTTTCAAGACATTTTTGGTCACGGAATCGAAAACTCATACATCAAATTATCGAATTCCTCATCAAACAAACTCCTGATAACTGAAATTTTTAATTTGAAGATAGTTTTGTCGTGAAATCAAAAACTGGAACATCGAACTGTGAAATATCTCTTCACACATTCTGCGCTCCTAATAATTAAAACTTTATTTTCAAGACATTTTTGGTCACGGAATCGAAAACTGAAA
The DNA here is from genome assembly GCA_951812265.1 of Taphrorychus bicolor. NCBI lineage: Eukaryota > Metazoa > Arthropoda > Insecta > Coleoptera > Curculionidae > Taphrorychus > Taphrorychus bicolor. The sequence continues at coordinate 37,459,773 of OX638304.1, forward strand.
CATCAAATTATCGAATTTCTCTTCAAACAAACTCCTGATAACTGAAATTTTTAATTTGAAGATAGTTTTGTCGTGGAATCGAAAACTAGAACATCGAACTGTGAAATATCTCTTCACACATTCTGCGCTCCTAATAGTTAAAACTTTAATTTCAAAACATTTTTGGTCACGGAATCGAAAGCTGAAACATCGAATTATCGAATTCCTCTTCAAACATTCTGCGCTCCTGATAACTGAAATTTTAATTTGAAGATAGTTTTGCCGTGGAATCGAAAACTGGAACATCGAACTGTGAAATATCTCTTCACACATTCTGCGCTCCTAATAGTTAAAACTTTATTTTTAAGACATTTGTGGTCACGGAATCGAAAACTAAAACATCAAATTATCGAATTCCTCATCAAACAAACCCCTGATAACTGAAATTTTTAATTTGAAGATAGTTTTGTCGTGAAATCAAAAACTGGAACATCGAACTGTGAAATATCTCTTCACACATTCTGCGCTCCTAATAATTAAAACTTTATTTTCAAGACATTTTTGGTCACGGAATCGAAAACTGAAACATCAAATTATCGAATTCTTCGTCAAACATTCTGCGCTCCTGATAACTGAAATTTTAATTTGAAGATAGTTTTGTCGTGAAATCGAAAACTGGAACATCGAACTGTGAAATACCTCTTCACACATTCTGCGCTCCTAATAGTCAAAACTTTATTTTCAAGACATTTTTCGTCACGGAATCGAAAACTCATACATCAAATTATCGAATTCCTCATCAAACAAACTCCTGATAACTGAAATTTTTAATTTGAAGATAGTTTTGTCGTGAAATCAAAAACTGGAACATCGAACTGTGAAATATCTCTTCACACATTCTGCGCTCCTAATAATTAAAACTTTATTTTCAAGACATTTTTGGTCACGGAATCGAAAACTGAAACATCAAATTATCGAATTCCTCGTCAAACATTCTGCGCTCCTGATAACTGAAATTTTAATTTGAAGATAGTTTTGTCGTGAAATCGAAAACTGGAACATCGAACTGTGAAATACCTCTTCACACATTCTGCGCTCCTAATAGTCAAAACTTTATTTTCAAGACATTTTTGGTCACGGAATCGAAAACTCATACATCAAATTATCGAATTCCTCTTCAAACATTCTGCGCTCCTGATAACTGAAATTTTTAATTTGAAGATAGTTTTGTCGTGAAATCGAAAACTGGAACATCGAACTGTGAAATACCTCTTCACACATTCTGCGCTCCTAATAGTTAAAACTTTATTTTCAAGACATTTTTGGTCACGGAATCGAAAACTGAAACATCAAATTATCGAATTCCTCTTCAAACATTCTGCGCTCCTGATAACTGAAATTTTTAATTTGACGATAGTTTTGTCGTGAAATCGAAAACTGGAACATCGAACTGTGAAATACCTCTTCACACATTCTGCGCTCCTAATAGTTAAAACTTTATTTTCAAGACATTTTTGGTCACGGAATCAAAAACTGAAACATCAAATTATCGAATTCCTCATCAAACAAACTCCTGATAACTGAAATTTTTAATTTGAAGATAGTTTTGTCGTGAAATCGAAAACTGGAACATCGAACTGTGAAATATCTCTTCACACATTCTGCGCTCCTAATAGTTAAAACTTTATTTTCAAGACATTTTTGGTCACGGAATCGAAAACTGAAACATCAAATTATCGAATTCCTCTTCAAACATTGTGCGCTCCTGATAACTGAAATTTTTAATTTGAAGATAGTTTTGTCGTAGAATCGAAAACTGGAACATCGAACTGTGAAATACCTCTTCACATATTTTGTGCTCCTAATAGTTAAAACTTTATTTTCAAGACATTTTTGGTCACGGAATCGAAAACTGAAACATCAAATTATCGAATTCCTCTTCAAACATTCTGCGCTCCTGATAACTGAAATTTTTAATTTGAAGATAGTTTTGTCGTGAAATCGAAAACTGGAACATCGAACTGTGAAATACCTCTTCACACATTCTGCGCTCCTAATAGTTAAAACTTTATTTTCAAGACATTTTTGGTCACGGAATCGAAAACTGAAACATCAAATTATCGAATTCCTCATCAAACAAACTCCTGATAACTGAAATTTTTAATTTGAAGATAGTTTTGTCGTGGAATCGAAAACTAGAACATCGAACTGTGAAATACCTCTTCACATATTCTGCGCTCCTAATAGTTAAAACTTTATTTTCGAGACATTTTTGGTCACGGAATCGAAAGCTGAAACATCAAATTATCGAATTCCTCTTCAAACATTCTGCGCTCCTGATAAAATTTTTAATTTGAAGATAGTATTGTCGTGAAATCGAAAACTGGAACATCGAACTGTGAAATACCTCTTCACACATGCTGTGCTCCTAATAGTTAAAACTTTATTTTCAAGACATTTGTGGTCACGGAATCGAAAACTGAAACATCAAATTATCGAATTCCTCATCAAACAAACTCCTGATATCTGAAATTTTTAATTTGAAGATAGTTTTGTCGTGGAATCGAAAACTGGAACATCGAACTGTGAAATACCTCTTCACACATTCTGCGCTCCTAAGACTTAACACTTTATTTTCAAAACATTTTCGGTCACGGAATCGACAACTGAAACATCAAATTATCGAATTCCTCTTCAAACATTCTGCTCTCCTAATAACTGAAATTTTAATTTGAAGATAGTTTTGTCGTGAAATCGAAAACTGGAACATCGAACTGTGAAATACCTCTTCACACATTCTGCGCTCCTAATAGTTAAAACTTTATTTTCAAGACATTTTTGGTTACGGATTCGAAAATCGAAACATCAAATTGTCGAACACCTCTTCAAACATTCTGCGTTCCTAATAACTGAAATTTTAATTTAAAGATAGTTTTGTCGTGGAATCGAAAACTGGAACATCGAACTGTGAAATATCTCTTCACACATTCTGCGCTCCTAATAATTAAAACTTTATTTTCAAGACATTTTTGGTCACTAAATAGAAAACTGAAACATCAAATTATCGAATTCCTCTTCAAACATTCTGCGCTCCTGATGATTGAAATTTTAATGTGAAGATAGTCTTGTCGTGGAATCTAAAACTGGAACATCGAACTGTGAAATATCTCTTCACACATTCTGTGCTCCTAATAGTTAAAACTTTATTTTCAAGACATTTGTGGTCACGGAATCGAAACCTGAAACATCAAATTATCGAATTCCTCATCAAACTAACTCCTGATAACTGAATTTTTTTATTTGAAGATAGTTTTTTCGTGGAATCGAAAACTAGAACATCGAACTGTGAAATACCTCTTCACACATTCTGTGCTCTTAATAGTTAAAACTTTATTTTCAAGACATTTTTGGTCACGGAATCGAAAACTGAAACATCAAATTATCGAATTCCTCATCAAACAAACTCCTGATAACTGAAATTTTTAATTTGAAGATAGTTTTGTCGTGGAATCGAAAACTAGAACATCGAACTGTGAAATATCTCTTCACACATTCTGCGCTCCTAATAGGGAAAACTTTATTTTCAAGACATTTTTGGTCACGGAATCGAAAACTGAAACATCACGTTATCGAATTCCTCATCAAACAAACTCCTGATAACTGAAATTTTTAATTTGAAGATAGTTTTGTCGTGGAATCGAAAACTAGAACATCGAACTGTGAAATATCTCTTCACACATTCTGCGCTCCTAATAGGGAAAACTTTATTTTCAAGACATTTTTGGTCACGGAATCGAAAACTGAAACATCACGTTATCGAATTCCTCATCAAACAAACTCCTAATAACTGAAATTTTAATTTGAAGATAGTTTTGTCGTGGAATCGAAAACTGGAACATTGAACTGTGAAATACCTCTTCACACATTCTGCGCTCCTAATAGTTAAAACTTTATTTTCAAGACATTTTTGTCACGAAATACTTATTCTACTCTCGCTTTGTACAATTAATGCTCCGTTTGCTCCTTGCCGAATGACTATCGAACTGTCAGTGTCATTTGATGGACAGTGTTTATTCTTTTGAAAGCACTTGGTAACTTAGCGTCTTTTTCGTCGTAATAGCGTCGTTTTTTTTCGTCGTATGAATTTTGATAAAAAAAACAGCTAAAAATTTTAAATAAATGATTTCAAGAAATATACATCTAGTAATGTGATCCGAGATTCGATTTTCGAACGCGTTCTTGACGTTTGGCAGATGTCATTAGTTGACGTAGACTTTTGGTGTTGACAGAGACAGTTCACTTATGTCATGGCTAAAAAGAAGATATAAGGCTGTAAAGTACTCTATATTATATTATTAAAAATTAGTAACATCCTGAGTTACTTTTTGTTAAATACTCCCGGCCAACCACAAACACCTTGCTTTTAGTAAAAGCTATTACTACTAAGTTTATTCTAATAAGTCCTAACCTAACTGTATTAGTTTTATATGCAACAAATAGTCAATCATGTGAATTTCTTCTTTAAACTACATACTCTACGTGCGTTTCGAACAATTATTGCTCTGTTTACTCTCTACTGACCGATTATTGATATGTCAATGTCAATAATTGACATATTAAAGACTGAATAACCCCATTTTTTTTGTCAAGTAAATTTTGAAAATCAGTGACTTTGTACTACTAGACCCAGCCATGGCGACACCACTTGTTGTAAATATAGCATCGACGTATTTATACAAGCTTGTCTCTTTCGTCGTAACAAAACTCCCAATATTTTGTCATTATCGTGGAACCGGCACAATTAGTGACACCAACGGTGACATACGAAGTTAAAAATTGACTGATATTACTATTCCCATCCTTTGGTTTCTTAATAAGAATGTAAGGATAGCAATACTCTCAGAGCGGTCTCCCGAAAACGCTATTTATTATGATAAAGAAAAGTCAGAAAATCAGGATGCTTATTCTATAGGAAGGAGTGAAAGTGAAAGTGAGAATTTTGACATCCTTGATTGGTCAAAAAAATCTGTTGACGAATTCCATTGGCCAACAATTCTCACTTTCACTTTCACTCTTTCCTATAGAGTAAGCGTCCAGGAAACGTCATGCGTACGTCGATGCTTGGATTTGACAATAAAGGGTGCCACAAGAGAGATAAGCTAAACGCAGATACCGTAATGTAGAAAGAGATGATCAGAAAAATGAATGTTGGAGGTCTTGGAAACAGCGTGTATTTCGGCGACGTATAGCCATACTTGGGTCTAGTACTTAGAAAAGGTAAACCAGAGGAAGTAGAATACGACGCCGGCGTCTGTTACCAGTTTGCTCCAATCTGTCAAGCACATAAGAAAATATTTTATTAAAAATAATAATGGAACTAAGTACTATTTGTAACATTAGTAATATTATACGTAATATTATTAGCAAACATCAACTTACTATTAAATAAATAGCCAACGAAATGTTTGGTTTTCGCCTTAGACATGGCGTCTCATCATTTTTGGTAACAGCTGTCAATATAGCGGAAAATTGCGCGCGTGGATTCCATTAGTTTACATATTCTGAGGTCTAGTAGTACAAAGTCACTGGGGTGACAGCTGTTGAGTGGGAAGATGCGCGTTTGCCGGCTGTATTTTTTTTCCTCGAGATTTTAGAGATTTAGGGATAAGGTAAGGTGTTTCAACTTTGACCGCCTCTAACTTTGAAACGTGTGGACCGATCGGAGTGAATTCATTTATTTAATTTCATCTTCCTTCTAAAAAAAGTTTAGTAGTTTGGAAAATAGACCCCTTCGGTGATCGGTCTTTAAGAACCTACTTTTAGAATGTGCTTTCGAGTTACCCAGATATTTTGGTAAAGAACTGCGTGCAAAATGGCCATATCTTCCATTCACTTATTATTACCATCTTGCTAGGCTTTGGTAACTCTCCTAACCGACGCGCTCACAACAAAAATAAAACAATTTATTTATAGTGTCAGCCCTCGTGGCCAGAGTCGCAATTAAAAAGCCATGAGATCCTGAGTTCGATTCCCAGCTCCCAACAAAATTTTTTATTTTTTTGTTTTTTTTTGTATACTACTACTGTAGCCGTGGAAAAATAATCCCACATCATTGTCAAACTTCATGTCCGATTGTTGTTACGTTAACAACTAATAAAATAGCTGATGATTAGGAAATTGTCGTTAATAAAATAGTCTACAGATCGTTGCTATGTGTTATGTTCAAACATTCGCCTCATTTCTTGTAAATTGTTTGGCACGAGGATATTTGACCCGGTGCACGCTTGTTATGCAACCGACGTCTGCGGACGTGTCGCCGATGCTAAACAGACGAATTACCGACTTCTGGGAGACTGTATGTTACCTTCTGCCTGCTTCTCCAGTGGGAGATTTTGATTTAAACGTGACGCTTACGGAGGAGTTTTCCTATTTTTTCGTAAAACGTATAATATCGAAGAATATCAAGAAAAGACAGTGCAGACCTCCTTAAATAATTTGATATTAATCTCTGTCATCCCGGGCGGCCTCCTAAATCAAAACCTTCTGCCTTTCGCCATTTTTCGTGAATAGGACCGTGAAATATGGCCGTTCTGAGCTCGGATAGACCACTAAATTATCTTCGGGACTAATGCGAATGAAAAAGAAAAAGCAATGGACTACTTTACCTTTCCCTCTGCAGCCAATAATAGGTTAGTGAGTTTTTAATGAATCAGTTACCTCATTAACTTATTTGTGTCATCCAGTTACCTTTGAAGTCTTAATATTTTTATCCCTATCCCTTTTCAGAGCATGTTATAAAGGTAGAAAAAAAATTTGAATTCCAGATGATAATAACAAAATATTAATGGGGTATACTACGTAATAACATATTGAATGGGTTGAAGGGTCCTCGAGGATCCACCTCCGAAGAGGTCTATCTCCGAAAATATTGCACCTACGTAACATAACACCCCCGATAGTGGGAAGTGAAAGAGGACATCAAGAAGAAGAAAAAACAGTTGGATTCACTCCAATCCGTCAAGGCGTTTTCAAGTTACAGGAAAATTTTTTTGCTGTTTTTGATCGGAATGGCACGCTTGCAATATCCTAAGTATGTAATTTACTCAATACATCTAAAGAGGTTTTTTTTTAAATGGTCCAAAAACGCGATTCTAAAAGTGCCTACAAAGCGACCACCGAAAGGGTCTATCTCCGAAAATATTGCACCTATAGAACTTCCGATGATGGGAGGTGAAAGAGGAGATCCAGAAGAGGAAAAATCAGGTGGATTCACTTCAATCTGTCAAGTTTTCAAGTTACAGGCGGTCAAAGTTGAGAATTGATCAAAAAAGTCGTAGTACCCCCCACTTGCTGTTTTTGATCGGAATTGCACGCTTGCAATATCCTAAGAATGTAACTTACTCAATTCGAATAAAATTAACCGACCTTTTAGTCCTAATTCTAAGGGAAAGAAAAGTTTGTTCTTTAAATAACTCCTTATATCAGTAATTATTTTCAGGTTTCCGTAGACACAGTACTACAGGACAAATAATCGAAACGTCAATAAATACTATGGAATTTGCTTGCAATTTAAGAAATCTCGTGTCAATGTGTCGTGTGATTTAAGAATCTGTTACATCCCGTAACAAAACTCAAAAATTTACATTACATTCTGAGAGTTTAAAAAATCCTCTAGTGAATATACTATAAATATGGTTCAAAGGAGGGCGCGCGGGGGAGAATAAATTCTCTCATTATACTAAAAACCCATCAAATTGGGAAAATATTTCGAATCAATCCAGTAGCAGAAGTTTCTACTGATTAATTACTCTCCAATTACTTTTTGTTCAGTTTTTGAAGTGATTACGACATAACTTGAAACAAATTTAGGCATATACAGTGCGATCGAAAATAATGAACTGTTATTTTTACCTTGATGAATCTTTTCCAGGAAGGATCCATCAACGACTGTCGAGGTCAAATCTGTCTAGTCCAAGCAGTTCTTTTATCGTATCGCCCTAAGAGAACTTTATTGCGGCTTGCTAGTGGCCCCTAAGTGTAAGTTCGAAAGACCAAAGGAAGACGAGCTACCAACGGTAAGTGCATTAAAGAATTTTCGTTAACAGTGGCTACGCCGCAAACGCGGTCACCGATCACGTGAAAGAGGGTTGGACCAATTACGGCGGGCGCGCCAAAAAGAAAATTGGTCGCGGCGTTGCCGGTTAGGCAACTTTGATCCTGATTTACTTTTAGTTTGGGTTTTTTATTATACTGACTTACGCATATTGCATATTTGCGTATTTATACTGGTTGTTTCGGTCATTAACTAGTATGGAGTGTTTTATATTATTAATAATTTTAGGTCACTTAAATGAGTGGGGTTTAAGTCATAAAAAAAGACAAGAAATAACATTTTATGAGTTTACGTGTTTGAATATTTTTATAAAAAAAAATATTAAAAAAATAAAAAAATACGTATTATGAACACCGCTTAATAAATGTGGATTAATATTTGGTTGTAAAGTAAAAAATTTCACATTTCAAACAATTTACTGTATTTATTAAGAGTTAATACAAAATGGAACGATACATTATCTTTCTTACATTTGTTTAATAATATGCCTATTACTATCTACTTTTTATTAGATATTAACACCTATTACCCAACCGTGATCAATAATTCATTACCCACGAGTAATGAATAATATTCAACCATAAAATGAAGAGAAATCCAGCTTTAAAAATACAAAAATTACTGTTCAAATTGTTACATTTTTTTGATAATTGAGTTGCTTTCATTACCACAAAGAACTTTTGCAATCGCTCTATATAAAGCATGTCGTAGAAAAGATATAGTATTCTACACGCATGTATTACCTATTACACATTTGTTTAAAAGTGGTAGATAATCATGTACTATTAAGCGAAACATCTTTGACTTCCATTGTCTTTATTGAGTTTTTTACACGATTTGTACACATTTAGGTAATTTTTAGCGATTCTTCCGTTTATCATAGATACTTAATTTTTGCCTTCAGCATCGATTTCTTGAGTTCAAAGCAGCTGAAAATGAGTTGTCACTTACCATATCTAGCTTGAAAAGTAAAAAAGTTTTTGTACACATTTAGGAAATTTTTAGCGATTTCTCCGTTTTGAAAGGAGATACTTTATTTTTGCCCTCACTATCAATTTTTTGAGTTCAAAGCGGTTGAAAATGAGGTCTCACTCGCTACATCTAACAAGAAAAGTAAAATAGTTTTTTTGTACACATTTAGGTAACTTTTAGCGATTTCTCTGTTTTGAAAGGCGATACTTCCTTTTTGTCGTCACGATCGAATTCTTGAGTTCAAAGCAGTTGAAAATGAGGTGTCACTTGCCATATCTAACTTGAAAAATAAAAAAGTTTTTTGTACTTACACATTTAGGTCATTTTTAGCGAATTCTCCGTTTTGAAAGGCGATACTTCATTTTTGTCTCCACTATCGAATTCTTGAGTTCAAAGTAGCTGAAAATGAAGTGTTACTTGCGATATCGAGCAAGAAAAGTAAAATAGTTTTTCGGACATATTTAGAACATTTTTTTATATATTTTTTTGTATTCCTAATCAGAAAGACGGTACTTCATTTTTGTCGTCACCATCGAATTTTTGAGTTCAAAGTAGCTGAAAATGAGTTGTCACTTACCATATCTAGCTTGAAAAGTAAAAAAGTTTTTGTACACATTTAGGTAATTTTTAGCGATTTCTCCGTTTTGAAAGGAGATACTTCATTTTCGCCCTCACTATCAATATTTTGAGTTCAAAGCGGTTGAGAATGAGGTCTCACTCGCTACATCTAACAAGAAAAGTAAAATAGTTTTTTTGTACACATTTAGGTAATTTTTAGCGATTTCTCTGTTTTGAAAGCCGATACTTCCTTTTTGTCGTCACGATCAAATTCTTGAGTTCAAAGCAGTTGAAAATGAGGTGTCACCTGCCATATCTAACTTGAAAAATAAAAAAGTTTTTTGTACTTACACATTTAGGTCATTTTTAGCGATTTCTCTGTTTTGAATAGCGATACTTCATTTTTGTCTTCACTATCGAATTCTTGAGTTCAAAGTAGCTGAAAATGAAGTGTTACTTGCGATATCTAGCAAGAAAAGTAAAATGTTTTTCGGACATATTTAGAACATTTTTTGTAATTTTTTTTTGTATTCTCCAATCTGAAAAGCGGTACTTCATTTTTGTCGTCACGATCGAATTTTTGAGTTCAAAGCAGCTGAAAATGAGGTGTCACTTGCCGTATCTAACTTGAAAAATAACAACATTTTTTGTACAGGGTATCCCATTTTCGGCACTTTTGCGGGGTATCTCCCTGATTTTTAAAGATAGAGGGTTGCGGTTTTCTCGACAGTGTGCTACTTTTTTGTGAAACTAAAGATGGCGCCAGCAGAATTTTTATAGCCCTTTTGGTTTTTGAGATACAGGGTGGAATTGAAAAGTATCGCTTTTGAGGCACCCCCCGCATCACAGTTATCTTTAAACTTATCCAAGAAGTTAAAACGCAATCTTAAATATTTTTTTTCCGTAGAATCCAATGGCGTAGTCAGTTCTTTCCTAGCAACTTCAGTTTTTGAGTTACGAAGCAAATATATGTTTTTTTAAATGGAACACTCTGTATATTATTTTTCTAGTTTATTAGTCATAATGTGGGCTTTCCAAAAATATATAATTGTATGCAAATATTTTCAAAACAAAGCTCAGAATTTAAGATTTTCTTAAATTTTTATTTTTGTCCAATTCGTAAGTAGTAGGCTATGGCTAAAATATTATTAGGAACAAAATCGATGTAAGTAATAATTATTCTAATTTATAACATCTTCAAATTTAATACAAAAAATCTTTTTTAAATCTCAGTATCTCAGTTATTAGTTATTTATTACAGCATTCAACATAATTAAGTAAACAGTTTTTAAAGGTGGTTTTCAAAATGACGGCCATTTTCCTGTATGCAAAATTGGCACATTTTCGTTATTCTTCTAATCGCGTTAAAAAGAATCATAGGCCTTCTTTGCAAATTTTGGAAAGTTAAATTGATTGCCGCAAGAAGCTCCGCTCGAGACTGATACTGTGTTTTATAGACTTCATTTTGCATAAAACCCCATAAAAAAAAATCCAAAATTGAAAGATCGGGAGATCGAGGGGGCCACCTTACAGGTCCGTAGGTACCAATCCACCTTTGAGGAAAGTTATCGTCTAAAAATTCCCTTAAAAGGGCAGAGTTGTGGCTTGGGGCACCATCTTGTTGAAAAAAAACGGCATTATAAAGGGCCAAGGGAACATTTTCCATCAGTTCTGGAATAACTTCCTCAAGAATTTCTCGGTAACGATGCGCTGTCAGACCTCCTTCAATAATTCTGTAGACTATGCGTCTTCCAAAAATGAAACACGAGACTCCAACCCCAAAACGTCCTTGTTGTGCCCTCTCAAAAGTTAAATGGTGATTTTCTGTGGACCAATGTCTAGTATTATGGCGATTAAAAATTGCCGCACTTGAAAAATAACATTCATCGGACCAAATAATGAGTCTGCCAAAAGATTCATCAGTATGGATTTGTTGTAAATACCATTGGCAAAACAACATTCTGCGCTCGGCATCGCCAGGGTGTAAACGTTGAACTATGTGGAATTTATAGGGGTGATACCTATATTTTTTCAAAATTCTCTGAGCATCAGACTTGGATACACCAGTTGCTTCCTCTATATGCTTGCAAGAAGATGAAGGCTTTGCTTCTACATAACCCAATACGTTTATCTCTTTTCTCTCTCTATCTTGTTTGGAGTATGAATTAGGCCTGGGCTGGACAAATGATCGGTGCTCTACTAGATTTGATTTAATTCGGGCAAATATGTCTGGGAAAGGTTGCCTTCTCTCTGGATATCTAATAATAGCAAAAACGACCCCTAAGATGGTATCCTAACCATAGCGTGCAAAATACTTTACCTTTGGAAATATACTTCCGAAGCTTCTTGGGGATTTTCATTAGATTGTATAAAACAAACCAACATATCATACTTCTCATAATTTTCGTAAACCGCCATTATTGTAACAAAATTAATTTAATTAGCAGCTAAATAGTAAAATAGAAACACCAAAACAACAAGCATATTACTAATAAAAACAAAGAGTGACAAAACCACAAAGTTTTTGACATATTGCCTTTTGTTTCAAATAAGCTAGCCATCTAGCCATAGCCTACTACCAACGAATTGGACAAAAATGAAAATTTAAGAAAATCTTAAATTCTGAGCTTCGTTTTGAAAACAATTGCATACAATTATATATTTTTGGAAATCCCACATTATGACTAATAAAATAAAAAGATAATATACGGGGTGTTCCATTTAAAAAAACATATATTTGCTTCGTAACTCAAAAACTGAAGTTGCTAGGAAAGAACTAACAACGCCACTGGATTCCACGGAAAAAATTGTTTAAGAATGCGTTTTAACTTCTTCGATAAGTTTAAACATAACTGTAATACGGGGGGTGCCTCAAAAGCGATACTTTTCAATTCCACCCTGTATCTCAAAAACCAAAAGGGCTATAAAAATTCTGCTGGCGCCATCTTTAGTTTCACAAAAAAGTAACTGTCGTCAAAGTAGCTGAAAATGAAGTGTTACTTGCGATATCTCGCAAGAAAAGTAAAATAGTTTTTTTGACATATTTAGAACATTTTTTGTATTTTTTTTTGTATTCCCAATCAGAAAGACGGTACTTCATTTTTGTTGCTCTCACGATCGAATTTTTGAGTTCAAAGCAGCTGAAAATGAGGAGTCACTTGCCAGATCTAACTTGAAAAGTAAAAAAGTTTTTGTACACATTTAGGTAATTTTTAGCGATTTCTCCGTTTTGAAAGGCGATACTTCATTTTTGTCTTCACTATCGAATTTTTGAGTTCAAGGTAGCTGAAAATGAAGTGTTACTTGCGATATCTCGCAAGAAAAGTAAAATAGTTTTTCGGACATATTTAGAACATTTTTTGTATTTTTTTTTTGTATTCTCCAATCTGAAAGGCGGTACTTCATTTTTGTCGTCACGATCGAATTTTTGAGTTCAAAGCAGCTCAAAATGAGGAGTCACTTGCCATATCTAACTTGAAAAGTAAAAAAGTTTTTTGTACACATTTAGGTAATTTTTAGCGATTTCTCCGTTTTGAAAGGAGATACTTCATTTTTGCCCTCACTATCAACTTTTTGAGTTCAAAGCGGTTGAAAATGAGGTCTCACTCGCTACATCTAACAAGAAAAGTTAAATATTTTTTTTTTGTACACATTTAGGTAATTTTTAGCGATTTCTCTGTTTTGCAAGGCGATACTTCCTTTTTGTCGTCACGATCGAATTCTTGAGTTCAAAGCAGTCGAAAATGAGGTGTCACTTGTTATATCTAACTTGAAAAGTAAAAAAGTTTTTTGTACACATTTAGGTAATTTTTAGCGATTTCTCCGTTTTGAAAGGAGATACTTCATTTTTGCCTTCACTATCAATTTTTTGAGATCAAAGCGGTTGAAAATGAGGTCTCACTCGCAACATCTAACAAGAAAAGTAAAATAATTTTTTGTACACATTTAGGTAATTTTTAGCGATATCTCTGTTTTGAAAGGCGATACTTCCTTTTTGTCGTCACGATCGAATTCTTGAGTTCAAAGCAGTTGAAAATGAGGTGTCACTTGCCATATCTAACTTGAAAAGTAAAAAAGTTTTTTGTACACATTTAGGTAATTTTTAGCGATTTCTCCGTTTTGAAAGGAGATACTTCATTTTTGCCTTCACTATCAATTTTTTGAGTTCAAAGCGGTTGAAAATGAGGTCTGACTCGCTACATCTAACAAGAAAAGTAAAATAGTTTTTTTGTACACATTTAGGTAATTTTTAGCGATTTCTTTGTTTTGAAAGGCGATACTTCCTTTTTGTCGTCACGATCGAATTCTCGAGTTCAAAGCAGTTGAAAATGAGGTGTCACTTGCCATATCTAACTTGAAAAATAAAAAAGTTTTTTGTACTTACACATTTAGGTCATTTTTAGCAATTTCTCCGTTTTGAAAGGCGATACTTCATTTTTGTCTTCACTATCGAATTTTTGAGTTCAAAGTAGCTGAAAATGAAGTGTTACTTGCGATATCTCGCAAGAAAAGTAAAATAGTTTTTTGGACATATTTAGAACATTTTTTGTATTTTTTTTTTGTATTCCCAATCAGAAAGACGGTACTTCATTTTTGTTGTTCTCACGATCGAATTTTTGAGTTCAAAGCAGCTCAAAATGAGGAGTCACTTGCCATATCTAACTTGAAAAGTAAAAAAGTTTTTTGTACACATTTAGGTAATTTTTAGCGATTTCTCCGTTTTGAAAGGAGATACTTCATTTTTGCCCTCACTATCAATTTTTTGAGTTCAAAGCGGTTGAAAATGAGGTCTCACTCGCTACATCTACCAAGAAAAGTAAAATATATTTTTTGTACACATTTAGGTAATTTTTAGCGCTTTCTCTGTTTTGAAAGGCGATTCTTCCTTATTGTCTTCACGATCGAATTCTTGAGTTCAAAGCAGTTGAAAATGAGGTGTCACTTGCCATATCTAACTTGAAAAATAAAAAAGTTTTTTGTACTTACACATTTAGGTCATTTTTAGCGATTTCTCCGTTTTGAAAGGCGATACTTCATTTTTGTCTTCACTATCGAATTCTTGAGTTCAAAGTAGCTGAAAATGAAGTGTTACTTGCGATATTTAGCAAGAAAAGTAAAATAGTTTTTCGAACATATTTAGAACATTTTTTGTATTTTTTTTTTATTCTCCAATCTGCCAGGCGGTATTTTATTTTTATCGTCACGATCGAATTTTTGAGTTCAAAGCAGCTGAAAATGAGTTGTCACTTACCATATCTAGCTTGAAAAGTAAAAAAGTTTTTGTACACATTTAGGTAATTTTTAGCGATTTCTCCGTTTTGAAAGGAGATACTTTATTTTTGCCCTCACTATTAATTTTTTGAGTTCAAAGCGGTTGAAAATGAGGTCTCACTCGCTACATCTAATAAGAAAAGTAAAATAGTTTTTTTGTACACATTTAGGTAATTTTTAGCGATTTCTCTGTTTTGAAAGGCGATACTTCCTTTTTGTCGTCACGATCGAATTCTTGAGTTCAAAGCAGTTGAAAATGAGGTGTCACTTGCCATATCTAACTTGAAAAATAAAAAAGTTTTTTGTACTTACACATTTAGGTCATTTTTAGCGATTTCTCTGTTTTGAAAGGCAATACTTCATTTTTGTCTTCACTATCGAATTCTTGAGTTCAAAGTAGCTGAAAATGAAGTGTTACTTGCGATATCTAGCAAGAAAAGTAAAATAGTTTTTCGGACCTATTTAGAACATTTTGTGTTTTCTCTAATCTGAAAGGCGGTACTTCGTTTTTGTCGTCACGATCGACTTTTTGAGTTCAAAGCAGCTGAAAATGAGGTGCCACTTGCCATATCTATCTTAAAAAATAGAAAAGTTTTTAGTACACATTTAGGTCATTTTTAGCGTAGTCTCCATTTTGAAATGCGATACTTCATTTTTGTCTTCACTATATAATTTCTGAGTTCAAAGTAGCTGAAAATGAACTGTTACTTGCGATATCTAGCAAGAAAAATAAAATAGTTTTTCGGATATATTTAGAACATTTTTTGTATTTTTTTTTGTATTCTCCAATCTGGAAGGCGGTACTTCATTTTTGTCGTTACGATCGAATTCTTGAGTTCAAAGCAGCTGAAAATGAGTTGTCACTTACCATATCTAGCTTGAAAAGTAAAAAAGTTTTATACACATTTAGGTAATTTTTAGCGATTACTCCGTTTTGAAAGGCGATACTTCCTTTTTGTCTTCACGATCGAATTCTTGAGTTCAAAGCAGTTGAAAATGAGGTGTCACTTGCCATATCTATCTTGAAAAATAAAAAAGTTTTTTGTACTTACACATTTAGGTCATTTTTAGCGATTTCTCCGTTTTGAAAGGCGGTACTTCATTTTTGTCGTCACGATCGAATTCTTGAGTTCAAAGCAGCTGAAAATGAGTTGTCACTTACCATATCTAGCTTGAAAAGTAAATAAGTTTTTGTACACATTTAGGTAATTTTTAGCGATTTCTCCGTTTTGAAAGGAGATACTTCATTTTTGCCCTCACTATCAATTTTTTGAGTTCAAAGCGGTTGAAAATGAGGTCTCACTCGCTACATCTAACAAGAAAAGTAAAATATTTTTTTGTACACACTTAGGTAATTTTTAGCGATTTCTCTGTTTTGAAAGGCCATACTTCCTTTTTGTCGTCACGATCGAATTCTTGAGTTCAAAGCAGTTGAAAATGAGATGTCACTTGCCATATCTAACTTGAAAACTAAAAAAGGCTTTTGTACTTACACATTTAGGTCATTTTTAGCGTATTCTCCATTTTGAAATGCGATACTTCATTTTTGTCTTCACTATCGAATTTTTGAGTTCAAAGTAGCTGAAAATGAAGTGTTACTTGCGATATCTCGCAAGAAAAGTAAAATAGTTTTTCGGACATATTTAGAACATTTTTTGTATTTTTTTTTTGTATTCTCCAATCTGAAAGGCGGTACTTCATTTTTGTCGTCACGATCGAAGTTTTGAGTTCAAAGCAGCTCAAAATGAGGAGTCACTTGCCATATCTAACTTGAAAAGTAAAAAAGTTTTTTGTACACATTTAGGTAATTTTTAGCGATTTCTCCGTTTTGAAAGGAGATACTTCATTTTTGCCCTCACTATCAATTTTTTGAGTTCAAAGCGGTTGAAAATGAGGTCTCACTCGCTACATCTAACAAGAAAAGTTAAATATTTTTTTTTTGTACACATTTAGGTAATTTTTAGCGATTTCTCTGTTTTGCAAGGCGATACTTCCTTTTTGTCGTCACGATCGAATTCTTGAGTTCAAAGCAGTTGAAAATGAGATGTCACTTGCCATATCTAACTTGAAAACTAAAAAAGGCTTTTGTACTTACACATTTAGGTCATTTTTAGCGTATTCTCCATTTTGAAATGCGATACTTCATTTTTGTCTTCACTATAGAATTTTTGAGTTCAAAGTAGCTGAAAATGAAGTGTTACTTGCGATATCTCGCAAGAAAATTAAAATAGTTTTTCGGACATATTTAGAACATTTTTTGTATTTTTTTTTTTGTATTTCCAATCTGAAAGGCGGTACTTCATTTTTGTCGTCACGATCGAATTCTTGAGTTCAAAGCAGCTGAAAATGAGGTGTCACTTGCCGTATCTAACTTGAAAAATAAAAAAGTTTTTTGTACACATTTAGGTCATTTTTAGCGATTTCTCCGTTTTGAAAGGCGATACTTCATTTTTGTCTTCACGATCGAATTCTTGAGTTCAAAGCAGTTGAAAGTGAGGTGTCACTTGCCATATCTAACTTGAAAAGTAAAAAAGTGTTTTGTACACATTTACTTTCTTCGAAATTATTGCACTTACGGAACTTCCGATGGGTGGAGGTAAAAGAAAATATCAAGAAAAGGAAAAAACAGTTGGATTTACTCCAATTGGTCAAGTCAAGTTGGATTCACTGCAATCGTTCAAGGCGTTTTCAAGTTACACCACAATCCATTATGGCGCTTGTTGGGACCGGATGATTGCTTTTGGTTTGTTCTCCGTCGGTGTTGTGATTAATGAATTATTACCTACACCTGTAATGCCGATAAAAACTTCTGCACCTTATGTAGAACAGCCTTGAGAAAGACGTCAAATAAACGTCGAAACGTCGACATAACTCCTACAAAAACGTAGAGGTTTTTTTATTTTTGTCCTACACCTGCTACAACGCAACGAACCACTTCGAGAAGGACGCGATAACACACAGTTAACATATTGAATGTTTTATTTGCAACATATATTCAAATATAGTAGATTATGTCACTAGGAGTAAAAGTGGGTCTTTTCGTGCTGAGCCCAGAGATTGACGGCCGAAGCGAAGCTGAGGCCTACAACTGGGCGAAGCACAAAAAGACCTTTTACTCTGAGTAACATATACTATTTTTTTTTCGAGCATGCAGGATGTAATAATTCTATTTCAGAGTGATTCAGTTTTGCAATTTTCTATTATCTTCTTTAAGCGGGTCTAGGTACTTACCCAATTAGTGGTGTATATTATTTGTAAAATACATAGAATGTGTTAGAATGGTGGTTTTCAATGTTCAATGGTTTTAATGATGGTCCATGGTTTTAATGATATTAAATCATAACCAATGGTTATGGTAAACTAAGAATTTGTAGCAATATTTTCAATGCTAAATTAATATAAGTCACATTGACAGATAAATATGATGACGCGCATGACATTTAACAGACGATTTTAAAATTCGGGAACCTATGCGATTTCGACTAATAACGGCTTTGGGTGATGCTCTGAGAGTATTCCTATCCTTTCTTTTTTCAATAAGAATGTAAAGATGGCAATACACTCAGATCGGTTTATCTGGTGTCATCTAGTTTTCAAATAATTTTGGTGAATAAAAATCGTTTATATATGCGCCAACATGACAGTAGCGGTGACTTTTGACTTTACTTTTACTGCCTAGGACTTTTTTGCTACTTTTTTGGTCTCTGGATTTGAAAGCCCACTTTAGGTGTACGTATGGAGAAAACAAATGACGTACTTTTAGTCCGCTTGAAAAAAAATATAATTTAAATAGCAATAATTACTGTTTGGTTAATTTTATATAATTTGAAATTGCCCAGTGGGTTTTTTTGGTGCCATGACTATTCGATATCGCCCGTACAAAATGTTTCTTTTTGAACTTGTACAAAAGCCCTAATCGGGGCAGATCTGAAAAGAAATTCGTTGAAAGCAAAAGGCCTTTCACACCCGAAACTTCCAAACACGTAACAATAGACTAACAATAGCTCGCCGCTACAAAGTATCTATGAATAAACATTACTCTTAATCATCCTTCGTTGAGGAATAGCATGGCGGCGTATACTTAATCAGAAAATGCAAATGTACGATTTTCTGCATCGGTTCGCGAGTTTCCACACAATCACAGCAGCTTGCCGGAATTTGCAACGAGCCCCTTGTTAACACGTCCACCATTTATAACTTCTCTCTTGCAGGACTCCGAGACAGATTTTTCCCAAAGCCGCAGTAAATCCGGTGCAAATTTTCGCCTGTCAATCACTCACGCTTGGCGTTATCTCAACACCTTCGTACACCTACCTACGTCTAAGTCGAAGGGCCCTATTCAAATGAGAATTCGTCCCGATAAGATCCCCACGCTTTTCTGGACAAAAAGTCTGGCTTAATAAATGGCACGATTTCGGTTTGTGTCGACGTCAAGTAATTTCGGGTGCTATCGAGTGACAAGAGGAA
This sequence comes from Taphrorychus bicolor, assembly GCA_951812265.1. Classification (NCBI taxonomy): domain Eukaryota; kingdom Metazoa; phylum Arthropoda; class Insecta; order Coleoptera; family Curculionidae; genus Taphrorychus; species Taphrorychus bicolor. The sequence goes on from OX638304.1 coordinate 37,479,133, forward strand.
TGGGAATTTTTTCCTTGAGTTCTATTAAGGATTTCAATATTTAAACTAACTAAAAAAATTACTTTAGAGACGAAATTTTAAAAGTCGCAAGATTCACAAAGGTTCTAGTCGGCAGAAACATTTTTAAAGGCATTTTCTCTCTCACCACTTACTACTAGCGCGGTCGCTCTAGACGTAAAAAGCCTCTGAGAGTATTTTTGCTCTTTAATTGTTGAGAAAACAAAGGATGAGAATATGCTCAGAGCGGTCAAGAGCAGCCGCCACCCGAAAACGCCACATAAATATGAATCAACCGAAAACGCTATTAGGGAGTTCTGAAGCCGACACCTAAATATATTGAAACGATCAAAAGCAAAACGCTACTTGATCCAGATTTTTGACACAATTATTTCCATCGGTAAAACTTGAGCTTCGAATCAAACTCAACATCAACACTTTTTCCTAGCAAAAAAATTACTTTTAAAGCTATAAACGAATAGGAATAATATGCACTTATGTTTCAATCCAAGAATGTTATAAATAACTTTAAACAGTATAATATACGTCAAATCTGGAGTTTGAGCCTTAAGTAAGGTTTAAACTTGACTTAGAAGTAGACGTAGAAGTGGCCTAAAGCATAAATAAACATATCCCGTCCCTAAAACAAGTTCTTAAGTCAAACACAAATTTTTCTTACCTACTCAATACTCCATAATCTGGCAACAGTGACAACCCAACTCGTTTATAATCCGTTACACAAGTTACTAGACACCAACGTGGTGATATAACGTGTTCCCAAAATCTAATTCGTAGGTACTTCCTTTCAACTTGTTTGTTTGGTGATAAAGAAAATCCCATATTTTATCTTTGACTTTCTCGAAACCAAGTGACTAGTCGAAGCGCTCCGGTGTAGTATTGTCGAAAGCGCCTAATGCATTGACACTTGATTTAACACTACGAGTGACATCTGTACATTGTTTTTGTTATTAGAAGATTTCCGTTTTTTATATATATAAGTTGAGTTCGGTAATCTCACTCTAGCTTGTTTAGATTTTGGGAGATGGTCTGTGTTCGGAGCGCTCGGATGGAATTATCGAACTCGGTTTTGATAGACAGAGGAGCGATGTAAAAAGATGAACTGGCTATGTAAATTGTATTCTCTTAATCTCTTAACATTTGAAGTGTTCAATGCTATACTTAATATACTTTGAGAGCAAATCTGTACCCCGGTAAACAAAGCATAGTTTGATTTGAAATTTGAGTACAAAAGTACTATGAATACAGTCTCCTTTATTGAAACCAACCAGTTTATATACAACTCCCCTTGTTTTGTAGTTTTGTCCTCCTTTTTTAGCAGTGGGAACCTTATAATGGCGGCGATATCCGCCCGAAGTGACGTCATGACGTCTTATTTACAATAATTTGACGTAAACTGTCATTATTTTTATTACTTCTTATTTCCAATCCAATCGAATATCGAACTTTATTCATCTCCTAGTTAGAGCCCTTAGCTGACCTATAGCTCCAAGGTTTTCTAAAACTTAACTTGTAACCTAACAAAAACCACCTTTAAGTTGCTATGACGCTCGTATGACATGCGCTGTCGACAACATTACATCATGGGAACCTTAAAAATGGCAGACTTCCGGCTGAACAAACGGGACCATTTTTAGGGAAATATCGGCATTTGTTAGCTCTGTCTATATCTCCCAAGTCATTGACTGAAACCCTTTGAATGTACCCAGCCCAGAGTCCAAAGCCGCTTTCCAGCTGTAATAAAGGATTTGGGAGTGAAGCTCCCGGAGCGTTAAGTCCATAGGGATTTTAAAGACTCGAGCTGGAACAGCTTCTCATAGTTGTCAAAAGTACTTCAAACACCAAAATATCGATAGGTACTCGAAGGGCAAGGAGGGCGGAAGATTGGAGCGCTTCAAGTGCATGAAGTGCCAAGGTGCTGGAAAGCTAGAAAACGAACTTCACGCTTCGGAATTGCTCCGAGCTACTTCCATGGCAAGATGAAAAGCGGCTCAACAGTCTCTACCACATATTTCCATCACTTACATGGCACTGCCTATATCTTTTACATTGCAGGCCTTGGACTGCAAAAGGAGGGGATGACCATCGCGCAGTTAGACCCACGTGCAGTTAGATTCACTTACTCTCCACGAATCACGAACTAGGCCGAAAGCACTTGGTTCGTGATTCGTGACATCCAATGTTGCCGGTACTTTCACGAGTTACTCCGGTTACTCGACGTAAATGCGTGTGACGGAAATATATTCGATACGGAGGTATGTGATTCTAACCAAGTACGTTTCGAGATTTTAAATAGGAAAATAACACTGTAAATAGACAAAAAGTGGCTATAAGTGTAATTTATTTTTAATTATCTCTTTAAAATAGAACCAGAAAAAATAAGAACTTTTCTTTAACAAATACCAAATAAAAATTTTAAGTGGAAAAACACACTACAATAAGTGCAAATAAACATATTAAATATAAAAACACTTTATTGACTTCAAAACGCGATTTCCCCATGACTCAAACGGAGTTTAAAAGTATAAAATACGAATTTGCGCCAATCAAAACGGCGTAGCCAGGATCTGGTTTGGACTCGCGACAAAATCCGAACTTTTCTTTTCCTCCCCTGTCAGGTAGTAATTCTATCGAGTTCAAAGTGGACACCTAAAAAATGGCGGCAATATCCGCCAGAAGTGACGTCACCTGACATCTTACGTCAAATAATTAGAAATCGTGATTCATCAGATTTAAGTTTCGTGACATCCAATGTTGCCGATACTTTCACGAGTTACTCCGGTTACTCGACGTATGTGATTCTAACCAAGTACGTTTCGAGATTTTAAATAGGAAAATAACACTGTAAATAGACCAAAAAGTGGCTATAAGTGTAATTAATTTTTAATTATCCCTTTAAAATAAGACCAAAAAAAATAAGAACTTTTCTTTCAAAAATTTAATTTTTTGCGAATATTTCCGCAACCAGTTGGAATTTTCGAAATTTGAAAACGTCATTTTTATAGACTTTTAGTTGCGCAAAGCGGTGAGAAAGACGTTTTAAGAAAAAACAACTCTGACACTACAAAATATGACGAAAAAATAAATTAAAGCATCAAACATAAAAATCGAGACAAAATAATGAAAAATGAAGTAAAGAAAAAATAACAGCTAAAACTTTTTTATAAATTAAAAACAAAATTTATTTAAAAAAATATAGAGTTAACGCAACAAACAAGGAATAAAAATACGAAAACAAGACAATTTGAGAAGCAAATACATATAGGCTCGTTAAGAAAACAAAATTAATTAATAAGAACAATAACCATAAAATATTACAAAAAAATTATATTATGTAATTGAAAAAGTGTAAACATTAAATTTGTTGAAAATCACAAAAACCAGTGCGAGTTTTAGAATGTTTTGCGTGGAGTAAAAAAAAACAGGAGATAAGACAAATTGAAAAGCAAAAATTTAGGATCATTAAAAAAAAAGAAAGAAAATAAAATTAACGTGCCCAATAAGTCTAAAAATATGTGAAAAAAGGAAATTAACAAATAAATTAAGTGGAAAAACACACTATATTAAGTGCAAATAAAAATATTATTTATAAAAACACTTTATTGACTTCAAAACGCGATTTCCCCATGACTCAAACGGAGTTTAAAAGTGTAAAATACGAATTTGCGCCAATCAAAACGGCGTAGCCAGGATCTGGTTTGGACTCGCGACATAATCCGAACTTTTCTTTTCCTCCCCTGTCAGGTAGTAATTCTATCGAGTTCAAAGTGGACACCTAAAAAATGGCGGCAATATCCGCCAGAAGTGACGACATCTTACGTCAAATAATTAGAAATCGTGATTCATCAGATTTAAAGTTGAGTTCGGTAATTACATCCCGAGCGCTCGGTATATCAGTCTATCTCACTCTAGCTTATTAAGATTTTGGGAAATGGTCTGTGTCCGGAGCGCTCGAATAGAATTACCGAACTCGGCTTTTGTTTCCATTCAGCGCAATTCAAAACTTGTAGGTAAGGCAGGATAGAAATTAATATCTTTTCTATTTGATTTCTAGAATCTATTGCAAATAGATGTTATTTATCTAGTAGGCTGAGAAATTGACTGCACCCAACATTGTTTTCCGTTTAGCACTATGAGAGTTTTCCCCTGCTTTGTTTTCTTAATATGAATGTAAGAGTAGCAAAAGCAAAGCAACACTCTCGGAACTGTCTAGATTAGACACCCGAAAACGCCTTCATTGGGGATTCGAAAAAAGCGCCCGCCCTCTGGTGAGAAGTTTTCAAACTGTTGGGCGCAATTAATAAAAATAAATAAACATAAATTCCGTCAAAATTGTTATAAACCCTACATAAGTTTTTCAGTGTCTTTACTCTCTTTATTGAATTGTTTTTTAATAATTTTCGTCGAATCATTAAGAGAAAAGTATTTCCATGTGAGAACCATAACAACTGTTGTGAGTGAGGGCCTGATTCGAGGCCTGAATGCTGTGTTTATATGCTTCTAGCTTCCACCAGGTACGCAAAAACATTGGAAAGAATAATGGAAAAGGAGCCCTGTAGTCCTTGCTTACCTGAATTGCTCTGGGTGGAAAAACAGGTTATTTATAATAATTGCAGATTTGATTGGGTACATTTCATCTCAGCAGAACATTCACTACAGGTAGGGCTCTCTCCTTACCTTACCTATTTTCCTATTTAATAAGTTGTCAACTCATGGTAAAAATTTCAATTTCCAGGAGGTTTCCAGGAGGTTGGAAAAGTTGACGTCTATTCCAACCTCCAATCGAGCTTTGGCTGAACCTGTAGTGTATCATAAGCACAAGAAGTTTAAAAAAAAGAATATGAAAGTTGAAGAAAAACCAACAGTTTTGTTCTTGTGGTGGCATTTATTAGTTCACGAGATTATTGTTGTTTGTCCAATGAGCTTAGTTTCAATATCCAATAGGACAAATCCTCAGCCTCATTTCTCGAGGCTATTTCTTGTCATAAGTGAAGGTACTTATATTTAAATAGACCTCCCTAAGTAAAACAGGTGCCCTAAAGTGAGACATCCACATATTTAGGTTCGTCTCATTGTCTTTGCACAGGCAGGCTCCTTCTTCCGTTACATAGTACCTTTTGGGTTTTACTGGTTCTGCTGCTAGAGATACCGCCCATTGCATTTAGCACGTCTATGGAAACCATTACTGCCAACACTATAGTTTCTTTGGATGGAAGAATTCCCATGATCAATATAATCACTGGCAGATACTCACTAACCTTATTACTTGGCTACTCTTTGCATACAATAATTTCCCCACTAACTATAAGAGGAGGACATTATTACACAATGGAGCACAGGTGAGTTTGTTCCTTTATTTTAACTTTGAATGCCTGGTACCTACTTGTATTTATTTGGGACTACTTCTTTTGTACTTTAACCCATAATTGAGACACAAGGTAGTGAAATGACCCCTGACACCTACCTCAAAGAGCTTGAATCTGTAGTAGGGTGTGAAAGAATAAATTAAATTTTTGTTGAGGTTGATTGATCGAGAAATTTGATTGATTAATTTTATTGAACAAAAATTTTACTTTGACTTTTACCTTTAACTATAGAATTAGGGCCCTGTATGTATATTTCTTTTTTTTTTAACTATACTGGCCTTATTGGACTAATAGTATCGATAAATTTCCTTTTGGTATGACTGAGTACTGAGCACAACAAATACCTCAACCACTCTACCTGCTTCTCTTTCTTTGTCTTATTGACGTTTTATTATATCTCTGCAATAGGTGCAAAAAAAAATTATATAAAAAGAAAGATTTTAAAAGTTGCAAGATATGTTTTATTAATGAACAGGCAATATTTGCTATTATTTTATAAACCTTCCCATATATGTACATAAATCAAACTACTTTGGCATAACCGAAAAATATAAAAATGCAAAATACACCTCACCTTTAGACAGGCAATTTGATATTTGAGTCACGCAGGCTGGCACGAGCTGAATAAAGATGAGACTTATATTAAATTTCGAAGGGTTTCTTGGGCAATTATTATTATTGGCCTAGGCCGAAGGTTCCAGAGTTAAGATGTTATCCATATTCTTTCGGTTTGCGCGCTTAAAGTAATGTTATTCGGGAGGAAGAACAATTTGCATTTTGCTGTCTAGCCAAGGACAATATAGAGGCGCGTCTGCCGAAAGTAATCAATCGGTACATCATTTGACTTCTAAACTTTTAGAGTTTTAATGGGTTTTTAAAAAAATTGTCTCTGGAATAGCGACGGCGAGTAATTTCCTCGGCAACTTGGGCGGAAGCCAAACTTATCTCTAAAGCAGACTGAGGAAAAACTGAAGTTTGTCATTAAAAGTATTTTGTAAATTGACATTCAAATTTATTCACCGCATACTGACAGTACTTGAAGAAAAGGACCTTTGGTGGCTTTAATGCAAATTGTACTGCAAAAAGAAACTATCTTGGTATTTTGTACCAATTAGTAAAGAAAGTTTTTTTTTTATCCGAAAGATAGTTAAGATTAGAGTACATAAAACTGCCTCAAAGAGCTTTTTTTTATGAAAAATATCCCTGTTATTGTCATTTTATTAAGACGAATGCGAGTGGTCCCTACTTCAATAGCGGCTTTACTACCGTTTGATGCATCCGTGAGAAATCTCTCTCGAACAGCTCATACATATTTGAAAAATCTCTCATCGGCCTTTTTCGGCACATATTTATTTCATGCGAGGCCCGATCCTTTTAATATTTTAGGCCCGAAATTCAGGTAAGCCAGACTTCCTGAAAAATATATATCATACCGCGCCCCCCTCCCCCCTCTTCCCACGGGGAAAATAATTCCATGGCACGATAAAAAAAGTTCTTATTTCAATCTTTTTTACCACTTGAGTTTGTTCATTACACTGCATTAAATTAAAAGGAGACAGGTCTAATCCGTCCCGAATTAGGACGAGGCTTTAAATCAACAGAGCCCCATTAGAAACGAAGGCTTTTTTATGATTGCTTGCGAGCGGAGGGGCCGTCTGCCAAATTAAAATGGCACCCCGGGGGAATATATTTCCTCCTTTTGTTTTCTTCTGAAGTCAACCTTAGTCCGAAAAAGGAAAACTGTTTGGAACCGAACGCAGAGGTTATCTGATCAAACTTTGGTAAATTGCCTCGAAATTGGAATTTTGACTTTGCGAACAGGTAATGCAAAGATGGTAATCTGACTTTTATTTCAGACTGAGGGGCATTCGCTATAATAACAGACATATAGAGTGTACCGTCCTTTTACCTCAACGTGCCGCAGCGAAATTGTGGTTTGGCCCTTTGGAAGGTAACGGGTCATGTGGTTTAACTTGAGTTTGTGCCCGATCCTGAACATAATTGGGGTCGAACAAGGGTCAAAATATTCAGTCAATCGCCGTATACGTTGCATACATTCTGCAGTTCTTCCTTCTTTGACATGGATCGATATCAGTCTAAACTTCCTATTTAGATTGGAGACAAATGTATAAACTGTCAGCGGACGGAACTATAAAATATGCCATTGCAGCGAACTAATCTCGACCGTTATTTGTCTCTGGCGCTTTATATGAACCTCCAAACAACAATGAAACATTGGGGAAGTAATTTGAAATACTGCGGCGTCTTTAATTTCTATTAATACTCTCGACGACTAAATGCTCGCTGGACAGGCAAATGGGCCTCTCAAAATAGTTGGAGAATTCTAAGGTCGCATTTTTCGGACGTCCCTTGAATTCCACTGAGAAGGGTCAGACCTCCGTGACAGCCCTAACAAATTTGCGGTTAAAAATCCGGAATTCCCCGACACGAGAAAAGTACTAAACTCCCAGCCTCCCACTTTAAATTCTGTCCTCCCTATCGAAGAGCAGTAGGATGTTTTTATTTCTCCCCCGGGACACGCATCAGCTCTAAAACGTAGCTGCTCCTTATCCAGAAATCCCGGAATCCTGACAGAGAAGGCGTTATGCGAAAATCTAATTTCGCCTGGAAATTCGCAGGAAAGGTTTTCCTGAAGGAGGTAAAACAGACTTACGCGTTTTCGACTAGAAATCGTCGCCTGCATATCGGGGGGCAAATTTGTATGTGATTGAGCCTTCGCGTAGCTAAGCCCTGAACTTTTTCTCTTAGGGGGGTGGGAAGAGGGCGGGAATTGTGAAAGTTCTGAGTGTACGGTACGCAGTTTATGGGGCGGCAGATTGTTTTGTAAACTGATTAAGTAGAGACAACATTTAAGAAAACAAGTGGATAAGTATGTATAAACCATTCACTTATTATTGTTATCAACAAGGCGTGGGAAATGTGAGTTTTTAATTTTTATCGTATCTTCTGAACATGTGATGAAAGGAGATAGGTATAAAATATATTAAGATTTTACAGGTAACGGGATGACGAAGATTAGTGAATGAGGTATATATGCTTCGCTAGGGTTTGAGCTTAGTTGTATTAGTTGTATTTCTTACATTGTTCTTCAGTTAAGCAGTCTTTTATGAAGATATATGTAGAGCCATTTAAGACTCTTAATGTTTTTAGAAATTAAAATTAAAAAAAAAAAATTGAAGAAAATGTTTTCATTTCTGCTCTTAGACTCGTAAATTATGCTTTTACAATTGAATTCGTGAGTCCAAAGCAGCTAAAAATGAGGTGTCACTTGGCCTATGCGACACTTCCAAATCAGCTATTAACACCTTATCCAAATAATTGGCTATATTCGCTGTCCCGTGTCACTTTTTTTTTCCAGTTCAAATGCCCGGAAAGGAATAAATGGAAACGCAAATTGCAACGACACGGGAAATGTCAGGCGAATATTGCGTTCATTGGCTTTGTGTCCGCATTCGGCTTTTGTCCGATGGCTAACTTTATATGCAGTTTTTAAATAGGCCCTCAGTTACCTTTGCAACCTTGATACTTCCGCGAACGTGCACGAAGGGCACGCGAAAATCAAATCGAACCCGGGAAAGTTTCGCAGGAGAGCAATTTACGACTTGCCACATAGGAGATTTGTTCCGCTTTGATCACGTCCTAGGTCAGAGCGCAAATTCCCAGTTTCTATACGTCCAGACGAAACTTGTTCGTGTAAAGAATATTACAAAAATACACGAATTTTATTTGGTAAAGAAATTCAGTTTGGCTGAGGCAGGCAAGACAAACGTTTTGTCTCCTTGTGTTTGTGATTCAGTTATTTTTGCCATCTCTTTACCTTTGAAATCTTATTTTTTTTTATTTCTATCTCTTTTCAGCACATATTGAGAAGATTCTTGATGTCAGTAATAAGTGAATGGCTTGTAGATTACCAATTAGAAGTTGTCCTCGACTGCCCCCGCAAATACACGCACAAACACGAAACCCGTATCGGAACGTGATGGCCCGGAAAAGACAATTCCATTGTAATCAAACTCTGCGTATTTTAGATTGGGAAAGATTTATGCGTAAAGGAAATGGAGGGTTTCCTTCAAATGTGGTGGGATTTCCATTTGACGGATAGGAAAGGATACGAGCTTATGGTTAGAGACAAATGTTCAATTGTGGTACGTAGTTGGAATATACGTACGGAAATGTTTTGGATGCTGCGCGGGTAGTATTGTGTAGTAATGTGTAGTAGCAATGTGAGTGGGCTTATAGAGTCCTCCACCGCGACCTGCGGCCTATTGTGGCTCACTCGAAGTGTTACCAGTAAGGTTTGCCCCTGCTAGCTTCACTAGTTGTCACCCGTTATGCCCAGATCCTCAACAAATCTGATCAGTTTCTTGGGCGACACTGCGTTTGCATCTTGAGGTTCAATGATCGTGTTTCCGAACAGTGAGTATCTCGATTTGGCAATAGCCGGGCAGTCACATAAGACGTGCTCAACTGTCTCGTCGTCCTCCAAGCACAGCCGACACTCCGTCTCTTCGGACAGTCCGAGTCTATGCATGTGAGATCTTAAGGTGGCTATGTCCTGTGTACAGTGCAGTGGCCACTCTGATTTGTCTCCTATTTAGTCTTAGGAATGTTTGGGCTTTTGCCCTCCCTGTTTCCGTGATAAATTTTTTGGAGTGTGATAGTCCCAGTAGGTTCTCCCACCAGTTTTGAGACTTGGCAGTGCCGGCTCCGGGCCTACTAATGCAGAGCTGGCGCTCTCCTAGCTAGAGAGTCTGCCCTCTTTGCCTTCGTGACCACAATGGCCCGGGATCCATACCAGTGTGACGCTGTTCTCCTGCGATAGGGTGTTCAGAGTCATGTGGCAGTTCCAAATAGTTTTGGAATCTCGTACAGCATACATTAATTTCCGCCAGTGCCCAGTCAATCAGAATTCGCCGGCACTACCCGTCTAGTTCGTTCGACGTTTGACACTCCGTGGTGGCGTCCCCACACATTGTCACTTGTCATTATTGTCAGTTTGAGCCGGCCAAAATTTGTTTGTCTTTGTTGTTTGTTTATATACTGATTACTAATCCATCTTTATTAGGAAATAACAGTTAACACGAAAGAGATATTTATTGCTAAATATTAATAATTACTTTCCATAGAAGTGTCTGTGTGCATAAGAGCAATTTTCGTTGCTAATATAAACAACATTTCGGTTTTGTGTGTAGGAGTAGTCAGTAGTTCAAGACTGTCGCAAGTACTCGCAAGGAGGTTTAGGGCATTGTTGATACCAAAGAGCTAGTTGATACATTATCAGTTTTTTAGAATGGATAAATTAGCCTGCCAGTTTTGTAAAACTGAATTTTCAAGTACTGGTATAAAAAATAAGCATATGAGGTTCCAACCACCACCCACCCAGACTCTGCACTCCTGCACATGAGAAGCCGACAAAGCATATTACATGCCCAATGTGTATAAATGAAGGAAAGTTATTTCACATTGATTTAATTAGACATTTGAGTTCTATTCATAGTGCAAGTTTTAAAGAATTGATTTTAAATTTTAAGAGTTTGCTGCATGGAGAGGACAAGAAAATAGAGAAGCTGATTATGCATATCGCAGGAAACGAAAACTTCCAAATGGTGATGAAAGTACATTATGTAATTGCAACAGAACAGATTCCAAAGGTTTGTACCCTTTCTCTGCTTATAAGTTGAACATACTTTCGTGGTTATATTTATTTTTAGGATTTACCAGCTTATGTAAAAGTCACATGTAAAGATCACAGTAGTAGAAAGCAAGTGGTAGTATTCATATTCATGGAGCATGCCCTTCTAGAATGTCTGTCACAATTATGGCAATTGGTAATTAATTACCACTATGGTATAAATAATAAGGGTATGAATATTTTGTGTAGGTATTCTTTTGTTACAAGGAGAGGTCGATGTGTAATTCATTGAAGCACATGTAGGACATCTTGATGAACTCAGAATTAAGTGTGTTTCTATAAAGGTGAACTATTTTAGGTATTTAAAAGAGGTTGGTGAAAATAACTTTCTGCATTATTTGCAAAGGTAAGAGCAGTGACACATGTAGTTTGCTAACAATGTTTCAATGCAATTAATTGTGTCATTGTTTCATTCTGCATCATTTCTTTATGTTGTTAATTATATGGTCAGCGTCTTGAATACTTTATTTGTGTTTCACCTAGTTCCTGAATATAAGCAGGATATCCAGGATAGGCAGGATATCCAGCTGCCGTTTAAAAACTGTTCACAATGGAGGAGTTGGAATGGTATATGTTATTTTCTGTTATGCTATCTCATCTACTATGGTCTGGCTCTGGTATGGTCTAGTTCTAGTATGATGGTATGGTCTGGTTCGGTATGCCTCATATACATATATTAAATATATTACTTTTGTTTAATTCCGTCAGTGTGTATAATCGCTGAGAGTGTTGTTGTTCTTCTTAATACTATTCAGGTAGCAGGGGAAGCTGAATAGTATTAGTTATTCCACACTGCCCAGACCGAATGCCCAAGAACACTCTCACCTGTTCACACTAGTCGGTCAAGAATACTGCCTGCAGTGTGTATAATGTTATATTTGAATTTTTAATAAACACCGAGATAAAACTTATTTTATAAATAAATGTAGTTATATATGTAATATGTAACATACTTTGTTGTATATATTTTCTAAGGCTTGATTTGAAATAAAGTTTATTATTTTATATGTGTTTTTATTTTCCATTTTTAAATTAGGGCATTATTTATTTACAGAAAAAAAGAGCATAGACAAAGAAAACTATAATTTCACACGTAGAGGTGATAAGTACCTACTTATTTGAAATCAAATATATTTCTCAGTCTATCAAACTTAAAACTTTAATACATTCTTATAAATGCAATACCTACATTTTCTTAGGGTAAAATAGATATGTTTAGTTTACCAAGAAAGAGATGTAAATCTATTTAACTCTCTGAAACTCATAATCTATCGATCAATATTCTAACCTAAAAACCTAACCACAATATTTTACCAAAAATCCCACTTCATAATATCTCATTTTTGGTGTCTGTTTTTGGATCTATAATAAGTATTGAAAAGTAAAGAACAAAAAACACCAATTCTCAAAAATAAATAACTTAAAATGCCACTTTTATGTATTCAGCAATATCAATGTTTCTGTTAAGTGAATTTCACTTAACAGCCAACAAACATTCATTTTAAATTTGGTGCCACGGTACATCATCGCCGCTGAGCACCCTGTGTTTTGATTGGCTGGGCACTGGCGGATATTAATGAATGCTCTCCCGTACACTCTGGAGCCAGCCCCTTCGTCGGTTTTGGATCCGTTTTTACCAATTTTACCATCAATTCAAACCAACATTTCTCGAAATGTTCCAAATTGGCATTTTAAGACGCTTTGTGTAATTCTGAAACGATTTTAGCCCTAATACTAACTAGAAATTTTACAATTTTATTAATTTTACTTTTTACTTAAGTTTCACCAATCTTGGCCTTAATCCTGACTCGACTTTCTCGTAAAACACCAAATTTGCATTTTGATGCGTTTTGAGTCAAATTTTAGTTATTTTGGTCCAAAAATGTTTCCTATACTAGTAGCAACCTGAACTTTTTCACAAGTTCCAAATTTACATTTTTAAACGCTTTGAGTCGTTTTTTACCTACTTTTAACTTAATTATTACCTGAATTTCTCGAAAAGCTCTTTTTGTATTTTTTAAATAATTTTAACCGATTTTGGCCCTAATTCAAAACTGCATTTTTTTAGAAGATTGTTTAGAATTTTAGAAGAATTCTACGTTCGCATTTTTAGATGGTTTAAGTAATATTTAACCAATTTTGACCTTAATCCTAACTTGACACTCTTACAACAAAGCAAACTTGCATTTTGAGGCGTTTTGAGTAAAATTATTTTGGAAAAGAATGTAAATTTTCCAAAAGCAGCTACTTAGCAAATTTGCTTTAGTTTTGCCTGGCTATGTCCTAAACTGCGTTTCTTTAAAATCATCGCCTGAAATTCTTCAGTAACTTCTAATATGCATTTTTAAATGCTTTTAGTATTTTTTATTCGTTTTTATTCCTAATCCTAACTTGCATTTTTCCAAGAGCTCTAAATTTTCATTTTTATATGGTTAAAGTAATTTTTCACTGTTTTTAGCTCTGATTCTAACTTGAAACCACATGTTCTTGAAGCCAAAATAGATTGATTTTTATCGAACAAATGTAGTTACCGTGTACCAGGTACTTTCTCTCGCTTGTCCCAGTCTGCTCGTGAGGGAACCCTGACGACGTACCGAATGTCCAGTGTAAGTTTTGATGCCATTAGGTCAAAGCAAAAGCCTTCCAAGCCAACCTGGGCATCGTTGGTCCCACCATCGAATGGCTGCGCTGCTACGTTCGTCACTTGTTGCAACAGGTATGTCGCCTTCATTGCCTCTTGTTCAAGGACTATTGAAATTGGAAGCAGGTCGAGCATGCTCCATGGCTACCGTGGGCGTCGTTCTCATTGCCCCCGTGATGCAAAGACATATTTGTCTTTGTAGAGAGGACAGTTAAGCTTTGATGCAGTTCTGTCTGCTTTTTCGATACCAACCTATGGCTCCATACGTGATTATTGATTTTATTACCGTCACGTATAGCCACAGAGTTTGTTGGGGTCCCATCCCTCATGATTTACTGCACAGGTCCTTGCACGACCAAAGGGAGAGCCGCGCCCTCCTAACGGTACGGAGGATGACTCCAAGAAATTTTGCTTCATTGGTGAACGGGATTGTCGTCCCGAACAAAGATGACGCTTTCAATAAGTCCAGCCTCTTCCTTCGGGTAAATTTTACAATCACCGTTTTCCTAGGGTTAATTGCTAGGTTTTCCTTTAAACACCAGCTGCGTACAACATCCAGCACCTCTTGCAACATGCTAGAAATTGTTGGTATGGGTGGTTTCTTATGAGGATAACGGCGTCCTCGACTCCCCATAGTTCCAAAGTAGCCAGAAAGTCATTCACTAGTAGGGACCAAAGTGGTGAAAGGACTCTGTCCTGTGGACACGACAACTCCCGCTGTTGTGAATCTGATAGTGTCATCGTTTAATGATGTAGTGATCAGTCTGGATTCTAACATGTTGCGAATCCAGTTGGTTATTATTGGTTCGATCCTTTTCACTTTACTGGCGCTGAGCAGGGAGTCTGTAGGTGCTTTATTAAAGGCCCCATCGATGTCTATGAAAATACCAACTGCAACACCCTTTGAATCCAGAGTATCTTAGATTTTCACCACCAGAGTGCCAGTTCTGTTGATTTTTAAGCCTGGCATGCATACTGTTCCGTATTAAGGGGGTACGTTGTTAGCGCTCCCTGCTTTATGTATAGTGCCAGCAGCTTTTCTAAGCTTTTCAGCAGAAACAAGGTTAGACTGATTGGCCTGAGCGATTTAGCATCTTTTCTCCTACATCCCATCTTTGGTATGTAAACGACCCTCACCCTGGACCAGCAGTTTGGAATAAAGTTCCATCAAGGCTCGCTCTGAAGAGCTTTGTTAGTAGAGGTGCGAGTTAATCCAGACCTTGTTGTAGTAGTGCCGGGAACATTTTATCCGCCACGGGGGATTTGTATGGTTGAAAAGCCATAATCGTGGATTTTAGCAGGGTTGATCTGACCATTTTTTTGAAGAGCTCCCAATCTGCCCTGTTGGGTCGTTTAATTCGTCCTAAGGGGCTTGTTTAGTCTCCAAATTTGTCAGCCGGCTACCCGAAAAATGACAGCTTGCGAGTATCTCTAATGTTTCACACCACACCAGTAGAAGTGTAGGTTCCATCGGACCGTTTCATCGATCCAAGCTCCTGACACGGCTCCCTGGAGAGAACCCATATGGATTCGGGCTCCTGTTGGCAGGTCTTCAATTCCGCCACAGAACCTTCTCCCTTTTAGCAGCCGTGATCTGCTTGTTGCCGCTAGTTAGGACTTGTCTGTAAGTGTCCCAGTCGCCGGTTATTTTTGCTTTATTAAAGAGTCGTCGTAACCAGGCGGTTATTCCACCAGTATGTTTGCGTGTTGTCTTTTTTTGTTCTCGTTGGACAGTTGTCTTCATAGGTCTGAAGAGCAGCTTTTGCCAGCCGCCTGACTGACGGCATTATGTTGACAGGACTGTGAAAGGAGATGTCTATCGTATTCAGTTGTGTCTGAAAGGACTCTCGATACGAAGCCCAGTTTGTGCTTTTAGTTTAAACATTATATGTTTGTGATCAAAGCAAGATTACTCCGGGGATACTGTCCAGTTGCAGATCTTACTTGAAATAAGGTTCATGCTGATCGTGAGATCTAAAACTTCTTGTCTGTTGAGGGTTACAAAAATTGGGCTGTTGCCTGAGTTGATAATTTTTAGGTCGACCTGTGTTAGGTGGTTAAGTAGTGACTCACTCCTTATGTTGATGTTGCTGCTGCCCCACACCGTGTAGTGGGCATTCGCATCACATCCCGGTATTAGCTGCGCGCATTTCCCACGACCCTGAAACAGATACAGAAAAAAAAACTGTCGGAACTCTGTATTGAACTCGTAATCTCGCGACTGCAATGCGAATCACTTTGATAATGTCCAATTGAAGAGTAAAATTCATGTCAAGTGCTAAACTGTTTTTATTGACCAGAGCCAAACTGGGCTTGAGAATGGTTGATGTTCTCTGTGAAGAATACTAAAATACTACGAATTTGAGGTGTTGATGATATAGTGTAAGATCCAAAATCTGTCCGCTTTTTAGAGGACAGAGGAACCTGAACTAAGTATGTTAATATAAGGATTTCCATGAGAGATATCTATCGTTTTTCTCCATTCAACAACCAGGAACTCGTTCAAGTCACTTCTATTTATTGAAATAGGGGGCGTTTATTTGACCTAAACGTCATCTAGTTGGCTGTGAAATATCAAAGGAAAAGAATGGAGGAACAAATTTACTTTGATTATGTCATCTTTTTTTGTCAGAAATTTATAGTCTTCTAGACGACTTTTTCTAGTGAACACCCCGTATTAAAGTAGAAGTTTTATCAATTTCGAGTAAACCGAACTTTATTTTAAAAAAGAACTTCACGAAAATTGTCCGCGATGCCCAACTTTCGGGAAAATTTCTTGGGTCGTTTTTCATTTCCTGAAAAGTGTTAATTATGGAAAATTTCCGCCATACTCAACTCTACTTAATATTTACAAATCACCTGGAAATATCGGGAAAATGTTTCTGAATTTTATCGGGGAATTTTCATTGGTAATTTTTCATCTTCACGAAAAGGGTTAATTTTGGAAAATTTTCGTCATGCCCAATGCTACTTAATATTTACAGCTCACCTGACAATTTCGGGAAAACTGCCAAATATGTCTGAATTTTTCAGGAAAATTTTTTGGGTCGTTTTTTATTTTCCCGAAAAGTGTTAGTTCTGGAAAATTTCCGTTATGCCCAACACTACTTCATATCTACAAGCCACCTGAAAGTTTCGGGAAAACTGCCAAACATTTCCGAATTTTTCGGGAAGGTTTCCTGGGTCGTTTTTTATTTTTCCGAAAAGTGTTAATTATGGAAAATTTCCGCCATTCCCATCTCTACTTAATATATTCAAATCACCCGAAAATTTTGGGAAACTTCCAAATATTTCTGATTTTTATCTTTGGTAGGTTTTTATCTTCTCGAAAAGTGTTACGTTTGGAAAATTTTTGCCATACCCAACCCTATTTAATATTTGCGGTTCACCTGAAAATGTCGGGAAAATTTCCAAATATTTCAGAATTTTATCGGGAAATTTTCTTTGGTAATTTTTCACCTTCACGAAAGGTGTTAATTTTGGAAAATTTTCGTCATCCGCATCGCTACTTAATATCTACAAGCCACCTGAAAGTTTCGGGAAAACTGCTAAATATTTCCGAATTTTTCGGGAAGATTTCCTGGGTCGTTTTTTATTTTTCCGAAAAGTGTTAATTATGGAAAATTTCCGCCATCTCCATCTCTACTTAATATATTCAAATCACCTGAAAATTTCGTAAAACTGCCAAATATTTCTGAATTTTTCGAGAAAATTTTTTGGGTCGTTTTTTTATTTTCCCGAAAAGTGTTAATTCTGGAAAATTTCCGTCATGCCAAACACTACTTAATATCTACAAGCCACCTGAAAGTTTCGGCAAAGTGTTAATTATGGAAAATTTCCGCCATCCCCATCTCTACTTAATGTATTCAAATCACCTGAACATTTTGGGAAACTTCCAAATATTTCTGATTTTTATCTTTGGTAGGTTTATCTTCTCGAAAAGTGTTACGTTTGGAAAATTTTTGCCATACCCAACCCTATTTAATATTTGCAGATCACCTGAAAATGTCGGGAAAATTTCCAAATATTTCAGAATTTTATCGGGAAATTTTCTTTGGTAATTTGGCACCCTCACGAAAGGTGTTAATTTTGGAAAATTTTCGTCATGCCCATCGCTACTTAATATCTACAAGCCACCTGAAAGTTTCGGGAAAACTGCCAAATATTTCCGAATTTTTCGGGAAGATTTCCTGGGTCGTTTTTTATTTTTCCGAAAGTGTTAATTATGGAAAATTTCCGTCATCCCCAACTCTACTTCATATATTCAAATCACCTGAAAATTTTGTGAAACTGCCAAATATTTCTGAATTTTTCGGGAAAATTTTTTGGGTCGTTTTTTTATTTTCCCGAAAAGTGTTAATTCTGGAAAATTTCCGTCATGCCCAACACTACTTAATATCTACAAGCCACCTGAAAGTTTCGGCAAAGTGTTAATTATGGAAAATTTCCGCCATTCCCATCTCTACTTAATATAATCAAATCACCTGAAAATTTTGGAAAACTTCCAAATATTTCTGATTTTTATCTTTGGTAGGTTTTTATCTTCTCGAAAAGTGTTACGTTTGGAAAATTTTTGCCATACCCAACCCTATTTAATATTTGCGGATCACCTGCATGTGTCGGGAAAATTTCCATATATTTCAGAATTTTATCGGGAAATTTTCTTTGGTAATTTTTCACCTTCACGAAAGGTGTTAATTTTGGAAAATTTTCGTCATCCCCATCGCTACTTAATATCTACAAGCCACCTGAAAGTTTCGGGAAAACTGCTAAATATTTCCGAATTTTTCGGGAAGATTTCCTGGGTCATTTTTTATTTTTCCGAAAAGTGTTAATTATGGAAAATTTCCGCCATCTCCATCTCTACTTAATATATTCAAATCACCTGAAAATTTCGTGAAACTGCCAAATATTTCTGAATTTTTCGAGAACATTTTTGGGTCGTTTTTTTATTTTCCCGAAAAGTGTTAATTCTGGAAAATTTCCGTCATGCCAAACACTACTTTATATCTACAAGCCACCTGAAAGTTTCGGCAAAGTGTTAATTATGGAGAATTTCCGCCATCCCCATCTCTACTTAATATATTCAAATCACCTCAAAATTTTGGGAAACTTCCAAATATTTCTGATTTTTATCTTTGGTAGGTTTATCTTCTCGAAAAGTGTTACGTTTGGAAAATTTTTGCCATACCCAACCCTATTTAATATTTGCGGATCACCTGAATATGTCGGGAAAATTTCCAAATATTTCAGAATTTTATCGGGAAATTTTCTTTGGTAATTTTTCACCTTCACGAAAGGTGTTAATTTTGGAAAATTTTCGTCATGCCCATCGCTACTTAATATCTACATGCCACCTGAAAGTTTCGGGAAAACTGCCAAATATTTCCGAATTTTTCGGGAAAATTTTTTGGGTCGTTTTTTTATTTTCCCGAAAAGTGTTAATTCTGGAAAATTTCCGCCATCTCCATCTCTACTTAATATATTCAAATCACCTGAAAATTTCGTAAAACTGCCAAATATTTCTGAATTTTTCGAGAAAATTTTTTGGGTCGTTTTTTTATTTTCCCGAAAAGTGTTAATTCTGGAAAATTTCCGTCATGCCCATCTCTACTTAATATATTCAAATCACCTGAAAATTTTGGGAAACTTCCAAATATTTCTGATTTTTATCTTTGGTAGGTTTTTATCTTCTCGAAAAGTGTTACGTTTGGAAAATATTTGCCATACCCAACCCTATTTAATATTTGCGGATCACCTGAATATGTCGGAAAAATTTCCATATATTTCAGAATTTTATCGGGAAGTTTTCTTTGGTAATTTTTCACCTTCACGAAAGGTGTTAATTTTGGAAAATTTTCGTCATCCCCATCGCTACTTAATATCTACAAGCCACCTGAAAGTTTCGGGAAAACTGCCAACTATTTCCGAATTTTTCGGGAAGATTTCCTATGTCGTTTTTTATATTTCCAAAAAGTGTTAATTATGGAAAATTTCCGTCATCCCCAACTCTACTTCATATATTCAAATCACCTGAAAATTTTGTGAAACTGCCAAATATTTCTGAATTTTTCGGGAAAATTTTTTGAGTCGTTTTTTTATTTTCCCGAAAAGTGTTAATTCTGGAAAATTTCCGTCATGCCCAACACTACTTAATATCTACAAGCCACCTGAAAGTTTCGGCAAAGTGTTAATTATGGAAAATTTCCGCCTTCCCCATCTCTACTTAATATATTCAAATCACCTGAAAATTTTGGGAAACTTCCAAATATTTCTGATTTTTATCTTTGGTAGGTTTTTATCTTCTCAAAAAGTGTTACGTTTGGAAAATTTTTGCCATACCCAACCCTATTTAATATTTGCGGATCACCTGAAAATGTCGGGAAAATTTCCAAATATTTCAGAATTTTATCGGGAAATTTTCTTTGGTAATTTTGCACCCTCACGAAAGGTGTTAATTTTGGAAAATTTTCGTCATGTCTATCGCTACTTAATCTCTACAAGCCACCTGAAAGTTTTGGGAAAACTGCCAAATATTTCCGAATTTTTCGGGAAGATATCCTGGGTCGTTTTTTATTTTTCCGAAAAGTGTTAATTATGGAAAATTTCCGTCATCCCCAACTCTACTTCATATATTCAAATCACCTGAAAATTTTGGGAAACTTCCAAATATTTCTGATTTTTACCTTTGGTAGGTTTTTATCTTCTCGAAAAGTGTTACATTTGGAAAATGTTTGCCATACCCAACCCTATTTAATATTTGCAGATCACCTGAAAATGTCGGGAAAATTTCCAAATATTTCAGAATTTTATCAGGAAATTTTATTTGGTAATTTTTCACCTTCACGAAAGGTGTTAATTTTGGAAAATTTTCGTCATGCCCATCGCTACTTAATATCTACAAGCCACCTGAATGTTTCAGGAAAACTGCCAAATATTTCCAAATTTTTCGGGAAGATTTCCTGGGTCGTTTTTTATTTTTCCGAAAAGTGTTAATTATGGAAAATTTCCGTCATCCCCAACTCTACTTCATATATTCAAATCACCTGAAAATTTTGTGAAACTGCCAAATATTTCTGAATTTTTCGGGA
The DNA here is from genome assembly GCA_951812265.1 of Taphrorychus bicolor. Taxonomy (NCBI): domain Eukaryota; kingdom Metazoa; phylum Arthropoda; class Insecta; order Coleoptera; family Curculionidae; genus Taphrorychus; species Taphrorychus bicolor. The sequence continues at coordinate 37,499,959 of OX638304.1, forward strand.
AAATTTTTTGGGTCGTTTTTTTATTTTCCCGAAAAGTGTTAATTCTGGAAAATTTCCGTCATGCCCAACACTACTTAATACCTACAAGCCACCTGAAAGTTTCGGCAAAGTGTTAATTATGGGAAATTTCCGCCATCCCCATCTCTACTTAATATAATCAAATCACCTGAAAATTTTGGAAAACTTTCAAATATTTCTGATTTTTATCTTTGGTAGGTTTTTATCTTCTCGAAAAGTGTTACGTTTGGAAAATTTTTGCCATACCCAACCCTATTTTCGGGAAGATATCCTGGGTCGTTTTTTATTTTTCCGAAAAGTGTTAATTATGGAAAATTTCCGTCATCCCCAACTCTACTTCATATATTCAAATCACCTGAAAATTTTGGGAAACTTCCAAATATTTCTGATTTTTACCTTTGGTAGGTTTTTATCTTCTCGAAAAGTGTTACATTTGGAAAATGTTTGCCATACCCAACCCTATTTAATATTTGCAGATCACCTGAAAATGTCGGGAAAATTTCCAAATATTTCAGAATTTTATCGGGAAATTTTCTTTGGTAATTTTTCACCTTCACGAAAGGTGTTAATTTTGGAAAATTTCCGCCATCCCCATCTCTACTTAATATATTCAAATCACCTGAAAATTTTGTGAAACTGCCAAATATTTCTGAATTTTTCGGGAAAATTTTTTGGGTCGTTTTTTTATTTTCCCGAAAAGTGTTAATTCTGGAAAATTTCCGTCATGCCCAACACTACTTAATATCTACAAGCCACCTGAAAGTTTCGTGAAAATATTTCCGAATTTTTCGGGAAGATTTCCTGGATCGTTTTTTATTTTTCTGAAAAGTGTTATTTATGTAAAATTTCTGTCATTCCCAACTCTACTTAATATATTCAAATCACCTGAAAATTTTGGGAAACTTCCAAGTATTTCTGATTTTTTCTTTAGTTATCTTCTCGAAAGGTGTTACGTTTGGAAAATTTTTGCCATACTCAACCCTTAATATTTGCGGATCACCTGAAAATGTCGGGAAAATTTGCAAATATTTCAGAATTTTATCGGGAAATTTTCTTTGGTAATTTTTCACCTTCACGAAAGGTGTTAATTTTGGAAAATTTTTGTCATGCCCATCGCTACTTAATATCTACAAGCCACCTGAAAGTTTCGTGAAAATATTTCCGAATTTTTCGGGAAGATTTCCTGAATCGTTTTTTATTTTTCCGAAAAGTGTTAGTTATGTAAAATTTCCGTCATTCCCAACTCTACTTAATATATTCAAATCACCTAAAAATTTTGGGAAACGTTCAAGTATTTCTGATTTTTATCTTTGGTAGGTTTTTATCTTCTCGAAAAGTGTTACGTTTGGAAAATTTTTGCCATACTCAACCCTATTTAATAGTTACAGATCACCTGAAAATGTCAGGAAAATTTCCAAATATTTCTGAATTTTTCGAGAAAATTTCTTGGGTCGTTTATTATTTTCCCGAAAAGTTTTAATTATGGAAAATTTCCACCATACCCAAGTTTAATTAATATATTGAAATCAACTCAAAATTTCGGGAAAACTGCCAAATATTTCGGAATTTTTCGAGAAAATTTCTTGGGTCGTTTTTTATTTTCCCGAAAAGTGTTAATTATGGAAAATTTTCGCCATACCTAACTCTACTCAATATATTCAAGTCACGTAAAAATTTTGAAAAACTTCCAAATATTTCTGATTTTTATCGTAAAAATTTCTTTGGTAGGTTTTCATCTTCTCGAAAAGAGTTACGTTTGGAAAATTTTTGCCATTCCCAACCCTATTTAATATTCACAAATCACCTGAAAATGTCTGGGAAATCTCCAAATATTTCTAAGTTTTATCGGGAAAATATCTTTCTTAATTTTTTATCTTCACGCAAAGTGTTAATTTTGGAAAATTTCCGTCATGCCCAACGATACTTAATATCTACAAAACACCTAAAAATAGGTTTTTATGTTCTCAAAATGTGTTACGTTTGGAATATTTTTGCCATACTCAACCCTATTTAATATTTACAAATTACCTGAAAATGTTGGGAAAATTTCCAAATATTTCTGAATTTTATCGGGAAATTTTCTTTGGTAATTTTCATTTTCACTAAAAGTGTTAATTTTGGAAAATTTTCGTCATGCCCAACGCCACTTAATATCTACAAGCCACCTGAAAGTTTCGTGAAAATATTTCCGAATTTTTCGGGAAGATTTCCTGGGTCGTTTTTTATTTTTCTGAAAAGTGTTAATTATGTAAAATTTCCGTCATTCCCAACTCTACTTAATATATTCAATTCACCTGAAAATGTCGGGAAAATCTCCAAATATTTCTGAGTTTTATCGGGAAAATATCTTTCTTAATTTTTTATCTACACGAAAAGTGTTAATTTTGGAAAATTTCCGTCATGCCCAACGATACTTAATATCTACAAAACGCCTAAAAATAGGTTTTTATGTTCTCAAAAAGTGATAAGTTTGGAAAATTTTTGCCATACTCAACCCTATTTAATATTTACAAATTACCTGAAAATGTTGGGAAAATTTCCAAATATTTCTGAATTTTATCGGGAAATTTTCATTTTCACTAAAAGTGTTAATTTTGGAAAATTTTCGTCATGCCCAACGCTACTTAATATCTACAAGCCACCTGAAAGTTTCGCGAAAACTGCCAAATATTTCTGAATTTTTCGGGAAAATTTCTTTGCTAGGTTTCTATCTTCTCAAAAAGTGTTACGTTTTGAAAATTTTGGCCATACCCAACCCTAACTAACGAGATTACACTCGTCCAGTATTAACGTCATTGCCCGGTCTAAGGAAAAATGATCCAGATTACTGTAAAATACAGAAATCAATTTTTACCCATCGGTACTATGAAAACGCTGTTTTCGACCTTTTACACGACTGATGTGTGAATAAGGGAAATTTTCTGTCAAAGTTGTAACGGAATCTATATAGGCCAAATCGCTCTGGACTTAAAAAATCTCATTAATGAAAAACAATTCAACCAGGTTAATTTCCAACCAAACACTAAAATTTAATAATTGACAAACCAAAATAACAGAAAAAAAGGAGTTTTTCAAGAATTTACTTTCATATAGGGACCATCGTGTTGTTTAAACAAAATATATCCTTGTATGATACTTTCTCCAATTTTCCGGCAAAGGTTCGGTTTAGAAATAAATTTGACTTGATAGGAGTGACGTAATTGAGTTTAAAAACTTGGTTAAACAAGTCCACGAATGGGGTAGAAAAGTGAATTTTTGGCAACGGAAGGCACAAATCAGGCAAAGTATCGCATTTACAACGCGCAAAATTGATGAGCGCTCCGTGCCCGGCAACAAAGCAATTTACGCTGACAGGTCCGCCATATTTCAAAGATGGCTGATTTGCGGCGCTGCCGATGCGATCTGTCTCTCATATATAGGCGTCGCGACTCGCAAATAGAAAATTTGCGGACACGGACCCGACCATTTTAAATGTCACCAAAGATTTTGCCGGAGCCGTGATGGATGGCTAGATTTTGTATAACGCTCACCGAACATACACTAATGCATATCGGGTTGTCTATATGGGAGTAAACAAATGAATGAACCAATCAGATGGCGCGATAGGGCGCTTTCTGCTCGCTGAGCTTTCCATGCGGAAATCTGCCTCCCTGAAATGTATAGTTTATCTTTGCAGGGGCTGGAGGAAACGCATAAAACCGCATGTTTCATTGCCGGGTTAAGACTTCCCTTCGAGGGCGATATCGACGACCAAATCGTGCGTGAAATAATGAAGTCACGCTTGTCAGGATTTATTTGACAACGGATAGATTAAGAAAAGCGGCTAAAGAGTACGCCACTGAGGGCCGTCGCACTAGACCGTAAACAATGCAATGAACAGTACATTTTAGTTTTGTCTTTTTGTTGCGCGCATCGTGGACAGTCCGAGCGAAATAAAGCCGAATTTATTTCTAAGATTCTTTTCCGGATTGTCATAAAATTAAAAATTTTTCGTAGTTAATAGTGCGGAAAATCGAGCCAACTCTAGTTTTGTGCTGGGAAAACTGTAACTGATGCACACTGATAACGCCTACATGGATGAGTGGAGGGGCAGGGGAAAGAGCAAAAATCGACTGTAGGGTTGCAATAACAACTGGTCAATAAAATGCATTTTTTATGTTTCCGTTTTGAAGCGGCCTGCAAGATCACCAGACATGAATGCCATTGAGCAGCGTGTCTGCCGTATGATGGAAAGAAAACGAAATGAAGGTGAGCATGTATTTTTTCTGATCAGCTCCAATAAGAGCGAAACCGGTCTATGGTTCGTCTGCCTGATAGAAAATTGCGTTTGATACTCTGCTAAACGTCGCCCCCAGAAAATATAGGTGCGAAATCTCGGCCATCTATCGGTGAGAAGAAGCTTTTTTTGTTCGAATTTCTTGTCAGATAGTACTATCCTGCTAACTGCTATGTAATGGAATTTACAAATGCAAAAGTCAATAATACCACGTCAAATTCACGCTAAATCAAGATTTCGCCCATTTTCAGTGAAACACGAAACAACATCATTAAATTGCATCGAAACTATTACATTCGTGCATGCAACATATCGAATGACCTGCACCTATAGAGAAATATTTGGTTTGAGGTGTGCATCAACGTTAATTGTTAAAAAAATAAACCAGCATTTGTTTTTTTTATGGTGAATTTGAATAACTGACCCAGAGGCGTTTTTGCCGTCCAAATAAAACATTTTAACGTAATTGAATTAATATTACGTTTATATGGACTCACTGAACAACGAATGAGTAAGCATATCACGTACTAAAAGTCCGAGCAATTTATTATTCTATGATGGACAAGGCAGATATAATGTAGGGAAACGAGGGATATAAGTTTGCTTTTCGCTCACACGCATGAATAAGAAAAGTGATCTAGGTAAGGAGTTGCATAATAAACATCTTTTTTTAACTACAAAAGAAATGTGGCCCGACCAACAGGTGCCCTTTTCTGGCTTCTTCCCTTTCGATTCCACCTCGAGATCATTCATTTCTGGAAATGTCCGGGATACAAAGGGCCGAAAAAATTGATGGGGCGGTCAGAAAAAAAAGGAACGACTTTTGCTTTTGTCGCCCCCTCTCATTCGTTATTTTCCGGCCTAGCCGGACCAAATAAGAAAAACATTAATTAATTATCGTGACCCTATAGGGAGCGCAAGAAAACCACCTTATTAGGTTCGGTGCCTCGAAAAACATCCCGGCAATTTCTGTGTCGCTCGTGTTGCGATTAGACAAAGAGCATAAAGACAGGGCCGTTACTGGGAAAACGAGGGCGCATTAAATAAAAAATCGTCGCCATTAGGGAACACACTTGGGACCTGCAAGTGGCTCTCGCCTCCAAAATCTCGGGTCAATTTAGACAACCAGTGAAGCACGTCATTTTTCACCGGACGTCTGGCCATAATTTTCGACGAGGCGGGCGCGCATATTCCTCGAACCGTTTTTTTCCGCATTAAAACGTTGCCCTTTTTGAATCCTTCACACGGATATATTGAAACGGGAAATTGCAAACGACGTTAGAACTTGAAAAAAACGCTGAGCGCTTTCAGCTTCAAGTTTTTAACATTCGTCGCGCAACGCGACACAGGCATGAATCTGGCATTTTAGCGATTCTGTTTACTCAAGCTTGCAGGATTTTCCTGTTTGACTTGTCATTGGTGGCAAGTTCTTTATAAAACGTAAAATAAAGCATTTGCAAACTCGTTTTTCACCCTTGAATTTCCTGAGTTCAAGCAGCTGAATATGAGTGTTACTTGGCTCATCTAACTCGAAAAACAAACAAGTTTTTTAAATCATTTTTTTCTTTTAATATTTTATTTGTAACTTAAAAAATGACATAGTAACATCATAGTTTTTACGTAATTTTTCTTCAATTTTGATGCGTTTCTTAATTATTTTTTGCTCATTATTATGTTACTGTTCTAGATGTGTAAATTACGATTTTACCATTGAATTCCTCAGTTTAATGCAGCTGGAAATTAGGTGTCAATTGACTTATCTAACTCGAAAAACAAAAAAGTTTTTCTAGTTAATTTTAGGTGTAAAATGGCAAAACCTGCTTTTTAAATTATTTTTTCTTTTAAGATTGTATTTGTTACTTAAAAGATGACTGAGTAAAATCATAGTTTTTACGTAATTTTTCTTCAATTTTGATGCATTTTTCAATTATTTTTGCTCATTTGTAAAGATTTGTAAATTACGATTTTACCATTGAATTCCTGAGTTCAAAACAGCTGGAAATGAGGTGTCACTTGGCCTATCTAAGTCGACAAACGAAAAAGTTTTTTCTAGCTAATTTAGGTGTAAAATAGCAAAACACCCTTTTTTTATCATTTTTCCTTTTAAGATTGTATTTGTGAATTAAAAAATGACTGAGTAAAATCATAGTACTATCTAAAGTGTTTTCCGGGCTATCCCGGCCGTGAAAGCCTTCACAGTCTGATAAAATCATAGTTTTTATATAATTTTTCTTCAATTTTGATGCATTTTTCAATTATTTGTGCTGATTTGTAAATTACAATTTTACTATTGAATTCCTGAGTTTAAAGCAGCCGGAAATGAGGTGTCTCTTGGCCTATCTAACACGAAAAATAAAAGGTTTTTCTAGCTAATTTTAGGTGTAAAATAGCAAAACTCTGTTTTTTTTTTAATCTTTTTTTCTTTTAAGGTTGTATTTGTGACTTAAAAAATGACTTCATAGTTTCTAAGTAATTTTTCTTCAATTTTGATGCATTTTTGAATTATTTGTGCTCATTTGTAAAGATTTATAAATTACGATTTTACCATTGAATTCCTGAGTTCAAAACAGCTGGAAATGAGGTGTCACTTGGCCTATCTAAGTCGACAAACGAAAAGTTTTTTCTAGCTAATTTTAGGTGTAAAATAGCAAAACACCCTTTTTTTTATCATTTTTCCTTTTAAGATTGTATTTGTGAATTAAAAGATGACTGAGTAAAATCATAGTACTATCTAAAGTGTTTTCTGGGCTATCCCGGCCGTGAAAGCCTTCACAGTCTGATAAAATCATAGTTTTTATATAATTTTTCTTCAATTTTGATGCATTTTTCAATTATTTGTGCTGATTTGTAAATTACAATTTTACCATTGAATTCCTGAGTTTAAAGCAGCCGAAAATGAGGTGTCTCTTGGCCTATCTAACACGAAAAATAAAAAGGTTTTTCTAGCTAATTTTAGGGGTAAAATAGCAAAACTCTGTTTTTTTTAAATCCTTTTTTCTTTTAAGGCTGTATTTGTGACTTAAAAAATGACTTCATAGTTTCTAAGTAATTTTTCTTCAATTTTGATGCATTTTTCAATTATTTTTGCTCATTTCTAAAGATTTGTAAATTACGATTTTACCATTGAATTCCTGAGTTCAAAACAGCTGGAAATGAGGTGTCACTTGGCCTATCTAACTCGACAAACAAAAAAGTTTTTTCTAGCTAATTTTAGGTGTAAAATAGCAAAACACCCTTTTTTATCATTTTTCCTTTTAAGATTGTATTTGTGAATTAAAAAATGACTGAGTAAAATCATAGTACTATCTAAAGTGTTTTCCGGGCTATCCCGGCCGTGAAAGCCTTCACAGTCTGAGAAAATCATAGTTTTTATATAATTTTTCTTCAAATTTGATGCATTTTTCAATTATTTGTGCTGATTTGTAAAGATTTGTAAATTACAATTTTACCATTGAATTCCTGAGTTTAAAGCAGCCGAAAATGAGGTGTCTCTTGGCCTATCTAACACGAAAAATAAAAAGGTTTTTCTAGCTAATTTTAGGTGTAAAATAGCAAAACTCTGTTTTTTTTTAATCTTTTTTTCTTTTAAGGTTGTATTTGTGACTTAAAAAATGACTTCATAGTTTCTAAGTAATTTTTCTTCAATTTTGATGCATTTTTGAATTATTTGTGCTCATTTGTAAAGATTTGTAAATTACGATTTTACCATTGAATTCTTGAGTTTAAAGTAGCTGGAAATGACTTGTCACTTGGCCTATCTAAATCGAAAAACAAAAAAGTTTTTTATAGCTCATTTAAGGTGTAAAATAGCAAGACACTGTTTTTTAAATCATTCTTTCTTTTAATATTGTATTTGTGACTTAACAAAATGACTTCATAGTTTTTACGTAATTTTTCTTCAATTTTGATGCATTTTTCAATTATTTTTGCTCATTTGTAAAGATTTATAAATTACGATTTTACCATTGAATTCCTGAGTTTAAAGCAGCTGGAAATGAGGTGTCACTTGGCCTATCTAACTCGAAAAACAAAAAAGTGTTTTCAAGTCAATTTTAGGTGTAAAATAGCAAAACCGTATTTTTTAAACAATTTTTCTTTTAAGGTTGTATTTGTGACTTAAAAGATGACCGAGTAAAATAATAGATTTGACGTAATTTTTCTTCAATTTTGATGCATTTTTCAATTATTTTTGCTCAGTTGTAAATTACGATTTTACCATTGAATTCCTAAGTTTAAAACAGCTGAAAATGACATGTCACTTGGCCTATCCAACTCGAAAAACAAAAAAGTTTTTTCTAGCTAATATTATGTGTAAAATAGCAAAACACTGCTTTTTAAATCATTGTCTCTTTTAAGATTGTATTTGTGACTTAAAAAATGACCGAATAAAATCATAGTTTTTACGTAATTTTTCTTAAATTTTGATGCATTTTCCAATTATTTTTGCTCATTTGTAAATTACGATTTTACCATTGAATTCCTGAGTTTAAAGCAGCTGAAAATGTGATGTCACTTGGCCTATCCAACTCGAAAAACAAAAAAGTTTTTTCTAGCTAATTTTAGGTGTAAAGTAGCAAAACACTGTTTTTTAAATCAATTTTCTCTTTTAAGATTGTATTTGTGACTTAAAAAATGACTAAGTAAAATTGTAGTTTTTACGTAATTTTTTTAAATTTTGATGTATTTTTCTCTATTATATATTTTTCTCTATTATATATTATTTTTCCTCATTTGTAAATTACGATTTTACCATTGAATCCCTGAGTTTAAGGCAGCTGGAAATGAGGTGTCACTTGGCCTATCTAACTCGACAAACGAAAAAGTTTTTTCTAGCTAATTTTAGGTGTAAAATAGCAAAACACCCTTTTTTTTATCATTTTTCCTTTTAAGATTGTATTTATGAATTAAAAAATTACTGAGTAAAATCATAGTCCTATCTAAAGTGTTTTCCGGGCTATACCGGCCGTGAAAGCCTTCACAGTCTGATAAAATCATAGTTTTTATATAATTTTTCTTCAATTTTGATGCATTTTTCAATTATTTGTGCTCATTTGTAAAGATTTGTAAATTACGATTTTACCATTGAATTCCTGAGTTTAAAGCAGCTGAAAATGAGGTGTCACTTGGCCTATCTAATTCGAAAAACAAAAAAGTTTTTTCTAGCTAATTTTAGGTATAAAATATCAAAACACTGTTTTTTAAATCATTTTTCTAAGATTGTATTTGTGACTTAAAAGATGACTGAGTAAAATCATAGTTTTTACGTAATTTTTCTTCAATTTTTATGCATTTTTCAATTATTTTTGCTCATTTGTAAATATTTGTAAATTACGATTTTACCGTTGAATTCCTGAGTTCATGGCAGCTGGAAATGAGGTGTCACTTGGCCTATCTAACTCGACAAACAAAAAAGTTTTTTCTAGCTAATTTTAGGTGTAAAATAGCAAAACACCGTTTTTTTTAATAATTTTTCCTTTTAAAATTGTATTTATGAATCAAAAAATGACTGAATAAAATCATAGTACTATCTAAAGTGTTTTCCGGACTATACCGGCCGTGAAAGCTTTCACAGTCTGATAAAATCAGAGTTTTTATATAATTTTTCTTCAATTTTGATGCATTTTTCAATTATTTGTGCTGATTTGTAAAGATTTGTAAATTACAATTTTCCCATTGAAGTCCTGAGTTTAAAGCAGCCGAAAATGAGGTGTCTCTTGGCCTATCTAACACGAAAAATAAAAAGGTTTTTCTAGCTAATTTTAGGGGTAAAATAGCAAAACTCTGTTTTTTTTAAATCCTTTTTTCTTTTAAGGTTGTATTTGTGACTTAAAAAATGACTTCATAGTTTCTAAGTAATTTTTCTTCAATTTTGATGCATTTTTGAATTATTTGTGCTCATTTGTAAAGATTTGTAAATTATGATTTTACCATTGAATTCCTGAGTTCAAAACAGCTGGAAATGAGGTGTCACTTGGCCTATCTAAGTCGACAAACGAAAAAGTTTTTTCTAGCTAATTTTAGGTGTAAAATAGCAAGACACCTTTTTTTATCATTTTTCCTTTTAAGATTGTATTTGTGAATTAAAAGATGACTGAGTAAAATCATAGTACTATCTAAAGTGTTTTCCGGGCTATTCCGGCCGCGAAAGCCTTCACAGTCTGATAAAATCATAGCTTTTATATTTTTTTTTTCAATTTTGATGCATTTTTCAATTATTTGTGCTGATTTGTAAAGATTTGTAAATTACAATTTTACCATTGAAGTCCTGAGTTTAAAGCAGCCGAAAATGAGGTGTCGCTTGGCCTATCTAACACGAAAAATAAAAAGGTTTTTCTAGCTAATTTTAGGGGTAAAATAGCAAAACTCTGTTTTTTTTAAATCCTTTTTTCTTTTAAGGTTGTATTTGTGACTTAAAAAATGACTTCATAGTTTCTAAGTAATTTTTCTTCAATTTTGATGCATTTTTGAATTATTTGTGCTCATTTGTAAAGATTTGTAAATTATGATTTTACCATTGAATTCCTGAGTTCAAAACAGCTGGAAATGAGGTGTCACTTGGCCTATCTAAGTCGACAAACGAAAAAGTTTTTTCTAGCTAATTTTAGGTGTAAAATAGCAAGACACCTTTTTTTATCATTTTTCCTTTTAAGATTGTATTTGTGAATTAAAAGATGACTGAGTAAAATCATAGTACTATCTAAAGTGTTTTCCGGGCTATTCCGGCCGCGAAAGCCTTCACAGTCTGATAAAATCATAGCTTTTATATTTTTTTTTTTCAATTTTGATGCATTTTTCAATTATTTGTGCTGATTTGTAAAGATTTGTAAATTACAATTTTACCATTGAAGTCCTGAGTTTAAAGCAGCCGAAAATGAGGTGTCGCTTGGCCTATCTAACACGAAAAATAAAAAGGTTTTTCTAGCTAATTTTAGGGGTAAAATAGCAAAACTCTGTTTTTTTTAAATCCTTTTTTCTTTTAAGGTTGTATTTGTGACTTAAAAAATGACTTCATAGTTTCTAAGTAATTTTTCTTCAATTTTGATGCATTTTTGAATTATTTTTGCTCATTTGTAAAGATTTGTAAATTACGATTTTACCATTGAATTCCTGAGTTCAAAACAGCTGGAAATGAGGTGTCACTTGGCCTATCTAACTCGACAAACGAAAAAGTTTTTTCTAGCTAATTTTAGGTGTAAAATAGCAAAACACCCTTTTTTTTATCATTTTTCCTTTTAAGATTGTATTTGTGAATTAAAAGATGACTGAGTAAAATCATAGTACTATCTAAAGTGTTTTCCGGGCTATCCCGGCCGCGAAAGCCTTCACAGTCTGATAAAATCATAGCTTTTATATATATTTTTTTCAATTTTGATGCATTTTTCAATTATTTGTGCTGATTTGCAAAGATTTGTAAATTACAATTTTACCATTGAAGTCCTGAGTTTAAAGCAGCCGAAAATGAGGTGTCGCTTGGCCTATCTAACACGAAAAATAAAAAGGTTTTTCTAGCTAATTTTAGGGGTAAAATAGCAAAACTCTGTTTTTTTTAAATCCTTTTTTCTTTTAAGGTTGTATTTGTGACTTAAAAAATGACTTCATAGTTCCTAAGTAATTTTTCTTCAATTTTGATGCATTTTTTAATTATTTTTGCTCATTTGTAAAGATTTGTAAATTACGATTTTACCATTGAATTCTTGAGTTTAAAGTAGCTGGAAATGACTTGTCACTTGGCCTATCTAAATCGAAAAACAAAAAAGTTTTTTATAGCTCATTTAAGGTGTAAAATAGCAAGACACTGTTTTTTAAATAATTTTTTCTTTTAAGATTGTATTTGTGACTTAACAAAATGACTTCATAGTTTTTACGTAATTTTTCTTCAATTTTGATGCATTTTTCAATTATTTTTGCTCGCTCATTTGTAAAGATTTATAAATTACGATTTTACCATTGAATTCCTGAGTTTAAAGCAGCTGAAAATGATGTGTCACTTGGCCTATCTAATTCGAAAAACAAAAAAGTTTTTTCTAGCTAATTTTAGGTATAAAATATCAAAACACTGTTTTTTTAAATCATTTTTCTAAGATTGTATTTGTGACTTAAAAGATGACTGTGTAAAATCATAGTTTTTTCGTAATTTTTCTTCAATTTTGATGCATTTTTCAATTATTTTTGCTCATTTGTAAAGATTTGTAAATTACGATTTTACCATTGAATTCCTGAGTTCAAAACAGCTGGAAATGAGGTGTCACTTGGCCTATCTAACTCGACAAACGAAAAAGTTTTTTCTAGCTAATTTTAGGTGTAAAATAGCAAAACACCCTTTTTTTTATCATTTTTCCTTTTAAGATTGTATTTGTGAATTAAAAGATGACTGAGTAAAATCATAGTACTATCTAAAGTGTTTTCCGGGCTATCCCGGCCGCGAAAGCCTTCACAGTCTGATAAAATCATAGCTTTTATATATATTTTTTTCAATTTTGATGCATTTTTCAATTATTTGTGCTGATTTGCAAAGATTTGTAAATTACAATTTTACCATTGAAGTCCTGAGTTTAAAGCAGCCGAAAATGAGGTGTCGCTTGGCCTATCTAACACGAAAAATAAAAAGGTTTTTCTAGCTAATTTTAGGGGTAAAATAGCAAAACTCTGTTTTTTTTAAATCCTTTTTTCTTTTAAGGTTGTATTTGTGACTTAAAAAATGACTTCATAGTTCCTAAGTAATTTTTCTTCAATTTTGATGCATTTTTTAATTATTTTTGCTCATTTGTAAAGATTTGTAAATTACGATTTTACCATTGAATTCTTGAGTTTAAAGTAGCTGGAAATGACTTGTCACTTGGCCTATCTAAATCGAAAAACAAAAAAGTTTTTTATAGCTCATTTAAGGTGTAAAATAGCAAGACACTGTTTTTTAAATAATTTTTTCTTTTAAGATTGTATTTGTGACTTAACAAAATGACTTCATAGTTTTTACGTAATTTTTCTTCAATTTTGATGCATTTTTCAATTATTTTTGCTCGCTCATTTGTAAAGATTTATAAATTACGATTTTACCATTGAATTCCTGAGTTTAAAGCAGCTGAAAATGATGTGTCACTTGGCCTATCTAATTCGAAAAACAAAAAAGTTTTTTCTAGCTAATTTTAGGTATAAAATATCAAAACACTGTTTTTTTAAATCATTTTTCTAAGATTGTATTTGTGACTTAAAAGATGACTGTGTAAAATCATAGTTTTTTCGTAATTTTTCTTCAATTTTGATGCATTTTTCAATTATTTTTGCTCATTTGTAAAGATTTGTAAATTACGATTTTACCATTGAGTTCCTAAGTTTAAAGCAGCTCGAAATGAGGTGTCACTCGACCTATCTAACCAGAAAACAAAAAAGATTTTTCATGTTAATTTTAAGGGTAAAATAGCAAAATACTGTTTTTTAAACCATTTTCTCTTTTAAGATTATGTATTTGACTTAAAAAATGGCTGAGTTAAATTGAAGTTTTTACGTAATTTTTCTTCAATTCTGATGCATTTTTCAATTATTTTTGTTCATTTGTAAAGATTTGTAAATTATAATTTTACCATTGAATTCCTGAGTTTAAAGCAGCTGGAAATGAGGTGTCACTTGGCCTATCTAACTCGAAAAACAAAAAAGTGTTTTCAAGTCAATTTTAGGTGTAAAATAGCAAAACCGTGTTTTTTAAACAATTTTTCTTTTAAGGTTGTATTTGTGACTTAAAAAATGACCGAGTAAAATAATAGATTTGACGTAATTTTTCTTCAATTTTGATGCATTTTTCAATTATTTTTGCTCAGTTGTAAATTACGATTTTACCATTTAATTCCTCTGTTTATAACAGTTGAAATTGAGATGTCACTCTTCCTGTCCAACTCGAAAAACAAAAAAGTTTTTTCTAGCTAATATTATGTGTAAAATAGCAAAACACTGCTTTTTAAATCATTGTCTCTTTTAAGATTGTATTTGTGACTTAAAAAATGACCGAATAAAATCATAGTTTTTACGTAATTTTTCTTAAATTTTGATGCATTTTCCAATTATTTTTGCTCATTTGTAAATTACGATTTTACCATTGAATTCCTGAGTTTAAAGCAGCTGAAAATGTGATGTCACTTGGCCTATCCAACTCGAAAAACAAAAAAGTTTTTTCTAGCTAATTTTAGGTGTAAAGTAGCAAAACACTGTTTTTTAAATCAATTTTCTCTTTTAAGATTGTATTTGTGACTTAAAAAATGACCAAGTAAAATTGTAGTTTTTACATAATTTTTTTAAATTTTGATGTATTTTTCAATTATTTTTCCTCATTTGTAAATTACGATTTTACCATTGAATCCCTGAGTTTAAGGCAGCTGGAAATGAGGTGTCACTTGGCCTATCTAACTCGACAAACGAAAAAGTTTTTTCTAGCTAATTTTAGGTGTAAAATAGCAAAACACCCTTTTTTTATCATTTTTCCTTTTAAGATTGTATTTGTGAATTAAAAAATTACTGAGTAAAATCATAGTACTATCTAAAGTGTTTTCCGGGCTATACCGGCCGTGAAAGCCTTCACAGTCTGACAAAATCATAGTTTTTATATAATTTTTCTTCAATTTTGATGCATTTTTCAATTATTTGCGCTCATTTGTAAAGATTTGTAAATTACGATTTTACCATTGAATTCCTGAGTTTAAAGCAGCTGAAAATGAGGTGTCACTTGGCCTATCTAATTCGAAAAACAAAAAAGTTTTTTCTAGCTAATTTTACGTATAAAATATCAAAACACTGTTTTTTAAATCATTTTTCTAAGATTGTATTTGTGACTTAAAAGATGACTGAGTAAAATCATAGTTTTTACGTAATTTTTCTTCAATTTTTATGCATTTTTCAATTATTTTTGCTCATTTGTAAATATTTGTAAATTACGAATTTACCGTTGAATTCCTGAGTTCATGGCAGCTGGAAATGAGGTGTCACTTGGCCTATCTAACTCGACAAACGAAAAAGTTTTTTCTAGCTAATTTTAGGTGTAAAATAGCAAAAAACCGATTTTTTAATCATTTTTTCTTTTAAGGTTGTATTTGTGACTTAAAAAATTACTTCATAGTTTCTAAGTAATTTTTCTTCAATTTTGATGCATTTTTCAATTATTTTTCCTCATTTGTAAAGATTTGTAAAGTACGATTTTACCATTGAATTCCTGAGTTTAAAGCAGCTGAAAATAAGATGTCCCTTGGCCTATCCAACTCGAAAAACAAAAAAGTTTTTTCTAGCTATTTTTAGGTGTAAATTAGCTAAACACTGTTTTTTAAATCCATTTTCTCTGTTAAGATTGTATTTGTGACTTAAAAAATTACTAAGTAAAATCGTAGTTTTTACGTAATTTTTCTTAAAATTTGATGTATTTTTCAATTATTTTTCCTCATTTGTAAAGATTTGTAAATTACGATTTTACCATTGAATTCCTGAGTTTAAGGCAGCTGGAAATGAGGTTTCACTTGACCTATCTAACTCGAAAAACAAAAAAGTTTTTGCAAGCTAATTTTATTCAACTTTTATCTTTCGTTGTTATCTACTTTTATTTTCCAAAAACACACGAAAATTATCGATAATATGAATATTTAAAATTCTTATACATTTAGTGGGTTTGTGTAAGAAAACACTAAATATACAATTCTTTAGAAACACTATAAAACTTTACAGAAACCTCCAGAAAACTCACGAAAGTTTCGTACAAAGTGAAGATTTTTCTCATCAAACTGAAGAAAACGGGAACCGCCTCCAGAAGAACGGCTATCTTGTGGACGGCGGTTTCTTGAAGTTTTTTTTTAGCTCAGGATCGACGTATTCGTTGTAGGCTTTAGACATCATGACCATGATCGGTTCGATATAGTCAATTGGTGATCGTTTTCCGATTTGGTGATCGTCCACTTGCTGCGGTTTCGGTGGAATTTTCATGACGTTTTCCTGATAATAAATCAAATAGTTAACAAAAAAAAAATCAATATTCTATCTAATGTAATGTTTATTCTTAAAATTTAATACAATTTTCAGAAATCAAAAAGACACAGTTTTATGGCATTTTTCCTGCTTTACTAAGGTGCTTTTCAAATAATTTAAAAGCATCAGTGCGACGTTTTTCTGACAAAAAAGCTCTTTTCAATGAGATATAACACTATGTGTCAGTTAGCCTTGATGAAGACTATATAGTCGAAACGTTGGTGCTCTTCGATAAAAGATCTTATAAAGGTTTCAGCACTGACTTACCCTAATAGGCCGCTCGCTGTCTTCAGACCCATACTCTTGCATAGCCATTTTCAACAGATCCAGGGCATATTCGATTTTGCTCATTTCACTCAGGCTCCTCCTTCTGCGCCTTCCAGATGCCCCTATAAACTTATCCACGTAGTGATCCATGGTGTTTTGGCACCCTCCCAGGGCGTAGCACAATTTGTATATGAACATCGGGAAGAATAGGGCTGTTAGTAGGGTGAGTCCTGCAGCAACTACCAAACCAGCTAAAAGAGTTTTTTATAAGTCTCTTACAATTAGGTGTTCTAAGTACTCAACCTGTGGTTACGGCTGCAATGTTGTACTTTGTCCATTTGAAGCTTGTAGAAAAAGGGTTGTAGGTAGTGACAGGATGCACTTCGTTAGTCTCTACCTCCAATGGCTTGGCTCGGACCAGCAACAGCCCACCGGCCACCAATCCCAATAGAAGAAAAGTTCTCCTAGAAAAAAGAGACAAAAAATTAATTTCCATAGCCCATCCCGGAGTAACAAGGCGATTTCCTTTGTCGGTCAATATTCGGCTCGATCGCCTTTGTTATGGAAATCAAACGGACAACTTTTAGGGCTTTTATTGCCCGGAGGGGCCTCCTTTACGATCGGGCCGATATTTACATGGAGAAAGGACAGTTATTGGGTTGTTGGAGGAGAGGTTTAACGGCAAACACCGAAAAGGGAAAATTTCTTTTTCTATTATTTAGGTGTGATGGATGTTATTTACTTTTGGGGAGGGTTTAATTTTTATTGTTTACATTGTTTACGTGCGCCGTATAAGAGTTGCAGGTGTAGATAAAGTTTACAGTATCCACTTATAGAACTAAAAAAAAATAGAAAATTTGTTTTTATTATTATTGAATGTATCAATTTTAAAAATTTGTTAGGATTTTTAATATAAACTTTTTTTTTATTTTATCAAACCCAGGCAAACCGATTTGTTTCCATCTCCCTGCCATAATTTTTGATCTGCAAGATCTCTTTACTCAACTACCGAACACATTATTTATTCGAAAAGTTCGAGCGGAAACATAATTTCAAATTTTCAAAAAGAGGATGGGAAACTTTTTAATATTAAAATACGCACTTACATCTTTCACAGCTTGACAAAAGTATCACGAACTCACTTCACGGTCGACTGAAGGGAAATGAGCCTCCGTCGAACTGTTTGCAGGGGCAATAACAAGCAAATTTCATTTGCCCAAAACTTTAGTCCCCGGAGATAAGATTAAGGGTAGGTAGGACAATAAAACAAAATTGTATTTTTTGTCCCTTTCCCTCCTTCGCTCTTCTTCTTCTTCTTCTTTTGCCCGGGCAATTAAGGTGCACTCGACCTGACGCCATTTCCGCACCCTAAAAGGGTCTTTTGTGGAGACAGAAATAGATTCTTTTAGCGATAAATACATAGATATCAAGTACTAAGAATTTAGTGACGATGAAAGGATGATGCATACTTTTTTTCATTATACAGAGAGTAATCACTGTTTTACAGCAAATCATATTATATATTATAGACACTGTAAATTTAGCCTTTTTATAAAATGTTTTTATTTTAATACGGTATAGCGGTGTTTTAAAATATGAAGGGTGAAAAAAAAACACTCCAAACCGCATTGTCAACATAAACGAGTCTGGTGTACGAGTAAAGTAACAGAAAAGATTTCCAAAATAGTTCTCGTGATATTTACCAATTCCTCTATTTTCAAAGATACACCTATCAAGTTTGTACTCTTTTTCAAGTAACTTTTTCCAACTAAGACGATAGTGCAGTAAGATTTTGGCTTCCATCAACCATTCTCGAGATATTTTCTAACTCCTCTATTTTCAAAGATAAACCTATCAAGTTTGTACTCTTTTTCAACTAACTTTTTCTAACTAAGATGATAGTGCAGTCCGATTTTGACCATCTACAACCGTTTTTGAGATATTTCCTAACTTCGTTATTTTCAAAGATAAACCTATGAAGTTTGTACTCTTTTTCAACTAACTTTTTCCAACTAAGACGATAGTGCAGTCGGATTTTGACTACCTACAACCGTTTTTGAGATATTTTCTAGCTCCGTTATTTTCAAAGATAAACCTATGAAGTTTATACTCTTTTTCAACTAATTTTTTCCAACTAAGCTGACGCTGTAGCCCAGTTTTTGCTACCTACAACTGTCCTCAAGATATTTACCAATATCGAGATAATTTCCATAAACATAGATACATATTTTTAAGCAAGATTAGTCAGGATTTAAAAATGTATTACGGACATTTAAACTACAAATGAGGGATCAATATAGGGAATCTGTTACCAATACAATGGATTAGTGGACAAAACCAAAATAGTAATTTTGCCATTAAATTTTGATAAAGCAGGGAATTATTCAAATTGGCCGATATTGCATAGAGCGCTGGGGAAATATTATTTAATTATTATATCGGGGCAGCAGCGAAAATTTTCTATAGTAACTAATAAATTGAAACTTTTTGGTAATGGAAAACTGTTGCGCAAATTATTCGGAAACTACAAATTATTAATTAAAAATATCTATATATACCACAGGCTAATGATTTATTTTAATAAATACATTCAAACTTATGCCACTTCAGAGAGCAGTAAAATGGTAATCACATTCCTAACTTTATATCGGTTTCCACTTTGCACAATAATTACAACAATTCTTGCTCAAATACGAAATTCCATAAATCATGAACACAAATCGAATTAATGCCGAAAAGATCCGTATAGAACTTTGTTCTCTGATTAGGAGGAAACTTGATCAAATTTTTAAATTCAATATATCCAGGCCTTGCAGCCCAAGGATCTGGTCCATTCGAGCACGAATTATTTATTCTCCAGATTTGATTAACTTCTGGCAAAGCGAACAAAACTTTTGCCGAGCTTGATTGCGCGTGTACTGGGCGTGGTATTATTGACCTCCATTATGGACCACAGTGTTTAAACGGAACTAGAAAGAAACAATACAGACACGATATTAATGCCTATCCGTATTTCTGACGTTTTTAAATTTAGAATAATAGTATATTATACAACAACCATTTAATGAGATATTTTTTTGCGGTTGACCATAGTTTAGGAAATATCCGCACGTTCCGCTTATGTTGCCCAAACTACCGTAAAATTTTGAAAAAAAAACCTGACGACGTCTAAAAGTAGCTGAAATGTCGAAACGTCTGAAATACTTTATTTTATACTCACAGACCTACCCACTTTTAAAGAATGGCAAGAAACGTGCTAGAATTCATGAAAAGATGTAAAATGGTACCACGGGTACCTATATTGTGAAATAAATCTATAAACAAAATTTCAGTTTCTAGCTTTAATGGTTCCTCAAAATGAAGTATTTGCAAATTTTTGGAACACCCTATAGCATCTAATATAAAGTATTATATATATAGTATAAAGTCAATTAAACTTACAAAAAAAAATGTATTGGTAAACAAACGAAAATCTAAAACAGGGCATTATTTGGGATGCCCTATACTATCTACAATAGAAGTCAACGCTCTATTTATTATAAAACTAATCGAATTAACGCAATAAATTAATTGATATTGATTTATATGCTAAAATCTTAAAATTTCATGTTACAACATTTTTTTTGGGACACCCTATACTATCTAAAACGTAAATCTACGCCCCATTTATCATAAAACTACTAGAGCTAACGAATAATAGTATATTATACAACAAGTATTTAATGAGAGTCGTTATTTTTGATGGTTTGCCCGAGAAAATAACGCTCATTAAACGCGAGTTGAATACTATACTTTATCCACGACCAAGATTCTGGGTTTTCTCAAATGTGATAGGTCGTAGGTGCCACAAATAGAATTCACAATAATTTTAAAACCACGACTGGTTTCGCTAATCGACGGCGCGACGTTTGATGCGTCAGATAGATGACAGTCTAGCCGCATGTTTATTTCAGTGCTACGTGGGTGGACTGTAAATTACTTCATTTTATGGCCTATTTTATGTATTTTTCTGTGAAAAGTACATTTTTTAGTGAAAAAGAGACACGGTAACCTACATTTGTCGCAAATACATTTTAATAGAATTTTAATTATTTGAATGAACCAGTGGTAAATATCGATTTCATGTTTAGGGCAGTTTACTTATTGAGTTGCCAATTGCCTAGGACATGTTTCGTTGACATGACAACTCATTATTTACAATGAATAATATTCATTATTCAAAAGTGAATAAAGATTAGCATTAATATTGAGAATGTGCAAGATTAATGTGGTTATTATAGTATGGTCGTGAATAAAACATAATATTTAAAAAATAGAAATATTTTAAATACAACTTTTGTAATTTTTTATGTGACACCTTGAACTATCAAAAACAGAAATCAACGCCCAAAGCTAAATTTTATGTTTATTTCTAATTGTCTATTTCTAACAGTAACTGAGCACGGGATCCCCAAAAATTAAGCTTAAATTTTGCAATTTTCTTGTTTTTGTATTCAAAAACTGTGAACGGGAGCTTTGTCATGATTGCTCTCTTATAGTCCTCAATGACCTCATACCACTTATTTACATGCATATCGATAAGTCTCATAGTTTTTATGATAAAGACAAAAATGTGAACATTTCAAAAATTTCAAAGAAGGTCAGTCACGGTTCAAAGAGGGTTTCAAAGAAATCGCTTGTTACAGATTTTGCACTTTGTTTTAGTTTTTTCGAAAACCATGGTTGGTGTCTTTGTTCTGATTGCTCTACCTTATAGTCCTCAATTAAATCGTCAAAACACCTATTTACATGAATATTTAAGTCTCATAGTTTTCAATATAAACACCAGAATCTGAAAAATCAGTGAAACAGGTTCGGTTGTCGAAATATTTAGACGAAATCAATTGCCACAGATTTTGTTAAAAGCGTTGTCAAATTGAAAATATGTAAGAAGTAAAATTTCGAATTTAAAAAAAAATTAATGGAGTTTTCCTTCCATTGAAAATGCCTGCTAAAATGCAATATTTAAAAAATGCAAATATTTTAAATATAATGTTTGTATTTTTTTTGGGACGCTTTATGCTATCAAAAACAGAAATCAACGTACAAAGCTATATTTTGAGCATATTTCTAAATGACTATATCTTAACACTAATTGAGCACGGGTGGCCAAATATGAGGTAATTTTTTTTGTTACAATTGTAAGTTTCTTTAATTTTTTCTAACGAAACTGATTTTCACTGGTTGTGTTAAAAATGATGTCGAAACTTATTGGAGATTAAAATATGTAAAAATAATGCAACATTGGAATTTAATAAAATTTTCAAAGGCTGCTAAAATGCAATAAATATTTAAAAAAATATATAAATATTGTAAATAAAATCTTTGCCTTTTTTTGCGACAGTCTATACCATAAAAAAGCAGAAATCAACGCGCCAAGCTACATTTTGAGCCTGTTTGTAAATGTTTATTTTTAACAGTAACTGAGCACGGGTGGTCCAAAGTGAAGTACGAATTTTGCACCTTTTTTTAGTTTTTGTCGAAAACCGTGAACGGCAGTTGTTCTGATTGCTCTATTTTATAGTCCTCAATGACGTCATCATAGCACCTATTTACAAGCATACTAAAAAGTTTCATAGTTTTCAAGTTAATGACGAGAATTTGAAAATTTCTTTAAAATTTCAAAAATATTCAGATGAAATTTTTTCTCGCAGATTTTGTTAAAAATGGTGTCAAATCCTAGAGAAGATTAAAATATGTAAAAATAATGCAGCATTGGAATTTAATTAAATTTTCAATAAGGGTTTTCTACCCTTGAAAATAGCTGTTAAAATGCTATACATATTTAAAAAAAAACATAAACATTTTAAATAAAATCTTTGCCAATTTTTTTGAGACACCCTATTAAAAAAGCAGAAATCAACTCGCCAAGCTACATTTTGAGCCTGTTTGTAAATGTTTATTTTTAATAGTAACTGAGCACGGGTGGCCCAAAAGTGAAGTACGAATTTTGCACTTTTTTTTGGTTTTTCTCGAAAATCATGAAAGGCAGCTTGGTTCTTATTGCTCTATTTTATAGTCCTCAATGATGTCATCAAAACACCTATTTACATGCATATTAAGGAGTCTCATAGTTTTCCAGTTAATGACAAAAATTTGAAAATTTCTTTAATTTTTCAAAAATATTCAGTTAAAATTTTCTCACAGCTTTTGTTAAAAATGGTGTCAAATCCTAGAGAAGATTAAAATATGTAAAAATAATGCCGCATTGGAATTTATTTAAATTTTCAATAGGGGTTTTCTCTCCTTGAAAATAATTGCTACAATGCAATACATATTTAAAAAAAATATAAATATTTTAAATAAAATATTTGCCATTTTTTTTTAGATACCCTATACTATAAAAAAGCACAAATCAACGCGCCAAGCTACATTTTGACATGGAGAAGATTAAAATATGTAAAAATATTGCAGCATTAGAATTTAACAAAATTTTCAATAAGGGTTTTCTACCCTTGAAAATAGCTGTTAAATGCTATACATATTTAAAAAAAAAACATAAACATTTTAAATAAAATCTTTGCCAATTTTTTTGAGACACCCTATTAAAAAAGCAGAAATCAAGTCGCCAAGCTACATTTTGAGCCTGTTTGTAAATGTTTATTTTTAATAGTAACTGAGCACGGGTGGCCCAAAAGTGAAGTACGAATTTTGCACTTTTTTTTTGTTTTTCTCGAAAATCATGAAAGGCAGCTTGGTTCTTATTGCTCTATTTTATAGTCCTCAATGATGTCATCAAAACACCTATTTACATGCATATTAAAAAGTCTCATAGTTTTCAAGTTAATGACGAGAATTTGAAAATTTCTTTAATTTTTCAAAAATATTCAGTTGAAATTTTTTCTCACAGATTTTGTTAAAAATGGTGTCAAATCCTAGAGAAGATTAAAATATGTAAAAATAATGCCGCATTGGAATTTATTTAAATTTTCAATAGGGGTTTTCTCTCCTTGAAAATAATTGCTACAATGCAAAACATATTTAAAAAAAATATAAATATTTTAAATAAAATATTTGCCATTTTTTTGAGATACCCTATACTATAAAAAAGCACAAATTAACGTGCCAAGCTACATTTTGACATGGAGAAGATTAAAATATGTAAAAATATTGCAGCATTAGAATTTAGTAAAACTTTCAATAAGGGTTTTCTACCTTTGAAAATGGCTGTTAAAATGCAATGCAATTTTTTTGAGACACCCTATAAAAAACGCAGAAATCAACTCGCCAAGCTACATTTTCAGCCTGTTTGGTGGCCCAAAAGTGAAGTACGAATTTTGCATTTTTTTTTCTTGGTTTTTCTGTAAAATTATGAAAGGCAGCTTGGCTCTTATTGCTCTATTTTATAGTCCTCAATGACGTCATCAAAACACCTATTTACATGCATATTAAAAAGTCTCATAGTTTTCAAGTTAATGACGAGAGTTTGAAAACTTCTTTAATTTTTCAAAAATATTCAGATGAAATTTATTCTCGCAGATTTTGTTAAAAATGGTGTCAAATCCTAGAGAAGATTAAAATATGTAAAAATAATGCAGCATTGGAATTTAATTAAATTTTCAATAGGGGTTTTCTCCCCTTGAAAATAACTGCTAAAATGCAATACATTTTTAAAAAATATATAAATATTTTAAATAAAATATTTGCCATTTTTTTTTTTGAGATACCCTATACTATAAAAAAGCACAAATCAACGTGCCAAGCTACATTTTGACATGGAGAAGATTAAAATATGTAAAAATATTGCAGCATTAAAATTTAATAAAATTTTCAATAAGGGTTTTCTACCCTTGAAAATAGCTGTTAAAATGCTATACATATTTAAAAAAAACATAAACATTTTAAATAAAATCTTTGACAATTTTTTTGAGACACACTATTAAAAAAGCAGAAATCAACTCGCCAAGCTACATTTTGAGCCTGTTTGTAAATGATTGTTTTTAATAGTAACTGAGCATGGGTGGTCCAAAAATAAAGTACGAATTTTGCACCTTTTTTTTAGTTTTTCTCGAAAATCATGAAAAGCAGCTTTGTTCTTATTGCTCTATTTTATAGTCCTCAATGATGTCATCAAAACACCTATTTACATGCATATTAAAAAGTCTCATAGTTTTCAAGTTAATGACGAGAATTTGAAAATGTCTTTAATTTTTCAAAAATATTCAGTTGAAATTTTTTCTCACAGATTTTGTTAAAAATGGTGTCAAATCCTAGAGAAGATTAAAATATGTAAAAATAATGCCGCATTGGAATTTATTTAAATTTTCAATAGGGGTTTTCTCTCCTTGAAAATAATTGCTACAATGCAATACATATTTAAAAAAAATATAAATATTTTAAATAAAATATTTGCCATTTTTTTTTTAGATACTCTATACTATAAAAAAGCACAAATCAACGCGCCAAGCTACATTTTGACATGGAGAAGATTAAAATATGTAAAAATATTGCAACATTAGAATTTAATAAAATTTTCAATAAGGGTTTTCTACCCTTGAAAATAGCTGTTAAAATGCTATACATATTAAAAAAAAAACATAAACATTTTAAATAAAATCTTTGCCAATTTTTTTGAGACACCCTATTAAAAAAGCAGAAATAAACTCGCCAAGCTACATTTCGAGCCTGTTTGTAAATGATTGCTTTTAATAGTAACTGAGCACGGGTGGTCCAAAAATAAAGTACGATATGTGAATTTTTTTTAGTTTTTTTCGAAAATCATGAAAAGCAGCTTTGTTCTTATTACTCTATTCTATACTCCTCAATGACGTAATCAAAACACCTATTTACGTGCATATTAAAAAGTCTCATAGTTTTCAAGTTAATGACAGGAATTTGAAATTTTTTTTAATTTTTCAAAAATATTCAGATGAAATTTATTCTCGCAGATTTTGTTAAAAATGGTGTCTAATCCTAGAGAAGATTAAAATATGTAAAAATAATGCAGCATTGGAATTTAATTAAATTTTCAATAAGGGTTTTCTACCCTTGAAAATAGCTGTTAAAATGCTATACATATTTAAAAAAAAACATAAACATTTTAAATAAAATCTTTGCCCATTTTTTTGAGACACCCTATTAAAAAAGCAGAAATCAACTCGTCAAGCTACATTTTGAGCCTGTTTGTAAATGTTTATTTTTAATAGTAACTGAGCACGGGTGGCCCAAAAGTGAAGTACGAATTTTGCACTTTTTTTTGGTTTTTCTCGAAAATCATGAAATGCAGCTTGGTTCTTATTGCTCTATTTTATAGTCCTCAATGATGTCATCAAAACACCTATTTACATGCATATTAAAAAGTCTCATAGTTTTCAAGTTAATGACGAGAATTTGAAAATTTCTTTAATTTTTCAAAAATATTCAGTTGAAATTTTTTCTCACAGATTTTGTTAAAAATGGTGTCAAATCCTAGAGAAGATTAAAATATGTAAAAATAATGCCGCATTGGAATTTATTTAAATTTTCAATAGGGGTTTTCTCTCCTTGAAAATAATTGCTACAATGCAATACATATTTAAAAAATATATAAATATTTTAAATAAAATATTTGCCATTTTTTTTGAGATACCCTATACTATAAAAAATCACAAATCAACGCGCCAAGCTACATTTTGACATGGAGAAGATTAAAATATGTAAAAATATTGCAGCATTAGAATTTAATACAATTTTCAATAAGGGTTTTCTACCCTTGAAAATAGCTGTTAAAATGCTATACATATTTAAAAAAAACATAAACATTTTAAATAAAATCTTTGACCATTTTTTTGAGACACCCTATTAAAAAAGCAGAAATCAACTCGCCAAGCTACATTTTGAGCCTGTTTGTAAATGATTGTTTTTAATAGTAACTGAGCATGGGTGGTCCAAAAATAAAGTACGAATTTTGCACCTTTTTTTTAGTTTTTCTCGAAAATCATGAAAAGCAGCTTTGTTCTTATTGCTCTATTTTATAGTCCTCAATGACGTAATCAATGTCTGATAATGACGAGAATTTCAAAATTTCTTTAATTTTTCAAAAATATTCAGATGAAATTTATTCTCGCAGATTTTGTTAAAAATGGTGTCAAATCCTAGAGAAGATTAAAATATGTAAAAATAATGCAGCATTGGAATTTAATTAAATTTTCAATAGGGGTTTTCTACCCTTGAAAATAGCTGTTAAAATGCTATACATATTTAAAAAAAACATAAACATTTTAAATAAAATCTTTGCCAATTTTTTTGAGACACCCTATTAAAAAAGCAGAAATCAACTCGCCAAGCTACATTTTGAGCCTGTTTGTAAATGTTTATTTTTAATAGTAACTGAGCACGGGTGGCCCAAACGTGAAGTACGAATTTTGCACTTTTTTTGGGTTTTTTCGAAAATCATAAAAGGCAGCTTTGTTCTTATTGCTCTATTTTATAGTCCTCAATGACGTCATCAAAACACCTATTTACATGCATATTAAAAAGTCTCATAGTTTTCAAGTTAATGACTAGAATTTGAAAATTTCTTTAATTTTTCAAAAATATTCAGATGAAATTTATTCTCGCAGATTTTGTTAAAAATGGTGTCTAATCCTAGAGAAGATTAAAATATGTAAAAATAATGCAGCATTGGAATTTAATTAAATTTTCAATAGGGATTTTCTCCCCTTGAAAATAACTGCTAAAATGCAATATATATTTAAAAAAATACATAAATATTTTAAATAAAATATTTGCCATTTTTTGAGATATCCTATACTATATAAAGGCACAAATCAACGCGCCAAGCTACATTTTGACATGGAGAAGATTAAAATATGTAAAAATATTGCAGCATTAGAATTTAATAAAATTTTCAATAAGGGTTTTCTACCCTTGAAAATAGCTGTTAAAATGCTATACATATTTAAAAAAAAACATAAATATTTTAAATAAAATCTTTGACAATTTTTTTGAGACACCCTATTAAAAAAGCAGAAATCAACTCGCCAAGCTACATTTTGAGCCTGTTTGTAAATGATTGTTTTTAATAGTAACTGAGCACGGGTGGTCCAAATATAAAGTACGAATTTTGCACCTTTTTTTTAGTTTTTCTCGAAAATCATGAAAAGCAGCTTTGTTCTTATTGCTCTATTCTATACTCCTCAATGACGTAATCAAAACACCTATTTACATGCATATTAAGGAGTCTCATAGTTTTCCAGTTAATGACAAAAATTTGAAAATTTCTTTAATTTTTCAAAAATTTTCAGATTAAATTTATTCTCGCAGAATTTTTTAAAAATGGTGTCAAATCCTAGAGAAGATTAAAATATGTAAAAATAATGCCGCATTGGAATTTATTTAAATTTTCAATAGGGGTTTTCTCTCCTTGAAAATAATTGCTACAATGCAATACATATTTAAAAAATATATAAATATTTTAAATAAAATATTTGCCATTTTTTTTGAGATACCCTATACTATAAAAAATCACAAATCAACGCGCCAAGCTACATTTTGACATGGAGAAGATTAAAATATGTAAAAATATTGCAGCATTAGAATTTAATACAATTTTCAATAAGGGTTTTCTACCCTTGAAAATAGCTGTTAAAATGCTATACATATTTAAAAAAACATAAACATTTTAAATAAAATCTTTGACCATTTTTTTGAGACACCCTATTAAAAAAGCAGAAATCAACTCGCCAAGCTACATTTTGAGCCTGTTTGTAAATGATTGTTTTTAATAGTAACTGAGCATGGGTGGTCCAAAAATAAAGTACGAATTTTGCACCTTTTTTTTTAGTTTTTCTCGAAAATCATGAAAAGCAGCTTTGTTCTTATTGCTCTATTTTATAGTCCTCAATGACGTAATCAATGTCTGATAATGACGAGAATTTCAAAATTTCTTTAATTTTTCAAAAATATTCAGATGAAATTTATTCTCGCAGATTTTGTTAAAAATGGTGTCAAATCCTAGAGAAGATTAAAATATGTAAAAATAATGCAGCATTGGAATTTAATTAAATTTTCAATAGGGGTTTTCTACCCTTGAAAATAGCTGTTAAAATGCTATACATATTTAAAAAAAACATAAACATTTTAAATAAAATCTTTGCCAATTTTTTTGAGACACCCTATTAAAAAAGCAGAAATCAACTCGCCAAGCTACATTTTGAGCCTGTTTGTAAATGTTTATTTTTAATAGTAACTGAGCACGGGTGGCCCAAACGTGAAGTACGAATTTTGCACTTTTTTTGGGTTTTTTCGAAAATCATAAAAGGCAGCTTTGTTCTTATTGCTCTATTTTATAGTCCTCAATGACGTCATCAAAACACCTATTTACATGCATATTAAAAAGTCTCATAGTTTTCAAGTTAATGACTAGAATTTGAAAATTTCTTTAATTTTTCAAAAATATTCAGATGAAATTTATTCTCGCAGATTTTGTTAAAAATGGTGTCTAATCCTAGAGAAGATTAAAATATGTAAAAATAATGCAGCATTGGAATTTAATTAAATTTTCAATAGGGATTTTCTCCCCTTGAAAATAACTGCTAAAATGCAATATATATTTAAAAAAATACATAAATATTTTAAATAAAATATTTGCCATTTTTTGAGATATCCTATACTATATAAAGGCACAAATCAACGCGCCAAGCTACATTTTGACATGGAGAAGATTAAAATATGTAAAAATATTGCAGCATTAGAATTTAATAAAATTTTCAATAAGGGTTTTCTACCCTTGAAAATAGCTGTTAAAATGCTATACATATTTAAAAAAAACATAAATATTTTAAATAAAATCTTTGACAATTTTTTGAGACACCCTATTAAAAAAGCAGAAATCAACTCGCCAAGCTACATTTTGAGCCTGTTTGTAAATGATTGTTTTTAATAGTAACTGAGCACGGGTGGTCCAAATATAAAGTACGAATTTTGCACCTTTTTTTTAGTTTTTCTCGAAAATCATGAAAAGCAGCTTTGTTCTTATTGCTCTATTCTATACTCCTCAATGACGTAATCAAAACACCTATTTACATGCATATTAAGGAGTCTCATAGTTTTCCAGTTAATGACAAAAATTTGAAAATTTCTTTAATTTTTCAAAAATTTTCAGATTAAATTTATTCTCGCAGAATTTTTTAAAAATGGTGTCAAATTGTAGAGAAGATTAAAATATGTAAAAATAATGCCGCATTGGAATTTAATTAAATTTTCAATAGGGGTTTCTCCCCTTGAAAATAACTGCTACAATGCAATACATATTTAAAAAAAATATAAATATTTTAAATAAAATATTTGCCATTTTTTTTGAGATACCCTATACTATAAAAAAGCACAAATCAACGCGCCAAGCTACATTTTGACATGGAGAAGATTAAAATATGTAAAAATATTGCAGCATTAGAATTTAATACAATTTTCAATAAGGGTTTTCTACCCTTGAAAATAGCTGTTAAAATGCTATACATATTTAAAAAAAACATAAACATTTTAAATAAAATCTTTGACCATTTTTTTGAGACACCCTATTAAAAAAGCAGAAATCAACTCGCCAAGCTACATTTTGAGCCTGTTTGTAAATGATTGTTTTTAATAGTAACTGAGCATGGGTGGTCCAAAAATAAAGTACGAATTTTGCACCTTTTTTTTAGTTTTTCTCGAAAATCATGAAAAGCAGCTTTGTTCTTATTGCTCTATTTTATAGTCCTCAATGACGTAATCAATGTCTGATAATGACGAGAATTTCAAAATTTCTTTAATTTTTCAAAAATATTCAGATGAAATTTATTCTCGCAGATTTTGTTAAAAATGGTGTCAAATCCTAGAGAAGATTAAAATATGTAAAAATAATGCAGCATTGGAATTTAATTAAATTTTCAATAGGGGTTTTCTACCCTTGAAAATAGCTGTTAAAATGCTATACATATTTAAAAAAAACATAAACATTTTAAATAAAATCTTTGCCAATTTTTTTGAGACACCCTATTAAAAAAGCAGAAATCAACTCGCCAAGCTACATTTTGAGCCTGTTTGTAAATGTTTATTTTTAATAGTAACTGAGCACGGGTGGCCCAAACGTGAAGTACGAATTTTGCACTTTTTTTGGGTTTTTTCGAAAATCATAAAAGGCAGCTTTGTTCTTATTGCTCTATTTTATAGTCCTCAATGACGTCATCAAAACACCTATTTACATGCATATTAAAAAGTCTCATAGTTTTCAAGTTAATGACTAGAATTTGAAAATTTCTTTAATTTTTCAAAAATATTCAGATGAAATTTATTCTCGCAGATTTTGTTAAAAATGGTGTCTAATCCTAGAGAAGATTAAAATATGTAAAAATAATGCAGCATTGGAATTTAATTAAATTTTCAATAGGGATTTTCTCCCCTTGAAAATAACTGCTAAAATGCAATATATATTTAAAAAAATACATAAATATTTTAAATAAAATATTTGCCATTTTTTGAGATATCCTATACTATATAAAGGCACAAATCAACGCGCCAAGCTACATTTTGACATGGAGAAGATTAAAATATGTAAAAATATTGCAGCATTAGAATTTAATAAAATTTTCAATAAGGGTTTTCTACCCTTGAAAATAGCTGTTAAAATGCTATACATATTTAAAAAAAAACATAAATATTTTAAATAAAATCTTTGACAATTTTTTTGAGACACCCTATTAAAAAAGCAGAAATCAACTCGCCAAGCTACATTTTGAGCCTGTTTGTAAATGATTGTTTTTAATAGTAACTGAGCACGGGTGGTCCAAATATAAAGTACGAATTTTGCACCTTTTTTTTAGTTTTTCTCGAAAATCATGAAAAGCAGCTTTGTTCTTATTGCTCTATTCTATACTCCTCAATGACGTAATCAAAACACCTATTTACATGCATATTAAGGAGTCTCATAGTTTTCCAGTTAATGACAAAAATTTGAAAATTTCTTTAATTTTTCAAAAATTTTCAGATTAAATTTATTCTCGCAGAATTTTTTAAAAATGGTGTCAAATTGTAGAGAAGATTAAAATATGTAAAAATAATGCCGCATTGGAATTTAATTAAATTTTCAATAGGGGTTTCTCCCCTTGAAAATAACTGCTACAATGCAATACATATTTAAAAAAAATATAAATATTTTAAATAAAATATTTGCCATTTTTTTTGAGATACCCTATACTATAAAAAAGCACAAATCAACGCGCCAAGCTACATTTTGACATGGAGAAGATTAAAATATGTAAAAATATTGCAGCATTAGAATTGAATAAAATTTTCAATAAGAGTTTTGTACCCTTGAAAATGGCTGTTAAAATGCAATGCAATTTTTTTGAGACACCCTATTAAAAAAGCAGAAATCAACTCGCCAAGCTACATTTTCAGCCTGTTTGGTGGCCCAAAAGTGAAGTACGAATTTTACATTTTTTTTTCTTGGTTTTTCTGTAAAATCATGAAAGGCAGCTTGGTTCTTATTGCTCTATTTTATAGTCCTCAATGACGTCATCAAAACACCTATTTATATGCATATTAAAAAGTCTCATAGTTTTCAAGTTAATGACGAGAATTTGAAATTTTTTTTAATTTTTCAAAAATATTCAGATGAAATTTATTCTCGCAGATTTTGTTAAAAATGGTGTCAAATCCTAGAGAAGATTAAAATATGTAAAAATAATGCAGCATTGGAATTTAATTAAATTTTCAATAGGGGTTTTCTCTCCTTGAAAATAACTGCTACAATGCAATACATATTTAAAAAATATATAAATATTTTAAATAAAATATTTGCCATTTTTTTTGAGATACCTTATACTATAAAAAAGCACAAATCAACGCGCCAAGCTACATTTTGACATGGAGAAGATTAAAATATGTAAAAATATTGCAGCATTAGAATTTAATAAAATTTTTAATAGGGATTTTCTCCCCTTGAAAATAGCTGTTAAAATGCTATACATATTTAAAAAAAAAACAAACATTTTAAATAAAATCTTTGCCAATTTTTTTGAGACACCCTATTAAAAAAGCAGAAATAAACTCGCCAAGCTACATTTTGAGCCTGTTTGTAAATGATTGCTTTTAATAGTAACTGAGCACGGGTGGTCCAAAAATAAAGTACGAATTGTGCATTTTTTTTAGTTTTTTTCGAAAATCATGAAAAGCAGCTTTGTTCTTATTGCTCTATTCTATACTCCTCAATGACGTAATCAAAACACATATTTACGTGCATATTAAAATGTCTCATAGTTTTCAAGTTAATGACGAGAATTTGAAATTTTTTTTAATGTTTCAAAAATATTCAGATGAAATTTATTCTCGCAGATTTTGTTAAAAATGGTGTCTAATCCTAGAGAAGATTAAAATATGTAAAAATAATGCAGCATTGGAATTTAATTAAATTTTCAATTGGGGTTTTCTCCCCTTGAAAATAACTGCTAAAATGCAATACATTTTTAAAAAATATATAAATATTTTAAATAAAATATTTGCCATTTTTTTTTAGATACCCTATACTATAAGAAAGCACAAATCAACGCGCCAAGCTACATTTTGAGCCTGTTTGTAAATGATTGTTTTTAATAGTAACTGAGCACGGGTGGTCCAAAAATAAAGTACGAATTTTGCACTTTTTTTTGGTTTTTCTCGAAAATCATGAAAGGCAGCTTGGTTCTTATTGCTCTATTTTATAGTCCTCAATGATGTCATCAAAACACCTATTTACATGCATATTAAAAAGTCTCATAGTTTTCAAGTTAATGACGAGAATTTGAAAATTTCTTTAATTTTTCAAAAATATTCAGTTGAAATTTTTTCTCACAGATTTTGTTAAAAATGGTGTCAAATCCTAGAGAAGATTAAAATATGTAAAAATAATGCCGCATTGGAAATTATTTAAATTTTCAATAGGGGTTTTCTCTCCTTGAAAATAATTGCTACAATGCAATACATATTTAAAAAAAATATAAATATTTTAAATAAAATATTTGCCATTTTTTTGAGATACCCTATACTATAAAAAAGCACAAATCAACGTGCCAAGCTACATTTTGACATGGAGAAGATTAAAATATGTAAAAATATTGCAGCATTAGAATTTAACAAAATTTTCAATAACGGTTTTCTACCCTTGAAAATAGCTGTTAAAATGCTATACATATTTAAAAAAAAACATAAACATTTTAAATAAAATCTTTGCCAATTTTTTTGAGACACCCTATTAAAAAAGCAGAAATCAACTCGCCAAGCTACATTTTGAGCCTGTTTGTGAATGATTGCTTTTAATAGTAACTGAGCACGGGTGGTCCAAAAATAAATTACGAATTGTGCATTTTTTTTAGTTTTTTTCGAAAATCATGAAAAGCAGCTTTGTTCTTATTGCTCTATTCTATACTCCTCAATGACGTAATCAAAACACCTATTTACGTGCATATTAAAAAGTCTCATAGTTTTCAAGTTAATGACGAGATTTTGAAATTTTTTTTAATTTTTCAAAAATATTCAGATGAAATTTATTCTCGCAGATTTTGTTAAAAATGGTGTCAAATCCTAGAGAAGATTAAAATATGTAAAAATAATGCAGCATTGGAATTTAATTAAATTTTCAATAGGGGTTTTCTCTCCTTGAAAATAACTGCTACAATGCAATACATATTTAAAAAATATATAAATATTTTAAATAAAATATTTGCCATTTTTTTTGAGATACCTTATACTATAAAAAAGCACAAATCAACGCGCCAAGCTACATTTTGACATGGAGAAGATTAAAATATGTAAAAATATTGCAGCATTAGAATTTAATAAAATTTTTAATAGGGATTTTCTCCCCTTGAAAATAGCTGTTAAAATGCTATACATATTTAAAAAAAAAACAAACATTTTAAATAAAATCTTTGCCAATTTTTTTGAGACACCCTATTAAAAAAGCAGAAATCAACTCGCCATACTACATTTTGAGCCTGTTTGTAAATGTTTGTTTTTAATAGTAACTGAGTACGGGTGGCCCAAACGTGAATTACGAATTTTGCACTTTTTTTGGGTTTTTTCGAAAATCATAAAAGGCAGCTTTGTCCCTATTGCTCTATTTTATAGTCCTCAATGACGTCATCAAAACACCTATTTACATGCATATTAAAAAGTTTCATAGTTTTCAAGTTAATGACTAGAATTTGAAAATTTCTTTAATTTTTGTGCAGCATTTAATTGCAGATTTTGTTAAAAATGGTTTCAAATCCTAGAGAAGATTAAAATATGTAAAAATAATGCAGCATTGGAATTTAATTAAATTTTCAATAGGGGTTTTCTCCCCTTGAATATAACTGCTAAAATGCAATACATTTTTAAAAAATATATAGATATTTTAAATAAAATATTTGCCATTTTTTTTAAGGTACCCTATACTATAAAAAAGCACAAATCAACGCGCCAAGCTACATTTTGGCATGGAGAAGATTAAAATATGTAAGAATATTGCAGCATTAGAATTTAATAAAATTTTCAATAAGGGTTTTCTACCCTTGAAAATAGCTGTTAAAATGCTATACATATTTCAAAAAAAACATACACATTTTAAATAACATCTTTGGCAATTTTTTTTGAGACACCCTATTAAAAAAGCAGAAATCAACTCGCCAAGCTACATTTTGAGCCTGTTTGTAAACGTTTATTTTTAACAGTAACTGAGCACGGGTGGCCCAAAAGTGAAGTACGAATTTTGCACTTTTTTTGGGTTTTCTCGAAAATCATAAAAGGCAGCTTTGTTCTTATTGCTCTATTTTATAGTCCTCAATGACGTCATCAAAACACCTATTTACATGCATATTAAAAAGTCTCATAGTTTCTAAGTTAATGACTAGAATTTGAAAATTTCTTTAATTTTTCAAAAATATTCAGTTGAAATTTTTTCTCACAGATTTTGTTAAAAATGGTGTCAAATCCTAGAGAAGATTAAAATATGTAAAAATAATGCCGCATTGGAATTTATTTAAATTTTCAATAGGGGTTTTCTCTCCTTGAAAATAATTGCTACAATGCAATACATATTTAAAAAAAATATAAATATTTTAAATAAAATATTTGCCATTTTTTTGAGATACCCTATACTATAAAAAAGCACAAATCAACGCGCCAAGCTACATTTTGACATGGAGAAGATTAAAATATGTAAAAATATTGCAGCATTAGAATTTAATAAAATTTTCAATAAGGGTTTTCTACCCTTGGAAATAGCTGTTAAAATGCTATACATATTTAAAAAAAAACATAAACATTTTAAATAAAATCTTTGCTAATTTTTTTGAGACACCCTATTAAAAAATCAGAAATCAACTCGCCAAGCTACATTTTGAGCCTGTTTGTAAATGTTTGTTTTTAATAGTAACTGAGCACGGGTGGCCCAAAAGTGAAGTACGAATTTTGCACTTTTTTTGGGTTTTCTCGAAAATCATAAAAGGCAGCTTTGTTCTTATTGCTCTATTTTATAGTCCTCAATGACGTCATCAAAACACCTATTTAGATGCATATTAAAAAGTCTCATAGTTTTCAAGTTAATGACGAGAATTTGAAAATTTCTTTAATTTTTCAAAAATATTCAGTTGAAATTTTTTCTCGCAGATTTTGTTAAAAATTGTGTCAAATCCTAGAGAAGATTAAAATATGTAAAAATAATGCAGCATTGAAATTTAATTAAATTTTCAATAGGGGTTTTCTCCCCTTGAAAATAATTGCTACAATGCAATACATATTTAAAAAAAATATAAATATTTTAAATAATATATTTGCCATTTTTTTGAGATACCCTATACTATAAAAAAGCACAAATCAACGCGCCAAGCCACATTTTGAGCCTGTTTGTAAATGTTTATTTGTAACACTAACTGAGCACTGGTGGCCCAAAAATAAAGTACGAATTTTGCACCTTTTTTTAGTTTTCTGGAAAACCGTGAACGGCAGCTTTGTTCTAATCGCTCTATCTTATGAAATCGGTTATCACAGATTTTATTAAAAATGGTGTCAAATCGTAGAGCAGATGAAAATACGTAAAAGGTATGCAAAATTGGAATTTTGAGTAGTTTTGTTTCCTTTGAAAATGCCTCCTAAACTGTAATATTTAAAAAATACATAAATGATAAATAAATGTTTTGAATGTTTTGGGACACCCTGATCTAACCGCTGATACTAATAAAAACAGAAATCAACACTCCATGCCACATTTTAAGCCAATTTTTAAATGTCTATTTCTAACAGTCACTGGGCACGGGTGGCCCAAAAATAAAGTGCGTATTGTGTTTGGCCAGATGCTGGTCAGACACCCTCCGCCCTTCATCCTCGAACAGCCATTTATTTCGACCATTTCTCTTCTCTTCTTTTTTTTTTTTTTTTTTTTTTTTTTTTTACAAATATAATTTATGACACATATTCATAGTTTTCAGGTTAGTTCAATGTTAATGTATGTCGTATTATTATAATATTTATAATAATTTTTTTAATTTTTCAGAATTGCGACCTATGATATTGCGGCGCATGATTGTGGTGGAACTGTATTCTGAAACTGTGCAAAAAAAGTAAGTTTTCAATTTCATTTATCTATCAACTGTCTTGTAATAATGACACATAAAAATATCCTCAAGTTGAGTTGGTCAGTTTAAAGTGGCATCTCTCTGTCTCTCCCTCTCGATTCTACCGGGTGAAAACGGTCATAGTCCCTGACAAAGCCCTGATTTATGGCGCTTTAATGACCAAAAGTTTTACACTATTGTCAGCGGATTCGCCGACGTTTTTGCTCAATGAATCAAAAGCAGAACTCACCCCCGTTTTTGTCCGGCCCCGAACTAGTTGTAAAAGTTTGTTAATGGGACCCTAAAAAGGCAAATTTGCCCCCCTTGCAGGCCGGAGCTGAAAACTATCTGCCCATCAGCTTCTAGTTAACGTTTGGTAATAGAATTAGATCAAGTTTTCTGGAGAAAACAATGATGACAAAGTTTTCCTCCATTCATTTCATTTCACAGAAAGCCGGGTCGTAAATTAGCTCCGAAACCTAGAAACTCCCCGGCATATTTCTTAATAAACTTCCAGCTTCTCTATACACTCTTTGAAACTTTGAACCCAATTTTTTTGCTTTTCTCAATTGTGTTTAGAGGACTTTGTTTGCATGGAGATCATTTTCTCTGCGTACGAGTTGTGTGTATTCGCTGAGGCGAAACTGTTGATCAAGTTTCAAATTGTGTGCTTTTGACGCGAGCGGAACGAGTATACCAAACTTGGAGACAGCCCGACGACAGAGCGGCAAATTACCAGTCTAATACCTGATAATATAGTGAGTCCCTAATTCACGCAGCTCCCAGCGAGATTAATATATCCGAAATGTACTACTTGTGTGTGTTCCCGTCGCATTTGCATAATGTGGGCCTAATTTAGGACAGGGTCCCGGTCAGAACAAATTTACACATCCTGTAATATGTTGTGGGTAAATTACTAACTTTACTGGCAGCACGTCTAATTGCACATCGTGTTCAATACTCCCTATCTAAATTGCTTTATTGGACGGTTAATCATGTTTGTGTAGTGTTGCTGCTCTAACAAGCAGAGCCTCGTGGTGGAAAAAAAAAGACAAAAATACACTGGCATCAAGCAGTTGTTGATGAGAATTATGATTTTATATTACCTAAATATGATTGGATCACAAACCCAAGTGCGGTTAAGATTTCTTGTGTTGCTGACTGAAGTCACGTACGCAGTGTTGCCAGAAATAATACAATAAATGTACTAAATATGGACAATTAAAAGTTCTAAAAATGATCAAGATAGTAAATTTTTTTTTCTACAAACTTCAACTTCTAACACGCTAATGAACAATAAAAGGGGCTGGTACAGTTGAGAAGAGTCGTTATTACTCATTTTTTTCGAAAATTTTTTTAGGCATTAATAGAATTGACAAAATTGAAAATTATAGGTGGTGGTAGAACTTAAAAACATTTATAATAATATCAATTTTTAGAATAAATATAATAGGCTTCGTGCACGTGACGTCACAATTTGAACCTGGGAGTATGACAACATAACCTCACCCATTTAAAATACATGTAAATTAATGACATCTTTGGATTTAATTACATTTTTTTCAATTATCTTAAATCGAATGAAACTTAAATTTTGCTGGAGGCCTTCTAGAATCATCATTCTTGACAGTGAAGCAAAAAATAATTACCTTTATGCCGAAATAAGTGGTAAAGAGAGCAATATTTTGTGGACTAGATCTACCACCAAGTACCACCAAACTTTTTATGCTTCAAAACTACTTCAAATTCAGACAAAGGAGCATGGAAATAGAGGTTTGGCGTTCCCAGTAGATTCTATTGCCATAAAAACTAGAAAGGAATGGATTGTTAAAAGGTATAATATGATTGCTTGGCTAGAAGCTGGAATAAGATATTTAAACATTTGTAGGTGTGAATTCTAAGTCATAATATACGCCCTGGATTTGAAAATCGTGCACCAAATCCAAATAAGTCGTGCACTTTTGTGTCTACAAGGAAATAATTATAACAAAATTTTCATGGGTGTGGTCAGAAATAGATAACACGAACTATAACAGTTTGAAATACTCAAAACCTTTTTATGCCTCAAAACTACTTCAAATTTAGACAAAGGAGCATGGAAATAGAGGTTTGGTGTTCCCAATTGATTTTAGTGCCATAAAAACTAGAAAGGATTGGATTGTGAAAAGGTATAATGTGATTACTTGGCTGGAAGATGAAATAAGATATTTAGACACTCGTAGGTGTGAATTCTGAGTCATATATGCCCTAGACTTGGAAGTCTTGTGAGCCCTAGACTTGGAAGATGTGGTATTTAGAATAAATTGTAAATGTTCCGTCACAATTTAATATAAAAACATTGTTACTTTTGCAGTTATAATTGTTTATCGAAGAATTTAAAACAAAACCTGTCTCTTAATGGACCATATTTTATTGTAACAAACACTTATTCAAAGATTTTCTTCAATACAATCTCACTGATACTGCTAGAATATAAATATATATTTTTAAGTTATATAAATAACTTCATTACTAAAGTAAATATGTTTAACAGTATATGCCACGAAGCCCTTTTGCTATCTTCTTTTTAATATATCTTTGTCCTTTAGTTGCATTACCTACTACTTATGTGGAATGGCTTCTGTTTCCTTGCTTGGCTACTTATTTGTCATTTCCATACTCTTCAACAACAATAGAGCCATTAACATATTAAAAACATTACTCCAGTTAAATAATTACAAAAAAAGAGCAAAAATAATATGATTGGAACTGTATGTTAAGCACCAATGAGGGTATAATTCTGTACTTACGCACCTACTTAGTAATATTGTATCCTCCTTGGCCTTGGTTAAGTTAAGCACTATGAAGACAGGCATTGCAAAGTAGAAACAAACAAAATTCTGATTTCAGCGTTTCTTCCCAAAATATTTGGAGTTGAAATAATGGGCTTCTTAACAGTTGCTCCAATCACGCAATGCTCAGATATCAATAGTGTGATTTGAAAGTACATTTTTAAACTGTACACTGTACATGAAGCAGATTAAGGTCTGTGTAGACAAAATCTGCAAAGTTCCGATTTTATGTAATTCCTGTGCAGTTATGAGGCAATGTTATCCAATAGCTCCGACCTGGATATGGAAATGTATTGCTTAGAACAACTCACTTTTGTTTCAGGGTAAATATCTTAACAAATATTAAAGAAAAACGGATTTATATGCATGAAGGCAGATTTTTTCCATTTACGTCAATGTAATTTTTTGAGGTTGTTTTACCACCAAGTTCGATGACAGGTCACGTGCTGCACGAAACCTATAATAAGCTTCGCTTACCTGAAACAAACTATACAATGGAACTTGGCTTGAAGGTTATGTTAAAACACTGTCAAGGGAATATAAATTGAAACAACATTTGTCGCAAATGTCAACAAGTGACATTTTTGAGAAACTCTGCGTATCCTTGTAGTAGAACTGAACTAACCTGATCTAACCTAAACTAACCTGATCAAAGGATAAAACATAACTGAACTAACCTAGCCAAAGGAAAACTAGAACTGAACTAACCTGAACTAACGTGAACCAACCTGATCTAACATAGCCAAAAGATTTGTCATAGAAAAACAAAGCGGCCCGTTAGGGCCGCTTGTAGGGCCGCTTGGCCCCTTATAGCAACGTAGGTCGGTATGGCCAAAGCGGCCCTAACGGGCCGCTTTGTCTTTGATTAAGCTGCTCAAAGAAAAAATTTAACTTTTACCATATTTTTCAAAATAATCTACATAATTTACAAGGTTACTCAGAGTTTTTCAGTAATGTCACTCGTTGACATTTGTGACAAATGTTGTTTCAATTTATACCCATGACAGTGTGTTTAGTTTGTTTCAAGTAAGCGAACTTTATTATTATATTTATTCTAAAAATTGATATTATTATATGTAGGCTTTTTTATGTTGTCTAAGGAATAAAACACTTCCGGTCCGGCGATATTGATATAACTTGATATAATGATTTATTGAACACAAAGAAGATACACTGGAGAAATGAATAAAATACGGATGGTAATTAAATATGAGAATACAACAAATGAATCGTCTTATCGGCTTTATACGTATTTGGGCAAAAATGCGTCGCGTCTCGAACTGCAAATTAAGCCCCGTCTTTCGTCGTCTACTCGTCGTTGTAATCAGTTAGAATAACG
Organism: Taphrorychus bicolor; assembly: GCA_951812265.1. Taxonomy (NCBI): domain Eukaryota; kingdom Metazoa; phylum Arthropoda; class Insecta; order Coleoptera; family Curculionidae; genus Taphrorychus; species Taphrorychus bicolor. The sequence goes on from OX638304.1 coordinate 37,541,251, forward strand.
GTTCGAAGATTATTCTTTTTAAAAATTATTTATTATGCCCTAAAGGCGGCTACAATACAACTGAACTGTTTTACAGCTTGAACAATACATTTATACGAAGAGTTCCTGTGGGAAATGCAACGTTGTTGTTTATAATAATGAGACTGAAGTCTCAGCAGTTAATTATGGTTAACTTGCATTTACCTTGGATATAACTCCTCCCCTCTTAGATGGAATCACTCAGTTTGACAAGGGTGATTCCATAAAAATCGAAAATTAAAAATTATTACAATTATTAGCAATGCAATTTATAAAAATGCAAATTTAAGCGAACAACTATATAAGCAACAAAAGCAAAGAAACTTTGTTAAGAAATTTACGTTTTCAAAAAATTTCTTCTTCTTGAATTTCTTCTTTCTTCTTTGAGTTTCTTTTTAATTGTAAACACTTTCTTTGGGCAAAATATATAGCACAAATTATGCCCAAAATGTAAAGGGTAATCGTCCATGCACTGACACGATTTACATACACAATACTGGAGATATCTTCAATGGCTTCTCTTTGTTTCTGTAGTTTATGCTGCAAGTCGAGGGTAGCTTCCAGATTAATGGTATCTAGCTCCATAGAGGGTGGACTATACTCTGAAGGCTGTTGGCTCTGTACTTGAGTGAAGATTAGCTGCGGTAACGGCACTGCTTCAAAGGGTAACTTGCTTGGTTGGAAAGTTTCCAAAGTTAAGGATTGTAGCTGCAACTTGCAAGACTTGGGAACTTCCACTAAGTAACTTCCAAATAAGGGTGTTGTTTCCTTAAGGGTTTGACAACTGCTGGTGCTTACTATGCGTGAGGGTACAGTGACCATCCATTTTCCTTTTATGATTTGGATTGCTTGCGGCTCCTTAATTTGTACTTTGAAAGGGCGGCAAGTCGTAACGTTTAACTTGTGTGTTAAGAGCTGGACTTCGCAAGGTGGGTTGTCATCCATTGGCCTAATGTTAATATTAGGGCACAGGTATTCGTTCAGTAGCATTTCTTGGCATTGAGTTTCCATGAAGGCATATCTGGCTTCGCTTATAGCTAGATAAGGTTTATGTGGAATATTGATATAGAACGATTTTCCATTTGGGATCGGAAGTGGATACACATTAAAATACTGATACACTTCTCGCTCAACAAGACGAAGTTCTAGTATGAATATTATATTAAGATCTTTTTGAAAACATTTAATTTTAATGATTTTTTCAAATGCCAAAATGTTTTCGTTTTCCACTGATAATGGTAACTTATAGGTTTCGAGTTTATTTTCTAGGCCTTTCATTTCATGGAGAAGTTCTTTAGGGTCAATTATTGAATTGTTCAGTGTATCTAGTTTAGCAAAAGTTGCGGCAACTTCAATTTTATTCAAGATGCTATATATTGACTGATACATTAAAGTGATTTGGTTTATAATAGTAAAAGTCAGAAAATACGCTCTTAAATCATGTCCATGCTTGAGAGTTTGTTCTATTTGTATTATTCGTGATTTCAAGATTAATTCATTATGTGTGATATTAAATACCATTTTCTGAAATCGGTCAATTGTTGATTCCATTATAGAAATTTGATGAATTTGACTAATTTTTAGTTTGTTTTGGTTGTCCTGTAAAATTTTCATTTTTGAGAAAATTTCCTCAGCGTCATTTTGGTCTAAGTTTCCGGTTATACTCTTTATGAATGAGCCAAGTGGATTGAAAAGTCCTCTCTTCTTTCTATATGAGTTTAAAGAATAAGAAGGGACTATTTGCGTTAATAAACTTTCTATGCGTTTCTCCAGTGTATGCAAAGTAACAAGCGAGTTTGTGTACTCTATGTATAATGAGCTATCATTAATTGTTAGTGAAAGTGCATTGGTCTTGACTTTCAGTCAATAGTACTGGCTTATTACTTGGGATAGATTAAAGGGTTGGATAAAGGACCAGTGACTGGATACCATTTTTGAAATTCCCATTTTAAATGGAAGGGTTCCAGGGTAGCTGTTAAGGTCATGGAACTTTATGTCTGTCCCGAAGATCCAGCACCATCTGTAACAATGGGCTTTATTTTAGTTTCTTTTATGTGAATTACTTCTTTAGTTTTTGTTTTTGGGTTTTGAATTCGAATCTTATTATTTTCTAAAATTTCTAACAAGATAAAAGGTCCAAGGTATTTGTTTTTAACTTTGCTTGCTCTATTATCAAGTTTTTTATATACTTGACAACCTATGGTTAGGTTTGAGGGCGTTTTGGATTTATTAATTTTATTTATAACTTTTTCTTTTGCCTCTGCGGTGTCATGAGATATTTGGCTATAGAGGGCTTGAGTATTAGTTTTGTGAGAATTTACATACTCTGTATAGACGTGAGATGAGACAAGGTTCATGGGGTCTCTTGAGTCTGTATGACCTAACACTAATTCGAAAGGGGTGAAATTAGTGGCTGAATGGATAGTACTGTTATAGGCTATGACAGCATAAGGCATAAGCTTAGTTACGTCAGAGTGTGGGTCTGATTCTTTTAAAATTCGAATGTGTTCAATTAATGTTGAATGTAGTCTTTCGACAGGAGAATTCGAATCAGGATGATAAGGGGTAGTAAAATGAATTTGAATGTTGTGGGCATTTAAAAGTCCTTTAACAACTTCATTTTTAAATTCGGCTCCGTTGTCAGAGACAATTTGTTGGGGAACACCAAAAAATTGAAAGAAATGGATCATTTGATCTGCACATGAAACTGCGCTACCAGAATAGGGTAATGCCTGGGCAACTTTGGAGAATTTGTTCAAAAAGGTTATGAATTTTTGTTTTCCTACAATAAAGGTATCAACGTGAACTATTTCGAATGGTTTCTTAGGTGTTTCAGTGAGAATCAGGGGTTGATTAGGGGGTTTTCTGTCATATTTGGTTCGTTGGCAAATTGGGCGATTATTAATGTAATTGGTAACATCATTTTTTAATGATTTCCAATAATAATTGGCTTTTAGGAACTTATAAGTTTCTTCGATTCCTCGATGATTTGTTTTGCCTTCGTGTCTGTATTTAATCATTAGCTCTCGTTCGTCAGGTTCTACATTATTTACAAGTTTAGAGCATTCTATTAATTTAAGATTTCTGAAATGATTATTCATAACATTCTGAAAATATACTCTTAGTTCTTTGGAGTAAAAGTAAATGTAAGTAGTTTTTTCAGTTAAATATTCTTTCAGAAATTTTGTTATGACGTCACAGTTAGTTGGTAATGTTGCGTGAATTATGATGTTTCCATCAAAGTTTTCTCGATTTACTTTTTGATATTTATCGTGGGGTGACTTTTTAATTAGAAACTGAAATCGTTTATTATTTACAATTTCGTCTAACATAGTCATGTTGTTAAAATTGTCAACAGCGTCTGTACTATGGACAGTCTGAAATGAAGTGGATTTATTGTCAGAGTCAGAGTTTACTATTTGTTGATTATTTTGTGGTTTATTAGGGGGCGTAACTTGTATATCTGAAATTATATTTATTGGTGGGTAATTTCCATCTGGAGTTTGATTTCTTTCAAGTAGTTCATTAACAATGTCATTTACTGCATTTGGATCGTAATCACTACTTAAAAATTGGTCAATATCTTCGTCTATATTTCCGGGGTAATTTATCAAAGATGCTGTTTCAACTGCGTTCAGGGAAATTCGGGATAATGCATCGGCATTTCTGTTAAGACTTCCTTTCTTATACAAGATTTCATAATCGAATTCTTCTAAACGTAGTCTCCATCTAACTAATTTAGAGTTTGGTTCTTTCAAATTAAAGAGCCATACAAGGGGTCGGTGATCAGTGTATATTTTAAATCTGCGTCCATATAGATAGGGGCGAAAATATTTACATGCCCAAACTATTCCTAAGAGTTCCTTTTCAATGGTTGAGTATCTTTGCTCGGTTTCATTGAGGGTTCTCGAGGCGTAAGCAATAGGTTGATCTGCAGGGGGTTCTCCTTGAGATAAAACTGCGCCAAGGGCAATGTTTGAAGCGTCTGTTGTTAAGACAAAGGGTTTTGTGAAGTCAGAGTATTTTAAAATTGGGGCATTTATTAAAAGTTCTTTAAGATGATTAAATGCTTTTATAAATTCTTCTGTGTGGTCAACTTTAGATCCTTTTTTAAGACATAGGGTAAGGGGTTTACTTACTTTTGCAAAATTTTGAATAAATCTCCTATAATATCCCGCTAGACCTAGAAAAGATTTTATTTCTTTTTGGGTACGAGGTATAGGAAAATTTTTGACTGCGTCTACTTTATCTGGGTTTGGTTTTACTCCTTGTTCGGTGATCTTATGACCTAAATAATCGACTTCTTTTCTAACAAATTCTGATTTATCTAGTTGAATTTTGAAGTTCGATTGTCTTAGTCTTTCAAACACTTGTTTGAGTCTTTCGATATGTTCTTGGAGGGATGTACTAAAAATTATTATATCATCTAGATAGACTAGGCAGGTGTCATTCTGTAATCCTCTCAAAACGTTATTCATTACTCTTTGGAACGTAGAGGGTGCATTTTTAAGTCCAAATGGCATCCTTCTAAATTCATAATGTCCTGTATCTGTTGAAAAGGCTGTTTTGGGTATGTCCGTAGCTTCTAATTCAATTTGATGAAATCCGTTCGCTAAATCTAATGTCGTGAAATAATGCGCTTTACCTAATTTGTCTAGGATTTCAGTGATATTAGGTAAGGGAAATTTGTCGTCAATAGTTTTTTCATTGAGCTTTCTGTAATCAATGCTCCAAATCAATTCTCCATTTCCTTACACCTGAAGCATCTAACTTCTTAGGTACAATCCAAATGGGACTGCTCCATGGTGAATTGGAGTGTTGGATTATTCCATTGTCTAGCATTTTCCTAATTTGAGTCGCTACTTCTTTCTTATATACTTCCGGGTATCGGTATGTCTTTGTAAATATAGGGGTTTCGTCTTTTAAATCTATTTTGTGTTTTATGCAATTGGTAAAGGTCAATGGTGTATTTTCACAATAGAAAATATCACGGTATTGAAAACACAGTTCTCTTATGGCTTTGTACTCTTCTTGGTTACAATGTGAAAGTCTTAAATTTTTTAAATTTTGTTTTTGAAGCTTATCAAAATATTCTTGGATTTCCATATTAGTTTCCATTTTTTCTATAAAGAATGTCTCAGATTCTTCTAGTGTTTCGATTTCGAAAGGTTCGTATATCGTGATCTTTATAGGGTTTTCACATGGATTTAAAATAGTTGTAAGGGCGTATGAATCTATTACTTTTACTAGGGCGTCAGGCATTTCTGCTTTACCAAAATTAGTATAACTCAAAATTCCTAATCCATTATTGGCATTTACTGGGATTCTGACTGATTGACAAGTTCGAGGAGGGATAGTCATTTATATAGTCTCCAAATTATTTTGTGAGTTTTGAACTTCATTTTGGAAGTATAATGGTAAAGTAGTATTGGGTGTTTCTAGAACATATTTTTCTAGATTAATTTTGGAACTTACTTTAGATAGAAAATCAATTCCTAACAAGCCGTCAAATTTTGGTGAAAAGTCGAACAAATAAAATTTATGCTCGTCATCACAATTAAAGGTTGGAAAAACAGGGATTTCAACAACTTCGTCATGCACGGAAACTGCATGTGCTGTTCTCACAGAAAAAAGTTCGTTAGTGATATAATCAGGGTAAACTCTTAATGCTAGGCTAGGTTTAATAAAGCTTCGACCACTACCTGTATCGATTAAAAATTTACCTTTTACTTCTGGAATATGAACAACAGGTAAGTTGGAATTTGAATAATTGTTTAGACTTATTATGTTATCTGGTTGTTCTGGGGGTCCATATGAAAATTTTGAGGGTCATATGAAGAAGTTGGGGTGTCAAAATTATTCTCAGAAAAATGTTGGTATTCTTGATTTAAGTAATCATATTCTGAAAGGTAATTAGAGTCTAGCTCAGAAGGTTGAGGGTATGCATAGGGATCGTTACACAATGATGATTGTTGAGGCACAAAACTTAATTGATCTGAGGCGTATTCAAAATTATTGTCATAGTTGGGATACGCGTTAGTATTGGTACTATTATTAGTATTTGATTGATTATTAGAGCTGTTATTGTTAGTAAGGGGTTGAACTGCTTGATTAAACAATTCTTCAGAAACAAAGTTTCGTCTTTGTGGTTGGGATTGATGTAAAGCGCTTCTACTTCTAAAAGTATTTCCAGAAGAGGTGTCCATCGGCTCCGGGCGTTGTCGTTGTCTATTTAAATAATTGTTTTGGATGAATTTGAGCTGAGGGTGCTCTTTGTGGAAAAGTAGGGCGATTTGCATTTGCAAAGTTAGCATTTGCTTGAGGGATTGGGGGTCTTTGTTGGTAGTTTGATCTAAACTGACCGAATCCTAAAAATTGGTGGTTTCGATTGGGTTGCGGAAGGTTATTATAAACAGGTTGATGAATCGGAAAGTGACATGGTCTGAAATTGTAATTATTTGGAAAATTCTGGGGTTGGTAAAAGGGTGTTGCATTAAAATGTGGTTTATCGGAACGTGATTGATTAGACGGTACAGAAATTTTACTTGTAACATTTTGTCTATTTTTGTAATTGAGAAAATTTTCTTCTTCTTGCGCAAAACCAATGGCTTCTTCAAGAGAATCTGGATTTTTCAATCTTACCACTAATTGCATATGATGGTTTAGCCCATTAATAAAGGTTTTCATGGCCAAATTGCCATATTCCGTAATTTTTAAGAGTTTATTTGGTCTGGGTTCAGCTGAAGAATTAACTTTACTGAACAATAAACTTCTGGCATCTTGGAGGCGAACTCCAAATTGTAAAGAGGTTTCAGATTTTTCAGGTCTCATAGTAATTATATCTTGTACGATACAGTCGATCGATCTCTGATCAGAAAAGGTACTTTTTATAGCTTCCCTAACTAATTCCCATGTACTAAGTTCTATTCGTGAAGCAATTAAATCTGCTGCACGTCCTGTTAGCTTACTTAAAATGGTATCGAACAGTGCAATATTAATAGGAGCTGCTACATTAGCAGGGTCTCTATGAGCGTCTAAGAAATTATTACATGCTGTAATGAATCTATTTATTTGTCGCGGGTTACCATCGAAATTAGGAATATTATCAGCTTGATAACGTATAAGCTGGTAATTATTAGCCGTTATGTTGATAAGGTTGGTAACTTAATATGAATAATTAAAAACAAATAAGCTCTCAGCAGACTGAGAATAATCACGTATTTTTATACTTTGTACGTAGCTTTTAATAATGTCTTGATGCGTTAATGTAATTAAATAGGTTTATAATAAAATAAGCCTTCTATATGTTATGAAAATTTTTCCTACTACTTTCTTGAGAGAAAATAAAATATTTAGATGAAGGGTTCCTCTAATTTTACGAGATATAAGTAATCAATTGTTGTAACCAAATTAAACAACTATTGATTTAGAAACACTTTATAATAATGATAATAATAATATGTAAGTACGTATATGTAACGTTAACAATTAACCTGAGCTAAAACCGATCGACTAAGCTCTATGAGTGTTCGTACTTGAATTTTCGACCCTTCCCGTTTTCCCATGCCTTTAGGCCAGTTGTTTATATTAACATAATATCGGCCCTAGATCCTAGACTAAACAAAACTAAGGAATGCATCATTCATTTAAGCACCCGCGACGTAAATGAGGAACCGCGTCCTACATAGGTCTCACACAATAAATCAATATGTTCACTTACAGTGATCCAAAAATAATCGCTTTGAATATCATTCCTTGTTTCCTTACTGCTAGGTCCAATAGGAAAATTGCTTCTCCCTGGCTACTTATGGGTCGTTGGGCGATTCTTGTCCCGCTGACTCGCACCAATGGATTTCGGCGATTCTTGTCCTCTGCCCTGGCCTGGTTGAGTTGCACGTAGTCCTTTAGGCACACAAATTTTTCGGAAAACGCCGTAAATCGTTAACACCAACCGATACTACGTTCGATACGAAGGATCGTCGACGAAATATCCTACCGACTGCGCCAGTTAGAATAACGGTTCGAAGATTATTCTTTTTAAAAATTATTTATTATGCCCTAAAGGCGGCTACAATACAACTGAACTGTTTTACAGCTTGAACAATACATTTATACGAAGAGTTCCTGTGGGAAATGCAACGTTGTTGTTTATAATAATGAGACTGAAGTCTCAGCAGTTAATTATGGTTAACTTGCATTTACCTTGGATATAACTAATCTGCTTTTTTTATAAACCGAAAAGCTTAAACAAACCTTGAATACTCTATTCTCCGAATATAAGAATTCGATAGAAACAAGGCGTTATGCTGACGCTCGAGCTGCTAAAACAAAAAGCTCTTTCAAAGTTCATAACCGGAGCGGCATTCTCTTTTGTCGAATAATACGATACCTATAATGATTTAATAGTTTCTACGGATAAGAAAAAATAACATCGAAAGCTTGCTGTTCCGAGGACCGAAAATATGGATTCCCACATATAAATGTTTTTAAGTTCTATCACCACCTATAATTTTCTATTTTGTCCATTTTATTAATTCCTAAAGAAAATGTTCGAAAAAAAAATAGTAATAACGATTTTCCTCAAGTGTACCAGAGCCACTAGTGTTCGAGTTATTATTTAACATCAACTTTAACAATTATAATTCTAAAAAGTACTAAACTAGAAAAACGAAAACTGAAATACTAAAAAGGTGGTAAAAGTACTAGACCTAGTACTTTAGCACTGACCCTGGCAACACTGCACGTGCGTAGTTTGATGCATAAGTTATCAGTTTTGGCCTATAACTTTGTGACTGTGTATCGAGAAAAATGTTTACTAGAAGCGGTTTTATTGAATTTTGTAATTGTAGTGGAATTTTCAATAAAAGAGTTGAGCACTCCTCCTCTTGTGTGATAGGCGTAGCCGCGTTTTCTCTGGATGTAGAATTTTTCCCCGTATGCAATTCGTGAATCAAAAAGAGCTTATTCCTCGATCGGGGGCCGAACACAATAACTCAAAGAATTTCTCGATTAAGCCGAGAAAATTGGCCGCCATTCCCCGATACAGATTTATCACTGCTCCCGTTCATTAAATGCGCGTTTTGTGTGATTTATTTACGGGGTTCGTGTGTGTTTGCGGCGAAATAAATATGGCCCCATTTCGGCCGAAAGCGCAACTTACTGCCAGCTGTTTTTCACTCTCTTTCCCCTCATTAAAATCGGCATCCAAACGTCTAGACTCGAATTTGGAGCGCTTTTTTTTTGTTCAAAGGCTAAAGTTTGCTTTCCAAAAAGTGTTTATTGGCTCGCAAGAATATTAGTGGCGTTACGGTGCAAAAGTTCACGTTTGATAATGTAATACAATAAATATCCGAACCCGGAGCTGGCGCCGTTTCACCTTCTATACCTTTTCTTTCCGGAAGAGGCCCTTCAGCAAAAATGGGAAATGATTTATGTGGGGGCTATCGCCTTGCCTTGACAGGCCGGGTAAATATAAAAAAACCCTTTTGGATCCTATACCTGATGCATAAAAGAAGATGACGGGGTCTCATGACGAGTGCACCCCTCCCCCCCCCCCTCCTTCGTCGTCTGATACCGACTTCAAAAATACTTATTCTACCGGGGTAGTCATTTGTTGACAAAAATCGTTGAGGACTAGATGACGCTATAGTCGGATGAACAATGACAACTGACATTTCCAGAATTACGTCATTTGCCCCTCAAGGCTTTGTTGCTTTGTTTACGTTATTAGGGATTCATAATATCATAGAAAATAAAAAAAAACAGATAAAAAAAAATCCAAAGAGGGGGAGTGTATTCCACTTTTTTTCTGGACTTGAACGCCTGTAACTTTGGAACAATGGGACCGACTTACCTCCCACCACAGAAAGTTATCTGAACTCTGAATTTACAGAATTTGATGTTATTCGAAGATATTCAATTTGATAAAAAGTATAATGTTTGTGATGAATAATTGTTAGGATTAAAGGAACTCTACTGTTTGATCGAAATATAACAGATATAAATAAAATATTTATAATTGTGTTGTTTGGGACTTGATCAAACTTAAATTAATAGCCCGCCCTGTAAAAAGTTGTCTCTTAATCTCAATTTTATAGTCAAACTTCAACACCGAACTGTACGTAAACAACTGGAATGCTATCTGAAGTGTTTTGGGTTTTTAAAGTGTCCGGGCCTTGTAGCCGTGGTCCATTGGAGTTTCTTCCTGACGTTTCGTCTACAGCTGCTGCAGACATTATCAAAGGCGATGAGGCAATGGGCGAAGTGATCTTTCGTGCTTCTTGACGTTGACTGATTCGACTGTCACTGTGGTGAGCTCTGTGGTATTTATTGTCCTGCCGCACAGTGGTCGGACCTCATTTCACGCGCAAAATTCTGAGTTGCATTATTATGTGAAATTAAGTAAGCCGATTGTTTTCTCAGGTGCTTCATGTGGTCTGGAAATGTTTAAAATTAAATTTTGCGATTTATACAGAGTGCTCACAAAAATCTTCATGCCGTACCCACCTCAAGATTGAATCCATCCAGAGACGGGTTACTCAATTTAGCAAACAGCAATTATTACTGGAAAAGGAATTCTAATCTGAACAAACCCACTGTTACTTTTTGAAATCGTTTCGGAAACACTACTCGACTCATTGTTGTTTCCCTGAAAGTTTCTATATTGGAAAATATCCAATGCGCAAAGACTTTCCAATAGGACCAAGGATTTTCCAAAAATCTAGCAAAGTTTTCTAAAAAGAATCAAAATGAATGTAAATGTTAAGAAATAGGAGGACATGCACAAAGGATTAGGGTTGAGCAAAATTGGAAATATTCAGATTTGGGAAAGTTTCCGGCAACCTTCCGAAATTTTCTTTTTTTCTCACGGGTTGAGTTACTGGAAAAGGAATTCTAATCTAAACTGTTATAAATACCCGTTCAACCCGTTGGTCGAAAATACTAACGTTTATTGAGAATAAAACATAAAACATTACACGACATTAATGACGACTTAATTAATACAGTGCCGTATGTGTACTACTTACTAAAGAACGAAAACAGCTGATTCGACAAGCAACGACAAAAACGCAACCGACTATACACACATACTCGTGAACCCAGACAGTTACATTGTTGCCGCATTGTGACTGAAAAACTGAATACCTATATAATCACTACATCTAGGTAAAATATCAAATACATATTTAACACTCCCACTTATTTGATATTTTACGCATTCACTTAATCTTAGCCAATCTTATCTACAAGTGGTAAACAAAGGCTCTTATTTCTAGACATCTAAATACTTATATCAGAACTTATAGTTAATTATAGAAACAAGAGTCCTGCGTCAAATTTAACTTATCAATCAAATTATTTAAAGTAGTTTTTACAAGAGGCTTTGTAAATAAATCCCCCAATTGATCATTTGTGTTTACATAATTTACCACTATATTACCCTTTTCACACTCATCACGCACAAAGTGAAACTTCACATCAATATGCTTGGTCCTACTATGAAGCTGTTGTGCGTGAGCCAGTTTAATTGCAGATTGGTTGTCGACATTAATCTTTACTGGTAACATCTCGATGTTCAGTTCCTTGAGGAATGATTTCAACCACAATGCTTCTCTTGTACCAAGTGCTAAAGCAATGTACTCAGCCTCTGTGGTTGACTGAGCCACAACATTCTGCTTCTGACATTTCCATGTGATAGGACCATGAGCAAGAACAAACACATAGCCGCTGGTAGATTTTCTTGTATCCAAACATCCTGCATAATCTGCATCAGTGTATCCAACAAGTATAAGATTTGAAGACCTCGAGTACACTATTTTATAATGCAGTGTATGTTTTAAATAGCGTAAAATTCTTTTGACTGCACGCCAATGATCATCAGTAAAACAGTTTAGAAAACGACTCACCTGGTTTACTGCATAAGATATATCTGGTCGGCTTGAGGTTGCCAGAAATATCAGAGATCCAACCACTTCACGGTAAGGTAGTTCTTTATGGCATACCGACTCACCCAATGGTGAGGATAAAGGTGTACTAGGATCTGCTAGAATACTTATAGATTTTGCATTCATCATGTTATATTTACTAAGTAACTTAGTAATATATGTCTGCTGATGAACAAAGACTTTACCCGCACTTAAGTCTTGCTCAATCTCAAGTCCAACAAACTGTAGTCTGCAATTGTCTATATTTACAGTTATTTTAAACATTTCTTGCAAAGTTTTAAGCAATTCATTAATGGCATTTTTTGATTTTGACAACAATAGTCCATCATCGACATAAATTGCTAAATAAACTATAGACTTTGCAAATTCACTCATGAACACGCACTGATCAGTTTTTAATTGTTTAAAGTTAAACTTGTTAAGAAACGAGACGAATTTTTGATTCCAGCATCGCGGAGATTGTTTTAGTCCGTATAAACTTCTGTTCAATTTGCACACAAAATTTGGCTTCTTCTTGTTCACAAAACCGATGGGTTGCTTCATATAAACACGTTCTTTTAGGTCATTATAGAGAAACGCTGTTTGCACATCAAAATTTGAAATGTGTAAGTCTTTTTCAGCTGCTAAGGCAAGTAAAACTCGAATCGAATTATAACGCACAACAGGCGCAAAAGTGTCTTGATAGGCGATTCCCTTTTCTTGTGTAAAACCACGTGCAACAAGACGAGCCTTGTAGCGCATCACTTCACCATTTTCGTTAGTTTTAACGCGATACACCCATTTATTGTCAATAACTTTCGCGTTTTCAGGTAATTTAAGTCCCAGGTATTATTTTCCTTGAGAGAATCCATTTCTTACTCCATTGCTCGTTGCCACCTTCCAAAATCTTGACATTTTGTTGCATCTTCATAGGAAGACTCAGGTTCAAACAGGTCAGTACAGGTTCAAACACTGTACAATAATTTGCTTCTGCCTCCGAGTCTCCATCATACTCTACAACGTAGTCAGAGTACCTGTGAGGATGTGATGTTTTGGTTCGATCACGTAGTTGATGGGTTACCTTGGTATTTTCAGATTCAGCTAATGGATCTTGATCAGAATAAAAATCATCATCTTCTTCACTATCAGCCTCCCCTGCATTTTCTTGAGTGATAGAATTATTGTTTTCATCCTCTTCTTGGTCCTCCTGCACTATTTCTGGTATTCGTTGTGATTCACATGCACCAAATTTCAGTTCAAAAACTTCCTTCTCAACTGAGAGAGTGTCACTCTCATTAAAGTTAACGTTACAGCTGACTTCTATTCTTCTTTTTATTGGATCCCAGAGTCTGTAATTGGATGAATACCCATCATATCCAACAAACATTAACTTTCTCGACTTTGGATCCATCTTCTTACGAAATTGTGATGGTATCATCATGTAAGCTGGGCTACCAAAAATTTTCATGTGCTTGACTGCTGGTTGTCTGCCAAACCATTTTTCATATGGTGTCACATTGTCAATCTGACTGGTAGCTGTTCGGTTTAAAATATAAACAGCCGTATTCACTGCTTCTGACCACAATTCTTGAGGTACGTTCTTGTTTATGAGCATGGACCTAGTGCTCTCCACTATTGTTCTAAGTTCTCGTTCTGAACGACCATTTTGTTGTGGTGTGTAGGGTGCTGAACATTCATGTGATATTCCTTCAGACTTTAACAAATCCTAGAATTCTTTATTCATATATTCTCGTTTTCCTTGATCACTTCTTATGCAACATATGCCTTGAATTCCTGGAATTTACTACAAATATCTGATTTTTGTTGCATAAAATAAACACATTTATATCCACTACAATCATCTTTGAATAATAAGAAGTATCGAGATCCACTCGGTGATGGTATGTTCATTGGGCCACAAACATCCGAATGTATCTTTTCTCCTGGTTTCTTAATTCTGTCTCGATTTAATGGTGGATGTGATTTTCTTGGTTGCTTACCAAATTGACAAGCTTCACAAAATAATTCTTCTTTGTTATCAATGTTCATATCTTTGACCATACTTGTGGTTTTCATGATAGTTTTGAAGTTCACATGACCCAACCGATCATGCCACAACTTGAGTGAATTTTTGCTAGTAGAACTCATGTTGCATTCTAGTAAAGAAGGCTTCACTCTGAACTTCATTATCCATAAATTACTTTTTCTGATACCACTACATGATACCATGTAGTATTTTACTATCACGAAACTCACACTTGTCCTTGTTTGAGTGATGAGAAAAACCATTATCAGTCATTACTCCCACTGAAAATAAACTTCGGCTAGGTTCCGGTATATAAAGCACATTTTTGATGGTTCTATCATACCACTGACCTTCAACAAGAGCTTGAATTTCAATAGTGCCTCTTCCAGTTGCCTGTATCAACTTATCATTTGCTATTCTAACAAACATAGGAACACTTAACTCATCTACTGTTTTAAACCATTCTTTACGACCTGACATATGCATACTTGCACCTGAGTCACATATCCAATAATCTTTTCCTATGTCAGAACTTGCACTGTACAAGGACGAAATATCACAAATATATGCAGGGCTAGATGACTGACCTTTATTTCCATCATCAGAAGTTCCCTTGTTGTGATTAGACTGTGCAATTCTCTTTCTGCATTCTCGAACCCAGTGTCCTTTCTTTTTACAATAATTGCATGTGCTGTTCTGCTTTAATTCTTTTTAATAATTATTTTTAATAATTATTCTAATTATTGGTTCTCTTGACATTTGAGGCTCCTCTGTTACCTCCTCCAGTGGCTTCTAATTTACTTTGAAGGGCTTACACTTCTAAGGCTAAGCGTGACACTTCAGAACCATCATGTGTCATTCTGGTCTCTTCTTTCAATAACCTAGCTGCTAAATTCTCGAATGTTTGCTGATCACTAGCAACAGAATCCCAGGCAGTTCTAAAGGCATTGTATTTTGGTGGTAAACTGTTATTACCTTGGAGCAAATGGCACTTATACTTATATCCTCCTTAACATCCCTTAACTGCCTTACTAGAAGCTCTATCGATGAAAGATGATCTGCAATCTTTGCGTTATTACCCATTTTATACTCATAAAAACGCTGCCAAAGCATTTCTTTAGAGATTTCGGATTTCTGCTCATGAATGGCCATCAATTTTTCCCACATTTGAGCAGCACTTTCACAATTAATCAGATATTGCACCTGTGATTGTGTAATAGTTGCTAATAAAATCACCTGTGCTCTGGAGTTTCTTGAATCCCATGCCTGCCATTGTTTTGAAGTCTTGTCCGATGGTTCTGGTTCAGATCCGTCCCCTACGGTCATGAGCTTTTCAGATTTCAGTACAATATAGATGCTGAATTTCCATAACTGGAAATTTGAGCCGTCAAATTTTGGGATACTGCCCGAATCAAATTTTATTGTTGAAGACGCCATCACTAGATCAACAAAACGAAGTACCTTCTGCAGACTGCACGACTCGAACGTGACACGACTTCCGGATTCCGACCCGCAAGTTGCTTCAGGGTTTACGACGACGTACCTGGGCCCATAACCTGTTGAATAAATACCCGTTCAACCCATTGGTCGAAAATACTAACGTTTATTGAGAATAAAACATTACACGACATTAATGACGACTTAATTAATACAGTGCCGTATGTGTACTACTTACTAAAGAACGAAAACAGCTGATTCGACAAGCAACGACAAAAACGCAACCGACTATACACACATACTCGTGAACACAGACAGTTACATTGTTGCCGCATTGTGACTGAAAAACTGAATACCTATATAATCACTACATCTAGGTAAAAGATCAAATACATATTTAACATAAACAAACCCACTGTTACTTTTTGAAATCGTTTCGGAAACACTACTCGACTCATTGTTGTTTCTCGGAAAGTTTCTATATTGGAAAATTTTCAATGCACAAAAACTTTCCAATAGGACCAAGGATTTTCCAAAAATCTAGCAAAGTTTTCTAAAAAGGGACAAAATAAAGGTAAATGTTCAGAAATAGGTGGACATGAACAAAGAATTAGGGTTGAACAAAATTGGAAATATTCAGATTTGGGAAAGTTTCCGACAACCTTCCGAAATTTTCTTTTTTTCTCACGAGTTGAGTTACTGGAAAAGGAATTCTAATCTAAACAAACCCACTGTTACTTTTTGAAATCGTTTCGGAAACACTACTCGACTCATTCAATTAAGGACGTGGTGTTCTTTATGCAAACATCGAAGAAGGTGTGGAATGCACCAAACGCATTAAGGAAAATGTCGTATAATTAGCTTTTTCAACTTGTTAATATTACATTAAGATACAAGTTTCACAAGGCAGCTTATCATCACATATCATATCACATATCACATCAGTCCAAGTTGCGATACGAGGATTTAACTTACGGTTGTTGACTTGATTGATAGTAAGACGCAAGCAATAAACGTACCGGGTGACACAAGAATTACTAGCCAAGCGATAACTCTGGTTAAAAGAATAGTAATAATTTGAAATTTTTGGGATGAATATAGTAGCTTAATACCTACAAATTTCCCATAAGTATTACTAATTTGCGTTTCCGGTTTCACTGGAAATGACGTCACTTTTATTATTTCAAATAGAACACCCTGTATATTTGTCCATTTTCGGATTCTACGTCGAATTCCAATTTATTAACATGAACAACATTGAACTAGTATGGAGTGTTCATTATAAAACTTCATCTAGTTGGCTGTAAAATGTCAAAAGAAAAGGATGAAGAAACAAAAGTCCATTTATTTTGATTATGTCATCCTTTTCTGTCAAAATTTCATAGCCTGCTAGATGAAATTTTATAATGAACACCCCGTATGTCTAGCTCTTATCGTTTTCGAGCAAATCGCGCCCAAACTTTCAGCTATAATTAATGTTGATTTTTATGCACACAAATGAATATCAATCAGCTTCGATTGTACAAATGACTATTTTTTTAGTCTCAAAACGAACATTAGAAAAAAGTATTTCCAAAATGTCATGAAAAAATTGGAGAGTTGATTTTTTGAAGTCATTTATCTCCATAACTTCCAATTGAAACACTAATTTTACTCCTAACATTTGGACCTTTTATTTGTTGGACAATTTCTCGAAAACGACTGGTTTTAATCATACACTTTAAGAAATAATGTTTGAAATTGAATAAGAAATCCAAATGTTAGGAATAAAATAGGTGTTTGTTTCTATTGGAAGTTTTAGAGATAAATGTTTTCAAAAAATCAACTTTCCGCTTTTTCCATGACGACTTGGAAAAACTTTTTTTAATGATGGTTGGTAGACAACCCAAAAAAAAAGTCATCTGTGATATCGAGGCTAATTGATATTCATTTGTTTCCATAAAAATCAACATTTATTATTGATGATATGGAACGTTTGGGAGCGATTTTATCGAAAAAGGTCAGACATACAGTATTACATGTTAATAACTTCGAATCCGAACACTGACAAATATACAGTGTGTTTCATTTGTAATTATGTCACTTCTGGTGAAACCGGTAACGCAAAGTAGTCATACTTATGTGCAATTTGTAGGTACTAAGCTACTGTATTCATCCCCAAAATTTCAAAATATTAGCATTCTTTTAACCAGAGTTATCGCTTGGCTAGTAATTCCTGCCCCAGTCAGGAAGGTGACGTCATTTTGACGTAATTTTTTTGGTAAGCATTGGTCACCAAAGACGTCATGGGATGACTTCAAAACAACGTCGGAATGACGGGCGTAAGTCACAGACCGATAACATCATTTTGCAAGGACAAAATAAGGTTACTTTGTGACGACAAAATGACGTTATTTTGTGACGTTAACTTGTGACGTCAAAATCACCTAACCTGAAGTAACTGAAGCTAATTTGAATCTATAAATTACAAGAAAAGCACGTTTTATTTTAAATTCTCTGGTCCTTTAATTTCAATTTCTAATTTAAAGTCAAAACAGTATAAAGCTTGCAAAAATTTACTAAAAAAAATCCTTTTGGAACATAATTTTTGCAATAAAAATTTATCTTTGAATTGTTAGGGATATTTCGGGTCAATATCGAGTAAAAAAATTGAAAATTCAAAAATTATTTTTCATAAAAATAACTTAGTTATCAGTCAAAATTGCCTTGAAAATGAAACCCATTAAAAAGTCGAATGAAAACGAATATATAAGAAAAAAAAACAAAAAATGCAGAAAACGTGATAAAGAATAATAATAGAAAATCACGAAAATTCAGGAATAATTAAAAAAAAAATATATGAAAGACAATAAATAGCACTATTCGGCTATTCGAATCTCGAGAATTTGGACCCAAAACATGGCCGCAAAAGTTGCCAGATTTATCAAAAAATTACCAGCTCAGGTTATTTTAATTTTAGTACACCTTAAAAATTAACTTAAAAATGTTTCCTATTTTAATTATTTTGATATTTCCAAAGCGTAAAACATGAGAATAATAATAAATGATAACAATAAAACAATAAGAAATAAATAAAAATCGACAAAATGATCTAAAAGTTAAACAAATCTGGAATAATCAGAAACTTATAGAAAACAGTTGCAAATAGTTAAAGCCATAGATTGACATTATTTCGAACTGTAGGCCAAAATCATCTAAAAATTTGCTAAAAAGAGAAAAGTTACCTTTTGTTGAGTTGCTTTAAGATTCCACTTCTAGGTTGCCACATTTTCAGAGTTTCCGAGTTATTTGGAAAAATGTGCAAGTTTCTGAAAACTGCAAACAAAATAATCACCTGATTTATGTAAAATATTCTTGATAGAGGAAAATAAAAAATTTTGAAATGTAATAGCCTTTTAATCTAAAAAAAAATTGCATATAGCATATATCATGTATTTTTTAATAACTGAGTTATCGTTACCAACTAATTTTTTTTAAATACGGACCTGGCATTTTAATTCCGTATTTCAATTGCAAAAACTAGGTATTATTATTTTAAAATACTCAATTTTGGGCCAAAATTAATTCGTCTTACATTATGATTGTTTAAACGTAGGAAAAACTCATTTTTTGTGTCAAAGTTACTTTGAAAATATATAAAACCCATTAGAAAGTCGAATTTAAATTGATGCAAAAAAAATATGAAAGAATAAAAATTTAAACGAAACATATCGAAAGTAAAAAATGTAAAGCAATTTTATTGGGAAATTATTGAAAAAAATACACAGGCAAATAGAGGCATAAATCTAAAATATTTCTAAGTTTAAGCCATATTATTTTGAAGCTTTAAAAAAATTGCTAACTGTCATCATATTGCGCTTTGCGTCCTATCAATAATTAGAAAGGTGTTGGATCGCAGGTGTAGGACAAATAGCCACTTCACTTTCTCGAAATCGCCAACGTTTCGACCTTTATTTTTAGGTCTTCCTCAGGGGCCAACAAAACACGGGCCAACGAAACAAAACAGTTTTGTTTCGTTGGCCCGTGTGTTTGTTGCTTGTCTTTTACGTGCACCGTCTGGATTTTAACAATTTTGGTTTTATGTTCTGCCATGACGGTCTGTATATGCTTTGCTGACATTCTTCACTGACTGAAAAAACCCTGAGGAAGACCTAAAAATAAAGGTCGAAACGTTGGCGATTTCGAGAAAGCAAAGTGGCTATTTGTCCTACACCTACGATCCAACACCTTTCTAAAAATTGCTAAATAAGGTTTCTTTCGGGCCATAATTTTAATTTTTTTAAAAAAATTTATTTGGAACTCGTTTTAGATCTTCTGTTTCGGGTCAACACCGCATGAAAAAAAATGAAATCAGGACTCATTAATCGTAAAAAAAAACACAGATTTTTAGGTCAAAATTGTCCCAATAGAATTAATTTTAAAAAGTTAAGAAAAGTGGAAAATTATTAAAAAAATAAGTCTAAAACAAGTAGTGTATTTAAATTTTAGGTAGTAAATTATTTCCAAATTTTGGCCAAAGTTGTTTAAACAAACCCGTATAAGAAACATGAAAAATCAGGAACCATTTTTTATTTACTACATATAAGTGAGTAAACTATGTTAACTGTATTTATATATTTGTATATTTTTGAACACCTTTTTATACACTTTTTTTACATTTTTTGTTTATATCTACTTTACACTCTTTTTGCAGTTTTTTTTTTAAACTTTTTTTTACACCTTTTTACATTTTTTTGTTAAAATTTTTTTACAATTTTTCCTTCCCTTTTTTCTCCACTTTCTTTTTACAATTTTTCAAACAGGTCAAGTGCTTAAATTAAGCATAGTGGGATAATTGAACAACTTTTATCCCACTATGACCGGAAGAGATGATCTCTGGAAGGGAGGCAACAATTGGCAGACTTCCAAAGCCTACATGATGTCAATTATGAATGAATGGATTATACACAGTCCTAATCCTACTACGTCTTCAGTTTCTACTAAATTTATAAAGACCTATTTCCATTCTGCATTTAGAAACGTAATTTCTTCCTTCCTGTTGAATTACGTTTCCAAATGCAGAATTTCCACCTTCCTGCTGAATTACTTGTCTAAATGCAGACTGGAAGCGAGTTCTACGACAGTTATTTCAAGTGCGCCGGACCCCGCGCCATCACCACGCCCACCCCAGGGCGCTTATTTTTAAGGAAGGAGTGAAAGTGAAAGTGAGAATCAGTCAAATAGAATTTTTTGACCAATCAAGATTGTCAAAATTTTAACTTTCACTCCTTCCTTAAAAATAGGCGTCCAGTTCTTCCACTGTAGCGCGACGGCGAGGCGGGAGAATAAATACTACGGAACTCACGACAGTCGCCCATTGCCTCATCGCCTTTGATAATGTTTGCCGCAGCTGTAGACGAAACGTTAGGAAGAAATTCAATTGGACCACGGCTTCAAAGCCCGGAAAACTCCTAATCCTATTGCGTCTTTAGTTTCTGCTAAATTTATAAAGACCCACATTTAAGATCCTTACAATATTTTAAAAGTCTGTTTCTGTTTTACACATGTGATATGCATTTAATAGCGTCTTTGCATGGCAGAATTAAAGCGCTCTGAAAGTATTCCCATCCTTTGTTCTTCCAATAAAAATGCAAATATGGCAATCTGGGATGTTACGCCTATGTACTTTGTCCTCAAAAACGCACCTTTGGGTATATGAGAGTACACAAGTACAATTGATCAAAAAACTAGTACAATCAACAAACTTGTCGAAAATTCCAAAATTCACACATTTATGTGGCAAAAGGCCTCAGAGACATCACGTTTTCAAAAAAATTAAAACTTGTTTAAAGCAGTGTAATAGACAGAATTTCCAAAAAGATTAAAAAAAAGACGTCTTTAGGCCAGTTATTCGGGCAATATAATGTATCTATAATCTTTCTAAATCCATAACTAAGGCTATAGAACAGTGAAATCCCATTAAAACAAACTTAATCAAAGTCTTAATTATATGTCTAAAAAACCAGTTTGAAGTTTTAAAGACTACAAAGACATTGAGGTTCGAACTGTGTCCTGACAGGAATTTTGAAGGCTACAAAGACATCGAATTTTCAAAAAAAAATAAATTTGTTTTAAAGTGGTGTAATTAAATGAATTTTCAACAACAACGGTAAAAAACATTAATAGGCAAGTTATTCGGGCAATATAATTTCTCTGTAGTCTTTCTAAATCTACTGCTAAACCTACAGAACATTGAAATCCCATTGACACTAACACAAACTTAATCACATTCTTAATTACTTAGTTGTTTGAAAAACTGCATTGAAGTTTTAATGACTACAGACTACATCGATGTTCGAATTGTTTCTTGACAGAAAATTTGAAGGCTACAGAGACACCGACTTGTGATGTAAATTTCGTCAAAGTACTGTAATTGACTGAATGTTCAACAACAAAAGTAAAAAAACGTCTCTAGATAAATTATTCGGGCAATATAATGTCTCTGTAGTCTTTCTAAATCTACCGCTGAGCCTACAGAACAGTAAAACTCCATTGAAACTAATACGAATTTAATCACAATCTTAGTTAATAGTCCTAAAAACTGCATTGAAATTTTAAAGACTACAAAGACATCGACTGTGTCTTAACAGGGATTTTGAAGACTACAGAAACACCGAGTTTTCAAAAAAATTTTAAATTTGTTCGAAGTAGTGTAATTGACTGGATTTTTAACAATAAAAGTAAAAAACGTCTCGAGCCTAGTTATTCCGGCAATATAATGCTCTGTAGTGTTTCTAAATTCATTGCTGAGCCTACAGAACAGTAAATTCCCATTGAAAGGAGAAGACTACAGAGACACTAAGTTTAAAAAAAATTATGCAAAGTACTGTAATTGACTGGATTTTCAATAAAAAGAGTAAAAAACGTCTCTGGACAAGTTATTCGGGCAAAATAATGCCTTTTTTAGTCTTTTTGAATTCATTGCTAAGCCCTACGAACAGTAAAAACCCATTGAAACACAATCTTAATCACAACTATAATTAATTGTCCGAAAAAAAACCGCATTGAAGTTTTAAAGACTACACAGACTTCGAGGATCTAACTGTTACTTAACAGGAATTTTGAGGGCTACAAAGCCACCGAGTTTTCAAAGAAATCTAAATTTGTATCATCACAAGCACAAAGTAGTGTAATTAACTGAATGTTCAACAACAAGAGTTAAAAAGGTCCCGAAGCAAGTTATTCGGGCAATATAATGCTCTGTATTGTTTCTAAATTCATTGCTGAGCCTACAGAACAGTAAAATCCTATTGAAACTAATACTCACTTAATCACAATCTTAATTAATTGTCCGAAAAAACTGCATTAAAGTTTTAAAGACTACAAAAACATGGAGGTTCGAATTGTTTCTTGACAGAAATTTTGAAGGCTACAAAACCACCGAGTGCCCAAAAAAAGTAAAACTTGTTCAAAGTAGTGTAGAGAGTGAGCTAACCTGAACTAACTTGAACAAAGGAAGAACATAACTGAACTAAAATAACCAAAGCAAAAACATAACAGAAACGAACTTGTCTACTCTAATCAAAGAGCCGAACCGAAGGAAAAATATAACTGAACTAACCCGGAGTAATTTAAACAAAGGAAAATCGTAATTGAACTGACCTGAACTAACTTAATCAAAAGGCTACTACTACATGAAAAAGCAAAATGGCCTTAACAGAAAAAAACTTGGCAATAAGACATGAAAGACAAGCAAACTGACGTTAGAGATGTTACGCCGATGTAAAAACCTTTCACTTATTATTGACATCAAGTAGATGTGGGAAATTTCATTTTTTCATTTTTATCGTATCTTCTTAACATGTGCAGAAAGAAGAAAAATAAAGATTTCAAAGGGAACGAGATGTAAAAAATAAGTGAATGAGTTATAACGAGTGTTCATAAAAAAACCTCGTATTAAAACTCTTGTCTAAGATAAATTAATCCAAAAATTAAAATGGGAACATTTTATGACATCATTTCATTTTTTTTATGAAGTCATCTCAGGGCTATTCCATGGCCTATTTGAGTTTTTTTTTTAAATGAACGCATGATACTTTGCACTCAAAAATGTACATTTGGGTATATGAGACTACACAAGTAAACTTGACCAAAAAATAGTACAATCACAAACTTGGAGCGGAGCAGGATTTAGGAGCACGACGAGCAATCGCAGGAATTGAAATCGCAATCTCTTTAAGAAAGTCTCGAAGACTGTGAATGCGATTTAGCAATAATGCAAGTGATTTAGCGGCGTCCTTTTATATTTTGACAAGCCTTGACATCTTATAAAATAATGCAGATTACTGTAAAATACAGAAATCGATTTTTAGCCGTCGGTACTATGAAAACGCTGTTTTCGACCTTTTAAAACGACTGATACCATCATTTCGCAAGCTCTAATTGTGTCCATCCACAGACTAGTTTCGCCGTTTACGGCTCATCAGTGAGGCTTTGACACAATTAGAGCTCCCGAAATATTGAATGGTCAAGACACGCTTCATGGCAGTACCGAGAGAAGGTTCCCGGTGGCGCCATCCGTGCCCGTTTGTTGAACTAACGAGATTACACCCGTCCAGTTTCAACGTCAATGCTACTCTCGGTCACTGTCGAGTTTGAGGAAATAATTATATAGAAGTGGATATAAGATAACAAGAGAAAAATGAAAATTGTTTAAAATGCAAAAATATTCAGAAGAAGACAAATGCGCCAGGCTAAAGTACATTCTGACGATAAAAAGTACAATTTAGCCACATTTTGTTTCTTCCTATAAGAACCCCAGGAATTCACGCCTATGTACTTTGTACTTAAAAACTCACGTTTGAGTATATGAGAGTGCGCAAGAACAATGTACAATTGACCAAAAAATAGTACAATTAACAAGCTTGGAATAGAGCAGGATGCAGGAGCCCGACGAGCAAACACAGCAAGTGTCACTGACAGAGTTGGAGGAAATAATAATTATATAGAAGTGGATATAAAATAACAAAAGATAAATGAAAATTGTTTAAAAAGCAAAAATTCACATATTCAGAAGAAGGCAAATGCGTTCATTGACGATAAAAAGTACAACCTAGCCACACTTTGTTTCTTCCTATAACAACCCCAGGAATGTCACGCCTATGTACTTTGTACTTAAAAATGCACTTTTGAGTATGTACAAGGGCAATGTACAATTGACCAAAAAATAGTACAATCAACAAACTTGGAATGGAGTAGGATTTTGGAGCAGCAAGTGTCACTGACGGAGTTCGAAGAAATAATAATTACATTGGAGTGGATATAAGATAACAAAAGATAAATGAAAATTGTTGAAAATGTCAAAATTTTCATATTTACAATATGGCGAATGCGCCAGGCTAAAGTACATTCTAGCGATAAAAAGTACAATTTAACCGACGAAACGGTTACACTTTCTTGCCTTCCTGTAACAACCCTGATGGCAATACTCTCAGATCAGTCTAGAGGGGTCACCCGAACTCATTGTTATATTTTTTTTTTGTTAAATTGTCACATATTATATAGCAATTACGTCATTCATTACTTTCTGACAAGACAAAGAGTAAAGACTTTCGTCTTGTTGACATTTTATTCAAACCAATTCAAATTCAATTTAATGTCAATTGATTTGTACCCCGAAAATGCAATAAATACGTAATTTATACTCACAGTAAATAAATCTAAGCCTTACAATGACATCCACGCACTTTTTACAGCTATTTATCATAAAGTAAATCCCAAAATTCCTTATTACGTTTATTATGGTAAAGTTATTAAAATCAGCCATGCCATACTGGAATTATAAATGTGACATGACACCGGCAACTGACGTATAATTTTTGACTTTTGACAGCAGGAGCGGCACTTGACACGCTCCTGTGTCGCAAGAATGTTACAACTGTCCTAGTACATTTGAAATTTTTATATTTAAGTAAGTCATTGCCTGATACATACAACGTGTATTACTTAGTGTCACTTTTACAAGTCAAGTTTGAACCCTATCTGAAGTTTAAACTCCAGATTTAGCAAATATTGCCAAATAAACTCCAGGACGCTTATTTTTAAGGAAGGAGTGAAAGTGAAAGTGAGAATTTTGACAACCTTGATTGGTCAAAAAATTCTATTGACGAATTCCATTGGCCAGCGACCCTCACTTTCACTTTCACTCCTTCCTTAAAAATAAGCGCCCAGGAACTTCATTCTAGAGGAAGTTGTGAAAGTGAGAATGAAAATCTTGACAACCTTGATTGGTCAAAAAAATCTATTGACCAATTCCATTGGCCAGAGATTTTCATTTTCACTTTCACACCTTTCTATAGAATAATTGTCCAGTTGTTAAAATCGGCCAAGTTGGAAATATAAATATGACACGACAGCGGCGACTGACATATAATTTTTGACATTTGACAGCAGAGCGGCACTAGACACGCTCCTGTGTCGCAAGACTGTTACAACTGTCCTATTACATTTTAATATTTAAATAAGCCTTACACATACACTTTGTATTCCTTAGTGTTCACCTTGATTGGTCAAAAAATTCTATTGACGAATTCCATTGGCCAGCGACCCTCACTTTCACTTTCACTCCTTCCTTAAAAATAAGCGCCCAGGAACTTCATTCTATAGGAAGTTGTGAAAGTGAGAATGAAAATCTTGACAACCTTGATTGGTCAAAAAAATCTATTGACCAATTCCATTGGCCAGAGATTTTCATTTTCACTTTCACACCTTTCTATAGAATAATTGTCCAGTTGTTAAAATCGGCCAAGTTGGAAATATAAATATGACACGACAGCGGCAACTGACGTATAATTTTTGACATTTGACAGCAGAGCGGCACTAGACACGCTCCTGTGTCGCAAGAATGTTACAACTGTCCTATTACATTTTAATATTTAAATAAGCCTTACACATACACTTTGTATTCCTTAGTGTTCACCTTGATTGGTCAAAAAATTCTATTGACGAATTCCATTGGCCAGCGACTCTCACTTTCACTTTCACTCCTTCCTTAAAAATAAGCGCCCAGGAACTTCATTCTATAGGAAGTTGTGAAAGTGAGAATGAAAATCTTGACAACCTTGATTGGTCAAAAAAATCTATTGACCAATTCCATTGGCCAGAGATTTTCATTTTCACTTTCACACCTTTCTATAGAATAATTGCCCAGTTGTTAAAATCGGCCAAGTTGGAAATATAAATATGACACGACAGCGGCAACTGACGTATAATTTTTGACATTTGACAGCAGAGCGGCACTAGACACGCTCCTGTGTCGCAAGACTGTTACAACTGTCCTATTACATTTTACTATTTCAATAAGCCTTACACATACACCTTGTATTCCTTAGTGTTCACCTTGATTGGTCAAAAAATTCTATTGACGAATTCCATTGGCCAGCGACCCTCACTTTCACTCCTTCCTTAAAAATAAGCGCCCAGGAACTTCATTCTATAGGAAGTTGTGAAAGTGAGAATGAACATCTTGACAACCTTGATTGGTCAAAAAAATCTATTGACCAATTCCATTGGCCAGAGATTTTCATTTTCACTTTCACACCTTTCTATAGAATAATTGTCCAGTTGTTAAAATCGGCCAAGTTGGAAATATAAATATGACACGACAGCGGCAACTGACGTATAATTTTTGACATTTGACAGCAGAGCGGCACTAGACACGCTCCTGTGTCGCAAGACTGTTACAACTGTCCTATTACATTTTACTATTTAAATAAGCCTTACACATACACCTTGTATTCCTTAGTGTTCACCTTGATTGGTCAAAAAATTCTATTGACGAATTCCATTGGCCAGCGACCCTCACTTTCACTTTCACTCCTTCCTTAAAAATAAGCGCCCAGGAACTTCATTCTATAGGAAGTTGTGAAAGTGAGAATGAAAATCTTGACAACCTTGATTGGTCAAAAAAATCTATTGACCAATTCCATTGGCCAGAGATTTTCATTTTCACTTTCACAACTTTCTATAGAATAATTGCCCAGTTGTTAAAATCGGCCAAGTTGGAAATATAAATATGACACGACAGCGGCAACTGACGTATAATTTTTGACATTTGACAGCAGAGTGGCACTAGACACGCTCCTGTGTCGCAAGACTGTTACAACTGTCCTATTACATTTTACTATTTAAATAAGCCTTACACATACACCTTGTATTCCTTAGTGTTCACCTTGATTGGTCAAAAAATTCTATTGACGAATTCCATTGGCCAGCGACTTTCACTTTCACTTTCACTCCTTCCTTAAAAATAAGCGCCCAGGAACTTCATTCTATAGGAAGTTGTGAAAGTGAGAATGAAAATCTTGACAACCTTGATTGGTCAAAAAAATCTATTGACCAATTCCATTGGCCAGAGATTTTCATTTTCACTTTCACACCTTTCTATAGAATAATTGTCCAGTTGTTAAAATCGGCCAAGTTGGAAATATAAATATGACACGACAGCGGCAACTGACGTATAATTTTTGACATTTGACAGCAGAGTGGCACTAGACACGCTCCTGTGTCGCAAGACTGTTACAACTGTCCTATTACATTTTACTATTTAAATAAGCCTTACACATACACCTTGTATTCCTTAGTGTTCACCTTGATTGGTCAAAAAATTCTATTGACGAATTCCATTGGCCAGCGACCCTCACTTTCACTTTCACTCCTTCCTTAAAAATAAGCGCCCAGGAACTACATTCTATAGGAAGTTGTGAAAGTGAGAATGAACATCTTGACAACCTTGATTGGTCAAAAAAATCTATTGACCAATTCCATTGGCCAGAGATTTTCATTTTCACTTTCACACCTTTCTATAGAATAATTGTCCAGTTGTTAAAATCGGCCAAGTTGGAAATATAAATATGACACGACAGCGGCAACTGACGTATAATTTTTGACATTTGACAGCAGAGTGGCACTAGACACGCTCCTGTGTCGCAAGACTGTTACAACTGTCCTATTACATTTTACTATTTAAATAAGCCTTACACATACACCTTGTATTCCTTAGTGTTCACCTTGATTGGTCAAAAAATTCTATTGACGAATTCCATTGGCCAGCGACCCTCACTTTCACTTTCACTCCTTCCTTAAAAATAAGCGCCCAGGAACTACATTCTATAGGAAGTTGTGAAAGTGAGAATGAACATCTTGACAACCTTGATTGGTCAAAAAAATCTATTGACCAATTCCATTGGCCAGAGATTTTCATTTTCACTTTCACACCTTTCTATAGAATAATTGTCCAGTTGTTAAAATCGGCCAAGTTGGAAATATAAATATGACACGACAGCGGCAACTGACGTATAATTTTTGACATTTGACAGCAGAGTGGCACTAGACACGCTCCTGTGTCGCAAGACTGTTACAACTGTCCTATTACATTTTACTATTTAAATAAGCCTTACACATACACCTTGTATTCCTTAGTGTTCACCTTGATTGGTCAAAAAATTCTATTGACGAATTCCATTGGCCAGCGACCCTCACTTTCACTTTCACTCCTTCCTTAAAAATAAGCGCCCAGGAACTTCATTCTATAGGAAGTTGTGAAAGTGAGAATGAACATCTTGACAACCTTGATTGGTCAAAAAAATCTACTGACGAATTCCATTGGCCAGAGATTTTCATTTTCACTTTCACACCTTTCTATAGAATAATTGTCCAGTTGTTAAAATCGGCCAAGTTGGAAATATAAATATGACACGACAGCGGCAACTGACGTATAATTTTTGACATTTGACAGCAGAGTGGCACTAGACACGCTCCTGTGTCGCAAGACTGTTACAACTGTCCTATTACATTTTACTATTTAAATAAGCCTTACACATACACCTTGTATTCCTTAGTGTTCCTTTGACAAGTCAAGTTTGAACCTTATCTGAAGTTTAAACTCCAGATTTAACAAATATTGCCAAAATCTGTCAAATTCTTTCGTTTTATCTCCAAACTATTGGTTATAACGACGGGGATCTGGGACACTTTGACCTTGAAGTCTACGTGAGCCCTAGTGTAAAAGGGGGCCCGGGTTTAAACTAAACTTGTAAAAGTCGCTCCTAAGCCTGATCTGGAATAAGGCCCAGTTTTACAAGCTCTTTTTTGACAGATTTACACCTCAATCTTGAGTTGTAAAAGTGAGTTAATATTTCATTAAAAGTGTGCTAAAGTCTGGTCAGAAGATACAGTTTCGGTAAGTTTCTGGGGCAATCAATAGGTAGGTTAAGTAGTTTGGGTGGTAGACGCCTTCGGGGGTCGATTTTTAGTTACTTTTAGACTGAGCTTTGGAGATATTTAGAAAAAAAAACCACTTGGGGAACCAGTTTCATTCTTATTATGTTGTTACGTGCATAGGGGATTGAAATCCTCGTTCGATAAAAAGGAGAAAAAAATTCATTATTTTTTTCGAAATTTACCAAAGAAGATTTTTTCTGTTTTTTCTCACTTTTCAAATTTGACCGCCTGTAACGTTGGAACGAGTGAACCGATTGGAGTGAATCCAACGGTTTCTTGTTCTTTTTAATGTTCTCCTTCACTTCCCATGACAACAAAAGTATTCCCACGCGTGTAGCAAAATTTACGAACGCAGCCCTGAAAAGTCCAAAATTGTTAATACTTTCTGCCTAAATGAAACAAACTTTTCATTGACTTACATAAATATATACGACGAATACATCTCTGTCGTTATATGTCGCTTCAGCTGAAAAAGGATAGAACTAGACTTAGTGACCCCATCAGTGAATAGTACTGGAATGAAACAATAGATGTCTCATCTTTTGCTAACGGTCGCGAATACCGAAATTCAAAAAAGAGAAATGAAAGCGAGGTTCTGGGGTTAACTTTTACGACATATTTTGCTCGAAATTAATCAACCAGACTGGTGCCATTAAAAAGCTTTCTATAATTTTTCCGAGGCAAAGTAGAAAATAGAGCTCGTTAAAATTTCATCTCGCCGATTTTTCTTCGGCTATTACGCCCCATCTAACGGATGTTCATAGAAATTTTCCGGGAAATATTAGTATTTAAGATAGAACCCGGAGCGGCGAGGGAGTACGTGCGGAATTTTTCTAATCATTTCTCGCTGAATCTGATTTTTGTGTCGCTCAACAAAAAATCCCTTAAGACGGATGAAATAATGCAAAGTTATCTCGGCCCCTTTCTGCCCTCAAAACTCCGACTCGAACGGAGGAGAAGGAAACTCCCGAGGAACAATCTAATACATAGTTTTATTTCCATTTCCTTCAGCGAGAGAGAGACATATTATTCAGACAATGAATGAAAGAGCGCCGGGGCTTCAGCCGGAGATGGAATAGCTGCTGCACAACTATACGCCAAACGACAATACATGCCAGGGATGATCTTATTTATCCATTTGGAAAGATTAACAAGACCTGGAAGTTCCAAAGCTTTGTGTACGTAATCGCTTGCCAATGCGAAGAAACTGTTTTATGCGCCAGATTATTAATCACAGTGGTTGCAGAGTCGCAATGTCTGTGTATATATCGCGCAACGAATGATGGCAAGAATATTAATGAGTCCCTTATTGAGGTGCAGGTGGAGCGGCTGTTTTGGTATTTATGTTTCGGAATCGGAGAGAATAATAGGTGAGGAGCAAAAGAGGATTCTTTGAGTTGCTGTTTGAGGGTTGGAACATTAAAAATAGTGGGGCAGCAACAACACTGCACCCACACAGATGGGAACAGAACCAACTATAATCGATCGCAAAAGAAACGGAAGACAGAGAGGTCAATGGAACAATGAATTCGAAAAACAAGAGCTGCAAGAAAATTAAATGAGTGTTAGTAGGTGAAAGGGCAAAGTTGGAAATCATATACCTGTCTCTTTCTACTGCTATGGTTATCTCTCTTGCCCTTCCATCCAAGCACTGACGTACGCTTGACGTAATGCTTTCTTATGGCATCGTTGGTGCCGATGACAAAAATAAAATATTAGGAGTTCTCGAAGAGAGCGAGAGGGAAAGACGAGCAAGATCTCTAAATAAATTACGTCTTTGACACTTTGGTAACAAAGCTGCATCGCCATGTGGGTGTCTACTAATAGAAGGTCTCTGACGTAAACGGAAAGTGTCGGCTGACAGGAGTCAGCATTGTCGACCAAAAAACACAACCAACGAGGTAGGAGCCATATGGACAGCAGTAGAAAACTAAACAATTATTTCACATTACAACAAAATAATAAAGACAATTCAACAGCAAACAGGGAGAATCCAGGGCCAGTAACGTTGTAACTAGACAAAGAGTTGAGACCTCAGTCATGACCGTAATATAATAATCTGATTGTTACAGTAAAACGGTGCTTTAAGCGGATTAGTAGCCGGACATCGGTCAGGTCTGCAGCCAATTCTTTGATCGATTTTGGGTTTATTGCTGTTGCCACGTTGCCACGAGAGAAACAAGGAGGGATTTCTGTTAAATCGAATTATCTGGCTTAATACGTGAATAGACTGTACGAAAGGAAGTCATTAAGGAAAGTGGCCTAGAATCAAAAACCAGACCATTATACCAAATTTTCAAAACCTTTAGGATTTTTAAAATTCTCTAGTACCCTAGAGCGGAGAAAGTTCCTTTCAGTTTTTAAAGTTTTTTCACTTTTTTCATTAGTTTTTTGGTATAAAAAATTCTGAAAAAAATATAAGTTGAAGAACCGGTCTTCAGCTACAAAAAAAAAACTCTCAGAGGTTACTTAAGATGCTGAAAAAAAGCTCAAGAGATTAAAAAAAAAATATTTTCTGAGAATTTTCAAAAAGATTTTGTTGTATTGCGAAAAGTGAAAAGTGAAATCCTTATTGTTTCTCTAGAAATTCTACTCTCTCTAAAATTAAAAAAAAGCAGCTCTGAGAGGTTATTTAAGATGCTCAAAGAAGCTCAAGTGCTTGAGAAATTACTGCTTATTTTCTGGGAAAATTCAAAGGAGTTTTCCTTTGAATTGTGAATGAATGTTTCCGGAACTCTGCTGTCTCTCAAATTCTAAAGTACGACTCTGACAGGTTACTAAGGATTCTCAAAAAAAATTCAAGCGCTTGAGAATTTAGTTTTTATTTTCTGAGGACCTTCAAAGGGGTTTTTCTATATAGTAAAAAGTGTTTTAGAGTTCTGAAAAAATACTTCTTATTTCTTTAGAAATTCTGCTGTGAAATTTAAAAAAATAACTCTGAGAAGTTTTTTAGAATGCTCAGAAAACTCAAAAGCTTGAGAAATTACTTTGTATTTTCTGACAACTACCAAAAAATATTTTTTTCTATTTTGCAAAACATGTTTTTTAAAATTAGAAATTCTGCTCTCTCTGAGATTCTAAAAAACAAGTTTGACGGGGGGTACTTAGAATGCTCAAAACAGGTCAAGAGCTTGATGAGAAACTACTTTTTATTTTCTGAGATCCTTTAAAAGGGTTTTCTTACAAAATATTACAAAATGTGTTTTATAATTCTGAGAAAACCCTAACCAAACACTTTTTGTTTCTCCAGAAATTCTTCTCTCTCTGAAATTCTAAAATACAAATCTGAGAGTTTACCTAGATGCTCAAAAAAGCTCAAAACCTGAAGAAATTACTTTTTATTGTCTGAGAACTTTCAGAAGGGGTCGTTCTATGTTGCAAAAAAAATATTTTAGAATTCTGAGTAAAGCCTGAGCAAAGACTTTTAATTACTCTAATGATTCTGTTCTCTCTGAAATTTTAAAACACAATTCTGAAGTGTTACTTAAGATGCCCAAAAAAGCTCAAGAGCTTGAGAAATTACTCCTTATTTTCCTCTAGAAGTTTTAAAGTAATTTTTTCTGTTTTACAAAACTGTGTTTTACAATTCTGAGAAAAGCCTGAACAAATCCTTATTGTTTCTCTAGAAATTCTGCTCTCTCTAAAATTAAAAAATGCACAACTTTTAGGTGTTATTTAAGATGCTCAAAGGAGATCAAGCGCTTGAGAAATTACTCCTTATTTTCTGAGAAAATTCAAAGGGATTTTCCAATAATGCGTAAAGTGTTTTAGAATTCTGAGAAAAGCCTGTGCAAAAATTTTTATTTTCCTAGAAATTGTGTTCTCTTTCTCACTCTGAAATTCTAAAACAACTCTAAGCAGTTACTTAGAATTCTTAAAAAAACTCAAAATTTGAGAAATTACTTATTATTTTCTGAGAAAAGCCTAAGCAAAGACTTTTTACTTCTCTAGAAACTCTGTTCTCTCTGAAATTCTAAAAAGCAACTCTGAGAGGTTACTTAGAAGGAAAAACAATTTTTTATTCTCTGAGGACCTTCCGAGGGGTTTTTTCGATATTGCGAAAATTGTTTTAGAATTCTAAGAAAATTCTTTTAATTTCTCTAAAAATTCTGCTCTCTGTGAAATATTAGAAAACAACTCTGAGAGTTTATTTAGGATGCTCAAAAAAGCTCAAGAGCTTGAGAAATTACTTTGTATTTTCTGAGAACTTCCAAACGATTATTTTATTTTGCAATACAATAAAAGTGTTTGTTAAAATTCTGAGAATTCTGTGAAAGATCTGAGCAAAATCTTTGTACTTTTCTAGAAACTCTGCTTGCTCTGAATTCTAAAAAACAAGTTTGACAGGTTAATTAGAATGCTCAAAAAAGATCGGGAGCTTGAGAAACTACTTTTTATTTTCTGAGAACCTTTAAAAGGGTTTTCTTATAATACAAAATGTGTTTTAGAATTCTGAGAAAACTCTGACCAAGCGCTCTTTATTTCTCCAGAAATTTTATTCTCTCTGAAATTCTTAAAAAAAAAACATATCTGAGAGGTTACTTAGGATGCTCAAAAAAGCTTAAAAGCTTGAGAAATTACTTTTTATTTTCTGAGAACTTTCCAAAGAAATTTTTCTGTATTGCGAAAAAAGATTGTAGAATTCTGAGAAAAGTCTGAGCAAAGACTTTTGATTACTTTAATAACTCTGTTATCTCTGACATTTAAAAAAAACAATTCTGAAATGTTACTTAAGATGCCCAAAAAAGCTCGAGAGCTTGAGAAATTACTCCTTTATTTTCTGAGAACTTTTAAATGAATTTGTCTCTTTTACAAAAATGTGTTTTACAATTCCGATAAAAGCCTGAGCAAAGACTTATTATTTCTCTAGAAATTCTGCTCTCTCTAAAATTAAAAAAAAAACAACTCAAGAGATCATTTAAGAAGCTCAAAGGCGTTCGAGAGCTTGAGAAATTACTCCTTATTTTCTGAGAACATTCAAAGGAGTTTTCCTATATTGCGAAAAGTGTTTTTGAATTCTGAAAAAAGCTTGTGCAAAAATTTTTATTTCTCTAGGAACTCTGCTCTCTCTCTCTCTCTGCAAAAAAAATCACTTCAATAGTTTTTTTCAAATTTTACAAAATATTACAAAATGTGTTTTAGAATTCCGAGAAAAGCCTCACCAAACACTTTATGTTTCTCCAGAAATTCTTCTCTCTCTGAAATTCTGAAAAACAAATCTGAGAGGTTACCTAGATGCCCAAAAAAGCTCAAGACCTGGAGAAATTACTTTTTATTGTCTGAAAACTTTCAGAAGGGGTCTTTCTAAATTGCAAAAAAAATATTTTAGAATTCTGAGAAAAACTTGAACAAAGACTTTTAATTACTCTAATGATTCTGTTCTCTGTGAAATTTTAAATCACAATTCTGAAGTGTTACTTAAGATGCCCAAAAAAGCTCAACAGCTTGAGAAATTACTTTTTTTATTTTCTGACAAGTGTTAAAAGAATTTTTCTTATTTATAAAAATATGTTTTACAATTCTGAGAAAAGCCTGCGCAAAAATCTTTATTTCTCTAGAAACTCTGCTCTCTCTGAAATTCTAAAAAGCAACTCTGAGAAGTTACTTAGGAAGCAAAAAAATTTTTTATTCTCTGAGGACCTTCCAAGGGGTTTTTTCGATATTGCGAAAAATGTTTTAGAATCCTAAGAAAATTATTTTCATTTCTCTACAAATTCTGCTCTCTGTGAAATATTAAAAAACAACTCTGAGAGGTTATTTAGGATGGTCGAAATTACTTTGTATTTTCTGAGAACTTTCAAAAGATTTTCGTATTTTGCAAAACGTGTTTGTTAAAATTCTGAGAAAGGTCTGAGCAAAATCTGTGTACTTTTCTAGAAACTCTGCTTGCTCTGAATTCTAAAAAACAAGTTTGACAGGTTAATTAGAATACTCAAAAAAGATCGGGAGTTTGAGAAACTACTTTTTATTTTCTGAGAACGTTTAAAAGGGTTTTCTTATATTACAAAATGTGTTTTAGAATTCTGAGAAAACTCTGACCAAGCGCTCTTTATTTCTCCAGAAATTTTATTCTCTCTGAAATTCTTAAAAAAAAACATATCTGAGAGGTTACTTAGGATGCTCAAAAAAGCTTAAAAGCTTGAGAAATTACTTTTTATTTTCTGAGAACTTTCCAAAGAAATTTTTCTGTATTGCGAAAAAAGATTGTAGAATTCTGAGAAAAGTCTGAGCAAAGACTTTTGATTACTTTAATAACTCTGTTATCTCTGACATTTAAAAAAAACAATTCTGAAATGTTACTTAAGATGCCCAAAAAAGCTCGAGAGCTTGAGAAATTACTCCTTTATTTTCTGAGAACTTTTAAATGAATTTGTCTCTTTTACAAAAATGTGTTTTACAATTCCGATAAAAGCCTGAGCAAAGACTTATTATTTCTCTAGAAATTCTGCTCTCTCTAAAATTAAAAAAAAAACAACTCAAGAGATCATTTAAGAAGCTCAAAGGCGTTCGAGAGCTTGAGAAATTACTCCTTATTTTCTGAGAACATTCAAAGGAGTTTTCCTATATTGCGAAAAGTGTTTTTGAATTCGGAAAAAAACTTGTGCAAAAATTTTTATTTCTCTAGCAAATCTGCTCTCTCTTTCTGTAATAAACCAACTCGGAGAGGTTACTTATGAAGCAAAACAACATTACTTCAAAGGTTTTTTTCTATATTGCAAAAAATGTTTTAGAATTCTGAGAAAATTCTTTTCATTTCTCTATAAATTCTGATTTCTAAGAACTTTTAAAAAACAACTCTGAGAGGTTATTTAGGATGCTCAAAAAAACTCGAAAGCTCGACAAATTACTTTGTATTTTCTGAGAACTTCCAAAAGAATTTTTTCTATTTTTCAAAACGTGTTTCTTAGAATTCTGATAAAGTCTGAGCAAAATCTTTGTACTTCTCTAGAAACTCTGCTTTCTCTGAAATTCTAAAAAACAAGTTTGACAGGTTACTTAGCATGCTCAAAACAGATGAAAAGAGCTTGATGAGAAAATACTTTTTATTTTCTGAGATGCTTTAAAAGGGTTTTCTTACAAAATATTACAAAATGTGTTTTAGAATTCTGAGAAAACCCTGACCAAACACTTTTTGTTTCTCCAGAAATTCTTCTCTCTCTGAAATTCTAAAAAACAAATCTGAGATCTTTACCTAGATGCTCAAAAAAGCTCAAGACCTGAAGAAATAACTTTTTGTCTTAGAACTTTCAGAAGGGTTTTTCTATTTTGCAAAAAAATATTTTAGAATTCTGAGTAAAGCCTGAGCAAAGACTTTTAATTACTCTAATGATTGTGTTCACTCTGAAATTTTAAAACACAATTCTGAAGTGTTACTTAAGATGCCCAAAAAAGCTCAAGAGCTTGAGAAATTACTCCTTATTTTCCTCTAGAAGTTTTAAAGTAATTTTTTCTGTTTTACAAAACTGTGTTTTACAATTCTGAGAAAAGCCTGAACAAATCCTTATTGTTTCTCTAGAAATTCTGCTCTCTCTAAAATTAAAAAATGCACAACTTTTAGATGTTATTTAAGATGCTCAAAGGAGATCAAGCGCTTGAGAAATTACTCCTTATTTTCTGAGAAAATTCAAAGGGATTTTCCAGTAATGCGTAAAGTGTTTTAGAATTCTGAGAAAAGCCTGTGCAAAAATTTTTATTTTCCTAGAAATTGTGTTCTCTTTCTCACTCTGAAATTCTAAAACAACTCTAAGCAGTTACTTAGAATTCTTAAAAAAACTCAAAATTTGAGAAATTACTTATTATTTTCTGAGAAAAGCTTAAGCAAAGACTTTTTACTTCTCTAGAAACTCTGTTCTCTCTGAAATTCTAAAAAGCAACTCTGAGGGGTTACTTAGAAGGAAAAACAATTTTTTATTCTCTGAGGACCTTCCGAGGGGTTTTTTCGATATTGCGAAAAGTGTTTTAGAATTCCAAGAAAATTCTTTTAATTTCTCTAAAAATTCTGCTCTCTGTGAAATATTAAAAAACAACTCTGAGAGTTTATTTAGGATGCTCAAAAAAGCTCAAGAGCTTGAGAAATTACTTTGTATTTTCTGAGAACTTCCAAAAGATTATTTTATTTTGCAATACAATAAAAGTGTTTGTTAAAATTCTGAGAATTCTGTGAAAGATCTGAGCAAAATCTTTGTACTTTTCTAGAAACTCTGCTTGCTCTGAATTCTAAAAAACAAGTTTGACAGGTTAATTAGAATGCTCAAAAAAGCTCAACAGCTTGAGAAACTACTTATTTTATTTTCTGACAAGTGTTAAAAAAAGAATTTTTCTATTTCTAATATTTTACAATTCTGAGAAAAGCCTGAGCAAACCCTTATTGTTTCTCTAGAAATTCTGCTCTCTCTCTAAAATTAAAAGAAAAACTCCGAGATGCTCTAAGAAGCTCAAGAGCTTGAGAAATTACTCTTCTTTTTTTCTGAGAACATTCAAAGGGCTTTTCCAATATTGCAAAAAGTGTTTTAAAATTCTGAGAAAAGCCTGGGCAAAAATGTTTATTTCTCTAGAAACTCTGCTCTCTTTGAAATTCTAAAAAGCAACTGTGAGAGGTTACTTAGGAAGCAAAAAAAAATTTTTATTCTCTGAGGACCTTCCGAGGGGTTTTTTTCGATATTGCGAAAACTGTTTTAGAATTCTAAGAAAATTCTTTTCATTTCTCTAAAAATTCTGCTCTCCGTGAAATATTAAAAAACAACTCTGAGAGGTTATTTAGGATGCTCAAAAAAGCTCAAGAGCTTGACAAATTACTTTTTTATTTTCTGACAACTTTTAAAGGAATTTTTCTATTTTACAAAAATGTGTTTTACATTTCTGAGAAAAGCCTGAGCAAAGGCTTATTTCTCTAGAAATTCTGCTCTCCCTAAAATTTAAAAAAAAAACAACGCTGAGAGTTCATTTAGGATGCTCAAAGAAGCTTAAGAGCTTGAGAAAGTACTCCTTATTTTCTGAGAACATTCAAAGTGGTTACTCTATATTGTGAAAAGTGTTTTAGAATTCTGAGAAAAGCCGGACAAAATTTATATGTGAAAACTCTCTCTCTCTCTCCCTCTCTCTCTCTCTGAGCAAAGACTTTTTATTTCTCTACAAACTCCGCTCTCTCTGAAATTCTAACAAGCAACTCTGAGAGGTTACTTAGGAAACAAAAAAAAACTCAAGAGCTTTGTAAGTTACTTTTTGTTTTCTGAGAACTTTCAATGGGATTTTCTTATATTGCAAAAAGTGTTTTAGAATTCTTAGAAAAGCCTATGCAAAAATGTACTTAGAAACTTATAAGTTACTTAGAATGCTCAAACAAGCTGAAGAATTTGAGAAAGTACTTATTATTTTCTAAGAAAAGCCTTAGCAAGACTTTTTATTTGTACAGAGATTCTGCTCTTTCTAAAATTCTAAAAAAAAAACAACTCCGAGAGGTTACTTAGGAGCTCAAAAAAACTCCAGAGCTTTGTTTTCTGAGAAGTTTTATAAGAGTTTTCTTATATTGCAACAAGTGTTTTAGCATTGCGAAAAAGTCCTAAGCAATGACTTTTTATTTCTCCAGAAATTCTAAAAAACAACTCTGAGAGGTTACTTAGGAAGCAAAAAAAAACTCAAGAGCTTTGTAAGTTACTTTTTGTTTTCTGAGAACTTTCAATGGGATTTTCTTATATTGCAAAAAGTGTTTTAGAATTCTTAGAAAAGCCTATGCAAAAATGTACTTAGAAACTTATAAGTTACTTAGAATGCTCAAACAAGCTGAAGAATTTGAGAAAGTACTTATTATTTTCTAAGAAAAGCCTTAGCAAGACTTTTTATTTGTACAGAAATTCTGCTCTTTCTAAAATTCTAAAAAAAAAACAACTCCGAGAGGTTACTTAGGAGCTCAAAAAAACTCCAGAGCTTTGTTTTCTGAGAAGTTTTATAAGAGTTTTCTTATATTGCAACAAGTGTTTTAGCATTGCGAAAAAGTCCTAAGAAATGACTTTTTATTTCTCCAGAAATTCTAAAAAACAACTCTGAGACTGCACCTAAGATGCTCAATAAAGCTCGAGAGCTTGAGAAATTCTTGTTTTTTTTTTAAAACTTTTAAAGGGATTTTCTTATATTGCAAAAAGTGTTTTAAAATCCTGTGAAAAGCCTAAGCAGTGATTCTTTATCACCCTACAATTTGTTCAGAAAGGGGCCGTGAATAGCGGAATTAGAAAAAGGCACTTGTTGTTTAACTAATGAAATTCTAAAAAAAATCTACTTTTTGAAACTGCTGCGAAGCTACTCAAAATGCTCAAAAAATGCTTCACAATTTCTAGATCTCTGAGGAATTGCTCTTTACTTTCTGATAATTTTCTGAGAAAATCCTGGATAGTGACGCTTCATTTTCTAGACATTTCAGTCTGTTGAGAAATCGTCGGTGGATACCAGATTTTTGAAGGAGATACTTTAGACTTTAAAAAATGTTTATACTATTTATTATATTGAATTTAAACTTATAGGAGACGATGATAATTATTAAAGAAAAAAAAGTATAAAATATAAAAAAAAAAGTCAACTTGTCGAAGATTCGAACTCGGGGGGCCGGGGTGGGAGTCCTGGATATATCCATCGTGTTATAAAGCTCCCTTTTTTAAGTTTTTCCAAACAGTTGGCTACGAAAATCTGACAGTTTGGCCTCTTTATAATTTTTGAACAGTATCGATGTTATCGGTTACGTTAAAGAAAGGTATTAAGGCCCTGGTTATTTCTGTAGAAATTCTGGTCTGTTTAGAAAGAAGTAGCTACCAGAATTGGGCAAAAAACATATCGAACTTTATGAAAACCGATACCCAAAGCGGGCGTGACGTCAATCCTGCGACAAACTTAAGGTCAACGAAATAGCGATAATGGCCCCAAAAAAGGATCCCGACAAATTTATTTCAAAACTGGAGGGCGAACTGCAGGAGCGTCACAAAGTTTTCCTATTGTCCGGCCGGGGAACGGATTGTAGAAGCGACAAAAAGGTTTCATAACATTTAAAACGGCCGTTCGCATATCCCTGAAATCAGGACCGGATTTGTCACCGGAAGGGTGAAATATTTACACTAATATCACCTCTTTTTGTCATGTAATTTTATGATTTACGACGGCCGCGCTTCAGCCGGCGAATTATTACATCGGCAAGTCCTGTTTAAACAGTGTCTTTTGTGTCCTCCTAGCAAGAGTTTCTTTGCAATGTATAAAATTATTAATTGCCTTGTTAAGCGTCAGTTTGAAATGTGAGAACAAGAGGCTCATTGAATCTCTTTTAGTGGTGGAATGGATTCGAAAACCTTCTGTTAAATAATTTTGCAATTTTACAAACTGTCAGATTTCCATGGCCAGCTCTTTGGAGAAACTTAATGAAAAGCTTTGTAGCACTGTGCTCCCACCCCAGCGACCCGAGGTCGAATCCCCAAAGGGTTTATTTTGTTTCTTTTTGCAATTGCATCTTTTATTTATTAGTATCATCGTCTTTCAACAAGTCTAAAAGCCATGGACGTAGGCAGCACAAAATATATCTAAACGTTCGAAACCGTTTACCATACCAGAAACGGCCGGCAGGAAAAGACTTTACCTGCCGGCGGCGAGTGGCCCGATACTGTAAGGAAATGAATTGCTTCACTTTCGTCTATTTTGTTTGGGAACAATATAATCAGTTCCAATATTTTCTGCATTCTGTTGGCCCTGAACATGTGACATATTGCACTGTTTATAATATCACTGACGCCAAGGCTGATTAATAAGCTATTTCCGCAAATCAAAAATGCGTAAATGTAGTAGTATGTAGGACGTTTGAGTGTTAAATACAAATACCCATACAATTTATCGAAATAGGCTCCTCTCCGCTTGATAGCACAACATGCCTGCTATTCATCCCTTTCCCTGCTATCTCCACTTTTTTAATTTCATTCGTATACTTGTGGGGAAAAAGTGGTCACTACATAAATCAAAATCATTAAAATTAATAAGCGCGGCTCGAGTTCGCCCTAATGATCTCGTCAGGGGGTTGAAAAACGATAAATCTGTAAAGTTCTATCGAGGGGGCAAAAAGCTATATTTCTACACTCGGTTTAAAATACGTGTAATAACGCACAACACAGATGAGCATTCATAATAGTTGAATTCATCCCCGGTACAAATAAAGCGATTTAATAATTTGCAGCGAAAGATTACGCGGCTAATTTAAATAATTTCTGTTTTATTGTTCGGGATGGGTTTAAAGTATCCTGGAAGGGCCCTTTTGTATCCGGAAGGTTATAAATTGCTTAAAAGCCCAACCAGCAAAATTGTACTGCGTGGAAAAGAAAATAAAATTTATTCGTAGGAGAAATTCGAAGGACTATAAACACCTATTATTTACCACCCTCCCGGTATTATCTACCCATTAAGCTCCATACACACAATAAGCACTAAACAAGTGAAAATTTAATAATCTAATAACCACCACCTTGGTAACTTTGTCAAGGACTAAAGGGTGACATCTTCTGTGTAGGAAACGAGATTATAACGTAACCTATAACGTAATCCGGCACCCCTTTAATGTTTTGTGATGCCTCCATCCCTTGGAAATATTATTTAAGGGTATTGTCTCGGTGTTAAGAAAATCAAATTTCAAGGCATAAGGGCGAGGGGTAATTGTCGCGCCCTCTCTCCCACCCAC
The DNA here is from genome assembly GCA_951812265.1 of Taphrorychus bicolor. NCBI lineage: Eukaryota > Metazoa > Arthropoda > Insecta > Coleoptera > Curculionidae > Taphrorychus > Taphrorychus bicolor. Next base: position 37,583,612 of record OX638304.1, read on the forward strand.
CCCCGATTGCTCCCATCTAATTGCAAATGGTGCTGTCGAAACGTGCGGAGCAGCTCGACCGATATTCCTGTTTAACTAAATTGCACGTCGGGGGCGGATGCATGTAGTTGCGACACTATACAGGGCGTCTCATGCTATTCGACTCGTTTATTGCGAAACCATTAATTAAAAAAAAAATGTTTGTTTCGTATAGACTTCTATTGGGGCCCAGTTGCTTAGAACTCTACCGGATGTATTAAAGAAAAATTAACAAAACATTAAAGTTGTGTCTCTTTAAATTAAACATTTTGCACAATTTTTGGGTTAAAATGGAGGCTGAAAATTGGAATTTTTTGTATTTAAAACTTCTTAATTCTTTAAAAAAATGAATTGCACATGTGTGGTAAAGACTTGGTAAAGAAGAAAAAGAATCAAAGAAAGTGGCCAGATTAGGTTGTGCAAACTGTAGGAGGAGAATAAAATCGGAGGGAAGGGCACATAATGCGGTGGATTTATGGAGGTGTCCGAGAAAAAAAGGAGAAATGGAGAGGGTTGGGGAGAGAAGAATAAAGATAAAAAGTGTTATGTTCTGATTTAGCAAGTATAAGTCAAAACAAAAGGGAAAACTTCTGCAAATTATGCCCACGTTTCGCCGTATATTTGACCTCTTTCTCATATCTCTCTGTATCTGTACAAAAAGACGAAGAACACTTAACACTGACTGAAATGGTCTTAAAGTCGGCACAAATTCTACAAAAGAGGTTTAAAGGTTTCGTTATTTTTTTATCCTATACCTGCTACGACGCAATCTACTACTTTATGAATGACATTATACCACACAGTGATAAAAAGCGAATTTTTGTACCTGCTAATTTCGTACCGTGCTGACTAAAGTCACGTACGCAAGTCCTCACAGTTTGACATGTTTGAATTATGAAAAACTTTAATGAATTACTCCAGATGCCTTTGGCTTGTGTCGCAAACGCGACAAAGAAAGACGTCAAATTCACGTCGAAACGTCTGCATAATTTCTACAACAACGTAGAGGTTTTAGTTTTTTTATACTACATGGCAATCCACTAGTTTGTCAGGGACGCTATACTGCACAGTTATAAAAAGTAATTTTTGGTACCCACTAATTTCGTACCATGCTGACTTAAGTCACGTACGCATATCCTCACAATTTGACATGTTTTGAATTGTCAAAAACTTTAATGAATTACACCACTCGTCTTCGGCTTGTGTCGCAAAGGCCACAAAGAAAAACGTCGAATTCACTCATCAGTCACACATCAACTGTAGTTTGTGAGAGATGCTATACTGCACAGTTATAAAAAGTAATTTTTGGTACCTACTAATTTCGTACCGTGCTGACTAAAGTCACGTACCCATATTCTCACAATTTGACATGATTTGAGTTATTAAAAAATTTAATGAATTACACCACTCGCCCTCGACTTGTGACGCAAACGGGACAAAGAAACATGTCGAAACGTCGTCATAATTTCTACAAAAACGTAGAGATTTTAGTTCTTGCTACATCGCAACCTGCTAGTTTGTGAGGGACTCTGTACAGTTATAAAAAAAATAACTTTTAGTACCCACTAATTTCGTAGCGTGCTGACTAAAATCACGTACGCATATGCTCACACTTTGACATATTTTGAATTATTAAAAACTTTAGTGAGTTACGCCTTCGGCTTGTGTCGCAAACGCGACAAAGAAAGGCGTCAAATTCACGTCGAAAGGTCGGAATAATTTGTACAAGAAAGTAGAGGTTTTAGTTTTTTTGTTACCTGCTAAAAAGTATCAAAAGATTTCCAAATATTTCTGAGTTTTTCGGGAAAATTTCCTGCCTCGTCTTTTTTTTTAATCTTCTTATCTTCCGGAAAAGTGTTAATTTTGAAAAATTTCTCTTATGCTCAACTCTACTTAATATTTAGTCACCCACTTAAAATTTCAGGAAAATTTCCAAATATTCCTGAGTTTTTCCGGAAAATTTCTTGGGTCGGGTTTTACCTTCCCAAAAAGTGTTAATTTTGGAAAATTTCTGTCATGCCCAACTCTACTTAATATTCAGGCACCCACTTAAAATTTCAGGAAATCTTCCTAATATTTCTGAGGTTTTCGAGAAAATTTCTTAGGTCTTGTTTTATCTTCCCGAAAAGTGTTAATTTTGGAAAATTTCTTTTATGCCCACCTCTACTTAATATTTACACATCTACTGAAAATTTCAGGAAAATTTTGAAATATTTTTGAATTTTTCGGAAAAATATCTTGGGTTTTGGTTTATCTTCCCGAAAAGTGTTAATTTTGGAAACTTTCTGCCATGCAACTCTACTTGATATTTACACCTCCTGAAAATTTCAGGAAAATGTCAAATATTTCTGAATTTTTCGGGAAAATTTCTTGGGCCTTCTTTTATCCTCCCAAAAAGAATTAAATTTGGAAAATTTCTGTAATTCCCAATTCTACTTAGTATTTACTCACTCACTGAAAATTTCCAAATATTTCTGAATTTTTCGGAAAAATTTCTTGGGTAGTGTTTTATCTTCCCGAAAAGTGTTAACTTTGGAAACTTTCTGTTATGCCCATCTCTACTTCATATTTACACACCCACTGAAAGTTTCAGGAAAATTTCCAAATATTTCTGAATTTTTCGGAAAAATTTCTTGCGTCGTGTTTCATCTTCCCGAAAAGTGTTAATTTTGGAAAATTTTTGTTTTGCCCATCTCTACTTAATATTTACATTACTGATATACATACTGAAAATTTCACTGAATTGAAAATTTCACTGAATCATCACTGAAAATTTCAGGAAAATTTCCAAATATTTCGGATTTTTTTTGGAAAATTTCTTGGGTCAGGTTTTACCTTCCCAAAAAGTGTTAATTTTGGAAAATTTCTGTCATGCCCAACTCTACTTAATATTTAAAATTTCAGGAAAATTTCCAAATATTTCTGAGTTTTTCGGTAAAATTTATTGGCTTATTTTTTATCTTCCCGAAAAATGTTAATTTTGGAAAATTTTTGGCATGCCCAACTCTACTTAATATTTACACACCTCCTGAAAATTTCAGGAAAGCTTCCTAATATTTCTGAGGTTTTCGGGAAAATTTCTGGTCTTGTTTTATCTTCCCGAAAAGTGTTAATTCTGGAAAATTTCTTTTATGCCCATCTCTACTTAATATTTACACATCTACTGAAAATTTCAGGAAAATTTCAAATATTCTTGAATTTTTCGGAAAAATATGTTGGGTTTTGGTTTATCTTCCCGGAAAGTGTTAACTTTGAAAAATTTCCGGAAAGTGTTAATTTTGAAAAACACATCTACTGAAAATTTCAGGAAAGTTTCAAATATTTCTGAATTTTTTGGAAAAATATTTTTGGTTTTGGTTTATCTTCCCGAAAAGTGTTAATTTTGAGAAATTTCTATGTCCAACTCAACTTAATATTTACACATCTGCTGAAAATTTAGGAAAACTTCCAATTATTTTTGAATTTTTGCGAAAAATTTCTTGGGTCTTGTTTTATCTTCCCGAAAAGTGTTAATTTTGGAAAATTTCTGCCATGCAACTCTACTTGATATTTACACCTACTGAAAATTTCAGAAAAAATTTCAAATATTTCTGAATTTTTCGGGAAAATTTCTTGGGCCTTCTTTTATCTTCCCAAAAAGAATAAAATTTGGAAAATATCTGTTATTTTCAACTCTACTTAGTATTTACACACCCACTGAAAATTTCCAAATATTTCTGAATTTTTCGGAAAAATTTTGTGGGTAGTGTTTTATCTTCCCGAAAAGTGTTAATTTTAGAATCTTTCTGTTATGCCCATATCTACTTAATATTTACACACCCACTGAAAATTTCAGGAAAATTTCCAAATATTTCTGAATTTTTCGGAAAAATTTCTTGTGTCGTGTTTCATCTTCCCGAAAAGTGTTAATTTTGGAAAATTTCTGTTATGCCCATCTCCACTTAATATTTACATACCCAGTGAAAATTTCAGGAAAATTTCCAAATATTTCTGAATTTTTCGGAAAATTTCTTGGGTCAGGTTTTACCTTCCCAAAAAGTGTTAATTTTGGAAAATTTCTGTCATGCAAAACTCTACTTAATATTTAGGCACCCACTTAAAATTTCAGGAAAATTTCCAAATATTTCTGACATTTTCGGAAAAATTTCCTAGCTTGTTTTTTATCTTTCCGAAAAATATTAATTTTAAAAAATGTTTGGCATGCCCAACTCTACTTAATATTTACACACCTACTGAAAATTTCAGGGAAACTTCCTAATATTTCTGAGGTTTTCGGGAAAATTTCTTTTATGCCCATCTCTACTTAATATTTACACATCTACTGAAAATTTCAGGAAAATGTCAAATATTTCTGAATTTTTCGGGAAAATTTCATTGGCCTTCTTTTATCTTCCCAAAAAGAATTAAATTTTCAAAATTTCTGTAATTCCCAATTCTACTTAGTATTTACACACTCACTGAAAATTTCCAAATATTTCTAAATTTTTCGGAAAAATTTTGTGGGTAGTATTTTATCTTCCCGAAAAGTGTTAATTTTGAAACTTTCTGTTATGCCCATCTCTACTTAATATTTACACACCCACTGAAAACTTCAGGAAAATTTCCAAATATTTCTGAATTTTTCGGAAAAATTTCTTTCGTCGTGTTTCATCTTCCCGAAAAGTGTTAATTTTGGAAAATTTCTGTTATGCCCATCTCTACTTAATATTTACATACCCACTGAAAATTTTAGGAAAATTTCCAAATTTTTCGGAATTTTTCGGAAAATTTCTTGGGTCAGGTTTTACCTTCCCAAAAAGTGTTAATTTTGGAAAATTTCTGTCATGCCCAACTCTACTTAATATTTAGGCACCCACTTAAAATTTCAGGAAAATTTCCAAATATTTCTGAGTTTTTCGGGAAAATTTATTGGCTTATTTTTTATCTTCCCGAAAAATATTAATTTTGGAAAATTTTTGGCATGCCCAACTCTATTTAATATTTACACACCTCCTGAAAATTTCAGGAAAACTTCCTAATATTTCTGAGGTTTTCGGGAAAATTTCTTATGTCTTGTTTTATCTTCCCGAAAAGTGTTCATTTTGGAAAATTTCTGTTATGCCCATCTCCACTTAATATTTACATACCCAGTGAAAATTTCAGGAAAATTTCCAAATATTTCTGAATTTTTCGGAAAATTTCTTGGGTCAGGTTTTACCTTCCCAAAGAGTGTTAATTTTTGAGAATTTCTGTTGTGCCCATCTCTACTTATATTTATACAGCCACTGAAAATTTCCAAATATTCCTGAATTTTTCCTAAAAATTTCTGGGGTCGTGTCTTATCTTCTCGAAAAGTGTTAATTTTGGAAAATTTTTGTTATGCTCATCTCTACTTAATATTTACACACCTACTGAAAATTTCGTACCGTGCTGACTAAAGTCACGTACGCATATCCTCATAATTTGAGATCCTTTGGACTATCAGATTTCGATGAACGCCAACACGAGCCAAAGGCGAGAAATATGCGTCCATTGTTGCATTAAAAATTGAAAAATTAGAAATTAAGCTAATGTTTTTTATTTTTAGTTTTTATTGCATCATTTGTCTTTTTAAAACTCGAGCGCTGAAGAAGTTTAATCTTAATTAAACGAAACGTCGGCGAAGAGTGTATACTTTGAATTCTGTCCCCGATCCGTCAATTTATCAAACATCAATTTGAGTTTTTTTTTAACTATTTAAGGCTGAATTTATCCTCTCTTATTGGTTAACATTGTAACTAACCTCTATACTGGGTTATTCGAATTCTCGCTCATCATTGAGATCTCGTAAACCGTAAGAGATACGAATTCGATTGAATTTGGGGCAAAGTTGCGCACTTGGGTGCAGATCGTTGACCCAACCAAAATTTTGAAAAGTTCCGAAGATATTCGAAAAAAAACTGAAATTTACGAAAATTGTTTTTATTTTTTCCTGAAATTGTTTGAAGCAACATTAAAAAAAATAAATCACACATCTTCAAGGGAACTTTTTCTGCTCTACAAGAAGGTGTTATTCAATCTTCAGTCCGACGTTTCGACTTTTCTGGGGCATCATCAACTTCACTTTTTTAAATGTGACGCTTAAATTTTAATGTCGTAGATTAAAAGCCCTTTGATGTGTGCTTTAAAGCCCTCTGACATATGATGACCATATTATTGTATAGCCGTGGAGAAAAGAATTTTTCGACCCATGTAATTAGAGTAGTAGTTAGAAGACTGTACTATACGAAAATCTTTTTTAGGCTATATATTCCACCAAATTTCATTTTTCAATTTCATGCAAAATTGTATATTTCGCTAGCCAATTAAACAGTGCCTACGCATTAATGGAAGCGCAAAAAAGCGGAATTTAATTATTAGAGGGAGGAATCCTCTTTTTATACTCATAAAACTTGGAGCAATATGGATGTTTTGAGTCTGGAAAGTAAGAGCGCTATAGAGCAGAACCAGTTTTTAATTGTTCATTAATTTGTGATTTAATTACCCATTTTGTTTATTGACGAAAGCCATTATTAGTTCAAATATTATAAATTGGTTTGTTAATTTTGCGTCTTTTTTAGCAGACTTGAATGCAAACCACGATAACGGATAAATGCAATCAACAAAATAAAAATTAACAATATAAATTGCAAATAGCAGCTATGTGGGCAACCAATACTCTTGCAACTTTTTGTGGACTCATCGAAGCGAAAGGGCGTACGTGACTTCAGGTCAGCACCACACATATATGACGATCAATCGTTATTTATCTTAATTTGCAGAATTATAGATAATGAATATTACACCACCGGCTGATTGCTACCATCTTCCTTATTAGGTTACTCGTTAAGATACCACTCTCCATTTTCGTTGAGCACTTTGGTGCATTCAAATATGCCTACTTCTCAGGCAATAGCGTTAAGCAGGGTGAACGTGGAACCTGTTCTTTATTGTTCCGCATGGGGCAATGAAACGTGTAAAGTGCTTTACGAGGTCTATTTCCAGAATAATATTTTAGGAGGATTAAGCGTGCCGTTTTACGGAAGCGTTAAAATTTCATTTTCTTGCTGTTTTAGTGGAGTGATATGGCGACGGCACTTCGCATTACGTTAGCCCTAACGGTCTGGCTTATAATAACCTGATGGCTTAACCATAATACGGTCCTTAGGACTGTTGCATATCCAATAGCCGTTCATAATAAGTGAAAATGGGACAATAATCAGGTTAGTTCAGGTCACACACAAATCCTACTTGGGCCCCCAGATTTATTTTTTTTCAAATATCAATTTCTTTTGGTCTCAAGTCCTGGGCGAAGCTCAAAAACAAACTTTTTAGGTGAATAACGAAAATCGGAGCGAAGGCGGAAAGTTTGAGCAACAGATCACTTTTACGGCTACGGCCCGACAAGATCCAATAAAGATAGGCCGTCGACGGCTCGTTTGGCATTGTCGGAAGATTACCAAAACTCTAAACTGTAATAAAGGTATCTTACCTTTCGGATTTACGGTTATTACAGCTCGGGGGAGGAACCCCCGTGCTTTAAAGCGCAAGATATATTGCTTTCGCCTGCGGTGTAGTTGACAGGTGCCCACGGGCGTCGACTTTCGATATTTGTTTTCTACATTTTTTACATCTAGTTGGGAACACCACTACGCCACTGCATAAACACGTGAAGTAATATATCCACGATATTATTTGCCAACCTCCGAGTGAACCGTTTACAAGACAGCTTTACCTGGCTTACACGCTCTTGGAAAGGAGGACGGAGCCCATATAAGCTGTGCGCTGAGAAAGTGGGATTAATAATATTAAACTGTAATGGGGCAGGAGACGCTTTCCAAGATTCCGAACTACTTCTTGGAGAATCGGGATCCATATCCATTTCAAATTCAGTCCGGCTTATGTCTCGAGTGGAGAAGTCATTTATCTTTCTCGCATCGGTGAAAATAAATTGCCGAAAAGTTGTCTTCCACCGGGGCTTAAGTAGAGACATATTATTCCCAAGTTTTCCAAATGTTGTCTTTTGTGCTCGGGCAGAGCTAATTGTAAAGCTTCTTAATGTAAATTTCTAAGCCCCACAATAACAATCTGACTCGAGAACCGAAGGCGAATTTTTCTCATTTATTTGCTTTATCGATTGGACTCGCTACGAATGAATCCTGAGGAAGCCAAAAGGTCGGCTCGAAGGGCCGTCAAAGGATTACAGTATGGCCGTTCGATTTATTGTAGTAATGATTAATCGGGATTTTTACAACGTGACGTCTGATGGGAAAGGATCCAAATGTGTTCCCACAAGTAAGAATAGGTGACGTCTTTTTTTTACATTTTGAAATAATAGGTATTTACATATCAGGAAAATAACTCTTAATCCTCCGCAATGACGTGATTGTGTGAAGCACTTTTGTTGCAAGTGCACTATTTTTCCGACAACCATGAGCCATATACCAAAAAATAAAATAAAAAAATCTGTCGTAACTGGGTATTGAACTCGTAATCTTGCGATCGCAATGCGAAGGCTCTGCCATAGATCCAAGCTCCATTCAATGTCCAATCGGGTGATTCCGATCGAGTGAAATATCATATCTGAAATTCGTCTACAAAGAAAAACCACCTGCCATGGATCTCCAGCTTTGGGTCATATTTATTTTAGTATACAGAGAACATCAACCATCTATGTGGATAGGAGTATCAAGTCCAGTTTGGATCTGCCCATTTTACTAATCAAATTCGTGTGAAGTGCCAAACAGTTTTTATGCAGCATGGTCCGAACTGGACTTGAGTTTTTTATCCACTTAGTTGGATGATGTTCTTGGTAAAATATACTAAAATACAACGGATTTGAAGGGTTGATGAAGGTATAGGAGCCAAAACCTGTCCTCTAAAATTGATTTTAAAGGATTTGCATAAAAGCTATTTTTCTTTTTTCTCGACTCAACCACCGAGAATTATTTCAATTCACTCCTAGTGAGTACTTCGAGTACTCCGAACTTTATTTTTTTCGGAGTCTTTCAGAAACATTGCTTGAATCGCTTCTTACTTTCCCAGAAAGTTGTGATTTTGGAAGTTTTTTTTTAGCGGAAAGTTTCCATCTTGCCCAACTCTACTTAAACGGAAAGCTTCAAAATTTTTATGAAATTTTTAAGAAAATTGTTTTGGGTTGTTCTTACCTTCGCGAGGTTTTGGAAAATTTCTGCCATGCTCATCTCCATTTAATATTTACATACCTACTGCAAATTTCAGGAAAACAACCCAATATTTCTGCATTTTTCGGGAAAATTTCTTGGGCCTTGTTTCATCTTTGAGAAAACTGTAGGTTAAAACTGTAGCCCAACTCTACTAATTATTTATATACCCACTGAAAATTTCAGGAAAATTTCCAAATATTTTCGTGTTCTTCAGGAATATTTCCTGGCTGGTTTTTTATCTTCCCGAAAAGTGTTAATTTTGGAAAATTTCTTCTATGCGCACCTCTACTAATTATTTACATACCTACTGAAAATTTCAGAAAAATTTACAAATATTTCTGTGTTTTTCGGGAAAATTTCCTGGCTCGTTTTTTCTTCCCAAAAATTGTTAACTTGGTATACTTGTTTCCAAACTCTAATAATTATTTAAATACCCACTGAAAATGTCTGGAAATTTTCCAAATATTTCTGAGTTTTTCGATACAAATTTTGGGACTTTTCTGCCATGCCAAACATTACTAATTATTTACATACCTACTGATTATTTCAGGAATATTTCCAACTGTTTCTGAGTTTTTATGGAAAATTTCCTGACTCGTTTTTTATCTTCCCAGAAAATGTTAATTTTGGAAAATTTCTGCCCTGAAAAAACCCCTTTTCCGGAAATTTTCAGTGGGTATGTAAATAATTAGTAGAGTTGGGCATGGCAGAAATTTTCCAAAATTAACACGTCGCAAAGATAAAAAAACGAGCCAGAAAAATTTTCCGAAAAACTTAGAAATATTTGGAAGTTTTCCAGACATTTTCAGGGTGTATGAAAATAATTAGTAGAGTTGGGCATGGCAGAAATTTTCCAAAATTAACATTTTTTGGGACGAAAAGAAGTAACACTTCGCAAAGATAAAAAAACGAGCAAGGAAATTTTCCCGAAAAACAGAAATATTTGGAAATTTTCCAGAAATTTTCAGTGGGTATGTAAATAATTAGTAGAGTTGGGCATGGCAGGAATTTTCTAAAATTAACACTTTTTGAGAAGATAAAAGAACGAGACAGGAAGTGTTCCCGAAACACTGAAAAATATTTGAAAATTTTTCTAAAATTTTCATTGGCTATGTAAATAATTAGTAGAGTTGGGCATGGCAGAAATTTTCCAAAATTAACACTTCGCAAAGATACAAAAACGAGCCAGGAAATTTTCCCGAAAAACTTAGAAATATTTGGAAATTTTCCAGAAATTTTCAGGGTGTATGAAAATAATTAGTAGAGTTGGGCATGGCAGAAATTTTACAAAATTAACATTTTTTGGGACGATAAAAAGTGAGCCAGAAAATTTTCCCAAAAAACTGATAAATATTTGGAAATTTTTCTGAAATTTTCAGTGGGTATGTAAATAATTAGTAGAGTTGGGCATGGCAGAAATTTTCTAAAATTAACACTTTTTGAGAAGATCAAAGAACGAGACAGAAAGTGGTCCCAAAAAACTCAGAAATATTTGAAATTTTTTCTGAAATTTTCAGTTGCTATGTAAATAATTAGTAGAGCTGGGCATGGCAGAAATTTTCCAAAATTAACACTTTTTGAGAAGATCAAAGAACGAGACAGAAAGTGGTCCCAAAAAACTCAGAAATATTTGAAATTTTTTCTGAAATTTTCACTGGCTATGTAAATAATTAGTAGAGTTGGGCGTGGCAGAAATTTTTCAAAATTAACACTTTGCAAAGATAGAAACGAGCCAGGAAATTTTCCCGAAAACTTAGAAATATTTGGAAATTTTCCTGAAATTTTCAGGGTGTATGTAAATAATTAGTAGAGTTGGGCATGGCAGAAATTTTCCAATATTAACACTTCGCAAAGATAAAAAAACGAACAAAGAAATTTTCCCGAAAAACAGAAATAATTGGAAATTTTTCTGAAATTTTCAGTGGGTATGTAAATAATTAGTAGAGTTGGGCATGGCAGAAATTTTCTAAAATTAACACTTTTTGAGAAGATAAAAGAACGAGACAGGAAGTGTTCCCGAGAAACTCAGAAATATTTGAAAATGTTTCTGAAATTTTCAGTGGCTATGTAAATAATTAGTAGAGTTGGGCGTGGCAGAAATTTTTCAAAATTAACACTTCGCAAAGATAAAAAAACGAACAAAGAAATTTTCCCGAAAAACAGAAATATTTGGAAATTTTCCTGAAATTTTCAGTGGGTATGTAAATAATTAGTAGAGTTGGGCATGGCAGAAATTTTCTAAAATTAACACTTTTTGAGAAGATAAAAGAACGAGACTGAAAGTGGTCCCGACAAACTCAGAAATATTTGAAAATGTTTCTGAAATTTTCAGTGGCTATGTAAATAATTAGTAGAGTTGGGCGTGGCAGAAATTTTTCAAAATTAACACTTTGCAAAGATAGAAACGAGCCAGGAAATTTTCCCGAAAACTTAGAAATATTTGGAAATTTTCCTGAAATTTTCAGGGGGTATGTAAATAATTAGTAGAGTTGGGCATGGCAGAAATTTTCCAAAATTAACACTTCGCAAAGATAAAAAACGAGCAAGGAAATTTTCCCGAAAAACAGAAATAATTGGAAATTTTCCTGAAATTTTCAGTGGGTATGTAAATAATTAGTAGAGTTGGGCATGGCAGAAATTTTCCAAAATTAACACTTTGCAAAGATAAATAAACGAGCAAAGAAATTTTCCCGAAAAACAGAAATATTTGGAAATTTTCCTGACATTTTGAGTGGGTATGTAAATAATTAGTAGATTTGGGCATAGCAGAAATTTTCTAAAATTAACACTTTTTGAGAAGATAAAAGAACGAGACAGGAAGTGTTCCCGAAAAACTCAGAAATATTTGAAAATTTTTCTTAAATTTTCAGTGGATATGTAAATAATTAGTAGAGTTGGGCATGGCAGAAATTTTCCAAAATTAACACTTTGCAAAGATAGAAACGAGCCAGGAAATTTTCCCGAAAACTTAGAAATATTTGGAAATTTTCCTGAAATTTTCAGGGGGTATGTAAATAATTAGTAGAGTTGGGCATGGCAGAAATTTTCCAAAATTAACACTTTGCAAAGATAAAAAGCGAGCAAGGAAATTTTCCCGAAAAACAGAAAAATTGGAAATTTTCCTGAAATTTTCAGTGGGTATGTAAATAATTAGTAGAGTTGGGCATGGCAGAAATTTTATAAAATTAACACTTTTTGAGAAGATAAAAGAACGAGACAGGAAGTGTTCCCGAAAAACTCAGAAATATTTGAATATGTTTCTGAAATTTTCAGTGGCTATGTAAATAATTAGTAGAGTTGGGCGTGGCAGAAATTTTTCAAAATTAACACTTTGCAAAGATAGAAACGAGCCAGGAAATTTTCCCGAAAACTTAGAAATATTTGGAAATTTTTCTGAAATTTTCAGGGTGTATGTAAATAATTAGTAGTTGGGCATGGCAGAAATTTTCCAAAATTAACACTTTGCAAAGATAAAAAAAACGAGCAAAGAAATTTTCCCGCAAAACAGAAATATTTGGAAAATTTCCTAAAATTTTCAGTGGCTTTGTAAATAATTAGTAGAGTTGGGCATGGCAGAAATTTTCCAAAATTAACACTTCGCAAAGATAAAAAAACGAGCCAGGAAATTTTCCCGAAAAACAGAAATATTTGGAAATTTTCCTGAAATTTTCAGGGTGTATGTAAATAATTAGTAGAGTTGGGCATGGCAGAAATTTTCCAAAATTAACACTTCGCAAAGATAAAAAAACGAGCAAAGAAATTTTCCCCAAAAACAGAAATATTTGGAAATTTTCCTGAAATTTTCAGTGGGTATGTAAATAATTAGCAGAGTTGGGCATGGCAGAAATTTTCTAAAATTAACACTTTTTGAGAAGATAAAAGAACGAGACTGAAAGTGGTCCCGTAAAACTCAGAAATATTTGAAAATGTTTCTGAAATTTTCAGTGGCTATATAAATAATTAGTAGAGTTGGGCATGGCAGAAATTTTCGAAAATTAACACTTCGCAAAGATAAAAAAACGAGCCAGGAAATTTTCCCTAAAAACAGAAATATTTGGAAATTTTCCTGAAATTTTCAGGGTGTATGTAAATAATTAGTAGAGTTGGGCATGGCAGAAATTTTCCAAAATTAACACTTCGCAAAGATAAAAAAACGAGCAAAGAAATTTTCCCCAAAAACAGAAATATTTGGAAATTTTCCTGAAATTTTCAGTGGGTATGTAAATAATTAGTAGAGTTGGGCGTGGCAGAAATTTTTCAAAATTAACACTTTGCAAAGATAGAAACGAGCCAGGAAATTTTCCCGAAAACTTAGAAATATTTGGAAATTTTCCTGAAATTTTCAGGGTGTATGTAAATAATTAGTAGTTGGGCATGGCAGAAATTTTCCAAAATTAACACTTTGCAAAGATAAAAAAAACGAGCAAAGAAATTTTCCCGCAAAACAGAAATATTTGGAAATTTTCCTAAAATTTTCAGTGGCTTTGTAAATAATTAGTAGAGTTGGGCATGGCAGAAATTTTCCAAAATTAACACTTCGCAAAGATAAAAAAACGAGCCAGGAAATTTTCCCGAAAACTTAGAAATATTTGGAAATTTTTCTGAAATTTTCATGGTGTATGTAAATAATTAGTAGAGTTGGGCATGGCAGAAATTTTCTAAAATTAACACTTTTTGAGAAGATAAAAGAACGAGACTGAAAGTGGTCCCGTAAAACTCAGAAATATTTGAAAATGTTTCTGAAATTTTCAGTGGCTATATAAATAATTAGTAGAGTTGGGCATGGCAGAAATTTTCCAAAATTAACACTTCGCAAAGATAAAAAAACGAGCCAGGAAATTTTCCCTAAAAACAGAAATATTTGGAAATTTTCCTGAAATTTTCAGGGTGTATGTAAATAGTTAGTAGAGTTGGGCATGGCAGAAATTTTCCAAAATTAACACTTCGCAAAGATAAAAAGCGAGCAAGGAAATTTTCCCGAAAAACAGAAAAATTGGAAATTTTCCTGAAATTTTCAGTGGGTATGTAAATAATTAGTAGAGTTGGGCATGGCAGAAATTTTATAAAATTAACACTTTTTGAGAAGATAAAAGAACGAGACAGGAAGTGTTCCCGAAAAACTCAGAAATATTTGAATATGTTTCTGAAATTTTCAGTGGCTATATAAATAATTAGTAGAGTTGGGCATGGCAGAAATTTTCCAAAATTAACACTTCGCAAAGATAAAAAAACGAGCCAGGAAATTTTCCCTAAAAACAGAAATATTTGGAAATTTTCCTGAAATTTTCAGGGGGTATGTAAATAATTAGTAGAGTTGGGCATGGCAGAAATTTTCCAAAATTAACACTTCGCAAAGATAAAAAGCGAGCAAGGAAATTTTCCCGAAAAACAGAAAAATTGGAAATTTTCCTGAAATTTTCAGTGGGTATGTAAATAATTAGTAGAGTTGGGCATGGCAGAAATTTTATAAAATTAACACTTTTTGAGAAGATAAAAGAACGAGACAGGAAGTGTTCCCGAAAAACTCAGAAATATTTGAATATGTTTCTGAAATTTTCAGTGGCTATGTAAATAATTAGTAGAGTTGGGCGTGGCAGAAATTTTTCAAAATTAACACTTTGCAAAGATAGAAACGAGCCAGGAAATTTTCCCGAAAACTTAGAAATATTTGGAAATTTTTCTGAAATTTTCAGGGTGTATGTAAATAATTAGTAGTTGGGCATGGCAGAAATTTTCCAAAATTAACACTTTGCAAAGATAAAAAAAACGAGCAAAGAAATTTTCCCGCAAAACAGAAATATTTGGAAATTTTCCTAAAATTTTCAGTGGCTTTGTAAATAATTAGTAGAGTTGGGCATGGCAGAAATTTTCCAAAATTAACACTTCGCAAAGATAAAAAAACGAGCCAGGAAATTTTCCCGAAAAACAGAAATATTTGGAAATTTTCCTGAAATTTTCAGGGTGTATGTAAATAATTAATAGAGTTGGGCATGGCAGAAATTTTCCAAAATTAACACTTCGCAAAGATAAAAAAACGAGCAAAGAAATTTTCCCCAAAAACAGAAATATTTGGAAATTTTCCTGAAATTTTCAGTGGGTATGTAAATAATTAGCAGAGTTGGGCATGGCAGAAATTTTCTAAAATTAACACTTTTTGAGAAGATAAAAGAACGAGACTGAAAGTGGTCCCGTAAAACTCAGAAATATTTGAAAATGTTTCTGAAATTTTCAGTGGCTATATAAATAATTAGTAGAGTTGGGCATGGCAGAAATTTTCGAAAATTAACACTTCGCAAAGATAAAAAAACGAGCCAGGAAATTTTCCCTAAAAACAGAAATATTTGGAAATTTTCCTGAAATTTTCAGGGTGTATGTAAATAATTAGTAGAGTTGGGCATGGCAGAAATTTTCCAAAATTAACACTTCGCAAAGATAAAAAAACGAGCAAAGAAATTTTCCCCAAAAACAGAAATATTTGGAAATTTTCCTGAAATTTTCAGTGGGTATGTAAATAATTAGTAGAGTTGGGCGTGGCAGAAATTTTTCAAAATTAACACTTTGCAAAGATAGAAACGAGCCAGGAAATTTTCCCGAAAACTTAGAAATATTTGGAAATTTTCCTGAAATTTTCAGGGTGTATGTAAATAATTAGTAGTTGGGCATGGCAGAAATTTTCCAAAATTAACACTTTGCAAAGATAAAAAAAACGAGCAAAGAAATTTTCCCGCAAAACAGAAATATTTGGAAATTTTCCTAAAATTTTCAGTGGCTTTGTAAATAATTAGTAGAGTTGGGCATGGCAGAAATTTTCCAAAATTAACACTTCGCAAAGATAAAAAAACGAGCCAGGAAATTTTCCCGAAAACTTAGAAATATTTGGAAATTTTTCTGAAATTTTCATGGTGTATGTAAATAATTAGTAGAGTTGGGCATGGCAGAAATTTTCTAAAATTAACACTTTTTGAGAAGATAAAAGAACGAGACTGAAAGTGGTCCCGTAAAACTCAGAAATATTTGAAAATGTTTCTGAAATTTTCAGTGGCTATATAAATAATTAGTAGAGTTGGGCATGGCAGAAATTTTCCAAAATTAACACTTCGCAAAGATAAAAAAACGAGCCAGGAAATTTTCCCTAAAAACAGTAATATTTGGAAATTTTCCTGAAATTTTCAGGGTGTATGTAAATAATTAGTAGAGTTGGGCATGGCAGAAATTTTCCAAAATTAACACTTCGCAAAGATAAAAAAAACGAGCAAAGAAATTTTCCCCAAAAACAGAAATATTTGGAAATTTTCCTGAAATTTTCAGTGGGTATGTAAATAATTAGTAGAGTTGGGCGTGGCAGAAATTTTTCAAAATTAACACTTTGCAAAGATAGAAACGAGCCAGGAAATTTTCCCGAAAACTTAGAAATATTTGGAAATTTTCCTGAAATTTTCAGGGTGTATGTAAATAATTAGTAGTTGGGCATGGCAGAAATTTTCCAAAATTAACACTTTGCAAAGATAAAAAAAACGAGCAAAGAAATTTTCCCGCAAAACAGAAATATTTGGAAATTTTCCTAAAATTTTCAGTGGCTTTGTAAATAATTAGTAGAGTTGGGCATGGCAGAAATTTTCCAAAATTAACACTTCGCAAAGATAAAAAAAACGAGCCAGGAAATTTTCCCGAAAACTTAGAAATATTTGGAAATTTTTCTGAAATTTTCATGGTGTATGTAAATAATTAGTAGAGTTGGGCATGGCAGAAATTTTCTAAAATTAACACTTTTTGAGAAGATAAAAGAACGAGACTGAAAGTGGTCCCGTAAAACTCAGAAATATTTGAAAATGTTTCTGAAATTTTCAGTGGCTATATAAATAATTAGTAGAGTTGGGCATGGCAGAAATTTTCCAAAATTAACACTTCGCAAAGATAAAAAAACGAGCCAGGAAATTTTCCCTAAAAACAGAAATATTTGGAAATTTTCCTGAAATTTTCAGGGTGTATGTAAATAGTTAGTAGAGTTGGGCATGGCAGAAATTTTCCAAAATTAACACTTCGCAAAGATAAAAAGCGAGCAAGGAAATTTTCCCGAAAAACAGAAAAATTGGAAATTTTCCTGAAATTTTCAGTGGGTATGTAAATAATTAGTAGAGTTGGGCATGGCAGAAATTTTATAAAATTAACACTTTTTGAGAAGATAAAAGAACGAGACAGGAAGTGTTCCCGAAAAACTCAGAAATATTTGAATATGTTTCTGAAATTTTCAGTGGCTATATAAATAATTAGTAGAGTTGGGCATGGCAGAAATTTTCCAAAATTAACACTTCGCAAAGATAAAAAAACGAGCCAGGAAATTTTCCCTAAAAACAGAAATATTTGGAAATTTTCCTGAAATTTTCAGGGGGTATGTAAATAATTAGTAGAGTTGGGCATGGCAGAAATTTTCCAAAATTAACACTTCGCAAAGATAAAAAGCGAGCAAGGAAATTTTCCCGAAAAACAGAAAAATTGGAAATTTTCCTGAAATTTTCAGTGGGTATGTAAATAATTAGTAGAGTTGGGCATGGCAGAAATTTTATAAAATTAACACTTTTTGAGAAGATAAAAGAACGAGACAGGAAGTGTTCCCGAAAAACTCAGAAATATTTGAATATGTTTCTGAAATTTTCAGTGGCTATGTAAATAATTAGTAGAGTTGGGCGTGGCAGAAATTTTTCAAAATTAACACTTTGCAAAGATAGAAACGAGCCAGGAAATTTTCCCGAAAACTTAGAAATATTTGGAAATTTTTCTGAAATTTTCAGGGTGTATGTAAATAATTAGTAGTTGGGCATGGCAGAAATTTTCCAAAATTAACACTTTGCAAAGATAAAAAAAACGAGCAAAGAAATTTTCCCGAAAAACAGAAATAATTGGAAATTTTCCCGAAATTTTCACTGGGTATCTAAATAATTAGTAGAGTTGGGCATGGCAGAAATTTTCTAAAATTAACACTTTTTGAGAAGATAAAAGAACGAGACAGGAAGTGTTCCCGAGAAACTCAGAAATATTTGAAAATGTTTCTGAAATTTTCAGTGGCTATGTAAATAATTAGTAGAGTTGGGCGTGGCAGAATTTTTTCAAAATTAACACTTCGCAAAGATAAAAAAACGAACAAAGAAATTTTCCCGAAAAAATAGAAATATTTGGAAATTTTCCTGAAATTTTCAGTGGGTATGTAAATAATTAGTAGAGTTGGGCATGGCAGAAATTTTCTAAAATTAACACTTTTTGAGAAGATAAAAGAACGAGACTGAAAGTGGTCCCGAAAAACTCAGAAATATTTGAAAATGTTTCTGAAATTTTCAGTGGCTATGTAAATAATTAGTAAAGTTGGGCGTGGCAGAAATTTTTCAAAATTAACACTTTGCAAAGATAGAAACGAGCCAGGAAAATTTCCCGAAAACTTAGAAATATTTGGAAATTTTCCTGAAATTTTCTGGGTGTATGTAAATAATTAATAGAGTTGGGCATGGCAGAAATTTTCCAAAATTAACACTTCGCAAAGATAAAAAACGAGCAAGGAAATTTTCCCGAAAAACAGAAATAATTGGAAATTTTCCTGAAATTTTCAGTGGGTATGTAAATAATTAGTAGAGTTGGGCATGGCAGAAATTTTCTAAAATTAACACTTTTTGAGAAGATAAAAGAACGAGACAGGAAGTGTTCCCGAAAAACTCAGAAATATTTGAAAATGTTTCTGAAATTTTCAGTGGCTATGTAAATAATTAGTAGAGTTGGGCGTGGCAGAAATTTTTCAAAATTAACACTTTGCCAAGATAGAAACGAGCCAGGAAATTTTCCCGAAAACTTAGAAATATTTGGAAATTTTCCTGAAATTTTCAGGGTGTATGTAAATAATTAGTATTGGGCATGGCAGAAATTTTCCAAAATTAACACTTCGCAAAGATAAAAAGCGAGCAAGGAAATTTTCCCGAAAAACAGAAATAATTAGAAATTTTCCTAAAATTTTCAGTGGGTATGTAAATAATTAGTAGAGTTGGGCATGGCAGAAATTTTCTAAAATTAACACTTTTTGAGAAGATAAAAGAACGAGACAGGAAGTGTTCCCGAGAAACTCAGAAATATTTGAAAATGTTTCTGAAATTTTCAGTGGCTATGTAAATAATTAGTAGAGTTGGGCGTGGCAGAATTTTTTCAAAATTAACACTTCGCAAAGATAAAAAAACGAACAAAGAAATTTTCCCGAAAAACAGAAATATTTGGAAATTTTCCTGAAATTTTTAGTGGGTATGTAAATAATTAGTAGAGTTGGGCATGGCAGAAATTTTCTAAAATTAACACTTTTTGAGAAGATAAAAGAACGAGACTGAAAGTGGTCCCGAAAAACTCAGAAATATTTGAAAATGTTTCTGAAATTTTCAGTGGCTATGTAAATAATTAGTAGAGTTGGGCGTGGCAGAAATTTTTCAAAATTAACACTTTGCAAAGATAGAAACGAGCCAGGAAAATTTCCCGAAAACTTAGAAATATTTGGAAATTTTCCTGAAATTTTCTGGGTGTATGTAAATAATTAATAGAGTTGGGCATGGCAGAAATTTTCCAAAATTAACACTTCGCAAAGATAAAAAACGAGCAAGGAAATTTTCCCGAAAAACAGAAATAATTGGAAATTTTCCTGAAATTTTCAGTGGGTATGTAAATAATTAGTAGAGTTGGGCATGGCAGAAATTTTCTAAAATTAACACTTTTTGAGAAGATAAAAGAACGAGACAGGAAGTGTTCCCGAAAAACTCAGAAATATTTGAAAATGTTTCTGAAATTTTCAGTGGCTATGTAAATAATTAGTAGAGTTGGGCGTGGCAGAAATTTTTCAAAATTAACACTTTGCCAAGATAGAAACGAGCCAGGAAATTTTCCCGAAAACTTAGAAATATTTGGAAATTTTCCTGAAATTTTCAGGGTGTATGTAAATAATTAGTATTGGGCATGGCAGAAATTTTCCAAAATTAACACTTCGCAAAGATAAAAAGCGAGCAAGGAAATTTTCCCGAAAAACAGAAATAATTAGAAATTTTCCTAAAATTTTCAGTGGGTATGTAAATAATTAGTAGAGTTGGGCATGGCAGAAATTTTATAAAATTAACACTTTTTGAGAAGATAAAAGAACGAGACAAGAAGTGTTCCCGAAAAACTCAGAAATATTTGAAAATTTTTCTGAAATTTTCAGTGGCTCTGTAAATAATTAGTAGAGTTGGGCGTGGCAGAAATTTTCCAAAATTAACACTTCGCAAAGATAAAAAAACGAGCAAAGAAATTTTCCCGAAAAACAGAAATATTTGGAAATTTTCCTGAAATTTTCAGTGGGTATGTAAATAATTAGTAGAGTTGGGCGTGGCAGAAATTTTCCAAAATTAACACTTCGCAAAGATAAAAAAACGAGCAAAGAAATTTTCCCGAAAAACAGAAATATTTGAAAATGTTTCTGAAATTTTCAGTGGCTATGTAAATAATTAGTAGAGTTGGGCGTGGCAGAAATTTTTCAAAATTAACACTTTGCCAAGATAGAAACGAGCCAGGAAATTTTCCCGAAAACTTAGAAATATTTGGAAATTTTCCTGAAATTTTCAGGGTGTATGTAAATAATTAGTATTGGGCATGGCAGAAATTTTCCAAAATTAACACTTCGCAAAGATAAAAAGCGAGCAAGGAAATTTTCCCGAAAAACAGAAATAATTAGAAATTTTCCTAAAATTTTCAGTGGGTATGTAAATAATTAGTAGAGTTGGGCATGGCAGAAATTTTCTAAAATTAACACTTTTTGAGAAGATAAAAGAACGAGACAGGAAGTGTTCCCGAGAAACTCAGAAATATTTGAAAATGTTTCTGAAATTTTCAGTGGCTATGTAAATAATTAGTAGAGTTGGGCGTGGCAGAATTTTTTCAAAATTAACACTTCGCAAAGATAAAAAAACGAACAAAGAAATTTTCCCGAAAAACAGAAATATTTGGAAATTTTCCTGAAATTTTTAGTGGGTATGTAAATAATTAGTAGAGTTGGGCATGGCAGAAATTTTCTAAAATTAACACTTTTTGAGAAGATAAAAGAACGAGACTGAAAGTGGTCCCGAAAAACTCAGAAATATTTGAAAATGTTTCTGAAATTTTCAGTGGCTATGTAAATAATTAGTAGAGTTGGGCGTGGCAGAAATTTTTCAAAATTAACACTTTGCAAAGATAGAAACGAGCCAGGAAATTTTCCCGAAAACTTAGAAATATTTGGAAATTTTCCTGAAATTTTCTGGGTGTATGTAAATAATTAGTAGAGTTGGGCATGGCAGAAATTTTCCAAAATTAACACTTCGCAAAGATAAAAAACGAGCCAGGAAATTTTCCCGAAAAACAGAAATAATTGGAAATTTTCCTGAAATTTTCAGTGGGTATGTAAATAATTAGTAGAGTTGGGCATGGCAGAAATTTTCTAAAATTAACACTTTTTGAGAAGATGAAAGAACGAGACAGGAAGTGTTCCCGAAAAACTCAGAAATATTTGAAAATGTTTCTGAAATTTTCAGTGGCTATGTAAATAATTAGTAGAGTTGGGCGTGGCAGAAATTTTTCAAAATTAACACTTTGCAAAGATAGAAACGAGCCAGGAAATTTTCCCGAAAACTTAGAAATATTTGGAAATTTTCCTGAAATTTTCAGGGTGTATGTAAATAATTAGTATTGGGCATGGCAGAAATTTTCCAAAATTAACACTTCGCAAAGATAAAAAGCGAGCAAGGAAATTTTCCCGAAAAACAAATAATTAGAAATTTTCCTAAAATTTTCAGTGGGTATGTAAATAATTAGTAGAGTTGGGCATGGGAGAAATTTTCTAAAATTAACACTTTTTGAGAAGATAAAAGAACGAGACAGGAAGTGTTCCCGAAAAACTCAGAAATATTTGAAAATTTTTCTGAAATTTTCAGTGGCTCTGTAAATAATTAGTAGAGTTGGGCATGGCAGAAATTTTCCAAAATTAACACTTTTCGGGAAGATAAAAAACGAGTCAGGAAATTGTCCCGAAAAACTCAGAAATATTTGGACACTTTCCAGAACTTATCAGTGGGTGTGTAAATAATTAGTAGTGTTGGGTATGGCAAAAAAGTCCCAAAATTAACATTTTTTGGGAAGATAAACGAGCCAGGAAATATTCCCGAGAAACTCAGAAATATTTGGACATTTTCAGTGGGTATGTAAATAATTATTAGATTTGGACATGGCAGAAATTTTCCAAAATTAACACTTTTCGGGAAGATAAAAAACAAGCCAGGAAATTTTCCCGAAAAACACGAAAATATTTGGAAATTTTCCTGAAATTTTCAGTGGGTATGTAAATAATTAGTAGAGTTGGGCTATAGTTTTAACCTACAGTTTTCTCAAAGATAAAACAAAACCCAAGAACTTTTCCCGAAAAATGCAGAAATATTGGGTTGTTTTCCTGAAATTTGCAGTAGGTGTGTAAATATTAAGTAGAGATGGGCATGGCAGAAATTTTCCTGATTTTTCTAAGTTTTTCGGGAAAATTTCTTGGCTCGTTTTTTATCTTCCCGAAAAGTGTTAATTTTTGAAACTTCCTGTCATGCCCAACTCTAATAATTATTTACATACCCACTACAAATTTTCAAATATTTCTGAGTTTTTCGGAAAGATTTCCCGTCTCGTTTTTTTACCTTCCAGAAAAGTGGTGGTTTTGGAAAATTTTTGCCATGCCCAACTCTAGGTACTAATTATTTACACTGCCAACTATTTCTGAATTTTTCGGGAAAATTTCCTGCTCTCTCGTTTCTTCGTCTTCCCGAAAAGGGTTAATTTTTGAAAATTTTTACCATTCCCAACTTCCCAACCTTACAAAATAAGGGGGAGGGGGGGGGGGGTAGAGTTTGTATGGTCCTGGTCCGACGTGGTGAGGAAAACAAAACGAAAAGTGTCTTTTTCTTAACCTACTTTTATTTCTAGATATTTCGATGCTTTAAGGCATCTTCATCAGTAAAATAGCTGCAACCGTATTTTATTATGATTTACCAGTCCGTAAAACAAAATTTTAGATACGGGAAATGGAAAATGGGAATGACAAGGAAAATTTCTGTCATGCCTAACTCTACTTACTATTTACACACCCACCGAGAATTTCAGGAATGAATTTTTCGGGAAAATTTCCGGCCTCGTTTTTATGTTTCCGAAGAGTATTTATTTTGGAAAATTTCGCCCTGGCCAGTGCTATTTAAGATTTACAAACCATTTGAAAGGCTAAATTTACCTTAAGCCGATTTACGTTATTGATTTGACATTGATCGCGGGCACTTTACCTCCCGGCGACGAGCGGCAAGAAAAGTCTTTGCCTGTCGCGGGTAAGATCAACTACAAGTCTATGACTACTAATTAAAATATGATTTGTTTGTAGAAAAATGTTTATAGAGAAAATAATTTGTTTTATTCGGGGCTAAAGCGACCTTTCTTGCCCAGACTGCACAGCCTCGCCAGAAAAGTAACACTTTCGCTCCTTATGAAACAATATACTATTGCGTATATTTATAACATTTCTTGAATTTTTTTAGCAGTTTGTTTTAACAAAAATCTATAGAAAATAATTTATATGAAAAAGGTGACAAAACCAAACCAAAAATATCCGGTTTTAGTCGATAATTCGAATAGCGTTGGATTCATTTTACGGAAGGAATTTTCAAGTTGCAGTTCAGGTGTCTCGTTAGCAATCCTAAACCAAAATGCAAACGTTGTCTGAGCCATAAATCGTAACTTTAGACTCGTGGAACTTAACCAAATCTAAACCGCCCTTAGAGTAAAATCCCCGAACCTTACTTTATCCCCCTCGTTGCAGTTGTAGTTTAGCGCGTAACCGGGGAACATTTAAAGATTTACAACCCCCAAAATGGCGTCTGGTGGTGGTGGCGAAAACAATGAATTTGTATTTTCTATGGAGAATAATAATGGATAAAACTACCGTGGCTCATTAATAATAACAACATTTACATACGATAATTGGCCTTGGCCGGTCGGAAATGCAAGCTTTTAACGACCGCCGAACAAATATCATTTCATCACATGTTTCGGATTTGTGATTAATTAATTGCCCATATTCCGGCGTCATCCATTATGGCATCATTTCCTAGTGATGGAGCTGGATTTAATTTGATTTTTATTATCGTTTAGAGGTAGTCATAAAGGACGATTCGCAGTGTTATATAACCAACAGAAACCAAAATTGGATATCGATTTCTACTTAAGGCCTTCGAACAATGTTCCTGCATCTAATTGAATCGAAGGAGGCCGTCGTCTTGTCACCCTTTGCGGATTACTACCCCGGGATATATTAATCGCTTTATTGACCGATTTTCCATTAATTAGCCTTTCCCATTTTCTTCACTCTCGTCTACATGAAAACAAATAGGTCTTCGTAAAGAGGAATAGATCGTAAATATGTTCTACTCTTTTTTTCTAAAGTTCCAATTTTGACTCCCTGTAACCTTAGAACGAGTGAACCGGTTAGAGTGAATCCAACGGTTTTTTGTTCTCCTTGGTGTCCTCTTTTACCTCCCACCGTAAGTCCCGTAGGTTCAGTAATTTGGGAAATAGACCCCTTCAGTTGCGTTCGTCGATAGACCCCTTCAGTTGTTCAAAGCGTCCACTTATGATACTAATTTCTCTTACTACGTTTGTTGCGTTCTTAGGGGATCGAAATTCCCTTTTTACTCCGATCAAAAACGCTGCAGATGCTCATTCAACCAAAGAGAAAGTCAATTCAGGTCAGATAAAATTTGACTTAGCCATTAGCTGAGCATGGCCAATAACAGTGTAATGTAGCAATTTTCTCCTAGTTAATCACGTTTCAAAACATCTTTCCCGTCTAAGAATGTTTTAATATTTGTTTTAACCCCGTCCTTAAGCATTATTAATAGTCAAAGAGTACTCCAAGAAGACAATCAAAAAGCCACCCTCTATCTATTTCACGAAGAGCCCGCTCTCGACTTCTTTATACTGCGAAAGAATGGGCTTTTGTTCTTTGGCGGTCGAGTTTCAGTCTATTATTGCCTCGTATCGAAGTATCAGGTTGAAAAGGGTTACGAATTTAGAAAAAAAAACAAAATTTCCTCTTTCTCTTGTTTCAGCCGCAGGAAGCCGACGATGAATGCGAGCGAATGTGGTCTGTCTTTCGACTTTCGGAATTCAGGCTGAGGATATGAATACGGCCCTTGGTGTTGTTAGGGGATGGTTTGGAGAGTGTTATAAAATACGGTAAGTGGAACAAAAACCCAAAAAAATAAACGCAACTCTTTATAAAGAACGGAAATGTATAAACTTGTTTTGAGATAAACGCAAGTCGGCAAAGTCTCGCATCTAACTTTGACAACATCCTGTCCCAGAGATTTCAACTTTTCCAACTTTATTATGCAACTTTAAACTTTGCAACGTGTAATACTGAAAACTCCAGAGGCATCAGGCCAGGATATAGTTTGTCCTCGCGTTGATGGATATTCGGCCTCGAAAGGATGCCAATCTTGTCTTGAAGTTTTTACGGCCACTTTTCTCACGCCCTTTACGCGGCCAAATAGACAGAAACGCGCTCGATGCTTTTGCGAAAGTTTAAAATTTCAACCCCCTTTTGCCCTCTCTCCTTCCCCCAAACGATCGCCCGGAGCGCAGTAAAAGGCGTGCTTCCGGAAGAAAAAACTAGACTAACAACGTAAGAGGAACGAGAAATGTTTAGTTTTAGTATGGGCTTCTGGGTTGTTTATTTTAATGAGGTGCCCTTTCGTGGCAGATGTTCAAGGTTTACACGTCTGAAATATAAAAGAAGGCCAAAAACTCTCCCTCCCCTTTTCCCGTTGCAAAATTTTAATTTTGGGAAGTACTTAACATTATTTTTATAAGAAGGGATGTTGTGTAAGTGATCACTCTTTTTAAAACTAATTGCAATCGACCTGCACTGCACTGGTTTCATATAGAGTATGTTCGCTAATGGCTGTTGCATCAGGCGAAAGTGCGTACGTGACTTCAGTCAGTATTACACAACAAATCGTAAATATTCAGTAGTTTCGGAGTTAGAAAACCCATCACCATTAAATTCACACACTTAGAATGCGTAGAAGAAAAAAACAAAATGTGTACGTTTACGAATACGAAAAAGAAACAAACGTCCCTCTCCCCTTTTCTGGTTGCAAAAACACTCCAGACCTATGAGAGAGCCAACTCTACCTAGAATCACTGACCAAACTGATGAAAGCTATCACCACGCTTTGCTGGTCATCTGGACAAGGACGAAGCAGAAAAGCAAAATTGGAAGGCTCTATTAATCCAAGAGGAGAGAGAGATTATAGAGAGTCTAGAGTTTCACTTGAGAAAGCTTCCAAATCTTTTGCAAGAGTATTAGCAAAGTTGGATGGCTCTGTTAAATCAAAAACAGATAGAGATTATGAGAGAGAGCTCAGAGTTTCACTGAAAAAAGCATCCAGAGCGTTTGCTACCAAAGAGAAGCTTCACATTGAACCAGAAATTGCTGGAGGGGAAGAAGACGTAGAAGAAGGGAGTTGGCAAGGAAAATTTGCAAGAGTATATTGTATCCAAAATTGGAAGGCTCTGTTAATCCAAGAAGAGAGAGAGATTATAGAGAGGGAGGTAAAGAGATTATAGAGAGTCCAGAGTTTCATTTGAGAAAGCTTCCAAAGCGTTTGCTACCAAAGAAAAGCTTCACATTGAACCAGAAATTGCTGGAGGGGAAGAAGACGTAGAAGAAGGGAGTTGGCAAGGTTTGAAGGACAATTTGCAAGAGTATGAGCAAAATTGTAAGGCTCTGTTAATCCAAGAAGTGAGAGAGATTATAGAGAGGGAGGTAAAGAGATTATAGAGAGTCCAGAGTTTCATTTGAGAAAGCTTGCAGAGCGTTTGCTACCAAAGACAAGCTTCACATTGAATCAGAAATTGCTGGAGGAGAAGAAGACGTAGAAGAAGGGAGTTGGCAAGGTTTGAAGGACAATTTGCAAGAGTCTAAGGAAAATTGGAAGGCTCTTTTAATCCAAGAAGAGAGAGAGATTATAGAGGGGGAGGTAAAGAGATTATAGAGTCCAGAGTTTCATTTGAGAAAGCCTCCACAGCGTTTGCTACCAAAGAAAAGCTTCACATTGAACCATAAATTGCTGGAGGGGAAGAAGACATAGAAGAAGGGAGTTGGCAAGGTTTGAAGGACAATTTGCAAGAGTATAAGCAAAATTGGAAGGCTCTGTTAATCCAAAAAGAGAGAGAAATTATAGAGGGGGAGGTAAAGAGATTATAGAGAGTTCAGAGTTTCATTTGAGAACGCCTCCACAGCGTTTGCTACCAAAGAAAAGCTTCACATTGAACCAGAAATTGTTGGAGGGGAAGAAGACGTAAAAGAATGGAGTTGGCAAGGTTTGAAGGACAATTTGCAAGAGTATAAGCAAAATTGGAAGGCTCTTTTAATCCAAGAAGAGAGAGAGATTATAGAGGGGGAGGTAAAGAGATTATAGAGAGTCCAGAGTTTCATTTGAGAAAGCCTCCAGAGCGTTTGCTACCAAAGAAAAGCTTCACATTGAATCAGAAATTGCTGGAGGAGAAGAAGACGTAGAAGAAGGGAGTTGGCAAGGTTTGAAGAACAATTTGCAACAGTATAAGCAAAATTGGAAGTCTCTGTTAATCCAAGAAGAGAGAGAGATTATAGAAAGGGAGGTAAAGAGATTATAGAGAGTCCAGAGTTTCATTTGAGAAAGCCTCCAGAGCGTTTGCTACCAAAGAAAAGCTTCACATTGAACCAGAAATTGCTGGAGGGGAAGAAGACGTGGAAGAAGGGAGTTGGCAAGGTTTGAAGGACAACTTACAAGAGTATAAGCAAAATTGGAAGGCTCTGTTAATCCAGGAAGAGAGAGAGATTATAGAGAGTTAGGTAAAGAGATTATTGAGAGTCCAGAGTTTCATTTGAGAAAGCTTCCAGAGCGTTTGCTACCAAAGAAAAGCTTCACATTGAACCAGAAATTGCTGGAGGGGAAGAAGACTTAGAAGAAGGGAGTTGGCAAGGTTTGAAGGACAATTTGCAAGAATATAAGCAAAATTGGAAGGCTCTGTTAATCCAGGAAGAGAGAGAGATTATAGAGAGGGAGGTAAACAGATTATAGAGAGTCCAGAGTTTCATTTGAGAAAGCTTCCAGAGCGTTTGCTACCAAAGAAAAGCTTCACATTGAACCAGAAATTGCTGGAGGGGAAGAAGACGTGGAAGAAGGGAGTTGGCAAGGTTTGAAGGACAACTTACAAGAGTATAAGCAAAATTGGAAGGCTCTGTTAATCCAGGAAGAGAGAGAGATTATAGAGAGTTAGGTAAAGAGATTATTGAGAGTCCAGAGTTTCATTTGAGAAAGCTTCCAGAGCGTTTGCTACCAAAGAAAAGCTTCACATTGAACCAGAAATTGCTGGAGGGGAACAAGACGTAGAAGAAGGAAGTTGGCAAACTTCGAAGGACAACTTGCAAGAGTATTAGCAAAGTTTGAAGGCTCCGTTAATCCAAGAGGAGATATAGATTATAGAGATCAGAGTTTCATTTGGGAAAGCTTCCAAAGCCTTTGCTACCAAAGCGAAGCTTTACATTGAACCAGAAATTGCTGAAGGGGAAGAAGACGTAGAAGAAGGGAGTTGGCAAGGTTTGAAGGACAATTTGCAAGAGTATTGGCAAAGTTTGAAGGGTCTGTTAATCCAAGAGGAGACATAGATTATAGAGATCAGAGTTTCATTTGGGAAAGCTTCCAAAGCCTTTGCTACCAAAGAGAAGCTTCACATTGAACCAGAAATTGCTGGAGGGGAAGAAGACGTAGAAGAATGGAACTGGCAAGCTTTGAAGGGCAATTTGCAAGAGTATTAGCAACATTGGAAGGATCTGTTAATCCAGGAAGAGAGAGAGATTATAGAGAGGGAGGTAAAGATATTATAGAAAGTCCAGAGTTTCATTTGAGAAAGCTTCCAGAGCGTTTGCTACCAAAGAAAAGCTTCACATTGAACCAGAAATTGCTGGAGGGGAAGAAGACGTGGAAGAAGGGAGTTGGCAAGGTTTGAAGGACAACTTACAAGAGTATAAGCAAAATTGGAAGGCTCTGTTAATCCAAGAAGAGAGAGAGATTATAGAGAAGGAGGCAAAGAGATTATTGAGAGTCCAGAGTTTCATTTGAGGAAGCTTCCAGAGCGTTTGCTACCAAAGAAAAGCTTCACAATCAACCAGAAATTGCTGGAGGGGGAGAAGACGTAGAAGAAGGGAGTTGGCAAGGTTTCAAGGGCAATTTGCAAGAGTATAAGCAAAATTGGAAGGCTCTTTTAATCCAAGAATAGAGAAAGATTATAGAGAATTAGGTAAAGAGATTATAGAGAGTCCAGAGTTTCATTTGAGAAAGCTTCCAGAGCGTTTGCTACCAAAGAAAAGCTTCACATTGAACCAGAAATTGCTGGAGGGGAACAAGACGTAGAAGAAGGAAGTTGGCAGGGTTTGAAGGACAATTTGCAAGAGTATAAGCAAAGTTTGAAGGGTCTGTTAATCCAAGAGGAGAGATAGATTATAGAGACCAGAGTTTCGTTTAGGAAAGCTTCCAAAGTCTTTGCTACCAAAGAGAAGCTTCACATTGAACCAGAAATTGCTGAAGGGGAAGAAGACGTAGAAGAAGGGAGTTGGCAAGGTTTGAAGGGCAATTTGCAAGAGTATAAGCAAAGTTTGAAGGGTCTGTTAATCCAAGAGGAGATATAGATTATAGAGATCAGAGTTTCATTTGGGAAAGCTTCCAAAGCCTTTGCTACCAAAGCGAAGCTTTACATTGAACCAGAAATTGCTGAAGGGGAAGAAGACGTAGAAGATGGGAGTTGGCAAGGTTTGAAGGACAATTTGCAAGAGTATTGGCAAAGTTTGAAGGGTCTGTTAATCCAAGAGGAGACATAGATTATAGAGATCAGAGTTTCATTTGGGAAAGCTTCCAATGCCTTTGCTACCAAAGCGAAGCTTTACATTGAACCAGAAATTGCTGAAGGGGAAGAAGACGTAGAAGATGGGAGTTGGCAAGGTTTGAAGGACAATTTGCAAGAGTATTGGCAAAGTTTGAAGGGTCTGTTAATCCAAGAGGAGACATAGATTATAGAGATCAGAGTTTCATTTGGGAAAGCTTCCAATGCCTTTGCTACCAAAGCGAAGCTTTACATTGAACCAGAAATTGCTGAAGGGGAAGAAGACGTAGAAGAAGGGAGTTTGGCAAGGTTTGAAGGACAATTTGCAAGAGTATTAGCAAAGTTTGAAGGGTCTGTTAATCCAAGAGGAGACATAGATTATAGAGCTCAGAGTTTCATTTGGGAAAGCTTCCAAAGCCTGTGCTACCAAAGAGAAGCTTCACATTGAACCAGAAATTGCTGAAGGGGAAGAAGACGTAGAAGAAGGGAGTTGGCAAACTTCGAAGGACAACTTGCAAGAGTATTAGCAAAGTTTGAAGGTTCCGTTAATCCAAGAGGAGATATAGGTTATAGAGACCAGAGTTTCATTTGGGAAAGCTTCCAATGCCTTTGCTACCAAAGCGAAGCTTTATATTGAACCAGAAATTGCTGAAGGGGAAGAAGACGTAGAAGAAGGGAGTTTGGCAAGGTTTGAAGGACAATTTGCAAGAGTATTAGCAAAGTTTGAAGGGTCTGTTAATCCAAAAGGAGACATAGATTATAGAGATCAGAGTTTCATTTGGGAAAGCTTCCAAAGCTTTTGCTACCAAAGAGAAGCTTCACATTGAACCAGAAATTGCTGAAGGGGAAGAAGACGTAGAAGAAGGGAGTTGGCAAACTTCGAAGAACAACTTGCAAGAGTATTAGCAAAGTTTGAAGGCTCCGTTAATCCAAGAGGAGATATAGATTATAGAGATCAGAGTTTCATTTGGGAAAGCTTCCAATGCCTTTACTACCAAAGCGAAGCTTTACATTGAACCAGAAATTGCTGAAGGGGAAGAAGACGTAGAAGAAGGGAGTTGGCAAACTTCGAAGAACAACTTGCAAGAGTATTAGCAAAGTTTGAAGGTTCCGTTAATCCAAGAGGAGATATAGGTTATAGAGACCAGAGTTTCATTTGGGAAAGCTTCCAAAGCCTTTGCTACCAAAGAGAAGCTTCACATTGAACCAGAAATTGCTGAAGGGGAAGAAGACGTAGAAGAAGGGAGTTGGCAAACTTCGAAGGACAACTTGCAAGAGTATTAGCAAAGTTTGAAGGCTCCGTTAATCCAAGAGGAGATATAGATTATAGAGATCAGAGTTTCATTTGGGAAAGCTTCCAATGCCTTTACTACCAAAGCGAAGCTTTACATTGAACCAGAAATTGCTGAAGGGGAAGAAGACGTAGAAGAAGGGAGTTTGGCAAGGTTTGAAGGACAATTTGCAAGAGTATTAGCAAAGTTTGAAGGGTCTGTTAATCCAAGAGGAGACATAGATTATAGAGATCAGAGTTTCATTTGGGAAAGCTTCCAAAGCCTTTGCTACCAAAGAGAAGCTTCACATTGAACCAGAAATTGCTGAAGGGGAAGAAGACGTAGAAGAAGGGAGTTGGCAAACTTCGAAGAACAACTTGCAAGAGTATTAGCAAAGTTTGAAGGTTCCGTTAATCCAAGAGGAGATATAGGTTATAGAGACCAGAGTTTCATTTGGGAAAGCTTCCAAAGCCTTTGCTACCAAAGAGAAGCTTCACATTGAACCAGAAATTGCTGAAAGGGAAGAAGACGTAGAAGAAGGGAGTTGGCAAACTTCGAAGGACAACTTGCAAGAGTATTAGCAAAGTTTGAAGGCTCCGTTAATCCAAGAGGAGATATAGATTATAGAGATCAGAGTTTCTTTGGGAAAGCTTCCAAAGCCTTTGCTACCAAAGGGAAGCTTCACATTGAACCAGAAATTGCTGAAGGGGAAGAAGACGTAGAAGAAGGGAGTTGGCAAACTTCGAAGGACAATTTGCAGGAGTATTAGCAAAGTTTGAAGGGTCTGTTAATCCAAGAGGAGACATGGATTATAGAGATCAGAGTTTCATTTGGGAAAGCTTCCAAAGCCTTTGCTACCAAAGAGAAGCTTCACATTGAACCAGAAATTGCTGAAGGGAAAGAAGACGTAGAAGAAGGGGGTTGGCAAACTTCGAAGGACAACTTGCAAGAGTATTAGCAAAGTTTGAAGGTTCCGTTAATCCAAGAGGAGATATAGGTTATAGAGACCAGAGTTTCATTTGGGAAAGCTTCCAAAGCCTTTGCTACCAAAGAGAAGCTTCACATTGAACTAGAAATTGCTGAAGGGGAAGAAGACGTAGAAGAAGGGAGTTGGTAAGGTTTGAAGGACAATTTGCAGGAGTATAAGCAAAGTTTGAAGGGTCTGTTAATCCAAGAGGAGAGATAGATTATAGAGATCAGAGTTTCATTTGGGAAAGCTCCCAAAGCCTTTGCTACCAAAGAGAAGCTTCACATTGAACCAGAAATTGCTGAAAGGGAAGAAGACGTAGAAGAAGGGAGTTGGCAAACTTCGAAGGACAACTTGCAAGACTATTAGCAAAGTTTGAGGGCTCCGTTAATCCAAGAGGAGATATAGATTATAGAGATCAAAGTTTCTTTGGGAAAGCTTCCAAAGTCTTTGCTACTAAAGGGAAGCTTCACATTGAACCAGAAATTGCTGAAGGGGAAGAAGACGTAGAAGAAGGGAGTTGGCAAACTTCGAAGGACAATTTGCAAGAGTATTAGCAAAGTTTGAAGGGTCTGTTAATCCAAGAGGAGACATGGATTATAGAGATCAGAGTTTCATTTGGGAAAGCTTCCAAAGCCTTTGCTACCAAAGAGAAGCTTCACATTGAACCAGAAATTGCTGAAGGGAAAGAAGACGTAGAAGAAGGGAGTTGGCAAGGTTTGAAGGACAATTTGCAGGAGTATAAGCAAAGTTTGAAGGGTCTGTTAATCCAAGAGGAGAGATAGATTATAGAGATCAGAGTTTCATTTGGGAAAGCTCCCAAAGCCTTTGCTACCAAAGAGAAGCTTCACATTGAACCAGAAATTGCTGAAGGGGAAGAAGACGTAGAAGAAGGGAGTTGGCAAACTTCGAAGGACAACTTGCAAGAGTATTAGCAAAGTTTGAAGGTTCCGTTAATCCAAGAGGAGATATAGGTTATAGAGACCAGAGTTTCATTTGGGAAAGCTTCCAAAGCCTTTGCTACCAAAGAGAAGCTTCACATTGAACTAGAAATTGCTGAAGGGGAAGAAGACGTAGAAGAAGGGAGTTGGCAAGGTTTGAAGGACAATTTGCAGGAGTATAAGCAAAGTTTGAAGGGTCTGTTAATCCAAGAGGAGAGATAGATTATAGAGATCAGAGTTTCATTTGGGAAAGCTTCCAAAGCCTTTGCTACCAAAGAGAAGCTTCACATTGAACCAGAAATTTCTGAAGGGGAAGAAGACGTAGAAGAAGGGAGTTGGCAAGGTTTGAAGGACAATTTGCAAGAGTATTAGCAAAATTTGAAGGGTCTGTTAATCCAAGAGGAGAGATAGATTATAGAGATCAGAGTTTCATTTGGGAAAGCTTTCAAAGCCTTTGCTACCAAAGAGAAGCTTCACATTGAACCAGAAATTGCTGAAGGGGAAGAAGACGTAGAAGAAGGGAGTTGGCAAGGTTTGAAGGACAATTTGCAAGAGTATTGGCAAAGTTTGAAGGGTCTGTTAATCCAAGAGGAGACATAGATTATAGAGATCAGAGTTTCATTTGGGAAAGCTTCCAAAGCCTTTGCTACCAAAGAGAAGCTTCACATTGAACCAGAAATTGCTGAAGGGGAAGAAGACGTAGAAGAAGGGAGTTGGCAAACTTCGAAGGACAACTTGCAAGAGTATTAGCAAAGTTTGAAGGCTCCGTTAATCCAAGAGGAGATATAGATTATAGAGATCAGAGTTTCATTTGGGAAAGCTTCCAATGCCTTTGCTACCAAAGCGAAGCTTTACATTGAACCAGAAATTGCTGAAGGGGAAGAAGACGTAGAAGAAGGGAGTTTAGCAAGGTTTGAAGGACAATTTGCAAGAGTATTAGCAAAGTTTGAAAGGTCTGTCAATCCAAGAGGAGACATAGATTATAGAGCTCAGAGTTTCATTTGGGAAAGCTTCCAAAGCCTTTGCTACCAAAGAGAAGCTTCACATTGAACCAGAAATTTCTGAAGGGGAAGAAGACGTAGAAGAAGGGAGTTGGCAAGGTTTGAAGGACAATTTGCAAGAGTATTAGCAAAATTTGAAGGGTCTGTTAATCCAAGAGGAGAGATAGATTATAGAGATCAGAGTTTCATTTGGGAAAGCTTCCAAAGCCTTTGCTACCAAAGAGAAGCTTCACATTGAACCAGAAATTGCTGAAGGGGAAGAAGACGTAGAAGAAGGGAGTTGGCAAGGTTTGAAGGACAATTTGCAAGAGCATTAGCAAAGTTTGAAGGGTCTGTTAATCCAAGATTAGATATAGATTATAGAGATCAGAGTTTCATTTGGGAAAGCTTCCAAAGCATTTGCTATCAAAGAGAAGCTTCACACTGAACTAGAAATTGCTGAAGGGGAAGAAGACGTAGAAGAAGGGAGTTGGCAAGGTTTGAAGGACAATTTGCAAGAGCATTAGCAAAGTTTGAAGGGTCTGTTAATTCAAGAGGAGATATAGATTTTAGAGATCAGAGTTTCATTTGGGAAAGCTTCCAAAGCCTTTGCTACCAAAGAGAAGCTTCACATTGAACCGGAAATAGTTGAAGGGGAAGAAGACGTAGAAGAAGGGAGTTGGCAAACTTCGAAGGACAACTTGCAAGAGTATTAGCAAAGTTTGAAGGCTCCGTTAATCCAAGAGGAGATATAGATTATAGAGACCAGAGTTTCATTTGGGAAAGCTTCCAAAGCCTTTGCTATGAAAGAGAAGCTTCACATTGAACCAGAAATTGCAGGGGGGGGGAAAGGGAAGAAGACGTAGAAGAAGGGAGTTGGCAAGGTTTAAAGGACAATTTGCAAGAGTATTAGCAAAGTTTGAAGGGTCTGTTAATCCAAGAGGAGATATAGATTATAGAGATCAGAGTTTCATTTGGGAAAGCTTCCAAAGAGAAGCTTCACATTGAACCAGAAATTGCTGAAGGGGAAGAAGACGTAGAAGAAGGGAGTTGGCAAGGTTTAAAGGACAACTTGCAAGAGTATTAGCAAAGTTTGAAGGCTCCGTTAATCCAAGAGGAGATATAGATTATAGAGACCAGAGTTTCATTTGGGAAAGTTTCCAAAGCCTTTGCTATCAAAGGGAAGATTCACATTGAACCAGAAATTGCTGAAGGGGAAGAAGACGTACTAGAAGGGAGTTAGCAAGCTTTGAAGCTCAATTTGCAAGAGTATCAGGAAAATTGGAAAGCTCTGTTATTATCAGCAAAACCAAGAGCAAGTTTTATGACGTTTGAAAATGAAACACAAAACTGATATTATTTTTGTATTAGCGTTCTGTGCGCACTGGTTTACGTCTAGGAGGGCTGCTATCTGACTTCAAAATGAGACAAAAAAACTTGGATCGTATCAGGTCGACTTTTCTTAGAAAAAAAATCCTACCATGTCATTTAATTACTGAAACCACTATAATTAATTTGGTATTTTTTTGTGTTAGTTTGCACCCTCCATCCGCATCGTTCAGCCAGCGGCGTGCCCGGCCACAGTGATGCCGCTCCGCCTTCTTTCCGCACCACCAGAACATGCTTGCCCGATGTGCCGCCAGAGGCCACCACCGTCCTAAAGCGCACTTTCTTCCCAGCTCTCCCCACCATCGGCTCGCTTTCTTCGTGCTCCTCCTCGTCGTCGGTCAGAGGACCAGGGCGGGACCTCCCAGGTACAGTTCGAGGATCGTCGAGATCCAGACAGGAGCCATCAGAGGGATCATACTGGAATTGAACTCGAGGCATTTGGAACCAGTTGAGGTAATAATTAGTAATCAGTTTTAGTTTTTTTGCTTTAAAATTTGCACCTATTCTGTTGGACCCACCACTCTGTTTCTCATATCATAATGATTATCTTTGTAGAAAGCTTGGTAAGAAAGTGGGATTCTGTATACGCATTTCTGCTTCTCTTTCTAAAGGGGCAAGACTGTTGGTGTATAATACGATTATTTGGCCTCATTTTGATTACTGTTCATCTTTGTTAATCGCATGTACTCAGGGAGATGTTATGAGGCTGCAACTGCAGCAGAATAAGGCTATGCGGATCATTCTTGGCTGTATCCTATTCAACATATGTTAACAACATTAAAATGGCTTAACGTACGGCAATGTATTGAAAGAGCTAATCTTATGACTATTTTCAGAATAGAGTGTGGACTGATGCCTCAGTATTTAGGGAGCTTTTTGGAAAATAGAGCGGAATTTTATAACTACAGTATAAGATTAAGGACAAATTATAATATTGAATCTGTTCGAACAACTTTGCTGCAAAAGTCATTATTTTATGAAGGTTACAGATGTACAACTCACTCCCAAATGCCATGAAGGCTTCAGATAATTTAAATCTAGAGTATATGATTATTTAATTGGTACAGTGGACAATTTAAGAGATAATTTAGCTAAATTTTAGGTAACTTTACTATTGTTTTGTTGGTAATAGCCAGGTGCTAAATAAACTATTACTTACTTACCGCTACTGATTTCATATACAGTAGGTACGTTCCCTAATGACTGAGTTGTGAGTGCGTACGCGACTTCAATCAGCACCACACAACAAATATTAGTTAATCGGTTGTTTATACAATTTTTTTAAACTTACTTACCTCTAATTTTTGTTACTCCTCTCGCAGGTGTTTCGAGGAGTACCATACGCGGCGCCTCCCGTGGGCCCCCTAAGATTCCAAACGCCCAAGCCGCCCGTGTTCTGGCCAGGGACGCGATTGGCCGACACCTTTGGCCCGGCCTGTCCTCAAAGGTATCCAGATATAAATAACAAAAGCGCGGCTCTGGACGTGATGCCGAAAGGGCGGTACCACTACTTGAAGAAATTGTTGCCCTTACTCGCCAACCAATCGGAGGATTGTTTATTTCTGAATATCTACGTACCCGGAAGTGGTAAGTTATTGTTTTTTACTGGTTTAGTAGGGGCGCAATATCATATTTGTGAGTAGACCTTGAAAGAATAAGGAAAAGCAATCAAGGCAAGGAAAGATGAAAGTCCGATGATGATAAAAATAATCTTTAATGTGTAAGGTCCCCCAGCAGCCAGTAGACGTCAATTTAAGGTCGCGTTGAGGTGACTAAGAAACTGGCGTCTGTATGACTTATAAAGACGGCATATTGCCGACGTGGCAGAGACGTCATTATTAAGTCATCCAGTTTAAAATGTTAAAGTGTGTTGTGTAAATAATGTATTGGATTTTCGAAACTTTTAAAATGTACAACTTTTTTAAAGCTAAATAAACCCTAACCTTAAAATAACGTCTTTGTTACGTCGTTTTCAAACTTCTCTATCACGTCATCAAGCTGATGTCACTTTTACGTCACCGGGCTATCCCAGGCGGGACCATGACGTCATTATAACGTCAACTTTTGGTGATCAATCGTTATTCGACGTCATCTGACGAAAAAATGACAAATGAATGACGTCAATTTTTCGACGTGATAATGACAATTCGTAGCGACTTCATAATAACGTTATGTTTAGTAGAACTATTTTTGTGTATACATAATGTACCTAATAAATATACACATAACATATTTAATTGACTTATATGCAATAAAATAATATATTTGATGACAATATCATGCTATTTTTAGACCAAATTTTCTTGTTACTAAGTCAATATATTGAAACTTTTGCGTTACTAAAGTCAAAACTTCATGTTACTTTCGGTCAAAATTTCTTGTTATAACGTAAACATTTTTAAATTTTATATTATGTTTAGTTACATTTGGACGAAAAACTTCTCCTTCTGTTACCAAAGTCGAAAATTTTTTATTTTGTATTAATTTTAGATCAACGTGTTTCTTGTTACCAAGCCAAAATTAAAAGAAATTGTGTTACGTTCCGACTACAGTTTTGTGTTACTACAGAAATTTTTAATTTTTTTGTTACTTTTAGTCCACAATTTCTTGCTTCTAAGTCAAAATTAAATAACTTTTCGTAGATTAACATTTCAAGTCAAACTTAAGAGAAATTTTGTAACTTCTAGATCAAATTTTCGTGTAACGTTTATATTAAATTTCCCCGTTACTAAAGTCAAAATTTGTAAATTTTGTGTTACATTTTGACCACAACTTCTTATTTCCAAGTCAAAATTGAACAATTGTGTTACGTTAGACCAACATTTTAAGTCAAAATTTTAAGATTTTGTTTTACTTCCAAACCAAAATTTCGTGTTACGTTTAAGCAAAAACTTCATGTCACCAAAGTCGAAACTTAAAGATTTGATGTTACTTTCGGAACAAAATTTCTTTTACTAAACAATTTTTTTTTCATATATTTGTGATACGTTTAGACTACAATATCGTGTTTCTACAGTCAAATTTAAAAATGTTGCGTTATTCACTCTTAGTTCAAAATTTCGTGTTATTAAGTCATTATTTTAAAACTTTTGTGTTACGTTTAGACTAAAATTTCCTTTTACTAATGTCAAAATTTTTTAATTTTGTGTAATTGTTAGAACAAAATTTTTCGTTGCCAAGTCAAAATAAAAAAAAATAGTTATACGTTTGGAAAAAGATTTTAAGTAAAAATTATATTCTTAGTTACTTTTAGACCAAACAGTTTTAAATTTCGTGTTACGCTTTATATTAAATTTTCGTCTTACTAAAGTCAAAACTTAAAAATTAGATGCTACTTCCGGATCAAAATTTCTTGTTACTAAGTAAAATATTTTAATTTTATGTTACGTTTAGACTACAATTTCGTGCTCCTACAGTCAAAATTCAATAACTTTCTGATACGTTTAGACTAAAATTTCCTGTTACTAAGGTCAAAATTTTTTAATTTTCTGCTACTTTTACCAAAATGTCTTGTTAGGAGATCAAGATCTAAAAAAATCGTGTCATGTTTAGACCAGCAATACAAATTAAAATTTTGAAATTTTATGTTACTTTCAGACCAAAATTCCTCATTCCTAAGTAGAAATTTTTAAATTCCGTTGTACCTTTTAGACTAAATTTTCGACTTACTAAAGTCAAAACTTAAAAATTTGATGCTACCTACGGATCAAAATTTCTTATTACTAAGTAAATTTTTTTATTTTGTGTTACGTTTAGACTACAATTTCGTGTTCCTACAGACAAAATTCAAAAATTATGTGTTAAGTTTAGACTAAAATTTCCTGTTGCTAAGGTAATTTTTTTTTAACTTTCTGCTACTTTTAGCAAAATGTCTTGTTAGGAGATCAAAATTTAAAAAAAATCGTGTTATGTTTAGACCAACAATACAAATCAAAATTTTGGTTTTTGTATTACTTTTAGATCAAAATTCCTCATTCCTAAGTAGAAATGTCTAAATCCGTTGTACCCTTTAGACTACATTTTCTTCCTACTAAAGTCAAAGCTTAAAAATTTGATGTTATCTTCGGATCAAATTTTCTTGTTACTAAGTAAAAATTTTTTGATTTTGTGTTACGTTTAGACTACAATTTCGTGTTCCTACAGTCAAAATTAAAAAACCTTGTGATACCTTTAGACTAAAATTTCCTGTTACTAGGGTCAAAATTTTTAATTTTTTTGTTACTTTTAGACCAAAATGTCTCGTTACTACTAAGTAATTTTTTTTTATTTTGTGTTAAATACGTTTAGACTACAATTTCGTGTTCCTACAGACAAAATTCAAAAATTATTGGTGAAGTTTAGACAAAAATTTCCTGTTACTAAGGTCAAAATGTTTTAACTTTCTGCTACTTTTAGCAAAATGTGTTGTTAGGAGATCAAAACTTAAAAAAATTCGTGTTATGTTTAGACCAACAATACAAATAAAAATTTTGAGATTTTGTGTTACTTTCAGACCAAAATTTCTCATTCCTAAGTAGAAATTTTTAAATTCCGTTGTACCTTTTAGACTAAATTTTCGACTTACTAAAGTCAAAATTTCTTGTTACTAAGTAATTTTTTTTTATTGTGTGTTACCGTTTAGATTACAACTTCGTGTTCCTACAGACAAAATTCAAAAATTATTTGTTAAGTTTAGACTAAAACTTCCTGTTACTAAAGTCGAAATTTTCTAACTTTCTGCTACTTTTAGAAAAATGTGTTGTTAGGAGATCAAAACTTCAAAAAATTCGTGTTATGTTTAGACCAACAATACAAATCAAAATTTTGGATTTTGTATTACTTTCAGATCAAAATTCCTCATTCCTAAGGAGAAATGTCTAAATTCCGTTGTACCCGTAGACTACATTTTCGTCTTACTAAAGTCAAAACTTAAAAATTTTATGCTATCTTCGGATCAAAATTTCTTGTTACTAAGTAAACATTTTTTGATTTTGTGTTACGTTTAGACTATAAGTTCGTGTTCCTGCAGTCAAAATTAAAAAACTTTGTGATACCTTTAGACTAAAACTTCCTGTTGCCAAGGTCAAATTTTTTAAATTTTCTGTTACTTTTAGACCAAAATGTCTCGTTACTACATCAAAATTTAAAAAAAATTCGTGTTATGTTTAGGCCAACAATACAAATAAAAATTTTGATAATTTGTGTTACTTTCAGACCAAAATTCCTCATTCCTAAGTAGAAAAGTTTTAAATTCCGTTGTACCCTTTAGACTAAATTTTCGACTTACCAAAGTCAAAACTTAAAAATTTGATGCTACCGACGGATCAAAATTTCTTGTTACTAAGTAAATTTTTTTTTATTTTGTGTTACCTACGTTTAGACTACCATTTCGTGTTCCTACAGACAAAATTCAAAAATTATTCGTTAAGTTTAGACAAAAATTTTCTGTTACTAAGGTCAAAATTTTTAAATTTTCTGCTACTTTTACCAAAATGTCATGTTAGGAGATCAAAATTTTAAAAATGCATGTAATGTTTAGACCAACAATACAAATAAAAATTTTGAGATTTTGTATTACTTTCAGACCAATCATCTCATTCCTAAGTAGAAATTTCTAAATATCGTTGTACCCTTTAGACTAAATTTTCGTCTTACTAAAGTTAAAAGTTAAAAACTTGGATCTACCTTCGGATCAAAATTTCTTATTATTAAGTAAATTTTTTTTTATTTTGTGTTACGTTTAGTCTACAATTTCGTGTTCCTACAGACAAAATTAAAAAATTATGTGTTACGTTTAGACTAAAACTTCCTGTTACTAAGGTCAAAATTTTTAAATTTTTAAACCAAAATGTCTTGTTACGAGATCAAAATTAACAACATGCATGTTATGTTTAGACCAACAATTCAAGTCAAAATTTTGAGATTGTGTTACTTTCAGACCAAAATTTCTCATTGCTAAGTAGACATTTTTAAATTCCGTTTTACCTTTTAGACTACATTTTCGTCTTACTAAAGTTGAATTTTAAAAATGTAATGTTACCTTTGGATCAAAATTTCTTGTTATTAAATAAAAATGCCTTAATTATGAGACGTTTAGACTAAAATTTCGTGTTGCTACAGTCAAAATTTTTAATTTTTGTATTACGTTTAAACTAAAATTTCCTGTTACTAATGTTCAAATTTTTTGTTACCGTGAGACCACAATTTTTTGTTATCAAGTTAAACATAAAAAATTTCGTGTTACTCTTTCGACTAAATTCAACTTCGTCTTACTAAAGTCAAAACTTAAAAATTAAATGCTACTTCCGGATCAAAATTTTTTGTTACTAAGTCAAATTTTTTTATTTTGTGTTACGTCTAGGCTACAATTTCGTGTTCCTACAGTCAAAATTCAAAAACTTTGTGATACGTTTAGACTAAGATTTCCTGTTACTATGGTCAAAATGTAAAAAATTTCGGTTAGTTTTAAACCAAAATGACTTGTTACAGGATCAAAATTAAAATATTCGTGTGTTTAGACTAACAATTGGGGGCAAAATTTTGAAATTTTGT
Organism: Taphrorychus bicolor; assembly: GCA_951812265.1. Taxonomy (NCBI): domain Eukaryota; kingdom Metazoa; phylum Arthropoda; class Insecta; order Coleoptera; family Curculionidae; genus Taphrorychus; species Taphrorychus bicolor. The sequence continues at coordinate 37,625,864 of OX638304.1, forward strand.
GTTACTTTCAGACAAAAATTTCCCATTGCTAAGTAGGAATTTTTAAATTCCGTTTAACCATACTAAAACCAATACTTAAAAATTTTATGTTACCTGTGGATAAAAATTTCTTATTACTAAGTAGAAATGCTTTAATTATGTGATACGTTAAGACCAAAATTTCGTGTTACTGTCAAAATTTAAAAATTTTATGTTACGTTTAAACGAAAATTTCCTTTTACTAATGTCAAAAAAATCAAATTGAATATAAAAAAATTTCGTGTTACGCTTTAGACAAAATTCTTGTATTACGTATCTACTATTTAAGTTTAAAAATTTAAATAATACAAAAAGTTAAAATTTAAAAATTTGAGATTACTTTCGGATCAAAATTTCTCGTTGGTAAGTTAAAATTTCCTTTTTCTGTTACGTTTAGACTACAATTTAAAATTACTACATGCAAAGTTAAAAAAAATTGTTTTACTTTCAGACCAAAATCGTGAATTATTTAAAGTTTTGTTTAAAATTTCAAAACTTCATGTTCTTTTTAGGCTAAAATTTTCTGTTACTAGAGTCAATTTTTTTAAAATTTGTGTTACTCTTAGAGCTTATTAGTTCTTGTTACCAAGTCAAAAAGTAGTAAGAAAATTTGGATTCTAGAAGTTTTTTAACTTTTTGACGTAAGCAAAAATACATAACTCCGAAAAGAAACCGTTCGTAGGAAATAACCTAAAATAACGTCAGTTTCATGTTGCAAAGCGACGTGATTTTGACGTCACAAAGTAACGTCGTTTGACGGTGCAAAATAACGTCATCGGTCTGTGACTTACGCCCGTCATTATGACGTTATTTCGACGTCATCTCATGATGTCATTGGTCAAAAATGCTTACCAAAAAAATACGTCAAAATGACGTCACCTTTCCGGCTGGGATGACTTAGGATCTTTATTTCCACGTCACTGCCACGTGATATTTGAGTTGATTTCGATGTTGAAGATGCCTTAATTAGGACGTCATTTTGATGTCATCTGGCAACTGGGGATCGACTATAACTAGCTGTAAATAATCAAAATATTAAAGGCGCGTTAGTGACAAGTGCGCTAAAAATTTACTTAACTTATAGATGCCATTGACACATGACAACCAATTGCCTAAGGGCTGGCTGCTATATAGGGAAAAAATAAAAGAAAACAAACGTTTGCTCTAAAAACAAATGACCTGGAATAACAACCACAGGTCGACGACATGGACGCAATCTAATTGCCCGCCTTGACCCGCTCGTTTGTCGGCTTCGCCCTCTTTGTTCCTCCTCCACGTCGTCTTGTGTCTCAGGACCAAATTGGCGAAGTGGTTCGCGTAAACAAACGTGAATCGTAACTAAAATCCATAAATAAAATATCCATTAAAACCGTCGCCTGTACCGAAGTTCCTCGCAACTTCTGGAGTTGTTTTATTTCTGGCTGGCGCGAAGTTTAGGCAAAAATCGTGCCAGCTCCCCGAGCGGCTTTAACTTTTCGGATAAATCTCGAGCGGTTTTCTATTAGGTTTGGGGTGGAATTGGGTTATTGCAGCCACTTATGGAAATTGACGTTCGAACGGAAATGGAAATTACGTTTTGCTATTATTATTGCGCGCATTTTTTTTATTCAAATCCTTGATCACGACGACAACCTTTTCAAATTGCTCCGGTTCACATGTAACCGCAAGGGAACGAAATCCCCGAATTTGCCCAATTCCGAGCGCATTGTTTCGGGACTCTCCACGGAAAACTAGACCAACAATTGTAGTAACCTAAGCCGTCTGCAAAGCAATTTATACCCAGACTATTTGCAAAACACACGCTATTATCACAGTAAATTAAGCGCGACCTCTCCGAAACACAAACATAAGTCGGAATGGGGCCCCCGGGAGGCCCCCAAACTGGCCGCCTTACCGTTTACCATCCAAATTACCATTTTGCATTGTTTTGCTAATCGCGATAGTCGTTATGACTATGTTTCGACGAAGTGTTTTGCCCTTGTGTGACAATTATCGTTTTTTTAGTCACCCATATGCGAAACGGGTCAAATATTGTACTGTGCGGAAAACATCACTTTTCCGCACATTGCACTCTTGTGAAAACTGTCTTTTTGACCTTTAACGACAGGAAAAATATTTTTTTAAATTTTTTTCTATTCTATGCAAAAGGTGTTCAATAAAAAAAAAGTCACCACGACATTTGTTAGGCCACAAGAGTTCGATAATTACATTCAGGTCATCAGTCCATCTCACTGCAGCTCATTAAGATAATATGAGATGACCTATGTCGGATGAAATTACTTACGAACTCTGCTATTATTGACCACTTGACATTTTATTGACAGGAAACCGAGGCTTTGAGGCACCATACGCAGTCCTAGTGTTTGTGCACGGCGAGAGCTTTGAGTGGGGAGCCGGGCATCCGTATGACGGCAGCGTATTGGCTTCTTATGGTCACGTGATAGTGGTGACTCTGAACTATCGCCTAGGGGTTCTTGGTAAGCTAGTAGTGATAAAGCGTCTTTTTGGTTGTCGATTTTTAGGTACTTTTAGAATGTGCTTTAGAGTGATTAAAAAAAATCCACTTATAAGACAAACCTTACTCGGGTATATAAAGGAATATAATCGCCTCATTCCCATCAAAAACGGCAAAACAAATAATTCCGTTTTTTTTTTTTGAAATTGACAAAAGTGGAGGTATTCCTCCTTTGAGCATCTTAAATAACCTCTCATAGATGTTTTTTTTTTCAATTTTAGAGAGAGCAGAATTTCTAGAGAAATAATAAGTCTTTGCTCAGGCTTTTCTCAGAATTGTAAAACACGTGTTGAAAAACAGAAAAATTCTTTTCAAAGTTTTCAGATAATAAAAAAATAATTGCTCAAGCTCTCGAGCTTTTTTGGGCATCATAAAGAACATTTCAGAATTGTTTCTTTAAAGTTTCAGAGATAACAGAGTTATTAAAGTATTTAAAAGTCTCTGCTCAGGCTTTTCTCAGAATTCCACAATCTTTTTCGCGATATAGAAAAAAAAAGTAATTTCTCAAGCTCATGAGCTTTTTTGACCTTCCTAAATAACCTTTCAGAGTTGTTTTTTAAAATTTCACAGAGAGCAGAATTTCTAGAGAAATTAAAAGAATTTTCTCAGAGTTCTAAAACACTTTTTACAATATAGGAAATCCCCTCTGAATGTTCTCAGAAAATAGGGAGTAATTTCTCAAGCTCTTGAGCTTCTTTGAGCATCTTAAATAACCTCTCATAGATGTTTTTTTGAATTTTAGAGAGAGCAGAATTTCTAGAGAAGTAATAAGTCTTTGCTCAGGCTTTTCTCAGAATTATAAAACACGTGTTGAAAAACAGAAAAATTCTTTTCAAAGTTTTCAGAAAATAAAAAAAATAATTGCTCAAGCTCTCGTGCTTTTTTGGGCATCATAAAGAACATTTCAGAATTGTTTCTTTAAAGTTTCAGAGATAACAGAGTTATTAAAGTATTTAAAAGTCTCTGCTCAGGCTTTTCTCAGAATTCCACAATCTTTTTCGCGATATAGAAAAAAAAAGTAATTTCTCAAGCTCATGAGCTTTTTTGACCTTCCTAAATAACCTTTCAGAGTTGTTTTTTAAAATTTCACAGAGAGCAGAATTTCTAGAGAAATTAAAAGAATTTTCTCAGAGTTCTAAAACACTTTTTACAATATAGGAAATCCCCTCTGAATGTTCTCAGAAAATAAGGAGTAATTTCTCAAGCTCTTGAGCTTCTTTGAGCATCTTAAATAACCTCTCATAGATGTTTTTTTGAATTTTAGAGAGAGCAGAATTTCTAGAGAAGTAATAAGTTTTTGCTCAGGCTTTTCTCAGAATTGTAAAACACGTGTTGAAAAACAGAAAAATTCTTTTCAAAGTTTTCAGAAAATAAAAAAAATAATTGCTCAAGCTCTCGAGCTTTTTTTGGGCATCATAAATAACATTTCAGAATTGTTGTTTTAAAGTTTCAGAGATAACAGAGTTATTAAAGTATTTAAAAGTCTCTGCTCAGGCTTTTCTCAGAATTCCACAATCTTTTTCGCGATATAGAAAAAAAAAATAATTTCCCAAGCTCATGAGCTTTTTTGACCTTCCTAAATAACCTTTCAGAGTTGTTTTTTAAAATTTCACAAAGAACAGAATTTCTAGAGAAATTAAAAGAATTTTCTCAGAGTTCTAAAACATTTTTTTCAATATAGGAAAAACTCGTTTGAAGGTTCTCAGAAAATAAAAAGCAAATTCTCAAGCTCTTGAGTTTTTTTGAGCACCCCTACTTGTTCTTTAGCATTTGAGAGACACAGCAGAGTTCTGGAGAAATAAAGTCTTTTCTCAAAATTCTAAAACACGTTTCGAAATATAATAAAATCCGTTTGAAATTTCTCAGAAAATAAAAAGTAACTTATCAAGCTCTTGATTTTTTTTTGTTTTCTAAGTAACCTCTCAGAGTTGCTTTTTAGAATTTCAGAGAAAGCAGAGTTTCTAGAGAAATAAAAATCTTTGCTCAGGCTTTTCTCAGAAAATCATAAGAATTTCTCAAATTCTTGAGCTTTTTTGAGCATTATTTTATCATTTATTATTAAGTAACCGCTCAGAATTGTTTTATATATTTCCGAGAGAGAGAGAGCAGAATTTCTAGAGAATTTTTGCACAGGCTTTTCTCAGAATTCTAAAACACTTTTTACAATATACGAAATCCCCTCTGAATGTTCTCAGAAAATAAGGAGAAATTTCTCAAGCTCTTGAGCTTCTTTGAGCATCTTAAATAACCTCTCATAGATGTTTTTTTACATTTCACAGAGAGCAGAATTTTTAGAGAAATGAAAAGAACTTTCTCCGAATTTTAAATTACTTTTTGCAATATAGAAAACCCCCTTAAAGGGCCACAGAGAATATTTTTTTTTGCTTCCTAAGTAACCTCTCAGAGTTGCTTTTTAGAATTTCAGAGAGAACAGAGTTTCTAGAGAAGTAAAAAGTCTTTGCTTAGGCTTTTCTCAGAAAATAATAAGTAATTTCTCAAATTCTTGAGCTTTTTTAAAAATTCTAAGTAACTGCTTAGAGTTGTTTTTAGAATTTCAGAGTGAGAAAGAGAGCACAATTTCTAGGAAAATAAAAATTTTTGCACATGCGTTTCTCAAAATTCTAAAACACTTTTCGCAATATTGGAAAACCCCTTTGAATTTTCTCAGAAAATAAGGAGTAATTTCTGAATTTCTTGAGCTCCTTTGAGCATCTTAAATAACATCTAAAAGTTGTTTTATTTTTGAATTTTAGAGAGAGCAGAATTTCTAGAGAAACAATAAGGGTTTGTTCAGGCTTTTTTCAGAATTGTAAAACACACTCTTGTAAAACTTCTTTTTGCTTTCTAAGTAACCTCTCAGAGTTGCTTTTTAGAATTTCAGAGAAAGCAGAGTTGAATGTTCACTCAGTTTACTCTCGTTAGAGAGAGCAGAATTTCTAGAAAAATAATAAGTGTTTGCTCAGGCTTTTCTCAGAATTGTAAAACACATTTTTGTAAAATAGAAAATTTTCTTTAAAAGTTCTCAGAAAATAAAAAAGTAATTTCTCAAGCCCTCGAGCCTAGTTATGTTTGTAAAGATAGGACAGCACCTTCAAAATGTGTATATATTTTATGAAAAATTCCTATTTTGCGATGAACAGTCAGATCGACTATATAGAAAGGGATCAGAAGAACAAAACTGGATTTGGTGTCGGAATAGCGGGACGTGCTCTCGAGTGCACACGTATCCAGTGCCGTACCATTATATGAAGAATAAAACTGCTTTGTAGACTTTATCATTGAGAGGAAATTGTTGGGTCTCCGCCCCTGCAACTCAATAGAATCACTCAATCGCGCTTTACATTGCCTTTGATAAAAGAAAACGGTTTTCCTTATTGGAGAGAAGAATATCCGGATATCCGAAACACAAATAGAGTTTTGGCAGGATATATGGGGAACAATAATCGGTTACACCACATACACACACAAAGTTATGCATATTCAAATTTAGAGATATGCCCGAGATATAGATGGGACCAGATTATAGTTGCGAGAGTTTTCGGATCCCCTTGGAGCAGTTTCGCAACATCCCCGTTTTACTGGAAGTAGATATAATCTTCGATAAACTAATACAAGCCCTGCTGTCTGAACGAAATCGTTCCATAACTCCTGCATTAGGTATATAAAGTAGATGTCGCTGGCTGGAGCATATCCAAAGTAATTCATATTCCGAGAACAGAACCTGCAGGCTTTTTCCTCGCAGACTAAATCCCGGTCGCACGTGCTCTTATTTTCCGCTTTTGCCTGCGAATTGATTCTCCTTCCTGCCCTAAACTGACGGTTGTGCAGCAAAGTTTCTTCACTATAGCTAAACTGCAGCCTTAAGTTCTAAAGGATTATCAAGGCGCAGCATTTGACCGATCGTGAAAGCCTTCACAGTCTCATTATCATAATCGTATCTTATAAAGGAGTTGGTTGCAATCTGCAGGAAATGTGGTGTGACAGTCGACAACATAACTTTACTTAGCCCACCATTAGGCTGTCGATGGAAATTTGGAGATTTGCTAAGGGGAGAGAAGTTTGCTGCTGTCAGTTGATACACGTATAACCATTGACAATGGAGTAAATAAATTAGACGCGCATGCAATGCTAAAAACAATATGGCGCAATTTGAATCTCCAAGGACACATCTCCAGATGACATAAGCACACATATATAGGCGTATTATTTTTCAAGGAAACAAGTATACGATTTTTACGCAGCATGCTTCTGCATTTTTTTACAGACCAAAACATTCAAATATGTTTATATTTAAATGATGTTTGATACATACCTACTATTCGCATTTATTGAGTTTTTTTAGATTAAAGATTAATAATAGAATACACCTACAAACGACGCTAATGGCTAACGTCTAAGAGCCGAGTAACACCATAACCACAAAACACAAATGAACTTACCGGTGAAAACATAATTTCCCAGATTTATTTTTATAATCCCAAGTTCTACACACAAAAACATTGTCTCACCATGGCTAACAAACAAATTAAAACAAACGATTGCTAAAAGCGAAAAAGTCGGCGAAAAACTCTTAAAACCAGAAAAAAAAATCCATGAAATAATTGTCATAAACTGACATAAATCACGTGTCACAGGATTCTGCAATGTTGCCGATTATGATCAGTTGGCCATTTTACACGTATTTTTTTTTTCTTTTGTCGTCGTAAGTGTTCTATTAATCACCATTCAAAAATTATTTGGACAGAATAGATATTATGGAGGACAGCAATAGATATTATAGTAATCTCGTGGTGTAAAGATTCGCAAGATATCATTAAAAAAAAAAGGATGTGCCAATTTACTAGCAAAGTAATCCTGGCAACACTGTATGGAGGGTTTGTTTATCACGCCAATATTGAAAAATGTAAATAAAGAAATCTACCTTGATAAATACTCTATGCGTATAACGGATCAAATTTTCCGCGCTTTTAACGTTAATGTCATTCTCTGCGAAATCTTGTTTCTCGGGCAATAAAGGCAAATTGAAGCTTTATTCCGTGAGTAGCTGCTTTTTCTCGAAAACTCGACGCAGCCAAAAGTGCCTTTTTATAGCTAGAGGCACTTTTCATTGTCCGAAGCTCGATATTTTTTAATGGGCCCGATTCCAATCTTCTTAATTGCCCATTCTTTCGTTTAATTAAAGACGTTGTTTCGGGGTGGTAATCGGGCCGTCACTGGTCCGCTCGTGGTCCGACCCATTTTCTTAAATGGAGTTTTAAGTTGCCGGTAACTTTTAAGAGGATAGTGCCTGGAAGCAAGGGTGATCTACCCATGTTGGGATGGCTAACGCTTATCTATATTTACAGCTAGTTCTGACACGTGCATCTCTTCATCTTTTGAAGGTATATTGTCACCTTTAGATGTTCTTTGCTGGAGGACATCGTGGTGCGTCAGCACAGTATTCGGGATACCTCGTTTGCGCGATTTCTAGGAGCGGATGAATGAACATAAAAACTGCAGAATTGTTAAAAAATGGTCGCAAATTTACGAAGGCGTAAAAGGGCCACAATTTTTTTTTTTTTTTTATTTTGACTTAATAAGTCAGAATAATGGTTTTTCGGAGTTAATAAGTCCGAATAATCATTTTTCTGACTTATTAACTCCGAAAAACGATTTCTCTGACTTAATAACTCCGAAACACCATTATTCTGACTTATTAAGTCAGAATGAAAAAAAAATCTCGTTTTTAGCTTTTTCTGACTTAGTATCTCCGAAGAACAGTAAAATGACAGCTGACAAGTGACGGACGACAAATATAGATTTCAGTCATAAATTTAACCCCCTCTTTTTATGCGATTTGTTTGTTGTTTCTGCAGATAAATATTATTGAATTTGTTATTACTTAGAGTTATTACACACAAAACAAAAATAATATTAAGAACTCCACAAGGACCAACAAAAAAGGCGAACAACGAACAACTTGATATTTTGATTTGAAACGAAAAAAAGTGAGAGACTCTTTAAACATTTCAGCGGACAAACTTGTTTTGGACAACTTGTAAAACAAGTTTGCTGAAGCCCTGGGGCTCCCTAGACCAGCAAAGAAGACAAAGAACTTGTGGGCTTGCTCTAGCAATTGCATTATTGTGATTTGAAGCAAAAAACTGAGGGATCTCTTAAACATTTCAGCATAACCATGACTTAAAATAATCTATGCATATTACTAAATATGATTATTATAACATCTCTTGACCCTACCTAGAGAAATAATTTCTTTTTCTTGAATATATTAATATTTGAACAATTTGAAGGCAAGAAATATGCTCAAAAAACAGGGTAGGGTCCACTCTGTGGCAAATTATCCACATGATCTGGTGCTAAGATTGTCCAAGGAGAAAGTGAAACCGCTTTAGAGCAGAAAAATTGTAAAAACGTTTTCTAATCTCAAATGAGGGTCCGAAAAAGCAACTTCCCGTGCCTGCAGTCGAAAAAAGAAAATCTAATCAAATCAAATCAATTACCACATTAAGCTAATAACAAGACCTAGACTGTCACAATTTTCCATTGTTCATAAATACCTAGGAAGGTATAGTAAAATAATTATTGCATTGATATTAATTGTAAAAAAAGCAAATACAGAAATGGGTATACTCTGTGAAATAAAAACAAAAGTTGAGTAATTCATCTTCATTGCTTTATTCACTTCAATAAGAAAAGAACATTTTTAATGTTTAGTTAAACATCCCACGTACACACATGTTTTCCACTTGAAACATATAGGTAGGGCCCTATACTTAGTATTATGCTAATTTAATAATGATAATTTCAAAGAAAAATTCTGATACAATAACTCTGCATAGAGTTTTAAGGAGAATGGCTTTAGATACAATTTGTCACTGTCTTCCCTCTTTGCCACGACCTACTAGGTATTCATAAATATAAAAAATTTCAAATTGAAGCTGTAGTCATGTAGCAGATAGTTTGACAGATTTAATACCATATGTTTCTTTCACTGGCTACATGATATGTCTTTCTTTCAGTTTCGGTTGTTCAAGAATAATAATTATTGATGACAAAATAATGTACTTACATAATACATATAGGTACATAAATACCTTCTTTACTAGGAAAAACATCTTATTTAAAATCACTTGATTAAGTGGTAAGACAGCTCATTGCCATCGTGATGTTCCAATCAATTGTAAGTTAATATCTTGACCAAAAGTTACATATTTGATATTCCTAATCTAGAGTGCTCGATACACACCTACATTAAAAAAACACATCTTTCAAGTCAAAGTAGAAGTTGCACTTTCTATGCCCTAAAATATAAATGCAGGCGTCACACAAGTACAGTTCTTTTCCCTCAACTACCCATCCTATATATTGCAGTTATCCCTACTACAAACTACAATGTATGCAAGTGACTGACTTACTGTATCTGAAAGTAATAATTGTGCTTCTTCCAATTCTATGCCTTCTTCGGTCACTATTAAACAGCGTCCTGACTTCATAGCAAATTGTTTGAGAGAACTTTCACGAACACTAATAGGACACTTTACTTCAACACACCCTAAGCCGCTACATGTACAGGACACAAATCCATCAGGTGAAGCTCCAAAATTTGAGTAACTTGGGTTGATACACAAGCCTACACTCTCTAGTATAACATTTTCATGACTTTTGGATTGTTCTGATTTGTAGACCAAAAGAGTGGTTTTTTCATGCTTTTTGTCCCATTCTGTTACTTGAGTTTTAAACTGCAATTCCAAAGGATAACATATGGATTTAATTAACCTTAGCCATGGGTTAGATGGAGTTAGATGGCTGATAATGCTTGGGTTTTTGTGGCTTCTCTGATTTTTTCACAGTCGTCATTAGTCATTACTACTTCCTCATGCAAAAGACAAACACAAGTTTATTAATTGCTCTAAATTGTTCAGTTCAAATTCCTCTTGATGTAAGTTTGTATAGGGGTTTGGAATCACTAGATCACTTACTGCTTGTTTTTGAGCAAACTAAGGGACAAAGGTTCAGTTAACGTCATCAGTACTGAACTAGTACCAATATCTTTTAATTCTTGCAATGCATTGCATAATTCACCTTGTGACACTACTGGTGTATCACTCTTTGATTTATAATTAAAAAACTTTGAAAAAGATATTTCTCTTAGTTCTGTATACTCAAGTTTTGAGGTTGTTGGAACTTTCCACATAGCCCGACTATCTATACATGAGGAGTTAACTTTTGATGTCATTATGTATTCAGCTGCATATAACACAGCCCCTATGTGACTGCAAACTTCCTCAAGACCTGCTATACATGTACAATGGGCTGAAATCACACTACCGTCTTGTTGGCAAATAATCCACACTTCTAGTGGCTGCAGATTCATCTTTTGTGAGTGCTTCACCTGAAATATAAGTAAGAAATATTTAATTCTTAAGATATTAATATGATAATTAGTGAGGAGTAAACCACTACTTCAAATTTTATACACAATACCAAAGTAATGACATTAATGCAAAATTGATGCCAAACTAATGGCATGGGTTGTATGTACCCCATAATGCCCTAGCAGTTTAGCCCTCGATAATTACTTACATTTATTGAGCTTGCAAGTTGAGACGGTTTATTCTCACATGAAAGTCAATGACAAAATAAAAGCGAAATAAAAGCACTGCTTGACGTGGTGTGGTCATATATTATAAAAGAGACAAAAAAAAAAAAAAAAAATCAAACAAATTCAACGAACTCAACAATACGCTAAGGCAGGTGTGTAGGTAGTGTGATGGCCAAGAGCCCCTTAAAGCGAACACTTGCGGTCACCAATATATTAAGATTGTGAAGTGGCTCAGATAAAGCTCGGCTATAGGAGTGGGTGCGCCACCTGTTGCTCACAGGCTCAACAGGACGCCTTCCAGGTGGAAGGGAAACCTTAGTAAATTTGGGGCCACCGCAAGAGTTCACTCCAATATAAATTAAAGGTAGCAAAGTCGTTGGCCAAATAAGAGTAATCAGTTACACATTCAAAAGATCTTACCACTAATTTACATATATTGTCGGGGGGAGAACTTATGGGGTTACAACAGTCCACTGTCCTGTCAGTCTAGGGGTGTAGGTTAGCGTGACTTGGTGACAGTAGTCTGTAGTGGACTCGATAGCTATGGTGAAGTTCGCTATACGCAGTTCAAGCCCCTATCTAGCAGCGCCAAGGTACTGCCTTTACACGCAGTTCAAGCCCCTACCTAGCACCTAGGGATACAATGAACTCTAATATTCGAAAACCAAGAGAATAGCAAGAAAAAGGTGAAATACTAGTAATGAAATCGCTGAAGGCACATGGCTGGAAGACTTACCTCCGAGGAGGACACAAACCACCACTAAAATTTCTCTGAAGTGGGTCGTCCCACACCAAACTGGAACTCCGCCGTCGGCGCTCAAACACTCGCAATCCAATAAGCTAAAGTACGAAATAAAACTACTAGAAATGGATCCAAAAACACGCCATAAAAAATGCTTACCGGCAAGGTATTTCTCAAGTGAGGTTGGTCGGCAAAATCCCGTGACGAAACGGTAATTTCGGCCACGCAAAACAGCACTAAAGGTGGCCCGAAATTTTACACCAAGAAAAGCCGAAAAATCCTCAGGATGCCTGAGATAAATCGCAAATTCGGAGTTTTCTTTTTCCACGACCAACCTTCACGCCGGCAGCAAATTCCAAGACAGAAAATGAAAGACAATGACGGAAACCAAGTGAAAAAGTCAAAAAGTCACTCTCAACAGTGTCAACACTGTCAGACGTCAACCGAACAAAGAGAAGCTAAAAGTAGACAACGTAAATAAATCCAAAATTATTAACTGCAAGATGAAAACTATCCAATAAGGAAAATAGCAAAAAGATCCAGATGGCAAAGACATTGAGTGTAATGAGGCCAAGGAGCAATTAAAAAGGTAACTTTATTCATAAAATTCCAATGGAGAAACCAAACTGTTACAACTCCCCCTTTCCAAAAATATAGGGTAATTTATCAAAGTAAATTAGCCGACGAATTAAAGAGAGACAACGAGATGTCCTCAAATCAAAACACAAATGCACTTCACTGTAGACAGGACCCCCCAAGGAGGCAATGTCACATTGGGTCACTCGAAGAGTGCGAACCAAAGCCCAACACTGACATGCAAAGAAAGGGAAAGGAAAAAAAACTGCACTCTCTTTGGGTCACTCGAGTAAGTGCGGTACAAAGCCCAAAGCAGAAGTGCATTACTTCACCTTAACTAGATCACCGAAGTGCGCAACTAAAGTCTAGTGCAGGCTGACAAGAAAAAAAACTTAATGACAAATACAAAGGCAAAAAGTCAGCAAGCTAGAGAAAAAGCAGAAGTAGGCTTTCACCTCACTTCCAAAGACACAACTATGAAAATTCCACCGAAATGAAACCAAGGTAGGATATCATCAGAGATAAATTCAAAAGTTGAAGCCGGAAAGTAGACTCTAAAAGTCACAAGTCACGAAATTCTGGAAGACATTCAAGTACAGCTCGATTAGTCACAACTCAGACGTACACGAAAAGTTACACGAAAAGATACACCAAATCGGTACGGTAGTTCTGCAAATGCTACACCTTCTCTGTTCGGACCTGCAGACGATCTAATCGATAAATCCTCCTAAGAGACGAGAAAGAAAATATTCCCTTGATCGAATAAAGAAAGTCCTACTTCCAAAACAAATCAGAAGCAAAATCCACGGTTAAGTGAGCAGCAACTCAACCTAAAAAAAAACTAAGTTTCGAAAAACCAAATATTGCATAGGACACCCAGTGCCTCTACCACAAAATCAGAACACTAAAAACTAAAAGTTTCGCCAAGAGTCCTACTAGAAAAGAAAAATCCCCGCTGGGTTTCCAACAAAATTCAGGGCAAACAAAATACATAATAATTTTCACCAAATGTCACACTGACCGTGACCAAACTTGCCATAACCAAATGCTTCCAAAAACTAAAAGTCAAATCGGGTAATAGTCATGTCAAAAAAAAGGTAAGTCAAAATTTCATGGTCAAAATAGTCGAAAGCGTAGGCAGGTACGACACCAAAAATATTCACTAAATAACAACCTTAAAAACTTAAAACTAAAATGACCAAACCTAATAAATTTACAAAACACAAAACAGTAATAATCAAGTGCAGCAGCCGTAATAGAGAAAAGACAAAATTAAATAGTAAACTGTGAGGTAATCAGTAATCTAAAATAGACCTCAAAAATCTTAACTAACTTACTACCAACCGCACTCAATTCGAAAATGGCGACAATTTGAAACAATTTTTGTTTCATATTTGACAGATGTTGATCAAATGATATCACTAGGATATTAAATTTGTGATATTAGTACAACCGTCTCAAATTATCGCAGACAGTGTGACAGATCTTGATCACACCGGATTCCGGAGAAATGTACTGTCACAGAATCTTAAATGAAAGTTACCCACCACAAAACCCTTAGTATCGCAATTACAATAAAAGATGAAAGGGTGTAATTAAACGATACCACCAAATATTACTGTTCTAAATTCACTATAGTAACAAAACAAAAAAAAACCAGTGACGGCATAATCAACACGGAAAAATTTCTTGATTGGCTGTTAACTAGTATAATGCTCACTGGTTGTCGGACAATAAAATCTAAACCAACCAATCAAGAAAGTCTAAATAGATTGCCAAAATAGAATAAGTCTGTCAATCAAAGATACAGACAATACTAATACACTAATAATGCGCCGCAATAAATATTCAATGATTTTGTTCAAAAGTAAATTGTCAAAAATAATTCGAAACTAAGCGTTGAAGTTGTTTTCGCAAAACCACAAAACTGAAAAATTCACTGAAGAATTAGTCACCAAAAATCGCAAAACAAATTTGAAACTAAGCGTTTAAGTTGTTTTCACAAAATCACAAAACTGAATAATTCACCGAAGAATTAGTCACCAAAAATCGCAACACAAAACAACAACCCAAACGCCAGCCTCACTAAATACCACACACGCCAAACAATACTCAAAATCTTAAAATCTGGCCTTCAAGTCGGCCTAACACGCTGGGCGCCAATTTATCTGAGACGGTTTATTCTCACATGAAAGTCAATGACAAAATAAAAGCGAAATAAAAGCACTGCTTGACGTGGTGTGGTCATATATTATAAAAGAGACAAAAAAAAAAAAAAAAATCAAACAAATTCAACGAACTCAACAATACGCTAAGGCAGGTGTGTAGGTAGTGTGATGGCCAAGAGCCCCTTAAAGCGAACACTTGCGGTCACCAATATATTAAGATTGTGAAGTGGCTCAGATAAAGCTCGGCTATAGGAGTGGGTGCGCCACCTGTTGCTCACAGGCTCAACAGGACGCCTTCCAGGTGGAAGGGAAACCTTAGTAAATTTGGGGCCACCGCAAGAGTTCACTCCAATATAAATTAAAGGTAGCAAAGTCGTTGGCCAAATAAGAGTAATCAGTTACACATTCAAAAGATCTTACCACTAATTTACATATATTGTCGGGGGGAGAACTTATGGGGTTACAACAGTCCACTGTCCTGTCAGTCTAGGGGTGTAGGTTAGCGTGACTTGGTGACAGTAGTCTGTAGTGGACTCGATAGCTATGGTGAAGTTCGCTATACGCAGTTCAAGCCCCTATCTAGCAGCGCCAAGGTACTGCCTTTACACGCAGTTCAAGCCCCTACCTAGCACCTAGGGATACAATGAACTCTAATATTCGAAAACCAAGAGAATAGCAAGAAAAAGGTGAAATACTAGTAATGAAATCGCTGAAGGCACATGGCTGGAAGACTTACCTCCGAGGAGGACACAAACCACCACTAAAATTTCTCTGAAGTGGGTCGTCCCACACCAAACTGGAACTCCGCCGTCGGCGCTCAAACACTCGCAATCCAATAAGCTAAAGTACGAAATAAAACTACTAGAAATGGATCCAAAAACACGCCATAAAAAATGCTTACCGGCAAGGTATTTCTCAAGTGAGGTTGGTCGGCAAAATCCCGTGACGAAACGGTAATTTCGGCCACGCAAAACAGCACTAAAGGTGGCCCGAAATTTTACACCAAGAAAAGCCGAAAAATCCTCAGGATGCCTGAGATAAATCGCAAATTCGGAGTTTTCTTTTTCCACGACCAACCTTCACGCCGGCAGCAAATTCCAAGACAGAAAATGAAAGACAATGACGGAAACCAAGTGAAAAAGTCAAAAAGTCACTCTCAACAGTGTCAACACTGTCAGACGTCAACCGAACAAAGAGAAGCTAAAAGTAGACAACGTAAATAAATCCAAAATTATTAACTGCAAGATGAAAACTATCCAATAAGGAAAATAGCAAAAAGATCCAGATGGCAAAGACATTGAGTGTAATGAGGCCAAGGAGCAATTAAAAAGGTAACTTTATTCATAAAATTCCAATGGAGAAACCAAACTGTTACAAAGTGCTACTTTTAGTTTGTATATTTTTAATATTAAGTTACATACTTTGTGGATATTTTCTTGAATTTACGACTGAATACCTTAGTCTATTATCACAGTGAAAAAAGCACAATGGGATCATCATGACTGGGATGATATATTCATCAGAATCAGAATTTGTCATCTGTAATAAAGTAATAAATTTGTATTTTTTTATTCAAACTAACAAACTGTATCTCAAGAACAAATCACTTGCTTTATTTTGGCAGAGAAATCTCGCTTAAGCTTTTGTCACCACAACTCTGAAACACCCTGTATATTATCTAAAGTCACCCTAGTATGTTCTACCTAATTAAGACTATGTGTCCCTTCCCCTGCAGGGCTTCCTTATATGTGCTATTTATGCGTGCTATTCCTAATAGCACCCATTGTCTTAGGATAGAATTATTGATATCCCTCATGAGCCCCAATCATAATCTACTGAAATGTCTATGAAATATGTTCTTACCTTTCCAACCAGGACTCTATGATCTTTAATTTTTAGTACTCCATAACCACTTACGAACCCAGCTTCAAAATATTTGAAGGCATTTAGGCTTTTAAAAGCTTTCATCTCCTGCGAGGTGTAGTAACTTGTGGTTAACACTAGGTAAGTTACAATAAATATACTGGTGATAGCAGGGAAATCGGAGGGGTTGAAACTTATTTCTGAGTGTTTGAAAGTCTGTGTCTGAAAGTTTCATTTCATATCGTTGAGCCACCTCCGCACTTTGTTCTTTTAACTTGAGAAAATAGGGACTTTTGTCACTCGTTTTACATTAGGTTTTAAGTCTACCGTTTGGAATATACATATAATAATTGAAAAGAGAATTAAAAAAACCGACAACTGTCTAAAGGTCTAAAATTTTAAGAAAATAGTGCAAATTCTATAAGAATAAATACAAAATTAACAAAATGGACCTATATACAAAACTCTTTGTTTACATGATCAGCTGTTTTGTTGGACCGCTCTGTCGTCCGTCACTTGTCAGCTGTCATTTTACTGTTATTCCGAGATACTAAAGGTGCGTTCTCATTACAGCTTCTTGCTTCCTGCGTCTGAC
Source organism: Taphrorychus bicolor (assembly GCA_951812265.1). Taxonomy (NCBI): domain Eukaryota; kingdom Metazoa; phylum Arthropoda; class Insecta; order Coleoptera; family Curculionidae; genus Taphrorychus; species Taphrorychus bicolor. Next base: position 37,642,943 of record OX638304.1, read on the forward strand.
GTCATTAATTTTCTATTGGTTAGAATTGACAGAAGCAAAATTTAAAAATAACAAGAAGCAATATCGGAAACGGAGCGTTCCCATTGCAGCTTCAAAACGTAGCTATTTCTGCCAGTGTCAGCTGCGTGTCGTATCTCGGTCATTTGCAATTTGCAATATTTAAAAATATAATTTGATGTTATTACTACAAAAATTATAAAAAAATACTTGTTTTTGAATTTGTGCTAAAGTGGAGTTCACTTTCGTAGTATCCAGAAAACTTACTAGTTCTGGTCACTACATTTAAGTATTTAGCATGTATAGTAAAAATATAAAAAAAAAATAGGAGTGGTCAAGGTACCAAAACCTCAAAATTAAAAGATGTTTTGTTTTTGGATGTTTATTGCCTTTAAAGGTAAAATAATTAACTAGCCAAACCTGTTCTAGATCCAATTTGCACGCTTTTTCTGAAGTTTTTAATATTTTAAACGATTACAAAACAAAGGGGTTTTGCGAACCGTTTATTGTGTTTCTGTGTCAAACGCACAAAACAGAAGCAAGAAGTTGAAAATTTTTAACTTTTAAATGATTATTCGGACTTATTAACTCCGAAAAACCATTATTATGACTTATTAAGTCAGAATAAAAAAAAAAAATTTTTGTGGCCCTTCTACGCCTTCGTACGATGCTTTTTCCCTGAGGACAATTGTGGCGTTCTTGGGGTGTAAACCCTTGCGCTTGACACTCTTCAATACTGTCATGGCCGTTGACACATTTCTGCTGTCGTTTAAACTGTCAAACTTGACGGGTTATTCACGTTTACGAACCAGTGATGCCAGGTTTTTCATATATTCCTTAGATCTACTATGAATTTTCAGAGGAGACTACATCTCATTCATTTATTATTTATATCTCGTTAGCCCTTAAAATACGAATTTGACAATTTTCTTATCATTCCTTCCCAATATGTGTTGAAAGAAGAATAAGTAGGGTAAGCATAAGGAATAAAAAATGTTAAGATTTCAATGGTAACGGGACACATTTAAGAAGTGAATGAGAGATATCTAACTCTATTCTTCTGCAAGTAGGTGAATTTACAGGCCTTTTTCCGGACTAACTTGACTTGGAACTGAGGTTCCTCGGGGAATTGATATCCTTATAAAGGATTTGAGCATGATTAGGTCCTCCTAGGAAGTAAACAGACGAACTCGGCGTCAAGACGGAAGTAATTGCCTTCGCGGGCAAACAAAATAACTTCTTAGCGTGCGACAAATAAGCAATTTCGCCCGCGGTATCTTCGTAAAACTCATTACCGGCGGTGCGGCCCCGTTAATTGGCAACGCTTTGTCAGGACCATCCCCGATCGGCCTCTTAGCAACCTCTCGAATTAAATTTGCAACTAAATTCGATGTAAATATGTGTAGCTTTGGGTGTGTGCGCGCCCCCGGACGGAAGAAGGAAAACCTATTAACCGAGTTCGCTTTTTTTTCAGGGTTTCTCCGTACTAAGTCCAGCGCAGATCCGTCGGCTCCAGAAAGCGGTAATTTCGGGATAAGGGACGTCGCGGCGGCGTTGCACTGGGTCAAAGTTAACATTGCCGCCTTTGGGGGCGATTCCAGTCGAGTTACTTTGATTGGACAGGACACGGGAGCTGCTATAGCCAATTTGCTGTTTTTATCTCCCAGGTCAAAGGGTAAGTTAATAATTAACAATTATTCACAGCAAGCCGTGATTCTCTGTTCCTGCACTACTGTAGTTAAAGTTTTAATGAAACAAAAACATAACTTCTTATAGGTATGAGGGTGCACTCTATGGGACTGATGTTAGTGTAAGACGAATTATAACAATATAGTCTCGGTGATTATTAGTTAGACCCAATTGTTCGCATTTTTACTTCTTTATACAAGACAATTTTCTTTAATTTCCTACCAACTATCCGAGTTCCCGTTTCGCGTCCGACAAAGGTCGCTGCGAAACTAATTTTTCAATTTAAATGCAAGCGGCACTTATTTAGCTTTAATATCCTGTAAACTCTAAATAAACAAGTCGCATATTAAATTTCTAAAATTGCGCTCCAATCGCGTCGTAATCCCGATAGCAATTCAAATAGCGCGGCATTTTTCCAGGTTTATTCAGGAGGGTGGTGCTGCTGAGTGGAACCGCGCTAAGCCCCTGGGCCACGGTACATAACCCCGACAGTATCAGGCTCAGTGTGGGCAAGCAGATGGGCTGTTTACCTCAGGATTCAAAGGAAGATAGTTTGGAGGACATTGCGCCGTGTATGAGGTCTAGGCAAGTTTCGTTATTCTTTATTTGTTCTTGTACTAATAGGAATCGAATAAGAAAACTGGAGTTCAGAAGGCCAACTGGTGTAAAGTTGGCAGCCAATTTTGAGCGCGTTTAGTTGACTGTTAACTGTCAAAAAGTTCAATCTTAATGAGTCATAAATACTAATACATGTTTGATTGATCATTTCGTGATTGCATAGTATTTTAACAAGCTAGAGCGAGATGGGTTCATGTCCAGAGCGCTCGGAATGCCACTTTGCGCACTCTTGATGACGTCACAAATACTAAAACTCAATTTATTGCTCCTTTTGTGTTTTCACAGTATTTTAATGAGCTGGAATGGAATGTGTTTATGTCCAAAGCACTCGGGATGACACATTTTTTTATTGGTCGTTTCATGTTTTTACAATATTTCAACAAGCTGCAGTGAGATGCATTTATACCCATAGCATCCGGGAAGTCATTTGCGCACTTTTGAAACGTCACAAATACTAAAGACACGTTTGATTGGTCGTTCGGTGTTTTTACAATGTTTTGAATATTTTAACAAGCTGGAGTGAGATGCATTTATACCCAAAGCCCTCGCAACGTCATTTGCGCACTCTTGATGACGTCACAAATACTAAGGCACGTTCGATTGGTCGTTTCGTGTTTTCACAATATTTTAATAAGCTGGAGTGATGGATTTATACTATTGATGGGCGAAGGGAAAATTCCCAAAAAACCTTGAAACCCAATTTAGGGTTTTTACCCGGGTTTTTTTCAATCTTTTCTTGAAAGCACCCGGCAGTTTCAAGATTTAAGGTTAGATTTTAGATTAGAATTCAATAAATCCAGATTCTGGTTTTTTTTTTTGATGAACTAAACACTGGTCAATTGATTAAAAGCTTCAAGCTGCACAAACCAACTAATTATTGCTTAATTGGTAAGAGTTAAGCGTATTGAAAAAGTTAAATTTAGAGGTTATAATGGAATAAACCCGGAATTTTCCCGGATGTGTGCAGGGAATAAACCTTCAAAAATGAAAAAACCGGGTGAGGACAACATTACAGGTGCCTCACCATTCTATAGGTAGTAATTTTTTGCAGATTGCTTTGAGCAGAATTTGCACTTTTTTCTCGGAATTGTTATTCTTTGGTTGAACGACAAAATATTTTTGTATTATTGCCCAAATTTGCCAGGCCTTCCCATTATTACTATATCATACACGTTTACTTTACTGCTAGGACTTCTGATAAAATAACAATTTTTTTTTCATAAAAAAAATTAAAACAAATGGACGAAAATTCAAAAAAAAAATGAAGTCAGTTATATGTCATTCAAGTCATATATCATTCTCCTACAGTGTTGCCTACTCTTTACGGTGTTGCCAGTAATTTGTATAAAATAAGAGGTTAAATACATACCGTATTAAACGGTATAATATAATGTATAATACATTTGTATTATACACTTTCACTTCACTACCCAGAGCCCTCGGATTACCATTTGCGCACTCTTGATGACGTCACAAATACCAAGACACGTTTGATTGATCGTGTCGTGTTTTCCCAATATTTTAACAAGCTGGAGTGAGCTGGATTTAAATCCAAAGCGTTGGGGATGCCATCATGCGCACTCTTGATGACGTCACAAATACCAAGACACGTTTGATTGATCGTGTCGTGTTTTCACAATATTTTAACAAGCTGGAGTGAGCTGGATTTAAATCTAGAGCGCTCGGGATGCCACCATGCGCACTCTTGATGACGTCACACAGACTAAGACACGTTTGATTGGTCGTTTCGTGTTTTCACAATATTTTCACAAGCTGGAGTGATGGATTTACAATACCCAGAGCCCTCGCATTGCCATTTGCGCACTCTTGATGACGTCACAAATACCAAGACACGTTTGATTGATCGTGTCGTGTTAATATTTTAACAAGCTGGAGTGAGCTGGATTTAAATCCAGAGCGCTCGGGATGCCATCATGCGCACTCTTGATGACGTCACAAATACCAAGACACGTTTGATTGATCGTGTCGTGTTTTCACAATATTTTAACAAGCTGGAGGGAGCTGGATTTAAATCCAGAGCATTCGGGATGCCATCATGCGCACTCTTGATGACGTCACAAATAGTAAAACACGTTCGATTGGTCGTTTCGTGTTTTCACAATATTTTGACAAGCTGGAGTATAGATGGGCGAAGGGAAAATTCCCATAAAACCTTTGAGCCCAATTTTGGGTTTTTTTCCGGGTTTTTTCCCATCTTTTTTTGAAAGCACCCGGCAGTTTCAAGATTTAAGGTTAGATTTTAGATCACAATTCGATAATTCTAGATACTGGTTTGTTTTTTGATAAACTAAGCGCTGGTTAGTTGATCAAAAGCCTCAAACTGCACAAGCCGACAAATTATTGCTTAATCGGTAAGTGTTAGGCGTATTGAAAATAGAAAAGTAAGTTAAATTTATAATGGAATAAACCCGGAATTTTCCCGGGATTGTCCAGGGAATAAACCCTCAAAAATGAAAAAACCGGGTGAAAACCCATCTCTAAGCTGGAGTCAGCTGGATTTAAACCCAGAGCGCTCGGAATGCCATCATGCGCACTCTTGATGACATCACAAATACCAAGACACGTTTAATTGATCGTGTCGTCTTTTCACAATATTTTTATTTTAACAAGCTGGAGTGAGCTGGATTTAAATCCTAGGGATGCCATCATGCGAACTCTTGATGACGTCGCAAATACTAAGACACGTTTGATTGATCGTGTCGTGTTTTCACAATATTTTAACAAGCTGGAGTGAGCTGGATTTAAATCCAGAGCGTTCGGGATGCCATCATGCGCATTCTTGATGACGTCACAAATAGTAAGACACGTTCGATTGGTCGTTTCGTGTTTTCACAATATGTTAATAAGCTGGAGTGATGGATTTATAATACCCAGAGCGCTTGGATTGCCATTTGCTCACTCTTGATGACGTCACAAATACCAAGACACGTTTGATTGATCGTGTCGTGTTTTCACAATATCTTAACAAGCTGGAGTGAGCTGGATTTAAATCCAGAGCGTTCGGGATGCCATCATGCGCACTCTTGATGACGTCACAAATAGTAAGACACGATCGATTGGTCGTTTCGTGTTTTCACAATATTTTAATAAGCTGGAGTGATGGATTTATAATACCCAGAGCCCTCGGATTGCCATTTGCGTACTCTTGATGACGTCACAAATACCAAGACACGTTTAATTGATCGTGTCGTGTTTTCACAATATTTTAACAAGCTGGAGTGATGGATTTACAATACCCAGAGCCCTCGGATTGCCATTTGCGCACTCTTGATGACGTCACAAATACCAAGACACGTTTGATTGATCGTGTCGTGTGTTCCCAATATTTTAACAAGCTGGAGTGAGCTGGATTTAAATCCAAAGCGTTGGGGATGCCATCATGCGCACTCTTGATGACCTCACAAATACCAAGACACGTTTGATTGATCGTGTCGTGTTTTCACAATATTTTAACAAGCTGGAGTGAGCTGGATTTAAATCCAGAGCGCTCGGGATGCCATCATGCGCACTCTTGATGACGTCACACATACTAAGACACGTTTGATTGGTCGTTTCGTGTTTTCACAATATTTTCACAAGCTGGAGTGATGGATTTACAATACCCAGAGCCCTCGCAATGCCATTTGCGCACTCTTGATGACGTCACAAATACCAAGACACGTTTGATTGATCGTATCGTGTTAATATTTTAACATGCTGGAGTGAGCTGGATTTAAATCCAGAGCGCTCGGGATGCCATCATGCGCACTCTTGATGACGTCACAAATACCAAGACACGTTTGATTGATCGTGTCGTGTTTTCACAATATTTTAACAAGCTGGAGGGAGCTGGATTTAAATCCAGAGCATTCGGGATGCCATCATGCGCACTCTTGATGACGTCACAAATAGTAAGACACGTTCGATTGGTCGTTTCGTGTTTTCACAATATTTTAACAAGCTGGAGTATAGATGGGCGAAGGGAAAATTCCCATAAAACCTTTGAGCACAATTTTGGGTTTTTTTCCGGGTTTTTTCCCATTTTTTTTTTGAAAGCACCCGGCAGTTTCAAGATTTAAGGCTAGATTTTAGATCACAATTCGATAATTCTAGATACTGGTTTGTTTTTTGATAAACTAAGCGCTGGTTAGTTGATCAAAAGCCTCAAACGGCACAAACCGACAAATTATTGCTTAATCGGTAAGTGTTAGGCATATTGAAAATAGAAAAGTAAGTTAAATTTAGAGGTTATAATGGAATAAACCCGGAATTTTCCCGGGATTGTCCAGCGAATAAACCCTCAAAAATGAAAAAACCGGGTGAAAACCCATCTCTAAGCAGGAGTGAGCTGGATTTAAACCCAGAGCGCTCGGGATGCCATCATGCGCACTCTTGATGACGTCCCAAATACCAAGACACGTTTGATTGATCGTGTCGTATTTTCACAATATTTTAACAAGCTGGAGTGAGCTGGATTTAAATCCAGAGCGTTCGGGATGCCATCATGCGCACTCTTGATGACGTCACAAATAGTAAGACACGATCGATTGGTCGTTTCGTGTTTTCACAATATTTTAACAAGCTGGAATGATGGATTTATAGCCAGAGTTATATTTATATTATTATTTATTACCCAGAGCTAGATATGAGAAAATACGGTATTTTATTTTTGATTGTATTATACAAACTAAAATACATTGTGTTATACAGTATTAAATTCAAAAAAATGGCGGAATTTTTTTCACCACTGGATTAGGATTAGGATAAGGGCGTAAAAGCGAGATCTTATTGCATTTAAAAATTAACAAAATGATTAATTTTATTTAGAGAATGTATGATATTAGTAGTATAAATTAAGGTGTTATTTTTATAATTCAAATCCAATATTTTTCCTTTAGATTAAGAGTAACCAGAGTGGCCCACTCAGCCCACTCTCAACGCAGGATTCAATAGCCATTATTTTCAAAATGGAGTTCTAGTTTAAACCCTTCTACATGACATTACTTTTGTCCCAAATAAATACCTATATAAAATAATGCACGCATGCTATCGAATCCAGCATTTATATGGCCTCTTTCCGATTCTGGCAAATCCTGCTTAGGACAACATTGCAGGTGCCTCACCATTCTATAGTAATTTTTTGCAGATTGCTTTGAGCAGAATTTACACTTTTTTCTCGGAATTGTTATTATTTGGTTGAACGACAAAATATTTTTGTATTATTGCCCAAATTTGCCAGGCCTTCCCATTATTACTTTATCATACACGTTTACTTCACTGCTAGGACTTCTGATAAAATAACAATTTTTTTTTCATAAAAAAAATTAAAACAAATGGACGAAAATTAAAAAAAAAATTAAGTCAGTTATATGTCATTCAAGTCATATGTCATTCTCCTACAGTGTTGCCTACTCTTTACGGTGTTGCCAGTAATTTGTATAAAATAAGAGGTTAAATACATACCGTATTAAACGGTATAATACAATGTATAATACATTTGTATTATACACTTTCACTTCACTACCCAGAGCCCTCGGATTACCATTTACGCACTCTTGATGACGTCACAAATACCAAGACACGTTTGATTGATCGTGTCGTGTTTTCCCAATATTTTAACAAGCTGGAGTGAGCTGGATTTAAATCCAAAGCGTTGGGGATGCCATCATGCGCACTCTTGATGACGTCACAAATACCAAGACACGTTTGATTGATCGTGTCGTGTTTTCACAATATTTTAACAAGCTGGAGTGAGCTGGATTTAAATCCAGAGCGCTCGGGATGCCATCATGCGCACTCTTGATGACGTCACACATACTAAGACACGTTTGATTGGTCGTTTCGTGTTTTCACAATATTTTCACAAGCTGGAGTGATGGATTTACAATACCCAGAGCCCTCGCATTGCCATTTGCGCATTCTTGAAGACGTCACAACTACCAAGACAGGTTTGATTGATCGTTTCGTGTTTTCACAATATTATAACAAGCTGGAGTGTTGGATTTATAATACCCAGAGCACTCGGATTGCCATTTGCTCACTGTTGATGACGTCACAAATACCAAGACACGTTTGATTGATCGTGTCGTGTTTTCACAATATTTTAACAAGCTGGAGGGAGCTGGATTTAAATCCAGAGCGTTCGGGATGCCATCATGCGCACTCTTGATGACGTCACAAATAGTAAGACACGTTCGATTGGTTGTTTCGTGTTTTCACAATATTTTGACAAGCTGGAGAAGGAAAAATTCCCAAAAAAATCTTTGAGCCCAATTTTGGGTTTTTTTCCGGGTTTTTTCCCATCTTTTTTTGAAAGCACCCGGCAGTTTCAAGATTTAAGGTTAGATTTTAGATCACAATTCGATAATTCTAGATACTGGTTTGTTTTTTGATAAACTAAGCGCTGGTTAGTTGATCAAAAGCCTCAAACTGCACAAAACGACAAATTATTGCTTAATCGATAAGTGTTAGGCGTATTGAAAATAGAAAAGTAAGTTAAATTTAGAGGTTATAATGGAATAAACCCGGAATTTCCCGGGATTGTCCAGGGAATAAACCCTCAAAAATGAAAAAACCGGGTGAAAATCCATCTGTAAGCTGGAGTGAGCTGGATTTAAATCCAGAGCGCTCGGGATGCCATCATGCGCACTCTTGATGACGTCACAAATACCAAGACACGTTTGATTGATCGTGTCGTCTTTTCACAATATTTTTATTTTAACAAGCTGGAGTGAGCTGGATTTAAATCCAGAGCGCTAGGGATGCCATCATGCGCACTCTTGATGACGTCGAAAATACCAAGACACGTTTGATTGATCGTGTCGTGTTTTCACAATATTTTAACAACCTGGAGTGAGCTGGATTTAAATCCAGAGCGTTCGGGATGCCATCATGCGCACTCTTGATGACGTCACAAATAGTAAGACGTTCGATTGATCGTTTCGTGTTTTCACAATATGTTAATAAGCTGGAGTGATGGATTTATAATACCCAGAGCGCTCGGATTGCTATTTGCGCACTCTTGATGACGTCACAAATACCACGACACGTTTGATTGATCGTGTCGTGTTTTCACAATATTTTTATTTTAACCAGCTAGAGTGATGGATTTACAATACCCAGAGCCCTCGAATTGCCATTTGCGCACTCTTGAAGACGTCACAACTACCAAGACATGTTTGATTGATCGTTTCGTATTTTCACAATATTTTAACAAGCTGGAATGTTGGATTTATAATACCCAGAGCACTCGGATTGCCATTTGCTCAATTTTGATGACGTCACAAATACCAAGACACGTTTGATTGATCGTGTCGTGTTTTCACAATATTTTAACAAGCTGGAGTGAGCTGGATTTAAATCCAGAGCGTTCGGAATGCCATCATGCGCACTCTTGATGACGTCACAAATAGTAAGATACGTTCGATTGGTCGTTTCGTGTTTTCACAATATTTTGACAAGCTGGAGTGAGCCAAGATCAGTCAACTTTACAGGTTGCCTCATTTCTTAGAGAGAGAACCACCTGTATACGTCAGTCAACGTCACAAGAATTCATTTCCGCCATTCCCCCTATGTTTTTGTAAAGCGTGGGTCCATTTTTTTTATTAATATTGAGTTTTGTTAAGGTTTTTGGTATTTTTTTGTGCTGAAACCAAGAAGTTATTTCCTACATTATTACTATAATACAGAGTGAAGTCCATTTTTATAAATTTTCTGCTCTGTACTTGTTGATTTTGGTAATTACGTCCCAAGCGCTCCGGATACCAGCCTATCTTATTCTAGCTTGTTAAGATTTTGGGAAATGGTCTGTGTCCGGAGCGCTCGGATGTAATTACCGAACTGCCGAACTATATCATATATGTTCTAACCCTATTTTTTTAGCCGTTTTGTGAAGTTTATTTCCGATATTTAAGAAGTATTCCGAATGAAACTATTACTTTGCATAGTGTAAAATAAGTCGAAATAAACACCAAATTTATAATAGTTAAGAATTTTTGCCGAACATTAACATTTAAAAGCATAAATTTTCAAAAAATAAGGCATCTCTGACAAATCACTCATTTAAATCATTATAAAATTGTCAGCCGTGAATTCTCATGACGTCACATTAGCTCTTTCTTTATTTTTCAGCGAAATGAGCTAACCTATAAAGTTGACAGATCTTGGGAGTGAGCTGGATTTAAACCCAAAGGACTCGGGATACCATCATGCGCACTCTTGATGACGTCACAAATACCAAGACACGTTTGATTGATCGTGTCGTGTTTTCACAATATTTTAACAAGCTGGAGTGAGCTGGGTGTGGGGCATGAGCGGAACAGGCAAAAATGCGGAAATGCCAAAATTGCGGCATTAGCTCTAGGCGCAATAGCGACGGATTACCGCCAAATATTCAATTTTAAAAAATGACAAGTCAAACTCCAATCACAACTGAGATTCGCGTTCCGCCGTTTTGCTCGTTGCGCTTATGCTAACGCGCACTTAGTTTAAAGTGTTTAGGCTTGATTGTACAAGTTACCCTCATAGTCGGGTTCAGCTAAACTCGACCGGTACTTGAACTCGCCCATAAGAAAAGCATTGCTGTCAGCAAGTGTCGCAAATGAAATTAATTTGACAGCAGTGCGATTCATATGGGCGGGTTCAAGTACCAGTCGAGTTTAGCTGAACCTGACTTTGTGAGTGACTTGTACAATCTGGCCTTAAAGTTTAAACCCAGAGCGCTCGGGATGCCATCATGCGCACTCTTGATGACGTCACAAAGAGTAAGACAAGTTTGATTGGTCGTTTCTTGAACTAACCGGAAGTAACCTAACCTGACCACTTATGCGACAGAAACCTAGAAATTCCGTAGCCGTGGGTCGTATATCGATATAGAACTCCTGCCACACTATGAAATGATGGTACTAACTCGGTTATAGAATACTTATTTTTGAAATAGTAGATACAATTAAAAAAAAAACAGTAAGGAAGATAAAGAACAATTTTTCTAAGGTGTATTATTTGGGAAAGATGGAAACTTGATCTGCATTAATACGAGCCCGCCGCCGCCATCTTATTCCTAGTCCCCTGCGAGCCGTAGAGTCGCATAATCCAGGCAATCACAAGTTATTCCCAGGGAGGTTATGCGTGCTCCGTTGACGTATGCACGAGCGAATTACTAACGGGGATTTTGGGCCTCGCTGGTTTTATATCTATAGCTACTGACCTACTTTAAAATACAAAAATTGTTTTCTGATGGCATATGGAAATAAAAAGCCGGAAATTGATAGATGAAAATACATTTAGGTTGGCAAATTCAGCGCCCTATAAATAAAACGACTGTGTTGTTATTGTTATTGTTGAGGGAGACATGGTAATTGTATAATTTCCGCCGTTTTACTGTGCTAATAAATGAATATTTCAGGCCCCTCCAGGCCATAATGGAAGTTCAGTTGGAAAGTGTCCGCTTTATGCCGCGCATAGCCCCATCCCTGCTCATCGACTCCGACAGCACTGATCCCAATTTAGCCATGGAACGCGAGAGCGGCACCTTTATCTCCTGCGAGGTGATGCTGGGCATCACCACCACAGAGAGTTACGTAGACTTTAACGCCAACGACATCCAATACGGATTCGAGGAGGACCAACGCAATCGCGTGCTCAGGACATTCATACGAAACACTTATGTGTACCATCTGAATGAGATTTTTAGTGCTGTGCGTAATGAGTACACGGACTGGGACAAACCCATACCGCATCCGATTAATATTCGCGACTCCACGATGGAGGCTTTGAGCGACGGGCATACGGTGGCGCCATCTATTAGGGTCGCGTTCGTGCACGCCAGGAGAGGGGCCAAGACGTATTTTTTCCATTTCGGCTATCAAACTAAGGACAGTGATTATCCTCAGGTATGTAGCAGATTTATATGTTTAACTGTAAGTATCGAAGATATAAATGTTCCTTATGATGGTGTAAAATTTAGAAAGTACGAGTTTCGTCCGGAAATATAAATAAAGAACTGAAACTTTAGTAAATTAGTTTATTTCAGATGTTCTACAATTTAGATATTTACAATTTTAAAAAGTATTGTTGCAAGCTCGGGGTCCGAATAATTTCAGTGTAACTGAACTGACCATCAGACCGCAGTGGTCCGTGCCTTTTATACCTAAGGCTTATCAACCAGAAAATTTTCTAACATTCATCGAGCAATCAAAGAATACCGCTAAATGTTTAAATCAAACTTAAAGTCGAATAAAGTAGGTATTAAATCACGCTCGGTGACGGCGAGTCGCGACAAGTCCAAAGGTCGCCCGGAAACGACCGATTGGCGCTTGCACCAATTCTTAACAATATTTTTTCTGACGTTTTTCGACAAAAGCAGACCATCAGACTCCCAGAGTTACAAAGCAATAATTATAATATAAAGGAATACCCTGATGATCTCTCTTATATTAAGCAAAAAGTCGAAACGTCGGATATATTTGGTTTTGGAATTCTATTGCAATACTCTGTGAAAAGAGCATCTTACATTATTAGATATTTAGGATCGATTTTTCATTTCGATATTTTCGTTGGATTCTATTTTGACGCACTGTAGAAGTATCTTTAGATCTATTCGATTCTTCATTTCGATTTAGTGTCAATAAATAAAAAACAAATCATAAAAAGCTAGGTTAGAATTACAACTTTGACAGTTCCAGACGCATGCTCAAAGAAAAATCCAAAATAAAAATCGAATCCAAATAGATTCCGTCCCATTCCTTAAAATCGACTGAGAAAATCGAGAAATAGATCGAACTGAACCAGTCCAAGGTAAAATCAAATATTTCGGCTTTCATTTGATAAATTAAAAGTCGAATGGGAAAATCCAATAATGTAAAGTGCACTTTATGGCAAAAAAAAGTAAAAAGAAATTGAAAAAAAAGTCGGAAATGGTACCAGCGGTACCATTGCAATGGTTTCGGATTCGTGGCACATCCCGTAAGCAAGTCACATACCAAATTTTAGGTTGTTAGCTCTAACCGTTCCAGAGATATCGGTATAAAAGAACTTTTTTCATGACGGCCATCTTGGATTTTAAAAAAATGCTATTTTAAGCTAATCTTACATAAGGAAAGGCTACCATTCGATTTTCAACTTGATAGGCGCATCGGTGAAAACAGCTATATCTTAGCTATCGTCACTAAGATATAGCTGCATCAGCTATTTCACATTTTACGGCACCTCTGTAGGTACCTATACCTCATTCGCTTAGTTTTCACCTCGCTTCGTTTGATATCTTCTTTTCTTTTATACCTATCTCCGTTCATCACATGTTAGATACGATAAAAATGTCAAAGGCAGATTTCCAACGCCTGCTTAATGGCAATAATAAGTGAATAGTTTATACAATCCAAATTTGAACCATGTATCATCAATGGTACTCTAAATATGAAGTTATCTACCATATTATTCCCATCTAAAACGGTTAGGTGGGAAACGGACAGACATCTAAAGGCCTGATGATGGCGAACATCGGGCGAACTGTTGAAACGTCGTATCGCGGCTTGTTGCCAACCCTGTAAGTAAACTACGTGCCAAATATCAGCTTTCTAATTTTGATCCTTTCAAAGATATCACTGTCACTTGAACATGGCGGCCATTTTAATGGTGGTTATTTTTAGTCTACAATCTTACATTCGAGTTGCAACTCTACATCGGAAATAGTCTTTGATCTAAAAGCTTTTTCGGGGGGCCGCTCTAGAATGCTCTGAGAGTAGCCATCTTTACATTCTAATTGAGACAACAGAGGATGGGAATACTCTCGGAGCGCTGTACAGCTCACTCGAAAACGCTTACAATCATCTTAAGTACAGAAATAAATACTGAATACACTAGTGTAAGTACATAAATATTGATTGAGTACATGGATTTAAACCCCTTTGAACTAATATGTAGACTCAAAAGTGGTAAATAATGGAAAAAAGTCTGATCGTTAGAAAAGAATTCCGTGAAATCATGACAGCGCCGGCGCTGCGCAGAGCGGCAGTCATTAAAACTAGCTGTCAAAAACAAAAGGCGATTGTGGCTGCCATCCCGAACTCTATTGACACTAGGCATGCTCTTTCTTTCTTACGCTCATAAAGTTAGATAAGGATAAAATATATCTATTTCCGGTACGGAACGGACGCACACCGTTTTTTTCAAAAGTAAAAATTCCAAAGTTATTAGCTCCAAAAAAATTTGTTCCAACGATCAGAACACCCAAAATATTTAACACCAAACGTATTTTGCTCCAATTGTACTTTCTTCCAACCGTCGTTTCTTCCAACGTCGTTTGTTCCAAAAATGACCTTGACGAATAATTGATGGTTGTGCTTATTTATCCGCGAGTACGGTCCGTAGTCTCCGCCATTAGAATTACCGTTAAGGCGGTGAAATAAAAATTAAACAAATATAACGCCCTAACAGGTAACATAAAATGACATTTTCTAGATTTTATGACAAAATAAATCTTATAGTGGCGAATAGAAGGCGTTATGTCTTATAATGCTCATGGTCTCTTCAACGTGTAATATCCGACTTCTTGTACTTAAAAAAATTAACTTTTATGTATTATGATTTGATATAAATTATAGGTGCCTATACTTGGCCGGGCACCGTAGCAACACACAACAATGATTGTTTTGATTTATAAATGATTTACTGATCAAATTACTGTCAGTTTAAATTTGTAATGCCCAAGGGCGTTATTTTTTTGTCCATGCGCTCTAGGGCATTATTTTTAATATAAATGACTTTGATAGAAATCAATTATTATGATATAATAGACCTGTCGGACATAAAGGATTTTTACCACTTTTATGATATTCTTATTCTATTTTTAGACATTGACTGTTTAAATTAGGTAGGTACGTAGTTTATCAGGTATCATTTATAGTTCAACAGTGGTTCCTGTAAATATTTCGAACTTCTTGAGAGCTACAGTTGGAACGTTTTATCGTTTTTTATTTTATATTTTATAAAGCGGTGTGCCAGAAGCGATTTTTGTGTATATATTTGGTATTTTTTTCCTTTCGATCCTTATAACTTTTAAACTGTTCATTTGACGGGATTTTCACGCAAGGGGTCTAGGTACAGAAGTGAACGGGCTTTTCAAAAATGTGAACGGTTTGGTGGTATGTGCGGGAGGATGGGGGGGGGGGGGGCGCGAACAGTGGAGCTTTTTCGATATACAAATTTACGACGCTTTTCGGAAAAAAATCCGTTATTAGTTTTGGCCTAGTTTTTATACCGGCAATTTGGGTGTACTTTTCTCACAGTTCACCCTGTAGATTCCACATTTATGCAGCGACCTGAAATAATTCAGGGAGGTAGCACACATATGGGCCCTCGACCTGGCCAAAAACCGAGGTCCTAGTTTTGAATTTGAAATTTTGACGATTTTTTAAACTTTAAATTTCCAACTACCACTTTGAGGTCTATTTGTGCCGAGACTGTGCATCCTATCGAATGGCTTTCTATCCGAGAGGATACCTGGGAATGTTTTCTTCTCGGCACCAAGGAACCACTTTTTCGCTGGGACGTCGTGAAATGGTCTTAATTGAATTTCGAAACAAAAGATGCAGATTTTTTAAATTTCGGCAAAGTTGCCGTTAGTTCCGGCAATTGACGCATGAGTAAAGAGGTAAACGTGCGCTGCGATCGCATTTTTTGACTCCGGAAATTTCTCATTTGACAGATCACAAACTTTAAACACTGAGGGCGACGTGACATACAGCGGAATTTGGTTAAAAGCGGAACGGAGCGTAATTTGACAGTTGAATTTAAACCAATCAGATAAAAGCTAAAACAGAAATTGACATGTGTAATGACGCTATTGACATTTCTGCTCTGTTCCGCCGTTCTGTTCCGCACAGGCCGCCGTGCCGCCGTCACATATAGCGGAACGGAACGGAGCAGAAATGTCAATAACGTCATTACACATTTCAGTAACGTCATTACACATGTCAATAACGTCATCACTACACATGTCAATTCCTATTTTAGCTTGAACAGAACATGAAACCCTACAATTGACCTTCTTGTAACCGGCAAAGGCGCCCTTTTAATGGTTTATGGCCCTTGAAAGAATTTCAGACCTGTGCGTGACTCGAACAATAGTTTAGTAATTAAAGCGATTTTGCGAATATCGTTAATTGAATTGGGCCAGGAAATTAACGGTTAATTTAAATAAACCGCTTTAATTGTCAATTAAACTGTGTCATGTGAGATGTCATTTTAAAAAGCTTCATTTATTCTGTCCAGTGATCACATTTTATTTCCTTTTTCCAGCAGAATTTCCAGAAAAGCTCATTTTCTAAATTTATGCCCGGCTGTCCGAATAAGCGGAATATAGTCGCCACGAGCCAGGGTGGTATCGATTTTTTCTGCAGTTCTCTTTCGAGGATGAGAAGGTGGTTCCGAGGGTCTTCGGAAAAAGAGAGACGCGTTTTGAACTTGAGAGAGTGATTACCTAACCGGAAAGACGAAAAAGTTCGAATTTTACCGCGAGAAAAAAGTCAGTCCTTAGCTCCGCCGTTCTGATTATCGTAATTTTACGTAAATAGTAATTATTTTTATTTTTAATTAGTGCCAAAACAATTAAACCGCTATTATTGCCAGCCTACGCGAAAAGTTTCGTGGAGTGTTCTTTCGATTGTGTCATATATATAGTGTCATCCCACCTCTGCCCTTTTCCTGAATAGGCCATTTTTTTGCAGATAGCGGATACTTTGCAGACGCAGGAGACTACCGGAAATTAAGTATTTGTAGAGTAGTTGTAGAAGTTGAAACATTTAGTATATTATAGTAGTGTTTTACTCACCATAATATCGACGATCCCAGTGACTTTTTTTTCTCTTCTACACTGCGTCGTTAGTTTAGTTTCCTTTGTTGTTTTTTTTTTCAATTTAAGTAAAAAATCGTGTACCCGTCAAGCACGTTTCTGGGGACCACCGAGCTTATCGCGAAAAGTTCACGTCCACTGCTATTTTATTTCAGATTCCTGACAAAAAAGAAAATAGTTTTTTTTTCATAATTAATTACTATTCGATTAGATTTTTTTAAGGCGTTTTGAAACCTTGATAGGATCCCAAAATATTAACTCTGTCTCATTTAAATTAGCATTTATTAATTATATCCGTTTGGCAATACCATGTTAGTGTTTTTTTCGCTACAAAGATGAAATGCCACGGATTAATTATGGGCCTTTTGCCCCCATAATTAGCGACCTAAGGGATAACAAAACAGATAGATCCTTTCCGACAGTTGGGTCCTCCTTGCAGCGTGGTAAAAGAGATTTCACACACGAAGATACGTTGAACATCCACGTAGTCGAACTTCAGCAGACACGGCGGCGACGGCAACACAGCAGCGTCATCCACAGCCGCCCCACGCAACGACCGATTAGCGGCGGGGGGGGGGGGGGGGGGGATAATTACTGCGCGACATAGCTTCCCACATTACATTAAAAGAATATTCACGTTCCTATCACATTCCCTCAAGCTACCCAAAAATAACATTCTTTAAGTAATATGAATGTAACATGATTGTAATGTTCTCTGTAATAATGTCCAAAAAGTACGTTTTTGTCATGACCCCACACATCACGTACTTTTCGGTACGGGAATATCATATGACAAGAAGGTTACTGAAAAGAAGTTCTAATGAATAATATGATAAGAACGTACTTTAAATGAACTTGATCAATTAGTAAAATATTTATATCCCATTTATTAAATTACCAATAAATAAAAAATAATAGTGATAGTAGAAGTGAATATTTTAAAAGTTGCCATTTTCTGGTTTTATTATATAAAATGCCAATGGCATATCTAGTTGGAATTTTATAAAAATGTACAAGCCGTTTTCATAGAATGTGAACTGTAAAGCTCAACCGCACGCTCATTTTAAACTTAATTAACAGAAGAAAAGAAAGTTGACAAATATAGACTAGTAGAAAAAATATTGTACGCACCATAAGATCTCCTTTCCAGGTTTCCAGGACATACCAGTTATTTTCTATAAAGGAATAGGTTGGAATAGGTTCTTTACTGCCCGCTGTTTTATTGTAAAAGTAGAGCACTTTACGGAATATAACTAGAATGTCCCAAGTACTTGTACAGGGGGTCGCCGGACACGTTCTTTTCATATGATATTCAAGTTCCGAATGATATTTCACATGAATATCACATGTTCTTCTCTTGAAAGGCTTATTCTTGTCAGGTGCTAGGAATGTCCCAAAGGGACATACATGGTGCATGTTTTTCATATCACAAAAGAATGTGTTTATCACGTAATAATCATATGCCACGGGACATAATTGGCACGTTCTGATCGACAACCTCAAAAGGAGGTCGCGGGCTCGTGGGACACGTTCTTCTCATGTGATATTCAAGTTCCAAATGATAATTTTTCACCTCAATATCACATTCCATCTCCTCGAAGGCATATTCTTGGCAGATGATTAGAATGTAAAATTGCTAAGTGAGTTTAATCTGATTGCTTTAAATTCAACTGTCAAATTACGCTCTGTTCCGCTTTTAACTAAATTCCGTTGTATGTGACGTCGCCCTTAGACTTAAACCAAGGAAAATAGGCGTAAAAGTGTGGAAAAAAATATATGGCAGGTGAAAATATGAACGTTTCCAGGAAGATTATTGGCAAACTGCTCACTCCTCGAAAATGTTTTCATAAAGAGTGGTCGATTTGAAAATTACAAAATCATTACTTAGATTATAAAATGTGGTAATCAAATTATATACTTTATTAAGCGATGTTTATGAATGTACATAAGTATATAGAGCATTTACAACATTATTAGGTGCGTAAGTAAACAGTTAGAACAAAATAAGACATTTTATGTAAATAGTTTTATTTTTCTTAATTAAAAAATGTATTTAAAATTCTCTGCCTAGTCATTCTTCCTTCATTCAGACAATTTATTTGATGGATATTATCTACATCGGGATCATCTAGATCCTCAGTCCATCATCTGCTGGATTATCTGGCTCCCCTTCACCTCTGTTGATACAGATATTATGTAAAATACAGCAGGTGTTTATGATATTAGCTGCCATTCATTCTGCATAAGTTCTGTGGCCCAAGCAGCATCGGACTTTTGCCTTTAGTACTCCATTTAGCCTTTCTACAACGTTTCTGGAAGACTTATGTACTAGATTGAAGTTTACTTCAGATTCGTTTAAATTTCTGCCAATTATGGGAGGCATTAGAAACAGCTGCAATGGATACCCCGAATCTCCGATTAGCCAGGAAATTTTGCCACCATTCCAGTGCCTGTCTTCCATAAATCTTTTAACTGATGAGGTACTCCATATTGCAGAATCGTGGACTGATCCTAGAAATTGTGCATTAACAGCCAAAATTTTCAGTTTTTGAGTCCACAGCAATCATCATGTTGATGCTATAAAAGCCCTTTCAATTAAAGAAAATAATTCTGGGCATTTCATGGTTGTTGAATGGAGGAGCTTGAAAAGCTATGTGGGTACAACATATAGCTCCCAATATACTGGAAAATCCTCCGTTCTCCACAAGTCCTTGCTTAGTTCTATTCTGTTCTTCTTCTGTAATGGGGAATTGAATAAAAGGTCCCAAATTTTTTACTATTATATTAGTGACTTCATGGAGGCATTTTGAGAGAGTTTGTTGAGCCATCAGCACAAACTTGGCCAACACTTTTTTGATAACTTCCTTGTGATAAGATATGAAGAGCAGCCAGCACTTTGTGAATGATTGGTATTGCTATTTCTTTTTGGGGTACCTACCAAATAAGGAGCAATTTCATCGATGAGATCCCATGCAATTTCCCTTGATAATCAGTATATTCCTAGAAAGCACTTTTCAGGCATACTAAAGGGATCTTCAAAGTCTTTAATATATCGCCTTTCAATTTGTAATTTGTGCCTGTATATAATGCATCCTGGTGAAACTGAGATAAATATTGTTTTCTATATTTCTTACCTTCCTTCATCATCCTCAATTTCATTTAATAAGAAGAGTATGCCCGGATCAATCATTTTAATACAAATAGAGCTTTATATTTACAATTGTCACGAGGTTATCTCTTGAGTTCGCTTAACCCTGTCGAGGCTCATGTATGATGTCGGGGACACTGTTTGGCAGTAGTATCAAACTCACTCACAACGGTAGGCATAGTTTATTTTAAACAAAAGAAACAAAGAAAAATATAGACATTGTAAATTACTATAAAACGTGGAAGAACGTGGTCATAAGGACTTGAGCAAGTGTACTCTTATTATAAGACTAATGACAACTGACAGGTGCCATCTACTAGGAGAGATGCGTATACCATGCCAGGTGTGATCGGTAGGGAGGTGCTGATAGGATTTTGTTACAACTTCTCCCCCTTTTCCACACGTACCGTCCCGGAAGTGTGAGGAATAGTGGTAGTCTCTCTGCAGCAGGGGCAGGTAGGTTTCCTTATGGGCCGTCGGGTCTGGATACAGGCAGTTACGTCCTCGAGGTCAACGGTGCCCTCCTCTTCTTCTATATCGAGGCGGTCTTCTGCGTCAGCGGCATCTTCTTCAGGTTCTGGTAGGGGTGACTTGGCAGGTGGGCGACCTCGCTTTCTGATTGGGCGGACAGGTACAGGATTCTCTGAGTCGGTGGTCTTGAAGGGGCGTCAAGGCAGATGCATGGTATTTACCCACTGCTTGGCCAGGTTGGTCGGAAGATGCCAACTCAAATGTAGTAGGTGTGACGATTTTGGTAATGATGTAGGGACCGTCGCGCTTGGGTGTAAACTTTGAGGTGTAAGACTTCTTAGCGTTACTCAGACAATGGCCGTATTGACGAGCACTCTGTCTCCTATGACGTATTGAGGACAAGGTCGCAATTTTCGGTCAGCGTACTTCTTTACACGATCTTGTTCCATTTCATGGCGGTCTCGGGCTTCACGCAGGGTAGTTGCAAGAGAGCGCAGATAGGGAGTAATCTGACTCACAAAGTTGTCATTCTCGACGATAGCTCGGAGGTCACGTCCGACGTCATCTGGGGTCCTAAGTTCACGTCCGAAGGTCAAATAGGCTGCACTGAAACCTGTAGACTGTGTTCGTGCAGTATTCATGGCAAACCTTATGGCTGGCAGTTTATCTTTCCAAGCGGTATGGTCCTTTTGGACGAAGATGGACAGCTGGGCCTTTAGATCACGGTTCTTACGCTCCACCGGGTTGGAGGCTGGATGATATGCTGGGATCAGAGATTGGGTGAAACCCAGGCAATGAGAGACCTGTTGCATGACGGCACTCACGAATTGCACACCGTTGTCACTGACAATGCGGCGAGGCACACCGTATCGCAATATCTCCTCGTCGATCAGGCATCTGGCACAGTTTTCCGCGCTGGTCAGTTGCAAAGGAAATAATTCAACCCAACGGCTAGCGTTATCCTCTACTATGAAAATCCATTTAAATCCATCAGGCGTTTCCGGCAAGGGTCCGAATAGATCAATGGACACTACCTCGAATCGTTGAGCCTGAACGGGGGTTTGGAGTTGTCCCGCCGGCTTAAGGTTCGATGCTTTATATCTCTGGCAATCTATGCATTTTCCAACGTAGTCTGCAATGGTGCGGCGCATTCCGGGCCAGAAGTACCGGGATGCTATGCGTTGATAGGTACGGTCAACACCGTAGTGGCCACTCAATGGGGAGTCATGATATTCTTTCAGAATTCGGGGAACTTGACTTGTTGAAGCAACCATTTGAGCTTGCTCCTCATCTATGTCAGGAGAGTATCTATAGAGGACGCCGTTGTCCATGACGTAGCCCCTCTCGGTCCACCGGTTAAAATCTACAGCGTCGTTGTCAGGACTTCCTGCGGGACTCTCGAAACACTTGATGATCTTTGCCACATCCGGATCGTCCAGTTGCTCCTGTCGCATCAGCCTTCACATCAGCCTTCATCTTGGGCAAGTCCATCTCTACCAAGTTCACCTCTGAGTCCGAGATTGGTGGGCGAGACAGCATGTCGGCAATCACATTGGTTTTCCCCGGGGTATAGTCAATATTGAGGTCGTAGGGCTGTAGGGCGAGAGCCCATCTCGCTAGTCTTCCAGTTGGTGATTTTAGGGTCATTAGCCACTTAAGCGGCTGGTGGTCACTTTTTACAGAGACTGTCGCTCCTTCTAAATAGCCTCTAAACTTGTTCGTTACAGCCCACACCACAGCCAGGGCTTCTCTCTCAGTAGTGGTGTAGTTCTTTTCGGCTGCGGTCAGCAAGCGGCCTGCATATTCGACAGGTCTCTCTGCGGCGCCCTCCCCCTGCAGTAAGCATGCGCCAATAGCATAGGCAGACGCGTCTGTTTTCAACACATAGGGAAGAGTTGAGTCGGCTTGCCGTAGTATTGGGTCAGAAGTGAGCAGTTCTTTGAGTTTCTCGAAAGCATCGTTTTGAGCTCGTCCCCAGGTCCAAGAAGCATTCTTTTTGGTCAGTTCAGTCAATGGGCGCGCCACGGAAGCAAAGTCATTGATGAAGCGCCGGTACCATGAGCAGCTTTGGATGAAAGACAACAACTCCTTGACGTTACGTGGTGAGCGTCGATTGCGGAGTGCCTCCGTTTTTTCCGGGCTAGGAGTTATGCCAACTGGTGTGATAACATGTCCCAGATAATTCACAGAGGAACATGAAAAGTTACATTTATTCCGGTTGAGTCTCAACTTGAAATGGCGAAGGTGATCAAACACCCTCTGCAGATGCTCTAGGTGTTCTGCAAATGAATTTGACAAGACTATCACGTCGTCCAGGTACGCCAAGATGTGGATATCTTGTAAACCAGATCGGAATCGGTCGATGAGTCTCTGGAAAGTAGCAGGCGCGTTTCGCAGGCCGAACGGCATTCGCGTGTAACGAAATTTGCCGAATGGACAGATGAATTCCGTCTTATCCCGGTCACATGGTCGAACTGCTACTTGATGGTATCCAGCCTTTAGATCCAAGGTCGTCATATACCTCGCTCTCTTAGCTGCATGAAGTGTATCATCGATACGTGGGAGGGGGTAGCGGTCAGGACAGGTTTTGGAATTCAGCTTTCGATAATCCACGGTAAGTCTGATGCTACCGTCTTTCTTAGGCACCAGTACTACAGGTGACGCGTATGGGGACTCGCACTCCTCTATTATGCCTCGAGCCAAAAGGTCATCAAGTTCTTGTCGGAGCTGTTCCTTTCGGACTACTGAAAGACGATATGGTGGTACGGCAACTGGTAGGCTATCACTAAGCTCGATAATATGCTCAGCATATGGAGTGGCTTCCGTACTTGGCATAAAAAGGTCATGATTGTTCTGCAATAAGTCATCAAGGCGGCGTCTTTCAACTTCCATCAGGTTCAAGGCCTCCTCGCCTCGTAACAGAGTCATTTGGTTTTGTTCCTTAACCTCGGGTTGGATTCCACAGAGCTTCACATCAGTCAACTCGACAAAGGAATGCTGTGTCTGCGGGTCATCTCCAAAATACCAGCAATTTTGTGGTACATCAATCACAATGTTGGCTTGCCAAATGAAATCCACACCTAGAAGAGTTCTGCTATCTTTATGGGCTGGAATCCAGTGGAAAATGGTGTTGTGCTTACGCCCCTTCAAGTCAATCGAGGCTGTGAAACACTTGGCCTCAACTGCTATAGTCTTTCCATCAGCAAGGGTCATGTACAGAGATTTAGATTCAAAGGGCACATTCTCATCCATCAGAATCTGACCTAACTTTGCTCCAGCTATGTTACACTGAGCACCTGTATCAAGGTATGTCAGTCCATAGTGCCCCTCTACCTTGGCGTATGTGAGGGTGCGCATGTTCACAGGTGTCTGGAATTGGGTAACTGATGTGCCGAAGAACTCAGTCAGCATTGTTGGGTTAATAGCATGGGCTGGTGTTTGCTCCCTTTTGTTGCATTTCGGGCAATTGCTCTTAATATAGCCTGGTGTTTGACAACCATAGCAGGATACAGGTTTTGTCGCACTGGTGTTACTGAAGTTTTCTTGACCGGATGGCGGGTGGCTTGCAGCTGGGGTTCCATTTTTACCACTCGCACGGGCTCGTTTTCTACAGACATCGATAGTGTGTCCATAATTCTTACAATAGCTGCATATTACATTACACTTTTGTTCAACGGCTGGTTTCTTTTGCTTCACAATACGGTCGGAGTAAGTTTGCTCTACTACTCTAGCTGCTTCAATGAGATCTTTGAAGGTACAGACACTTTCCCTAGGCACTTTATCCCTTATCTTGAAATTCAGTAGACCATAAACCATATCCAACTGAATGTGTTCTGTCACAGCAGAGTCACCTTTCAAATGTGAAAGCAAAGCACGACAACGACTAACAAAGATATCGGTTTTGTCATTGTCCTGTTCCTTGGAAAACAAGTCTCGATAGATCTGATGTGGGAGTTTTGAAAATCCAAATGCATGTCGCAAAGAGGAAATGGCTTCATCAAAACTAGTTATGGAGGTTTTTATACCTTGCCACCAAGCAGCAGCATTATCTGACAACAGCATAGATAAACCTTTTAATGCATGGACGTCTGTTATTTGTAAGCAGTCTTTATACACTGATATGGAATCGATAAATGATTCGACTTCATCACCAGGATTTCCACTAAACCGTGACTTGCAGCCACAAAAATTTGTAGGTGAGTTGATGTTTTGTGATGAGGAACTCGCCTGAAGTCCACTAACTGTAGCATTTTGTAAATTGGTCAACAATTGCTGCAACATTTCTGGAGACATCACAATTTGTTGTCCCCACAGGGGCAGCAGTTACATTTTGCTGGGATGGCTCTTGCTTGGATGCGTCTTTTCCGCCTGCCATGGTACCAGAGCGTAATAGCATATATTTGGTACAGTACTATGATAAACTGTGGGATTTTACAAAATCAGAAACAATGTTTTGAATTAGCTGTGAAGTTCGTGCTGTTTTTGTAGCAGCTGATTCTGACAGCAATGACAGAAATGAATTTGACGGACGTGGCGCTTTCCTTGTCGCTCCCGGACGTTGCGGCGTTGCGTCGGCCAGTGTGGAACCAGGTTCGAAAAGAACTGACGGAGTCAACGGAGTGACGTGGTACGATGCACCGACAACACTGCGCGGGAAACGCGAAGAAGCGAAAGCGTGCTTTGGAAATTAACGATTGAGGTTATGTCAACCCGATGCACTATTACCGTTTTACACGAGAAAACGAGTCGTTACTGTACTACCCGCACTATGTTCGAGATAAACACGAAAACACATGCGATATGCGGTGGAGACATCACCAAAAACTCGGCTTAAGGCCCCACGTTGGGCGCCAATCTTGTCACGAGGTTATCTCTTGAGTTCGCTTAACCCTGTCGAGGCTCATGTATGATGTCGGGGACACTGTTTGGCAGTAGTATCAAACTCACTCACAACGGTAGGCATAGTTTATTTTAAACAAAAGAAACAAAGAAAAGTATAGACATTGTGAATTACTATAAAACGTGGAAGAACGTGGTCATAAGGACTTGAGCAAGTGTACTCTTATTATAATACTAATGACAACTGACAGGTGCCATCTACTAGGAGAGATGTGTATACCATGCCAGGTGTGATCGGTAGGGAGGTGCTGATAGGATTTTGTTACACAATTTGTTTCGAATAATGCAATGCCTAACGTCTTTAGGTAGCAATATTGTTACTGATTTCCCTTGTTATCATAACAAGGAATATCTTAACAAGATATTTAGCAATAATTTGTTAAAGGAAACAATATAATGATCACCGTAGATCGTAGTAGAGATCCTTGTTAACTTAACAACATTGGTAATTTAACAATATTGGTACCTAGGTTAACAACAATCACCATAGTAAGGCTGCCCTGTTGGCACTTCTTTAAAGCCTTAAATTGCCACCATGTACAATAATTTTAGTTTTTAATTGTGAAATGTGCAAACTGCAAAGAAGTCGCATATTGGAATAAATAATAAAATAATAATATTAATTAATAATGTGAATCTATGGCATTGTATAGTAATACTACCGCCCAGCGGACAAATAAGCACAATAATCAATTATTCGTCAAGGTCATTTTTGGAACAAACGACGTTGGAAGAAACGACGGTTGGAAGAAAATACAGATGAGCAAAATACGTTTGGTGTTAAATATTTTGGAAGTTCTGATCGTTGGAACAAAGTTTTTTGGAGCTAATAACTTTGGAGTTTTCGCTTTTGGAAAAAAGCCGCTCCCCCGTACGGAACTCGTTTATTACGCCAAACGATTATTTCTTGTTAGTAATTATTGGAGTTTTCGAAATGACAATTTTCTTAAATGAGGTGGTTTAAAAAAAAAGTTTTACAGGTATAAGGCTTTTTATTAAGTTTTTCGGCACAGGCGGCCGTGGAAATCTGACAGTTTGCTCCCTGTATAATTTTTGAACATGTTGAATTGAGTTTAATACACTCTTAGACGACTGCAAACGTGCTATTCCGATAAAAAACAGCAAAACCATGTTCCCCAAATTTTTTTTGAAAATGTTCAAAAGGGGGGGGGGGTATTACGACTTTTTTCTCAATTTTCAACTTTGACTGCCTGTAACTTGAGACCGCCTCTACCGATTGCAGTGAAACCAACAGTTGGTTCCTCTCCTTGTCGTCCGCTTTCACCTCCCACTAGTGGAAGTTCCACAGAACCCCCCACCCAGGAAGATCCGTAGATGCAATACCTTTCGAGATAGACCCCATTGGTAGCCGATTAAGGTACTTTTCGAATCGCGTTTTTTGACAAATTTTATAAAAACTTTTTAAGAGTTACTAAGTAAATGATTTTGACATAAATCTCAACACAAAGTTGATGTTTATATGATTCATTTCAAATAGATATTCAGCTAGCAGGCTGAGGAATTGACAGATTCATCCGATTCCTTCCATGTAAATGTGTCATTTGTATGTCAATTTATCTGCTTCCTAGATGAATATCTATTTGAAATCGACTCTCTCTCGGAAAATTTCAGGTGTCAGTTGACATTCGGCGGTAGGAGCCAAAATCCCAAGCACTTCCGATTGACTCCGATGCCATAAATCGGAACCCTTCGGGGTTTTCAGCCCAAATTTGCAAAAATCTTTTACTTCGAATTTCAGTTAAGACTATTTCGCGACATCACACCGAAAAAGTGGTTCTTTGGTGCCGAAAAGAAAACGTTCCAAGGGATTCCCTGGAATAGACAACCATTCGTTTGAAGGCATATTCTTGGCTTAAATCGCCCTCAAATTGGCAGTTTCAAATTTTAAGTTTAAAAATACGTCACAATTTCAAATTCAAAGCTAGAACCTTGATTTACGTCCCTGAATTATTTTAGATTTTTTCAAAAATGTGTTGCCAACATGATGTAATCTATCTAGAGGAGACGCCGTAAAATTGGCTATAGAAAAAAAAACGCAATTTTGACTTACGTTATTACTTAGCCTCCCCTCCCCCCCCCCCCACACATTCAACCATATTTTTGGAAAGCCCTTTTATTTCTGCATCTACAAACCATTCACTTATTATTGACATGATGTACGAGTTGGACTCGCGGTGCGTCCGGGTAGTCATTGAGAGACGCTAACATCTTCTTTTTTTTTTGCAGCGTTTGGGCAGCGTCCGAGGCGAAGATCTAGCCTACATTTTCGGCCAACCTCTGGTGGGAGGGCAGCCCTTCTTCCCTCAGAACTACACCAGGCAGGACATGGGCGTCTCGGAGGCTCTGCTGGTGTTTGTGAGCAATTTTGCGAAAACGGGCGACCCCAACGTCCCCGGCATCAGCAAGGACGTGCCCGACTACGGAACGCCCCGAGAAAAAACCCGCTATCGAGGTCTCACCTGGGATCCGTACGAAATCGGCACTCAGTACTATTTGAGCATCAGTAAGTAGGGGGGTGTTCATTTGAAAACGTCATCTAGCTGGCTGTGAAATGTCAAAAGGATGAAGGAACAAACTTCCATCTACTTTAATTATGTCATCATTTTCTGTCAAAATTGCATAGCAGCCTTCTAGAGGACGTTTTTTAATGATCATCCCGTATATATAACTTTTAATTGCTTAGCTGCTCAGTGTAGCATAACAAAATAAATCTTCTTTGAGTAGTCCAGTCATGCGTAGAATGAGTATCGTTGATAATAATTATTATTTTGCTTTGTATTGTCACAGAATTTAACAATACATGTCGTATAAGCGCGAAACTTTTTGACTTAAAAACTCACCTTCCTGCGAGCAGGAGACAGCACGCAGGAATCCAATTAAAAGTTTTCCAATTTGAAGGGGGTAAAACTCCCTTCTTATCCTATCGCCTCCATTTCCTGAACATATTCATAATCTCTTAATTGTGTTTGTCCTGCTTCAGCCTTAATAAATCTTGAGAGCGCGGGGCACGCCTGAGGCCCGGTTTGGACCCTCCACACAATTAAATTTATCTTCATTATCTTTTTTAGTGTTAATGGTTATTGGAGAGTACTGTTACTCCGGAGTATTGCAAAGTCTTGAATTACCCCCGATGGCTAACAGTAGATTATACATTGTACGTGCCTCAATAGGTACCTACACCTTCTAATTTGGAAATCGACGTTTGCATCGCCAAATTAGAGCGCCAGCCCCTAACCTCAAGCAAACAGTGCTTCATCGACCAAATATTCAGTAGTCCCTTCGAATGGGGTGTTTCCGATAATAATTGTGGTTATCGCCGCAAAAGGATTATTATAAAACCGAACCTAGAAAATCCTTTTGTAAAGCCCGAGGACAATATAAATCAAGTAATGGGATGGCAAATTTAATATCTCGATTCCTGTTCAGTCGGAACATTGATAAACCGCAGACCCGGAATTACTCCCGTCTTCGAGGGAGGATTATTGTCCCGGGTCCGTTTCGTCATCTGATATCGGGAGCGAACGCTGCCGCCGTCGTCCGAGCAATTAATCGACGACTTATATAAAGAAAACCATTATCTCCAGGAAGTCCTGCCTCTGACGGGACAAATCGGGAGATGTTCTTCCTCGCAGCACGATTATTGAATATTATTTTGGAATTCCTCACTTTGACTTGACCCTTTCTGCGATTAAATTCCGGAAGCTTTCTGCCGTTAATAACCTTATTTGCAAAACTCAGTGCTTTCCGTCATAAAGAGGAGCTTTCCGTCTTAACACACTGTTGCGGGAGTTCCATTTTTATTTATTGTAATACGTATTAGTAGGGGGATAGAAAAAATGGTAGGGATAGTTGTGGACAAAATGGTGACGGTTTGGTTCCTGTAGTAGCGTATAAGGCAACGCGGTTTCGAGAGCTAAATTTTGAGAATGAAAACAGGTTAAGTACATTGGAACTGTAGATAGCGGGTGTAGGACAAATAGGGAGCTACTTCACAGTTGCGAATACGCCAACGTTTCGATCTTTATTTAGATCTTCAGGGCTGAATTCAGTTTGAGAAGTATGTCATCCAAGCAATATGTATGTCTTCTATCAGACATAACTCAAAAATAAAACAATGAATCCACAAACAGACGACCACATGAATTAAGGACAAACGAAACACCAGGTTTTGTTCCTGGCGTCTGTTTGTGGATTCATTGTTTTATTTTTGAGTTATGTCATATTGCTTGGATGACATACTTCTCAAACTGAATTAAGCCCTGAAGAAGATCTAAATAAAGATCGAAACGTTGGCGTATTCGCAACTGTGAAGTAGCTTCCTATTTGTCCTACACCCGCTATCTACAGTTCCATTACCTTAGAAAGGACACAAAGCACATATAATGTTAAGTACATTCTCTATCGATATACCACTCAGGAGGTCTCCCTAATGCAATGAAATAAAAAAATCGCTGGGTGATTCTTATGTAACAGCAGAAAAAAACGAAAAGAAAGTTAGTATGAATTTAAGCTATTTCTCAAATAGTTTTATGGGAAAACTCTTTTCTCCGCGTATTGCGAAGGGAAGAAAGTCGCGACAGGTCCTGTTGATTATTGTACCTAAATGATGTTAGATCAGTTCAGTTATGATATTGTTACGCCCGACCGTCGGTCCACAAAGATTCGGGCCGAGGCGGCAACGCCGAGCACCGACCGCGGCCCTCGGGAACCCATCTAGACTAAACGAGAACCGGAAACACTCGCCATAAAACAGAGTTAAAATAGAACGTCAACTCGTGTGTTAAAAAATTGGTGCGCATTACAGCGCCATCTCTCAGGAAGGAATAAAAGCTCAAAATTGAAGCTAGGGTCGAGAGATAGCGCGCTTAACTAATCCTAAGTAGATTCCTAATAATTTTGTTAGTTCATTCATCCGTCGCTAGATGGCAGAGAATTGTTAAATTTAAATATTTGCGTCCATTGTTTAATACTCTCAAGTGCTAATTTACGAAAGTCTCAAATCAGATGATATGATATCTTAGTTTACCAGGTTCCTACTTACGGCACGCGTTTAGCAAGGAGCATTCAATAATTTTATGTATTATCACCTAAAAGAATTATATGCTGGTTGGTGTTTAGTAAGTAGTTGCTTGACAAACCAAAATGTCGAGTGACTTGAGATTTGTTCATAAATTCGCGGGAGTTAGTATTGAGTTAGTGGTGGCTTTAAACGGATTATATTTTTGTCCGAACGCAAGTGAGGATTATAAAGCGCAGCCAACGGAGACATTTTGGTTGTAGATATTTGGTATTTTTTCCCTTCTACCGCTTAAAACTGCTCATTTGGCGGGCTTTTCGTTCAATGGGCGTAGATACAGAAATGAACGGGCATTCCAAATATGGGGTCAGTTTTTTGGTACGTGCGGGGGGGGGCTGACCAGTGGCGTACCAAAGTCAAAAATGTTGTTTTTTTAGTACCCAAATTTACGGAGGTTTTGTCATAACTCCGGAACTATGTGGGGTATAGGGCTCCCCACGGGTAAAATTCCACATATATGTAGATGATAAATTTTGAAGTCTAATTTCGATAAGTTAAATAGGAAGATCTACAAAAAATCGCAAAGTTGGGACAGTTTTTTCAACTTTTCTTTGTAATGGTCAACTTCTGGCCCTTCTGGACCCCTTTAGGTAGAAGACTGGCCCAATAAGGATGGTACCAGGGGAAAGGGCATATCCTTGGCTACTTTTAATCCTATCCCGCCAAAGCTGTCGTTTTAATACAGAGTGGTCAAAAAAATGTCCAAAGACAATTAAGGAAAAGTGTCCAAAATAGTAAGGTACTTTTTTGCGATTTTTACGAAAACTATGATGCGGTCGAGCTTCGGTTGTATATGGGCAACTAGAACACGTGGAAAGAAAAAAAAATCAGTTGTTAGTTTTGGTCTAGGTCTTATACCGGGTGAGCTACAAAAGTTTTTCGGTGCCACATTTTTAACTAATTTTGGTGTACTTTTTTCACATTTCACCCTGTAGATTCCACAGTTTTGCAGCAAAAAATCTGAAATAATTCAGGGGCATAGCACACACATCGGCCCTCGATCTGGCCAAAAACTTTTTTTTTAATTACAAATTTTGACGAATTTTTAAACTTTGCATTTGAAATTGCCACTTTGAGGCCTATTTGTGCGGAGACCGTGCGTCCTATCGACTGGATTCCTATCCCAGGGGATACCTTGGAATGTTTTCTTTTCGGCACCAAGGAATCACTTTTTCGCTGGGACGTCGTGAAATGGTCTTAATTCAATTTCGAAACAAAAGATGCAGATTTTTTAAATTTCGGCAAAATTGCCGTTAGTTCCGGCAATTGACGCATGAGTAAAGAGGTAAACGTGCGCTGCGATCGCATTTTTTGACTCCGGAAATTTCTCATTTGACAGATCAAACTTTAAACACTGAGGGCGACGTCACATACAGCGGAATTTGGTTAAAAGCGGAACGGAGCGTAATTTGACAGTTGAATTTAAACCAATCAGATAAAAGCTAAAACAGGAATTGACATGTGTAATGACGCTATTGACATTTCTGCTCTGTTCCGCCGTTCTGTTCCGCACAGGCCGCCGTGCCGCCGTCCAAAATTTCCGTTAGTTCCGGCAATTGCCTCACGAGTAAACTAGTAAACCGTGCGCTGCGATCGCTTTTTTCGACTGCGGAAATTTCTCGTTTGACAGATCGAACTTTAAACACCTAGACCAAGAAAAATAGGCGGAAAATCGAGGAAAACTGTATGGCAGGTGAAAATTTGAACATTTCTAGGAAGATTACCGGTAAAGCCCCCAGTCCTCGAGGTCGTTTTCACAAAGACTGGTCGATTTGAAAATTTCGTGTCGGGATTCATGATTTCCGACCACGTGGAGCCCTGTGACGTCGACGCTCGGCTGGCTAGGTTTGTTCCGTACATAGTTAAAAACACTTCCCATAAGAAATACATTGTGCAATGCTTTTTAAATGGGAGGAATATAGAAAGGGTTATATTTTGGGTACCATCGAAGGTACATGGTTCAAATTTGGATGGTAGGTACCTACGGGGGTATTATAAATTGTAATATAGTTGCCGTAGCTATCATAGCTACAGTAGCTGAGTACCGTTGATATTTAGAGAACTGTTAATGATACATCGTTCAACTTTGGATGCTGGGTGCCCATGGAGGTACCATGAATGGTAATATAGCTCACATAGCTATATGTAGCTGACTGTAGCTAGGTTATAGCTGTTTTATGAACCGATAGTGATATCGACTTGAAAATCGAATGGTAGGTTTCCCTTATGTAAAATTCGCTAAAAATTCCATTTTTGAAAATCCAAGATGGCCGCCTGAAAACGCTTGGTTTTAAGCCGATATCTCTGAAACGGTTTGAGCTAGAAAGCTGAAATTTGGTATGTAGCTACCTTATGGGACGGGCTAGAGGCCTCTAAGGTCCAGAACCTTGCCGCGGGTACCCAAGGTTCTATTTTGGAAACTTTTTTAATAAAATGACACTTTTTTGCTCCAACTTACTCACTGTTGCTAAAGGGCGCTGAAACCAAATATATCCGACGTTTCGAGTTTACGCCTACTATACGCCATCATCAGGGTATTCCCTTTTATTACAAATATTGCTTTATAAATGTGCCACGCCCAAACAATCAGTTTTTCGTTTATGACTGACAAAATAGCTTTAAAGCCCATTCGACTGGCACTAACTGTTCGATTTTATCGTTTCTGGGTTCCGAGATTTAACTGATTAAATTTTTCATTGATAGCGGTAGAGTGACTTTTGCCATTTTATAGCAAAGCCATTTACGGCAATAGAACAACGGTGACTCAATTAAGTGTGAGTCGGCTCAAATACTGCTCAAAACGTTAATTACTATTTTGCTAAGTTTAATAACAGTCTCATGGGAAGTGAAAAACTATTAAAATTTTGTAAAAATTACCTAATATTTTTATTTGATCGAACATTACGTCAACTAAATTAAAAACCTCGAACGACAAATTAAGCAGGTATTTTGTGGTCGAGAATGCTCTATTCATCGGTGTCAATAGCATCGTTATACCATGTTTAGTTTTCGAATTATATAGATATAAGTATTAAAATGTCGATAAAAAGTGGAAAAATTACGTTTTTGGCGCCATTTTGAAGGGGAAGGAAATTACTGAAAATTCCAGAATTGCAATTTTTTTACATATTTTTGTCCCCTCTTTCATTCGAGACTATTTTTGATAAAATCTATGACAATCGATTTCGGTCGAAAATTTTCACGACCTACCCCCTTTGAAAATTTTGAAATTTTTACATTTTTCTGTTTATCTTGGAAACGGTACGGTTTTTCGATATGCCGGTTAATATGATGTATGAAGAGGTCATCAAGGGCTATCAGATGCATGTATCAGAAAGAAGCTAGCTTTCACGGTTTTTGAGAAAATTAAAAAAAAGTGCAAAATTTGTACCTTATTTTTGGGCCACCCGTGCTCGGTTACTGTTCCAGTCAGAGCTTCGAAAATAGGCTCTACGTGTAGCGCTATTCTTCTACTTCCTTAGCTGTTCTTATACATTTTTTGATAAATCTTCATCGAAACGAGATATTAGCTGTTAAATGCAGCAATGCACGATTTTTATCTCAAAATTTAGTTTTTTGGGCCGGTTTGAGAGCTTCATATGCTTAACATAGAATTTTCTATATGTGTCATTTAAATCTATAGTAATCGATTTTATTTGTTACTTCGAGTCGTTTTTTAATGAATAGGACGTTGATTTCTGTTTTAGATAGTATAGGGTGGCTCAAAAAATGATGCAGGAAGCTAATATATGCTAATAATGCAGAAAAGGCCCATAAGCAGAGTGTATTTTACATAGAAAGGATGGATTATTTAGTACGTAGACAAGCTAGAATAAAATGTTAGATATAGGCGATGAAAGAGTTATTAAAACTTAGTAATGAAAGCAATTTTTATTATTCAAGGAGTTTGGTGTTGTCAGATATTAGTAATATTTAATGCAGAATATTTCCTTCGCCATTTTATCCACAAATTGTTAAAAAACACTAAAATTATTGTACTTTTTTGGCGCCTCATATAGCTTTTCGGATAAATCTTAATTAAATCGCGATATAAGCTGTTGAAGGCTGAAATGCACGACTTTGATCCCCAAAATTAGGTTTTCGGGTCGATTTGAGAGCTCCATATGCTTAACAAAGAAATAACTACTTTTCCCACATAAATCAATAGTAATCGATTTTATTCGTTGGTTCCAGTAGTTTTGTGGCAAATAGGACATACGTTTACGTTTTAGATAGTATAAAGTGTCCCAAAAAAATGTTGTAACCTGGAATTTTAGGATTTTTGCATGTAGATCGATATCAATTAATTTATTGCGTTAATTCGAATCGTTTTATGATAAATAGAGCGTTTATTTCTGTTTTAAATAGAATACGGTATCCAAAATAATGCTAAGTGCTAATGTTAAATTTTATTACCTTATTGTAAACACTGCATTGATTTCTGATTTAGATATTATAGGGTGAGCCAAAAATTGGCAAATATTACATTTTTACGAACAATCAAAGCTAGAAAAGTGAAATTTCAATTGTAGATTCGTTTCATAATCACAAACAATATATCATAAATGGGAACCTTGATATGGGTACTCGTGGTACCATTTTATATCTTTTTATGAATTTTAGCACGTTTTTTACCCTTCTTCAAAAGATATTAAGTTTGCGAATATGAAATAAAGTATTTCAAAGGTTTCGACATTTCAGTTACTTTTAAGTATCATCAGGTTCTTTGTTTGACGTCAGTTTGCGCTATATCAGAGGACCGTTCGGATATTTTCTAAACTATGGGCGCTCCGCGCGCGTGGTCTTAACCCACAAAACTTCTACAGAACTTTGCCCATAGCGTTCGGATATTTCCTAAACTATGGGCGCCCCGCGCGCACGGTCAAAAAAAAACAAAAAATTTAAGAAACAACGCGTCTCAAGTAAAAAGCACACCATAAACAAACCAACTCAAGAGTT
Organism: Taphrorychus bicolor; assembly: GCA_951812265.1. Lineage (NCBI taxonomy): Eukaryota > Metazoa > Arthropoda > Insecta > Coleoptera > Curculionidae > Taphrorychus > Taphrorychus bicolor. The sequence goes on from OX638304.1 coordinate 37,678,670, forward strand.
TTGCTGACCAACTTGTTAAATTGAAGTAGACGGTAGGAAGTATATGGTAGGAAAATGCATTAAAACATCCCCTATTACAAACCAATCTTCAATAAAATCAATAAATATTTTTCACAGGTACCTGTTTATGTATGCAACATTTTGCCCTATGAGGGCTTTAAAGTCTATGGTGAATAATAATCGGTATATTATTATAAACATAACAAATAAACAAAGTCCGTATTTTTGTGGATTGGGAAATCGATCTTTCGGATCAGGGCTTCCCCAACACGTAGAGACGCAACACCTAATCGTAGACGGCATTTCGACAATCTGAAATATCATACAATCAGCTTATGTTGCTTCTTTTTGTACTTTATACAAAAGGTTTACTTTTACAATATAAAGAATATCAATATAACAATAGTCAATATACAGGGTGTTTTTTTTTAAGATGGGCAATAGGAATTTCCATGCAATGAAGTTCGATGTTTCTTTTTTTTTTTTTAATGAGCCATAACAAATTTTATAGTAAAATAACCTGAAAGGTAGACCATTATTGAGTATGCTGGTATTTTTCTTGTAATTATGGTATTGTTTGACATGATGAGTTGTTATGTCATGAGACAAACAGCAAAAATGTACATATTAGAAGAAAAGAAATTTATGTTTTCACTACACTCCTCTGGTTCGAGTAGCAGGCCTAAAAAGGGATAATAAAAGAATACCAAGGCTCTTCATTCTGCAAAATTCATGTCAGACAGCAGCATCAATTTAAAAACACCATTCTCAATAATGGTCTACTTTTCAGATTATTTTGATGTAGTATTTGCTATGGCTCATTTAAAAAAAAAACATTAAACTTCATTGCATGGAAATTCCTATGGCCCATCTTAAAAAAAACACCCTGTATGTACTATGTGACAACTGTCGCTCCCAACAAGATTTTTTCCTTCGCCAAATTATGTAGATACCTAATATAAGATGGAATATTATTAAGGAAATTTTGTGCGCGAGTGATGCTAGCGGTACTTTATATATTTATGTTCTCTATACTCTATACTTATTCGTACGAGATTGTGGAAAAATTTAACTTTATATACTACGTAAGGCACCTTTTTTCTACTAGAAAAAAGCGTATAAGGTACCCAATGTATGACCAATCCCGTCCCCGTATGAGCAAAACGTATTAACCCAGTAATAAGTAATTTATAGCTTACCTTAAATATTTTTAAACGCAGGACAACACCAACTCACTTTTTATCACTTTTATATACTTTAGTTAACTTTGTCGCCTTGAAAACCTACAATCTTCAAAAATGTCAAATTCCAAAGCCTCAAAATTTAAAATTTTGACAGTTCGGTAGCCATTTTGAAGTTGGCCGTCGGGAATGGACGAAATTCATGGGGATGCAACCCAATAAACGCCGGCCGAGCGCCATCTTACGAATAGGAATAAAAGCAAATTGCAAACCAAGTTGGGTAATAAGAGTGGATAGGGCCTGTGTGATATTTCAAATTTTCAGATGGATCTCAGAGTATAAGCATCTCATTCACCATTAAGATTTCGTTAACTTCAGCCAAATAATATAAGCCTTTAAGGGCCAATTGTATAGGTTAATTTTAAATACAGATTTAAATTTGGTTTTAAAATTCGGTTTAAAACTAAATTTAAACATCGAAATTTCTGATTTACGTGGATGTCCCTTGTATAAGTAGAGCTTAAATTAAAGAAAATATTGATGTCGAATTGCGACGGCAAATGTCGTTTGTAAGAAATACGGGGTGTTCATTATAAAACTTCATCTAGTTGGCTGTGAAATGTCAAAAGAAAAGGATGGCGAAACAAAAGTCCATTTATTTTGATTATGCCATCCTTTTCTGACAAAATTTCATAACCTGCTAGATGAAGTTTTATAATGAACGCCCCGTATATCTACATTATCCTCGTCGTCCGACATTATGTGCCATTTGCACAGTGTCTCCATAAAGTCTTCAGCTAACGTAACCTTAAAATTTTCCATATAAAATGTATTGCTGCCAAAAAATTGGTAAGTGACAGATCGCTTGACAGCGATGTATTCCGTATGGAAAATTTTAAGGTCCACCTTAGATCAACTTTATGAGGAAAGTTGTGCAAGCAGCTATCCCTATATCTTAAATATTTCCAAAAATATTCATTTCAATTTTTGACACTAACACAAATATTTAAAGTGGCAAAACTGTTAATTTTCTTAAATTAAAACCGACCTCTAAAGCTTAAGTCCTGCTTCATCCACATCATGTCTTAGGATAAAGTTAAAGTCTAATTTACGTTTAAAACGAACTTATACAACGATTTATACAACATTACGCCAATTTGCGATTTAAGACGAGCTCCTGGATTTAAAATCAACTTATACAACCGGACCTTAGTCTCCACAAAACACACAGAAACATCTTGATCACATTAGTCAAGTCTTAAGCACACAAATCCGAAAATTTCACACATTTTCGTTAAAACAACACAAACGTTCGCCGAACTTAATTGTATGATCAAATGACTTACCTGTAAGGAAATTTGATCCAAATTATACGAGCACTCCTGTCCGAAATTATTACTTACATTGTAGTATCGTCTGTTTTCCCGAGAAAGCGTACACTGTTTAAAGAAAGAATAAGGTCCGGCAACTACGCCCCAATCCCCCAGTCCGCTCACCCTCAATCCTTCGTCATTCTTGTTTGTGGCGTCACATGGACTTCAAGATCACCTGAGGGTGAGGAAGACAATGGGTGGGAGCGTAATAATTTCGGACAGGAGTGCTCGTATAATTTGGATCAAATTTCCTTACAGGTAAGTCATTGATCATACAATTATACTTCGCACTCCTGTCCTTCAATTATTACTTACATTGTAGAAGTTTAGAGATTTGAGTGGTGATCTTGATGGATAGTCCACTTATCGCAGCAGCGAAAAAAGGTTGGAATTGCTTAAGTCAAATGTACATACAGTGTTGCACAGATAATTATTACAAATGTCTATGCGTTACATATTTATATAATATCTTATATGTAGTTATATATCTTATAACACACAAAAATTAAAGAAACTAAACAACAACCAAACACTGACTTAAGCCCAGTCTTTAATTCATGAGGAAAGAAGTTTTATGTAATACCGTGATGTGTATCATGCTAAAGTAGTTGCGATGCATGAAGGATGGCTTTGTAGAAAGTATCCTTTGGTTCAGCTAGAGGTCTATTATAGAATTTTGCAAAAACTTCGGAATTTGCAGTCCACCCTGCCCTTTTCCGAATCTCATCTATATGCAAACCACCCCTGAGAGCTGCAGAGGAGGCGGCGTGACGAGTGCTGTGACTTGAATAAATACTAGTGTCGATGCCACTTTGTGTGAGGGTTGCTTTGATCCATCTGCTAATGGTCTGGCTGGTCGCGGCATGGTAGGTTTGAAGGTAATTAAGAGCCGGGGTTCCCCCCGTGGTCGGAGGAGTTCAGTTTTAGCAACATAGAACTGCAGAGTGCTTGCTAGATTTTTGTTGTCTTTGAAAAATGGTACTAAAATTATCGGTTGGGAGAAACCTCTTTTTGTGGATTTAATTGTTTCTGGGATTAAGATCTCTAATCTATCTTCAAAAATCTTTATATTCGGTATTGAAATTTTTGAGAGGGTTTGTACCCTGTGGGCCGACACTAAAGCCAGTAAAGTGACTACCTTGTAAGTTAGGGCTTTTAAAGGTAACGTTTCCAGAGGCTGCAAAGATTCAAGGTGACTTAGAACAGGGTGAGGATCCCAAGTAAAATCGTATTTGGCAGTTAGGGGCGATTTATTGAACACTCCCTTCATGTATCTTTTTAGAAGAATGCTGTGTTCTGTTGGAAATTGAAAAATTAGACTGAAAGCAGCCCTATGACAGTTTACTAAGGAATAGGATATTCCCCTGCCACCAACACAGTATGACCACCACTTGCTGTAGATTATCCCATACTGTTTGAGGGTTTGGGATGATACGGATGCTAGCATGGTGTCTATGGCTTGAGGGGGGTATCTTCTGAGAAGCGTTTCCCTGACAAAAGGCCCGCTGCCAGGGTAAGGGTTCGCCACTGCGGGTGTGGTGTCCTAAAAGGAGAGGTAAGCATGTATTTATCTGGCGAGAATATTAAAGGTGGTTTTAATAATAACTTCCGGAAAATTGGGTACCACGGCTGGCTAGGCCAGAGAGGAACGACCACAATGCCCTTTGCTTTCTCCAGGATGACTTTCTCCAATACATTACTGAGGAGACAAAACGGGGGAAAAGCATAGAAAAAGGAGTGTGTCCAACATACGGTAAAAGAATCTATTGCTGTCGATCCTGGATCAGGCTTCCATGACACATAGGTTTTACATTTGGTGTTTGAGTATGATGCGAATAAATCAATTTCAGGGACACCAAAGTGTGCACATATAGAATTGAAACAGGTATTGGATAGTTCATATTCTGTGTCAATATTTGTTACTCTTGATTCGTAGTCGGCGTGAGTATTGTCGTGTGTGTTAATGTATGTCGCCTGAATTATTATCCGTCTTACTTCGCAATATTGCCAGAGTTGTCTGGCTAGGGTGTGAAGGGCTTTGACTCGTGTACCTCCCATGTGATTGATGTAAGCGATAGCTGTCGTGTTATCTATTTTTAGTAAAATTGAACAATTTTTCTGGGTTTTGGCGAACGATTTTAAACCGTAGAAAGCTGCTAAAAGTTCCAGGTAGTTAATGTGTTTTTCTTTTTGTGGATGTTTCCAAAAACCATGGATATTCTCGCCATTGCATGATGCCCCCCAACCAGAGCGACTGGCATCGGAGTATATTGTTAAGCTAAATATATTTTTTGGCTTAATTAAAGCTTTGGCGTTTTGCAAATTTGACTGCCACCATACCAGAGCTGCTGCGGCTGAAGCTGGTAACAATATCTTTTTATTGTAGGTATGGTATTTCTGAAGAGCTCGAGTTTTGATTCGTTCAAGTTCTTTTGTGTTCAACCAGCCGTATTGGACTGCGGGGCACGCTGCTACAAGGCAACCGATAAGTTGTGCCAGTAGCTTGATTGTACATTGATTATTTTTTAGAATGTGGTCTATTTTTTGTAGAAGGGTTTCCTTTTTAAGGGTTGGGAGGGACACGTGCATTGTGACGGAGTTATAGGTGAAACCCAGATATGTGCAAAGAGTGCTAGGATTCAGTTTGCTCTTTTCGAAATTAACGAGGAAACCAAGTGATTGTAAAAAGGATAGTGTATTCTCTGTGTCCTGAATGCATTGATCCGATGATGCAGATATTATGAGAAAATCATCAATGTAAAGCACACATGTTATACCTTTTTTCCGGAGACAAGTGATGACAGGTTTCATTAAGTTGGTGAAAGTAAAGGGCGCAATGTTGAGCCCGAAAGGTAAAGCATTAAACTCGTAACGTGAGTTTTTAAATTTAAATTTAAGATACTTTCTGTAGGGCTTAGTTATATTTACAAGAAAATATGCGTCCTTTAGATCTATGGTTGTCATAAAACAATTTTTAAACACCAGTCTTGCCACTGTTCTGTGGTCTTCCATTTTAAAATGAGGGGCCCTGATATGTTTGTTTAAAGCTTTGAGATTGAGAATAAAGCGATAACTTTTGTCAGGCTTCTGACGCAGAAAAAAGGAGGAGAGAAATTCACCTTTTTGGTGTTTGCATAGAGATATAGCTCCAATACTTAAGAGATTGCTGATGCAACCCTCTAAAGCTGAAAACTGAGAAGGGGGAATGGGTACTTCTATAAAGGGTTTTTGAACTGGTGTATTTTGGAAGTCAATAGTAAGACCCTTGACCCAGCCTAAAATGGTGGTATTAGAAGTATTTTTTTCCCATTCATGAAGAAAACCACCGAGCCGCCCGGCATATTTTAAGATAGGACCTACCCCAGTTAGTTCCTGGGCGGTTGTCTTTTCGACTGCTGACCCCACTTGGTGTGGTGTTTCTTGTATTGGGGAGACCTGGAGCGTTCTCTTCGGTACGATGCTCCACGATGTGGCCGTTTTCGTGTCTTGAATCTCGGGCACGTGGAGTTTAAACGATTGGCTTTGTTGGCAGAGGCTGATGCTGATGGCTGTTTTGAAGGACCCGCTTTCCCTAAAGCAAGTTCTGTAGAATTTGTCTTCACTTGTTGGGAAGTTCTAATGGCATCTGGCACATTTTTCCCAAACAGTTTGGTGTCGATCGGCGCCTGGTCCAGTAGCTTTTTATTGGCTGGGTTCAAGTGAGGGTTCAGGAGGTACCGACGATGTATGGATATGGTGTGGTGCAGGTCTGTTAGGAGCCTAGAAGCATCAACTAGACATGGTATTAGGGGGTTTGAGGCCTCTGTTGGGTTTTCTAGCAACTTATCCATAGGTTGCGCTAAGGCTGCCAAACCACAACCTAGTTGGTTTTGCATATTTTGGAGAAAAGCGTCTTGTCTGCTGACAGAACCCTGTAGACATACATGGATTTCTTCATTAAGTGTAGGAGCCTTTAATCTTGGGCAGTTTTTAATGCCTGGGTATGTTGATTGAAGTTTGTCCCTTTCGTCTTTCCCTAGGCCACTCGAAAGAACAGTAGTCCAATTGTTTGCAATTTGTTCATGGATGTCTGGGCCTTCTGGTGTCGTAACATTTTGTGGTGGGAAAAGGGATGTTAGGTAATCATTTGTGCTGGTGTTTTCTGAGGGGTCTACAATGCCAATAATGGTTTCTTCTTCAATTGAGGGGCCCTCACTTGAACGCAAAGAGGCCGAAGAAGAAACAGAGGAATCAGTGCCTATACTTTGAAAGAACTAAAAAGAAAAAAGGAAAAAACTCCCACAGGTTTCGTGTTCTTCCCCCCCCCCTTTTTTGTTGTGGTGTTGCAAACTTTCTACTCTACCATACTCCGGAAAAGAACATGGTACAATTCCGAAAGAGTATGGGTGCTGAGCACACTTGGATGAACATGGTCAATCCAGTTGTTTTTCTGCTCAGCGGAGCCAAATAAGGCGCCAGTGCTCTAAGGACTAGTGGCCTTGGCAAACCGAGGAGTGAGTAGGCTCAACAATAGAATAAACATGGCTATTCTATGATGAGCCCTGAATTGGACTCGAAAAAACTGGCAACTTCGCCCATCCATGCAGGGAGCTGGGCGAGCCCATAAACGACCCATAAAGGAAGTCAATGAGAAGAAAATGTTGTGAGAAAGCGATAAATCGCCGCCGCGTCGCAGAACAAAGGCATGCGGGTATGGGGGGGGGGGGTAGGGTGATTCGTGGTTCTCTCTATGCTTTAATGAAAAAAAATGTTACGAATATGAATATGCAAAAGATTACTTGCCTGAGCTGGAGAGAGTATCAAACACTTTCTTTAGTTTTTTAAGGAACTTGTGTTTCTTTTCACGTGCTTTTCTTTTTTCACCGCGTGGCATTGTAATGCACTTTTCTGCAAAAAGCGTATCGATTACGGGTTGAAGACGCGGCGACAGGTACGTCTCGGTACACAAACGAGAATGACGAAGGATTGAGGGTGAGCGGACTGGGGGATTGGGGCGTAGTTGCCGGACCTTATTCTTTCTTTAAACAGTGTACGCTTTCTCGGGAAAACAGACGATACTACAATGTAACTAATAATTGAAGGACAGGAGTGCGAAGTATAATCCAGGTTTTTACTTCTTGACAAAAAAAGCAACCATCTTGAGTAATGCAAAAAACAGTTGAATGCCGTGTGTTTCACGTCACGGTCGCGCGGTGCCAGGGTGATATTTGTTTATTTGGAGGGAGATGCACGGATTTACGATTAGTGTGAGAGAGAAAGGTATAACCGGACCTCGATCACGTGTACGTTAATGGGCTATGTTGCCAGATTGTAAAATGTTGAGTTGGTTCCAGTGACTTTGTACTACGTCCTAGAACAATTGAATTAACGTCAATCCCTCACAGTAGATCGGAAATGAAGCTCCTCAGTTGGATATGAAAATCTCACAGTTGGTCGACGAGATTTTACTGCGCATGTTTACTGCGCACCACGTGCTAGTTGACAGATGAGTGACGTTTTGAATTTGACGTCTACAAATTTTTAGGTTATGCCAAATGTGACATGTTTATTGGCGGGAACGAAAGTCGACAAAAATAAATAAATAGCGAAATTTTCCATTGCACTAACTCGAAGGCTCGTTGCAAGATGTTTTAGATGTTTAGTATTTGGGACAAAGAAAGCGTAACAAAAATGATTCACTTCACTTCAGTTTATATCGCTACAGAAGTTATTTCTTGATTCTGGCACGATTGACGACAACGAGTTTTGTTTTATTGCAGGAAGCAATATTTCATGTGTTCAAAGGACTATATAAAGCCATTAAAATTTAAAAGGAACATAGGTATCTACATAATAACTAAGTAAGGGCTACATGAAAGGCTAGATTCTGTTTTAAAGAACTATTCCACTTTCAGTTTGCACAAAGAGAAATCAAACTTTAGGGTTGTTGTAAAGATCCCACTGAGAATTTAAGTGTCTTTCATGGACCTACATACCTAGTTATAGGTACTACAACTTTATTTTGTTTTCAAAGGACATGGAATATTTAATATCATAAGTAAAGCCATATGGAATTAAACACACAAAGATTAGTTAAAGCCATCAAAGTATAAGTACTTACTGAAAGAAACTTCTGGTAGTTGTGGCCTGGTAGGTATAAGTCTTGGTATGGATAAAATAATATGGAACTCCTATAGGAGCTCATTAGAGGAGGGCCTGGATACAGGCAAAACCCCTGAACATCTGTTTAGTTGCAAAACAAACCTACATACCTCTAGGTATACTAAACAAATCTCAGTCAGAAATAGGAACAATCCTAAATCTGCAGCACAAACGCCGCACCGGAATACCCAGCCAAGCAAATTTGAATTAGATTAAACCAAACAGTATTTATGCAAACCGTTAATGATTTGAGTAAATTAAACTAAACAAACACTAAACTTGAAAGCGTCCGCAAAAAGTAGGGTTAAATGCAAGGTTGACAGATGTAATTTCTATTACCGTTTGTGAGTGTTAAAAAATTTAATTTATTGTGAATTTTATCGATTTTATAATATCATATGTTCTGTTATTAATATAAGTAATATGTATCCTGCATAAACTTAAAAATGCTAATGATTTTAGTAAGATTTTACTAATTTATCTAATCGCGTGACGTCATATGCGTCGACAAGTTGGCAACGTAGAACTTTCAAATAATTTCGAAATCACGCGCATGCCCAGTTCATTTCCGTCGAGTAAATAGGCATGTCGATCGTCAGCTCTTTTTGGCTTCTTTTTCAGGACTTACGTAATTTTTATAGAACTTCAAATTATTTGCCTAGACCCAGGCATGGCGACACTGCTTGTAAATATAGCATCGACTTATTTATATAAGCCTGTCTCTTTCGTCGTAACAAAACTCCCAATATTTTGTTGTTGTCGTGGAATCGGCAGAATTAGTGACGCCAACGGTGACATACGAAGTTAAAAAATTGACTATTTCCATCCTTTGGTTTCTTAATAAGAATGTAAGGAAAACAATACCGTCAGAGTCGTCTAGTAGTAGTCACTGGTTGGTTCAGTAAGAGATGCATAGTTGCCGGTTGTGTCTTTCTTTACATGGGTTGTAATGGACAAAAATTAAAAAAGCGATTACGAATAAAAACAAAAAGTTGCTGATTGAAAGCTGCTCTAGAGTACTAGATGTTCAATAGAAAATGTTATCGAGTTGGCTATTTACTTTACCTACTTACGGCTTACCTACACATAACCTGATGACATTTTTTATGAAATGCTACCCTATAAGTGGGATATTATTTGTAAAGCATTTTCTTTACTTATGAAACCAGAAAGTTACAAGATTTTTTTAAAAAAATGGTAAATTCCTAACGATACAAGTAGACATTTTCTCTTCTTAACCTGTAAGCCTTTTATGCCTCGTGACCATTTAACCTGTAAGCGCAACATAACTATTCAGCTTCAGAAAATATAGGGGGTGTTCATTTGAAACCTTCATCTAGCAGGCTATTAAACGTCAAAAGAAAAGGATGCAAAAGCAAAAGTCCATTTACTTTCATTAGGTCATCCTTTTTCTGTCAAAAATTCATAGCCCTCTAGATGATGTTTTCTAATGAACACGGGGTGTATCACTAACCAGAGCTAAATCATTTTAATTTATAGAGTTTCAACGGCATAGCCCCATTAAACCTCCGCAGAACAACAAAAAATACACTTTTTAACAGCCAGTCACAGGCACCTGATAGTTGCGTCAGTCACGTGAAGTTTTTGGTAACTTCAGATACTTTAATTAAATTCTAAAACACAAAAAGTTCTATTAAGAACCTGTTTACGATAATAATTATTGTGAAATATGCGACGTAAAATCAATTGCTCTTGTTCAAATTTGCTCGAGTTAACGCGATTCGCCTTGAGCGCTAAATTTCAACTTACCACCGTCGACTGCAACAAGATAAAGCAAAACTGAGATTCGGAAAATAGAGCTTTAAATAATCGAGTATTTCGTGCACGGATCGAGCACCTGCGGTCAAAGTAAACGGGCAATACAAAAACTTAAACCGGATTTACACGGCGCAGAAACTCGAATTAGTTTCGGCGAACTAAAGTTTCCCCCGGAGGAAAACTTGATCGAGTTTTCCAGACTTGTGTGTTCTTGCGGAACGGTTTTTAAGCTATACGCGTGTAAAATCGTAAAACAAGCTGCGGTTTTCTTGAAAATATATATATTTACATTTGCAGCGCAAAAACCGAAGATGAAGAGCCACTATCGCGGCCACAAGATGGCGGTGTGGATCAATCTCATCCCGCAGCTACATCAGCCCGGCGACGAAGACGTCAGCATGAGACATCATCATTTCTTCGAGAGGGAGCCTTACTACTATGCAGGTTGGTACCTGTGTTCATTAGAAAACGTCATCCGAATATAGGGATGTCAATTTTTGACAGAAAAATATGACATAATCAAAGTAACTAGACTTTTCCCAGGCGGGAAGGTGACGTCATTTTGACGTATTTCTTTGGTAAGCACTTGTGACCAATGACGTCATGAGCTGTCGTCGAAATAACGTCATAATGACGGGCGTAAGTCACAGACCGATGACGTTATTTTGCACCGTCAAACGACGTTACTTTGTGACGTCAAAATCACGTCACTTTGCGACAAGAAACTGACGTTATTCTAGGTTATTTGCTACGAGCGGCTTCTTTTCGGAGTTATGTATTTTTGCCTACGTCAAAGAGTTAAAAAACTTCTAGAATCCAAATTTTCTTACTACCTTTTTGACTTGGTAACAAGAAATAATAAGCTCTGAGAGTAACACAAACTTTAAAAAAAAAATTACTCTAGTAACAGAAAATTTTAGCCTAAAAAAACACGAAGTTTTTAAATTTTAAGCAAAATTTTAAATTTTGTCGTAATAACACAATTTTAGTCTGAAAGTAAAACAAATTTATTTAACTTTGAATGTAGTAACTGGAAATTGTAGTCTAAACGTAACAAAAAAAAAGAAATTTTTGCTTACCAACGAGAAATTTTGATCCGAACGTAATCTCAAATTTTTAAATTTTAACTTTTTATACTATTTAAATTTTTAAACTTAAATAGTAGATACGTAATACAAGAATTTTGTCTAAAGCGTATCACGAAATATTTTTATGTTCAATTTGATAACAAAAAATTTTGGTCTAACAGTAACACAACATTTTGACATTAGTAAAAGGAAATTTTAGTTTAAACGTAACATAAAATTTTTAAATTTTGACAGTGACACGAAATTTTGGTCTTAACGTATCACATAATTAAAACATTTTTACTTAGTAACAAGAAATTTTTATCCACAGGTAACATCAAATTTTTAAGTTTTGCTTTTAGTATGGTAAAACGAAACTTAAAAATTTCTACTTAGCAATGGGAAATTTTTGTCTGAAAGTAACACAAAATCCCAAGTTTTTGCCTTCAATTGTTAGTCTAAACATAACACGAATATTATAATTTTGATCTTGTAACAAGTCATTTTGGTTTAAAACTAACCGACATTTTTTTAATTTTGACCATACTAACAGGAAATCTTAGTCTAAACGTATCACAAAATTTATGAATTTTGACTGTAGGAACACGAAATTGTAGTCTAAACGTAGAACAAAATAAAAAAAAATTACTTAGTAACAAGAAACTTTGATCCGGAAGTAGCATCTAGTTTTTAAGTTTTGACTTTGGTAAGACGAAAATTTAGTCTAAAGGGTAAAACGGAATTTAAAAATTTCTACTTAGCAATGAGAAATCTTGGTCTGAAAGTAACACATCTCAAAATGTTTACTTGAATTGTTGGTCTAAACATAACATCCATTTTTTTTATTTTGATCTCGTAACAAGACATTTTGGTCTAAAAGTAACAGAAAATTTAAAAAATTTGACCTTAGTAACTGGAAACTTTAGTCTAAACGTAACACATAATTTTTGAATTTTGTCTGTAGGAACCCGAAATTGTAGTCTAAACGTAACACAAAATAAACCAATTTTTACTTAATAACAAGAAATTTTCATCCGAACGTAGCATCAAATTTTTCAGTTTTGACTTTAGTAAAACGAAAATTTAGTATAAAGGTTACAACGGAATTTAAAAATTTCTACTTAGGAATGAGGAATTTTGGTCTGAAAGTAACAACAAAATCTCAAATCTTGTATTGTTGGTCTAAACACAACACCATTTTTTTTTTATTTTTATCTCGTAATAAGACATTTTGGTCTAAAAGTAACAGAAAATTAAAAAAATTTGACCTTAGTTACAGGAAATTTTAGTCTAAAAGTATCACAAAGTTTTTGAATTTTGACTGTAGGAACACGAAATTGTGGTCTAAACGTAACACAAAATCAAAACAAATTTACTTAGTATCAAGAAATTTTGATCCGAAGGTAGCATCAAATTTTTAAGTTTAGACTTTAGAAAGACGAAAATTTAGTCTAAACGATACAACGGAATTTAAAAATTTCTGCTTAGGTATGAGGAATTTTGGTCTGAAAGTAACACAAAATCTCAAAATTTTCATTTGTATTGTTGGTCTAAACATAACACGATTTTTTTTAAATTTTGATTTCCTAACAAGACATGTTGGTAAAAGTAGCAGAAAATTAAAAAATTTTGACCTTAGTAACAGGAAATTTTAGTCTAAACTTAAAACATAATTTTTGAATTTTGTCTGTAGGAACACGAAATTGTAGTCTAAACGTAACACAAAATAAAAAATTTTTTACTTAGTAACAAGAAATTTTGATCCGAAGATAGCATCAAATTTTTAAGTTTAGACTTTAGAAAGACGAAAATTTAGTCTAAAGGATACAACGGAATTTAAAAATTTCTGCTTAGGTATGAGGAATTTTGGTCTGAAAGTAACACAAAATCTCAAAATTTTCATTTGTATTGTTGGTCTAAACATAACACGAGTTTTTTTAAACTTTGATCTCCTAACAAGACATTTTGGTAAAAGTAGCTAAAAATTTAAAAATTTTGACCTTAGTAACATGAAATTTTAGTCTAAACGTAACAAATAATTTTTGAATTTTTTCTGTAGGAACACGAAATTGTAGTCTAAACGAAACACAAAATAAAAAATTTTTTACTTAGTAACAAGAAATTTTGATCCGAAGATAGCATCAAATTTTTAAGTTTAGACTTTAGAAAGACGAAAATTTAGTCTAAAGGATACAACGAAATTTAAAAATTTCTGCTTAGGTATGAGGAATTTTGGTCTGAAAGTAACACAAAATCTCAAAATTTTCATTTGTATTGTTGGTCTAAACATAACACGAGTTTTTTTAAACTTTGATCTCCTAACAAGACATTTTGGTAAAAGCAGCTAAAAATTTAAAAATTTTGACCTTAGTAACATGAAATTTTAGTCTAAACGTAACAAATAATTTTTGAATTTTTTCTGTAGGAACACGAAATTGTAGTCTAAACGAAACACAAAATAAAACATTTTTTACTTAGTAACAAGAAATTTTGATCCGAAGATAGCATCAAATTTTTAAGTTTAGACTTTAGAAAGACGAAAATTTAGTCTAAAGGATACAACGAAATTTAAAAATTTCTGCTTAGGTATGAGGAATTTTGGTCTGAAAGTAACACAAAATCTCAAAATTTTCATTTGTATTGTTGGTCTAAACATAACACGAGTTTTTTTAAACTTTGATCTCCTAACAAGACATTTTGGTAAAAGCAGCTAAAAATTTAAAAATTTTGACCTTAGTAACATGAAATTTTAGTCTAAACGTAACAAATAATTTTTGAATTTTTTCTGTAGGAACACGAAATTGTAGTCTAAACGAAACACAAAATAAAAAATTTTTTACTTAGTAACAAGAAATTTTGATCCGAAGATAGCATCAAATTTTTAAGTTTAGACTTTAGAAAGACGAAAATTTAGTCTAAAGGATACAACGAAATTTAAAAATTTCTGCTTAGGTATGAGGAATTTTGGTCTGAAAGTAACACAAAATCTCAAAATTTTCATTTGTATTGTTGGTCTAAACATAACACGAGTTTTTTTAAACTTTGATCTCCTAACAAGACATTTTGGTAAAAGCAGCTAAAAATTTAAAAATTTTGACCTTAGTAACATGAAATTTTAGTCTAAACGTAACAAATAATTTTTGAATTTTTTCTGTAGGAACACGAAATTGTAGTCTAAACGAAACACAAAATAAAAAATTTTTTACTTAGTAACAAGAAATTTTGATCCGAAGATAGCATCAAATTTTTAAGTTTAGACTTTAGAAAGACGAAAATTTAGTCTAAAGGATACAACGGAATTTAAAAATTTCTGCTTAGGTATGAGGAATTTTGGTCTGAAAGTAACACAAAATCTCAAAATTTTCATTTGTATTGTTGGTCTAAACATAACACGAGTTTTTTTAAACTTTGATCTCCTAACAAGACATTTTGGTAAAAGTAGCTAAAAATTTAAAAATTTTGACCTTAGTAACATGAGATTTTAGTCTAAACGTAACAAATAATTTTCGAATTTTTTCTGTAGGAACACGAAATTGTAGTCTAAACGAAACACAAAATAAAACATTTTTTACTTAGTAACAAGAAATTTTGATCCGAAGATAGCATCAAATTTTTAAGTTTAGACTTTAGAAAGACGAAAATTTAGTCTAAAGGATACAACGAAATTTAAAAATTTCTGCTTAGGTATGAGGAATTTTGGTCTGAAAGTAACACAAAATCTCAAAATTTTCATTTGTATTGTTGGTCTAAACATAACACGAGTTTTTTTAAACTTTGATCTCCTAACAAGACATTTTGGTAAAAGCAGCTAAAAATTTAAAAATTTTGACCTTAGTAACATGAAATTTTAGTCTAAACGTAACAAATAATTTTTGAATTTTTTCTGTAGGAACACGAAATTGTAGTCTAAACGAAACACAAAATAAAACATTTTTTACTTAGTAACAAGAAATTTTGATCCGAAGATAGCATCAAATTTTTAAGTTTAGACTTTAGAAAGACGAAAATTTAGTCTAAAGGATACAACGAAATTTAAAAATTTCTGCTTAGGTATGAGGAATTTTGGTCTGAAAGTAACACAAAATCTCAAAATTTTCATTTGTATTGTTGGTCTAAACATAACACGAGTTTTTTTAAACTTTGATCTCCTAACAAGACATTTTGGTAAAAGCAGCTAAAAATTTAAACATTTTGACCTTAGTAACATGAAATTTTAGTCTAAACGTAACAAATAATTTTTGAATTTTTTCTGTAGGAACACGAAATTGTAGTCGAAACGTAACACAAAATAAAAAATTTTTTACTTAGTAACAAGAAATTTTGATCCGAAGATAGCATCAAATTTTTAAGTTTAGACTTTAGAAAGACGAAAATTTAGTCTAAAGGATACAACGGAATTTAAAAATTTCTGCTTAGGTATGAGGAATTTTGGTCTGAAAGTAACACAAAATCTCAAAATTTTCATTTGTATTGTTGGTCTAAACATAACACGATTTTTTTTTAATTTTGATTTCCTAACAAGACATTTTGGTAAAAGTAGCAGAAAATTAAAAAAATTTGACCTTAGTAACAGGAAATTTTAGTCTAAACTTAAAACATAATTTTTGAATTTTGTCTGTAGGAACACGAAATTGTAGTCTAAACGTAACACAAAATAAAAAAAAATTTACTTAGTAACAAGAAATTTTGATCCGAAGATAGCATCAAATTTTTAAGTTTAGACTTTAGAAAGACGAAAATTTAGTCTAAAGGATACAACGGAATTTAAAAATTTCTGCTTAGGTATGAGGAATTTTGGTCTGAAAGTAACACAAAATCTCAAAATTTTCATTTGTATTGTTGGTCTAAACATAACACGAGTTTTTTTAAACTTTGATCTCCTAACAAGACATTTTGGTAAAAGTAGCTAAAAATTTAAACATTTTGACCTTAGTAACATGAAATTTTAGTCTAAACGTAACAAATAATTTTTGAATTTTTTCTGTAGGAACACGAAATTGTAGTCTAAACGTAACACAAAATAAAAATTTTTTTACTTAGTAACAAGAAATTTTGATCCGGAAGTAGCATCTAATTTTTAAGTTTTGACTTTAGTAAGACGAAAATTTAGTCTAAAGCGTAACCCGAAATTTGAAACTGTTTGCTTAGTAACCAGAAATTTTGGTCTAAAAGTAACTAAAAATATAATTTTTACTTAAAATGTTAGTCCAAACGTATAACTATTTTTTTTTTACTTGTGACTTGGCAACGAAAAATGTTTTTCTAGCAAATACTCAAAATTACAAAAATATCGACATTAGTAAAAGGAAATTTTAGTCTAAACGTAACACAAAAGTTTTCAAATTATGACTTAATAACACGAAATTTTGGTCTAAGAGTGAATAACGCAAATTTTTTGAATTTTTACTGTAGAAACACGAAATTGTAGTCTAAACGTATCACAAATATATAGAAAAAATTGTTTAGTAAAAGAAATTTGGTTCCTTTGGTAACATGAAATTTTCGCTTAAAGGCAACACGAAATTTTGGTCTGGAAGTAACACAAAATCTTAAAGTTTTGACTTAAAATGTAGGTCTAACGTAACACAAAATTGTTTAATTTTGACTTGGTAATAAGAAATTGTGGTCTAAATGTAACACAAAATTTACAAATTTTGACTTTAGTAACGGGGAAATTTAATATAAATGTAACTGGCGCCATCTGACGACGGCAGGTGCTTCCACTAGGGCATGCGAGATGTAACACATGTAACATTTAATATAAATGTTACACGAAAATTTGGTCTAGAAGTTACAAAATTTCTCATAAGTTTGATCTGAAATGTTAATCTACGCAAAATTCTTTAATTTTGACTTAGTGGCAAAAAATTGTGGATTAAAAGTAACACAAAATTAAAAAATTTCGACTGTAGTAACACAGAATTGTAGTCGGAACGTAACACGATTTTTTTAAATTTTTTGCTTGGTAACAAGCATTACGTTGATCTAAAATTAATACAAATTAATAAAAAGTAAATTAATACAAAATTAAATTTTGACTTTGGTAACAGAAATTTTTCGTCCAAACGTAACTCTAAATATAACATAAAATTTAAAAATGTTTGCGTAGTAACAAGAAATTTTAATCCGAAAGTAACATGAAGTTTTGACTTTAGTAACGCAAAAGTTTAATCTAAACCGTAACACGAAGTTTTTAGATATTGACATAGTAACAACAAAATTTGGTATAAAAATAACATAATATTTAAAAAAATTATCTTTATTCGTGAGTTAGACGTTTAGTGACGTGAAGCGCTTACATACCAACTTTTAATATACAAAAAGATTAATTTTATCAATGTTTTGTATATTAGAGTTTTTTGCCAAAGAAGCTATAAATTTTATTTTATGATATTGTCATCAAATATATTGTTTTATTGCATATAAGTCAATCAAATATGTTAAGTGTATATTTATTAGGTACATTATATATACACAAAAATTATTCTATTAAACATAACGTTATTATGACGTCACTACGAATCGTCATTATCACGTCGAAAAATTGACGTCATTTTTTCGTCAGGTGACGTCGAATAACGAATGATCACCAAAAGTTGACGTTATAATGACGTCATGTTCCCGCTTGGGTTCTTCCTTCATCCTTTTCTTCTGATATTTTACTATATTAACAAAAAACGGAAGTTGACAGCCGACCTGCGTTCGATCACACTTAAAGCCAATTCGAAAGCGACTGGAGTGAGATTGATTGGGCAATAGCCGTGTTTCGCTGCAGCTGGGTTTACTTGGCTAAGCACTCAGCTTTTTGCCTACTTTGATAAGGTCGAATGATTCAAGTGTCAGGTGTATTTACGCTTTCGATATAGGTGCAATGCGGCACAAAAAAAAGTGTCATCCCAATCCTGTTTCTTGTCAAACAAATATGTGCTTAATTCCTCATTATTGCTTCAAAAACTCTTATAAAGCACGAAACTTCTCGGCACAGATTGAAAACGCCCATCGTTATATTCCCCCTCAACTTCCATCATGCTGACAACTTTTAATAATAAGCGGCAAACAAGAAAAAGCGCTGAGTTCCTCTCTAAATCAAATCGCTTTATAATTCGATTTCGTCCAAAGTTTTCTAATTTTTACAATACTTTATTGCCGGAGCTCGGCAAGTCGTCTGTCTAATGCCATTCCGACAGAAGTTGGGACCCCTGTTTGATGTAATGGGGATTCGGTTGTTGTTTAATTTACTCATTTCCAGTCGCAAAGGGTCGCTTTGGCAACGTAACCGGTGGGCAAATTTATTTAAAAGGTTTTTTCTTTGTTTAAAGTAGTTAAATTTTGTCAAAAAACATCTTAATACACAAAAGACGTTTTAATTAAGTCGAAGGTATTATCGCCCGATCTGGAGGCAAGTTTTCTCCTTTAAGCACAAATTCTGCCCTTTCTGTTTAATGCCTTTCATTTGTTTGGAGCAGCAACGAACACGTGATTTCTTTAACTGATAGCTAACGCTGTTAAAATAATTGTAATGGGAAACCTGATGCAACTGCCAGAAGTCTGTTTTAATTAGCAAAAGCAAGCATTACAGCAGGCAATAAGGAATCCATCCGAACGAAAGCCGAGCCAAGTTAATCATCATCGTTCGCAATTTCTGTGCGATGCAGAAAGATCGGAAATGGAACTTTACCACTCGGCCGCAGGCATTTGCCAGCACTAATAAGTTGGCAATTAGCCTAAGTGCCCCCTGAGATGATCTACAATGTTTTTAGAAAGAATAAAGTATCCCATAAACTAAGCTTTTAGTATCTAAAAATCGACCACCAAAGGGGTTTTTAGTGGCTAGTGTTTTTTTATTTATTGCTTTTTTTTACAACTTCTTGGCGATTTTTTTAACTATTTTTGACTAATTTTTTTCTCATGGAAGTTGCTTATTTGCGGTGTGCCTTAAGTTTTATTACTTTTGATTATTTTGCCTATTTTCCTTATTTCCATCATTTTTTACGATCTTAACCATTTTTGTCACAAAATCTGCCTGTTTCTGGTATTTTTAGGTTGGTTGCTTTGCCCAACTTCTCATCGGGTTCTGATTTTACCCAACTACGTACATTTTTACTAGAAATTAAGTGGGATAATTTGACTGCCCAGTATCACATGCGACTTTGTATATCAGCACTAGAAATACAACATGCACTGTTCTGGGTTACCTTATCTAGAAGAATAATAGTATATTATATACCAAGAGAGCAAAACAGGGCTTTGCCTATCGAGGTAAAGTTTTAATCGCTGACAGATCAAAATTCACTTTAGGGTTTATGGGTTGTTTTTATACTTTTTGCCTCAAAAAAAAAAATCAAAATGTCATTGTACAATTGAAAGAGAAAAGTGGTCAGGGTTCTATATACAGGGTGTCCAAGAGTTAGTTGATCTGACGTCATCAATATACGTCGTGAATGGTTATAATTTTAAACCTTTTTAAATAATAAAATCAATGTCTTGAAACCTAACTAACTCACTGAACAAATATCCATCTTTTTAATGTGGTGTTAACATTTCTAGGAAGTGTAAGGGCAGAATCCTTCACGCGCCTCCCTCCAGTCATGCAACCCGCATCGATGACAGATTCCCAACAAGTTATCGCAGGGGAAACTTCCGCTGTCAGCACTGAATGCTTGACTCAAATCCCGACCACCGACGACAGACTGATGGAGGTGGTCGATGACTCTGGTAAGAAACCAGTTTTACTCAACTTGAGCTGATGATTTCTATAAAACAGGTAACAACAACACAGAAGAAGAAGACGAGGAAGAAGCTAGCGAAGAGTTACTGGAACGCCTGGCAACGAGGCATTACTACAGCTACACCGCTGCCTTAGGGGTGACAGTAGGAGTGGGGTGTTTGTTGCTTGTGCTCAACATGCTGATTTTTGCCGGGATTTATTATCAGGTCAGTAGGCTTAAAACAAAAGACGGATTTATTGGAGGAGACTTCTTACCGTTACAGCGCGATAGGGATAAAAGGATGCGCAGGCATAACAGCAGCGACTCGACGAATTGCAACTCCAGGCTGTCTAGAAGCAACTCCACTCCCTCCACCGAGGAAACTATTCCCATGTCGCAGAGGCCGAGCACGCCCGGCAGCAGCGCAAGGCAGTCGCCGCTAATTGGTCGAAGAGAATGTTCTTTGGGGGATGTTCCACCGTGCTACAATACCGTAAGGATCGCATAAAGCATACGTTACGTAAACAAGTTGGTTGTTGGCAGAAATCTAGAGTTGATTTGTTTTATGGTGTGCTCTGATGTTTTTTTTTCGTTCAAGATTACTCCCGCCTAGCTCTCCTTGTCTAGGAAATGCCTAAACGCTTCTATTATGAACCTCAAAATACCGTGAATTTCTGAAAAAAAAACTGATTATATCTTAGTTGAAATGTCGAAACATCGCAAACCCTTTATTTCATTGCGGTAAGTCTAACAATGGGAAAATAATTGTTAAAACTCATATTAACATATAAAACGGTACCACGGGTACCCATATTAAGGTTTGTTGTACGTACCAAAATTTCACCTTCCTTACACTAACCGTTCCCACGATATCGCCATTTCACCACTTCTCACGGCGGCAATTTTGGATTTTTCAGAATGTCATTTATAGCGAATTTTATATAAGGGCAGATTTCTTATGGAAAACACACGTACATACATGTAAAAGCCTGATGATTATCCGGAGTAGTCGCAAAGTCGAAACGTCTGTTATGTTTGGATTCATGGTTCTATTGCGACAGTGTCTGACTTGACGTGAAAGTATCAATTGACTGAAAGAAAAAATAGAAAATTGAACCTTTGGTATCCTCTAGAAGGTTCCAGGCAGTGTTGCGGCTTATAGCTAATCCTGTAAAGAAGGTGCACACCAAATTTGAGCCACCTAGCTCAAACCGTTCCAGAGATATCATTATTTAACAACTTTGTCCATGGCGGTCATTTTGGATTTAAAAAATTGCTGTTATAGGTAAATATTACATAAGGGTAACCTACCATTCGATTTCCAACTCGATACCATTGGTTCATAAAACACCTATAACTTAGCTGCCGCAGCTATGGTCAGCTACTTTACGATTCATGGTACACCCATAGATATCTATCATCCAAGTACGAAGTATAAACCATAAACGGTTATCAGCTACCTATGTCAGCTATGTCTTTATTTTACAATTTATAGTATTCCCTTAGCTACCATGTACTAAGTATCATCAATAGTACCATCATAAATATGACCATATTTCTCCCATATAAAATGTAGTAATCAACGTTTACACATGTAAACGGACATATATATCGATGGTAGAAAGAAAAAAGGGCATAAGCGACAAGTTTTGCCAATTTAGGTTTTAAGCTCCATTAAAGACCGTTTTTCTTTCTGCGTAGAAAGATCTGATTTCCAGCTTTTTCTGGTAAATTATTTGTCGCTTAAGCCAACTAAACAATGGGGTACTTTTAAAAGAGTAATTGAAACTTTAACTCGGTCTATTGTAAAATTAGTAATTTGTCCTTTTTCCTTTCTACTATCGATATGTAAAAGCTTGAGGATGGCTTATATCAGACGATCTGTTGAAACGTCGTATCGCAGCTTGTAGCCAATCCTGGAAGTAAGCTACAAACCAAGCTTCAGCATTCTAACTTTAACCCTTTCAAAGATAGCCCTATTTAAGCATGGCGGCCATGTTGATGGTCATAGGGGCCATGTTGATGATGGGAAATTTTAGTCAAAATTCTTAAAATCAAGTTGCAAGTCTACACCAGAAAAGGTCTTTGATCTTAAAAAGGTGGCCATTCTAGAATACTCTGAGAGTCTATCCTTACATTCTTATTGAGAGAGCAAAAGACGGGAATACTCTCAGATCTGGAAGCGCTCGGGATTTTAACTCATGCCACTGAATGTCAACTGAACTGACAGCTGACCGTGCTTTTGACATGAGTTCCGACATAAAATTTTCAAATCGACCAGTCTTTACGAGAACGTTCTCGAGGAAAGGGATTTTTGCTACTAGTTTTTCTAAAAATGTCCAAATTTTCACCTGTCACACAGTTTTCCACGCCGCTCGGCCGATTTTCCCTAGCCAAAGCGTTTAAAGTGGATATTTATGTTTCGGAAAATTTCAGCTGTCAAATGACATTCAATGGGAGGAGCCAAAATACCGAGCACTTCCGATTCACTCAGTGGACATGAGTCGGAACTATTCGGCGTTTTGAGACAAAATTTGCAAAAAAGGGCGAAATCCAAAATTCATCGGGTCATCTGCTGGTTAAGTTGGTCATCTGAGGGCCATCTAGCAATATAATGGATTAAGCAGGTGGCTGATCTACCCGGTAGATGATCTGGTGATCATCAACCCATCTGCATACTTGTTTCGGGGTCTACCCCTCATCAGTACAGCTTTGGCTGGTCGACAAATTGGGGACTGTGATTTAGCGACTTTGTCGGACATGTACAGAGTACCGGTGGAATGTTGTACAGAGCAGAAGCAAGCTACATTCACCAGCGTATTTTAGATCCAATATTGCATGGCAGATGGCTCTCAGCTCGAGAATCAATTGGTGACCTCTTTTCACTTCATTTTGGTTCCGATAACCATCGAGTTACAGAGCAATATGAGCTGCTTCTCTCGAACTGAGAGCCATCTGCCGTGCAGTATTTCCTCTTTCTTCGTTAGGTGCCCTGTCCTCTTCGGACGTTGGCAATCATCAGCGCTATCTGAACCTGTCTACAGCTCGGCGGAACAATGTGGTAGTGCTCACTCCATACCATTGCCTTAAGTTTTTTAGCCAGGATATCCTTCTTCTACCCGGGCTCTTCGTCCTTCGATCTTGCCTTCTATAACTATAACGAGCTGTAAAAGTCGATATTTGTCATTACTTAAGAGGTGACCGAAATACTCCAGTTTGCGCTTTTTTAGTGTGAGCAGAACTTCCAGTTGCTTGTCGAGGCGTTGAAGTACCTCGGTGTTACGCACTCTTTCTACCCAGGAGATTCTCAATAGCCTTTTTGCAGTTTGGCAAATGTCCTCCTTATTTGTCAATTGGCCTTCTTTCAATAGCCTTTGTGCAGTATTGGATCTAAAATACGCTAGTGGATGTCGCCTGCTTCTGCTCTGTATCTCACCGGTTCTCTGTTAAGTTCCGACTAAGTCGCTTAATCACTGTCTGTATGATGAGGGGAGTACAAAAGCTGTACTGATGAGGGGTAGACCCCGAAACTAGTATGCAGACGAGTTCATCGACAAATTGGTGACCACCTACAAACTAAATTATATTATTAACACTTTTTTGTAATTTCTGAAATCTCAAAAAGCATAACGCTCATTCACTCATATATAAATTTTTAATACTTATCGAGAAACAGGACACCTTAAAATGTCTAGGGTGCAGGACAATAAAACCCCTTACGCTCCATAAAATGAGAAAAAGATTGTTACAAAATGCTACCTCTATTGGTATATTAAGGTTGTAAGCAAAATGTCTGAGAAGCATACTCGGACACAATTTTCAGAAATCTCAAAATGTAATATTTCTTGTTTTTGTGTCAGTTACCAAGAATGAAAGCCGCCTGTCCCAACATGTGCACCAACACACTACGCAAAGAAAAACCGCCTCCTCCGCTTCGCACGTCCAGCAATCCCAGCCACACGGTCAAGAAGCGAGTTCAAATCCAGGAAATATCCGTATAGCATTCGCCACCCTCGGAATGTCCGGGCTCCAAGACGGGTCGTCACATTCAGTTCGACGAAACGTCGGTTTCAACGAGCCGTCGCGACGCTCATTCGAGGGACGAGCCCTTAGACTTGGTCAGCGTCCGTTTATAACCTACGGCGGGCGACGTCATCGTGGTTGTCGTGGACTAGACGCATTGGGTTGTGAGCGATGTCTTGAACAATTTAGTGCGAAAATGGGTCCATAAAGAGATTACCCCTGCGAGCCGCGTTTATCAATTATCGTACGACAGTTTCTCTTGAAACCTTCTAAAAGATGCCACCCTTTGTGCCGGAGGTTTTTGTGTATTTTTGGCGGTTTTGCAGGGGGGTAAAAACTTCGTACAAAAGTTTGTAAATAATTGCGAGCCATATGGGTTCGTAGTGCGATTTATTTATGTTCGTGTAATGCAGTGAATTTTAACTTGTCCCAGGTCTAATCAAAACAACAAGCTAAAAACTTTTCTCTTTCTTTTTGGAGCCGATTCAAAAGTTAATAATTTTTGTAGCCACGGATCATACGGACTGCGCCAAAATGTTCTTAGTTCACGTAATTGTAGCCAAGGCTACTACCTAGATAATTCTCAATTTATTTTAAACGCACATAATACTTAATAAACATTGTTTCCGATTGTAAATATTTATAAGCGCACTGTGTACATAACTGAATAACCGGCGACAAAAAGGTTTTATAACGTTAAGCTAGAAATACTGCCGTTAAATTATTACCCTTTATAAATATGCGCACTTTGCGGAAATTGTTATCACCTCTTGTTTCTATTAAATACGGTCCATTGTTTAAATTTTTGTAAATCTACTTCATGATACGAGGCACTAGGGAAATTTGTGTTAAAACTTCCTATTTGTTATTACTCATAATATTTTCTCTATATTATGATTATATTAGCTGTCTGTAAATAAATCTCTCAACTGTAAAAGGATTAAGAAGGGACTTAAATAAAAAAAAAATATAGGCATTTTCTAAAACTTTAGTGTCTTCTTCAAGAGCTAAAACACCACGTTTTATGATGCCTTTAGTTAGTGGAGAACATAAAAAGTTTATTTATTTTTTCTGTCTTCAGTTCAAAAAAAAATCTTAATCAAATTGTGAATGAAACCTGTGTATACCACATGACAAAGAAAGGTGACCCACAAAATTGTTATGATTTTAATATGGCAGAAGTTCTTAACAGAATGGTGATTATGGAAAAGTAGTTTTACCTACAGAGCTACTTTTGTTACCTTCCAATAAGAAGTCGAAGTCAAAAAAAAAGAGTTATATTTTTTAACCATCTTGCAATTAAACGGTTCTTTCTAATACTGCGCGAGAGAAAGAGATGGCCGGTACAAACTGTTGATCAGATTTTAATGCAGAAGAAATTGTTAACAAAATGCTGAATGTTGCGATTACACTGCTTGAGACAAACAAGTGGCAAGTAAGAAATTCTTGCTGCAATGGTGAGTAGGTAAAAAAAAACGTGAATCATAATGTCTTCGAACAAGCAATTTTTTATCAATAATTTATTAAACAGTCAATAATAAATAAACAACGATTTTTAAAACGAAGCCCCATTGCATATGGAGTCCGAACAAAATTGAAATAAATTATACCGTAACAAGACGACTGAAAATAACACTCTCAGAGCATTTAAAACTTAAATCTCGTACATAACCGGAGGGGTAGGGACGACAAAACCGAAAACACACAGCCGTATATAAACCTACAGTAAGTTGATTGATGTCTCCGTCTTTCTTCCGCTGATTGAAACATAATTTACTAAACAAGTGTTGTACAACTTACAAACCGCCACCGCTTCTTTCTACGGAAATCTTCTTCTTCAAGATGTCTTTCTCGTGCTTCTGTTCCTCCAGTTCGGCCATTCTTGCGAACCTCGAGTAAGTCACGTGGCCGGATTTGATCGCTGACATCATCTGGAATGAAACAGTGATGTTTTTAGATTTTAGAAAGTTTAATTAATGGTATTAATTATTAATTCATTAACTAGCAAGTCATGCAGAAAACTAGACTAAGAGGTCGGCGTCCGGAATGAAGGTCCCAAATCCCGTAGGTGGAGCACAACTATTACAGTTTTAGCCGGTTTTACGCCATTATTTATTAAATTGTGTAGAGCTCGGTGAATCACCCTGTGGCTGCACAAAACAACGCTCAACACAAAAAAAAAGGGCAGACTTCACTATGAACTACTTCCGTGCATCTAGTACAGCGAAAAACAGAAAAAAAAATAAAACTGAAGCCAACAATCAACCAAAAGACAACAAGAAGAGCAACCTTTAACAACACAAGCTCAAACCTGCAAATATTCGTCGAGCTCGACTTGGCCGTTCATATTCGTGTCGATTTCTTTGAGGATCTCGTGCAGCGTTTCGCCGGGTACTTCGCGGTCGTCGTCACGCTGTAAAGGGCATAAAACCGGTCAATTTTATAGTGTTTAGACACTTACTTGTAAGTAATCGGCCATCTCTAACTGCCCGTTGAATGTCACGTTTATATCTGAGAGTAATGTGTGGATTTCGTCATCGGTGAGTTTCATACCTAGAGACTGATAAGAACAACGATTATTTACGGGAAAAGTACTAAACAAGTTGTTTTTATGACTTATACACAAGTCAGCAACTGTTGAACAATAACAGCTTTTTCTCTTTTTCTCAATCAGATTGTAAAGATGGTAATACTCTCTACTAAGTGACGTTTAGAGAGGAGAAGTGACGTTTAGTAGGTCAATTTCGTCTGTTAAAAGATCTCAGACATAAACTAGTAGTAATGATTTGGTTAAACAAGTCAGAACCTTCAGACTCCTCCTGATATCGTTAATAGACACGTATCCTTTGCGGTCCTTGTCGATAATCTGGAACCGCTTGATATACAGCTGGATCTCCTCTTTGCTGAGATTGATGGGGATCTTGTCCCTGCTGGCCCGATTGACGTTTTGCCCCATCTCGGTTTGCAGGAACTCGGTGGCCATCTTCGTTTGCCGCTTCTTTTCATCTGAAACAACACCGGTGAGGACCTGACAGAAGAAGACGTAAGGGCCGTCGACGAACCTTCGGACCAATGGTGCTCTTCAGCCATAATATTGATTATGTCTGGTAGGGCCTCCTGCGCGGCTTGTACGTTGAGGAATGCCAACCGCACACGTCTAGCTATCATGTCGATGGCTGTCATTGCGTACTCCCTGCATCCGTATCTACCGGTGAGAACGAAATATAAAGTTACATATGTCGACAATATTGATTTTTTTAAGTAGAAACAACACAAAACTTCTCACAATTCTTAGCACATCTCTTAAATTGGACAACTTTGTTAAGTTCAAAAATAGAATGTAATGCGCCATCTATTGGTTAAGTTAGGAATTAGTACTATGATTCCATGATTCGAATAGAGAAAATGCCCTCCGCCATAATGTCAAGAAACCCGTCTCGATATGTGACATAATTACAAAAGTATTTAACGAACTTCCGTCCTTATTATACGGTTCTTGAAAATAAACATTTTAAGTGAGGGAGTAAAATGTACGACGGGGATTTAAATGGCAGTTTAACCACAACAGGACTTATAATCGAATTTAGGTTTTGCGGTAAGTTTTAAATAGTGAGAAAAGTAAAATAGCATGGAAGTGCAGGTATTAGCTAGTCGCGTTGTTAGGGTTACGTCTGGCCTATTTATATAAAATTGATCCAAAACATTCTCTAATGAAAGTCAAAGTTTAATGCTTGGACTACGGGCGCTCTAGAACTAGCTCCGCTTAATTTTCCTCGACAATTCGCACTTGCATATAGTAAATGATATTGATATTGAAAAAGTTCTTGGACATATATTATTAAATTCCACAGTATGAATATTGCATTTTTCTTTATTTTAATTGCGTCATTTAATTCTGAAATCCACTGTAGTAATAGTTACTTTAAGTATTGTAGACATACCTTCGATGTAAACGTAGCTAATTGTCTAAAGATTCGCCCCTTTGGGCCGCAACCCAACATACATGTATACGCGCATGTTCAATAAACGACGAAATGACCACGTTTGTCACGGATATATAAAAGTGTTCGTTACTGACTAACAGCAAAAATATGTTAAACATTCAAGTTATATCGGTAAATCGTTCTCAGAACCACTTGAAAGTAAATAAAAAAATTGTGTGATGGCAAACTGTGGGCGCTAATGGTTTTAAACATCTTCATTCAATCATCATCAAAATCTTCTTCGATCGTTGACTACAAGTCAGTTATGACGTTTAACTATGTGTCGAGTAAGAAAGAAGAAACAGATAGGTTGTCCCAAAATCTGGCTTGAAAATTCAAGTTTCACAATTAACATGGAGAAAGCTTGAAGTAATCACCTCAATTCGGACTTGTTACGCATAGATTTTTAATATCTAAAGGTATTTTAAATTCAAGACCTTAAAAATTGAACTATAACTCACCTCACTTCAGCATCAATGTACGGAAACTCGGGATGGATCTTCTTCCCGATGATCGGCCATCTCTTGCCGGTCAAACTGGCCATTTTCGCTACAGCAAACGCCCTGTCTCCATACGATTTGGCCAAGTGTTCGGCGACCTCACACTCTAAACCGAAATCTTGCACCAATCTGATATACATGGTGGGCGTCCATTCGTGGGCACCTTCCAGCAGCAACCCGCACGTTTGGGACGTTTGATATTGACATTTCGATTCAAGATTGCAGGCTACAAAATGTAAAAAAAGTAATTAGAAAGCAATAACTTGAATTATTTAGAACCTGAACTAATTGAAAGACACGTAGATGAATATTTAATGAAAAAATTATAATGTTGTGGACATTATGGCGAAGGTAAAAAATCTTGCGTCTACTACATACTAACAAAAGCCGAAATGAAACCTGCATTAAAACCACATAACAAATATACGAACTTTAGACCTTCAATATAAATTACCTTTAATAGCTGCATCAATGGTTTCTTCTGCCATAGCTCTGTAGGTGGTCCATTTACCACCGGCTATCGTCACCAGGTTAGAGTCACTGACATGTACAATGTGGTTCCTAGCTAAAGACTGCGTGTCTGGCTTATTGGGGTCGGAGACTAGGGGTCGAATGCCACTCCATGCTGACAACACATCTCCTCTCCTCACTAGAATACCAAAAAAAAATTAAATATATTTAGTAACATTTACTTAAACAACAAACCTTCAACATCGGGATTTAAATAGTTCTTCACCTCTTCTAAGATAAACATAATTTCGTCTTCGGTAGGTTTAGGATTGTGCGTTACTTGGCAAGGTAGATCGGTGGTTCCCGCGATGGTGTGCTTCTGCCAAGGCAAAAAGAAAATCACCCTGCCGTCGCTGGTCGACGGGTCCAACAGGCCCATTTGCTCCGGACTGTAGTAGCCCGGCAACGTGATATGTACTCCGCTGCTCGGCGAGCAAATTTCCTTCACTTGCGGATTGTCCATTTTTCTAATACTGTCCGTGAACGGGCCCGTGGCGTTCACCACGCATTTGGTGGGTATGGACCAGGTCTTGCCGGTCATTTCGTCTCTGCAGGTCACACCGCTCACTTTTCCTTTTTCCTTTAACAAACCCGTTACTTTGACGTGGTTGATGACGGACGCGCCATATCTAGCGGCACTGAGGGCTATGGACAAGTTCATTCGCGCATCATCTTGCTGACCTAAACATATATCATGCGTTCATTAAAAAAAAACTCAACTGTCAAGTCAAACTCTAGACAAGAGTTTTAATCCCATGGCTTGATACGGGCCTTTTTTTTATGACCACCCTTTAGAACCCGGTGTAATGGTATTTCCAATATTTTGCCCTTCATATAAATATGGCGTATTCATTCTAGTGGGAAATGTCAACAAAAAGAATGAATCATCCTTTTCTGTCAAAAATTCTTCAAGAATAAATTTTTTTTCTGCAATAAAAACTCGATAATGAAGTATATGAAAACGACGAGAGAAAAACGGCCTTCGCCATTTTATTCGGAAATTGTTGCATTTTCCACCAATGACGTGGCGACACCCTGTAAATATTCGCGTCCACATAGAAAAAGAAAAGGATGAAAGCACGAAGGTCTAATAAATTTAATTACATCATCCCTTTCTGAATGAATACCCCGTATATTAATATTATCGTGAGGTTTTAAACGAGTTTTTATATAAAGAGTGAGATCTTTCTTTGGAATAAGAATACAAATCGATAATGAAGAAACAAATAATGAAGTACATGAAAATTAAGAGATAAACATCGCCTCCGCCATTTGGTTCAGAAAATGTTGTATTTTCAACTAGTGACGTGGCAATAATACCATTGAAACTTGCAACGATTTGAACTGAAATATGACGCAGGAAATATCGATCGTGATCGTTGTGAGTCGGTGAATCCCTAGACCCAAAAAAAGATTTTTGATGGCTTTGAAGACTGTTTCGTTTCGACTTGATTCAGTTAAAGGAAGACGGCTTGCGTTAATAATATATCATTTTGTTAATTTAAAATCTGTTAATAATTGATTTAAGTAATATATTCGGGATTAATCTTGGGATCAGACATATAAAAACCCGAAAATCCCGGGATTAATACAATCGGCTGAAACTGTAACCCCTAGTTGCCTTACTTACCATCGTAATAAACTATTCCCCCGCAAAGGGCATTTCCCTTCAACATAGGGAACAATTCGAGGGCGTTCTTTTTCGATAAGTAATAGGAGCTTTTTAGCGTCTTCGAACCAGCCACCAAATCGTACATTTTGATTCCCACCCAATAGTAAGGTACTTGCCACCACCTAGAAAATTATAAATATTTATCTTAACAGCTTAATTGAGGAAATAAAAATTGATAATTTTCCTAATTTGACAATATCAAATGATGTTTAAGATGTTAAGTTAAGATGTTAAGTCTGTGACGTCAAAAGACCATGGTTTACATCCACAAACAGTTCTCGTGATTTCAGCATGTGGGTGATAAGTAGTAGGTATCGTCTAAAGTGCAGATATATAGGTGGTTGATTGGAGTTTGAAAACTTACTTATACACAGGCAGCATGATGGGCAAAGGGTGAGCTAAATGAGGAGCCTGCTCCAACATGGCAGCCCTCTCGTGTAAAGCCTCTTTTACCATTCTGTATTGCTCATAGTCCAACTGCAGGATGGCTTTTTGTAGATACCTATATATACGAATAAAACCGATATTCATCATTTTAAAAAAGCCCTTTGCCCTGGTTTTACAAGTTTGCAACAATTCTCAGATTTAATAAAAACAAAGCTTAAGAGTACAGTAGCTACACAACAAAGGGATCACAATTACCTACCTTACTCCTCCATGGATTAGCTTGGTACTCCTGCTGCTAGTTCCACTGGCAAAATCGTCGGCTTCAATTAAGGCGGTCTTCAAACCTCTTGTGCTGGCATCCAGGGCGCACCCAGCTCCAGTGGCCCCTCCGCCGATAATCACGATATCAAATTGGTCAGTTTGTAGTGATTTTATCTGTTCAGCTCTTGTTGGCAGTGGTCGTTTCGGTCTAGGGGTGGCTTTTTGCGCCTTGACTGACAGGGGCCACTGCAAGCAACGTAATTTTAAATATTTACTTTAGACGTTTTAGTCTTAACTTACGTTTTCGCTATGATCGTTCAGAAGTAGGTAAGCAGCAAGACCAGCTCCGGCTGTACCGGCCAAGCCTCCCACAGCAAGTTTTCCCAACTTGCTCGCCATGATCCAGTTTCACCTAAAGGAAAGTGAGATTTTATTGAAATGCTCCACAGTGATCAAAGACCCGGTGGAATATATTAATAGTCATCTTGAAATTAGTCTGTCAATAATACAGTTCAGACCATTAAAATTAAGTGTTTGTTTAGTTTTGAGCGGCTGAAAAAATATTTTTGAATTTTACTGATTTAGAAATGCTTATTTGTGGATGGGTAAAATTTATGTGAGCGGGACAAATCTGATATATTATATAAAGTCGAAAGGCGGCATATTTTACTTTCATGATCGTCATCACAGCACAATAAAAGTAGATAGTAACATTTGCCTTAGAATTATCAGCTAAACTTGTTCTCAGAACAATCAGTTTAAGGATTTTTTTTATCTCTCTGTTGCATGCTAGAAAAAGCAGACTTTTCTGATTTAAATGTTTTGCCAAATTGACTAACAATTAACGACAAGAGCATAGCTAAAAGCATTGCAATATTACAGCCACATACAAGTGATAACCTTTGTGTGACAAAAGTACCTATATCATACTTATGTTTCCTACAACTCCTGCTATTGATATTGGGGGTTATCACTATCAGCTGCAGTAATTAAGTAAAGTGATTAAGTTAGACGTTATTAATCCTTGAAAAACAAACAAATTTAAATTTTTGTTTAATTCAAACTACTTAAGAAAAAGTGAAAAATACGAACTTTCTGTCCTTGAGCAGAAAACTAGATGTTTTTGAAAGAAAGTTGTATAGCAACCTAGACCTACTCGATTTCCTTGATATTGAGGATGTTTTTCGAGTTTTCGGGATTGACGTAATTACAAAGCAACGTATCGTAAACAGATTAATGAAATATGCTGCAGTAGTAGCAAGGTAGACGGCATGGGGGAGCTCAAATGAATGACATTCCACAGGTTGTTTTTCTATGTAGTACTACAGCTACGCAGAAAAACAATGAGATATTTTTGGATTTTAAGTGAAGTGTTTGTAAAGTTATTTTGTTCCAAATTAGGAGTTACAACTCCTGTCCAAGACCCCAATTCAGAGTGTACATACACTACTCCTTGTATGTTTTGTCCTAATGTTTTCTTCATCCTGTGGTTCATAAAGTGGTAGCTGCTGTGTGGGTGGTGTCAAGAAAGTAACTGAGGAAAGTATTGTACTATATCATTTACATGATGTGAGAACTGATTAATGAGTTAATTTGATGTGGAAGTGTATAATTAATTAAAAACAGAGCCAATTTAAGGGTTATTCTAGAACACTATGTAACTTTTGTCAAGTATATGACCTTCAACACTGACGAACATAATACTGGGATATGCCCCTAAGCATAAAAATATCCAACTTATGTTTATGAATATAACTGTCAACTCCACCAACCCCTCTCTATGAGGTTTAGATTTCTTTCAATCCAATAACAAATAATGAAACAGCTAGTGTTTGGGTTTAGGTTTATAAATTAAATTTAGTCTCTTTGAGACAATATTAAATCCTATTTCGCCTAGAGCAAAAGCAAGGGCATAAAAGGTATGCTTGATGTGTTTTAATTAGGTAACCACACTCCATGGCCTTAGTGACATTCCAACAAATACAAACCACTTAGCAGATAGTAAAAGTGTATACCTAGCAACAAAGTGAAAATGAATAATTAGCTCAAGCTGATGTCTATGGACTTTAAATTGAGCATCTTATACAAATGTCAAATCAAAATGAATTAAAACTGATATAAAGAGACCAACACTCGTAAGTAAGGGATCTATTTTAATCAAGAGTTAACTTGGGGATACTGATGAGAAACACTCAGGGAAAGACCCTTCAAATTCCTTGACCATAACTATAAACATTGATTAGAATATTATTTGAAGATAGTTAAGAAAAAAGAGAAGAGGGGAAAATCTATTAAACAGAGCTATGTATCATATAGCTACCTACTTAATTATGTATTGAACATATTGTTATAATACACTTGACGGAAAATACACGAGGAAGCATATTGCAAGGTTACTGGAGGTAACACAATCACTTAAAGATAAATAAGCCATACCTAATCTTGGTATCCAGGCACTTTTCTTTTCAAAATCGAAACACAAAGATCTGGGTTCTGAACTGGTACTATTTATAATCTGTGCACACTCATATGAAGTCGAAGGCATAGAAATATTTTTAGCAGAATTTTGAGCCTAGCTGGCGCAATGTTATAAATTAAATCACTACCGTTTTCTGACCGTGAAATTAAACTTTCTTCGAAATAACAACAATTCCGCTAAAAATACCGCAAAAAGTAACATTGAACACTTTCGAGCAGGCACCCAATAAAAGTCGTTTCAATGTCACCTGAGGCGGTCGATTTTCCTTGTTTAAACACTGGGAAATGAGTGACAACACATGGGGAGACTTACGTTTAAACGGAGCCCTAAATTACTTCCAGGATCGACACTTTTCAGTTCATTTCGGCGGGTTATGTAAATTTCACTGGACACGACATTTTCTTGTCTGGCAAATCGCGTGAATAAATGTCAAAACGAGTCATAGGCGGCTTACGTCATCGGGAGCTTCCCGCCCGTGCGGCATTGCCGACGCTGTGAATTTCTCTTAACAGATAATAAGTTTGTTAATTTGCGATTGCCGCGTTCAGCGATGTGGTACTCAAAAGTTTATCACTTTAATAGAGTGTAAGTGATTTATAAAATGCTATTAACGAAAAGTATTATTGTTTATGAATCTGCCTGCTTTTATTCGTTACAGAGGGAGCCAAAATTACGCCAGCGTAGATGTGGCATCGGTGTGAGACTCCCTTTAATTTGAACTGCACTGTTGCCAAGTTGACATCGTTTATGCTGAAGTGGTGGAGTCAAAGTAGAATAAATTTTTTTTTAATTAGCTTTTTATCCATGATAATACGTCATGGGCCAGACAAACATGGCTGGCCAAAAAACAGGACCAATTTTAGAGAAATATCTGTATTTGTTGAAAACCTACTGCCACGGGCCACGGCAGATAGGTTGATAGGTATTGACCATTTTTTTTTAGCTCACCATAATATCATAAATCATCATTTCTTCTATAATGGAGTAAGTTTGCAGTTATGAATTTTTTCTGCATTTTGACCTCTTCGAGGATATACAAATAGATTTATTTTATAAGTAATCAGATTGATTGATTAAGTTTTACCTCTGAAGATCGTGGATTAATATTAAGAGCGGCAACCTTGCACACAAATTAATCTCCAGAATCCCCACTAGTCGGAAAACTTCCGTATGACGTAATACCGGTTAAAGCCCACATTTGATTACGCAATTTTCGCACAAATGATTTGCTGGTACGGAACACGAGCAGCAGACTACTGATAAGAACACAATTTCAATTTTTTATTCTCATTTTTCCGATTCATTAATAATTATTGCGCAACATGTCTAGTCGCAGAGCTGCTGAAACCAAAATAATGGAAACGTTATTGTCGATTCACGCTCCCAGAGCGTGGATACTTGGAACTTTCCTGTGATTTGGCAATGATCTGTTCAAATAACGAGGGGTTCACGCGAGTTGAAGCTCCTATAAGCTGCCAATAAACGTGATTTAAGATTACGGTGTACCTACGCAGATAAAGGCGACGTACTATATGATATCGCGCCACTGGACATCATCTTACCTATGCATGCGTGTAGGTATCATGTGCTCGAATTTTTTTAATTGGAAGTCAGCCAGATTCAAAAAATAAACTATTGTTAGGAATATACGAAGTATAGGTAATCGAGAGAGTCCAGGGAATGCATGATTTTTTTTGCAATTCACCTGATTACGTCTTTGTTCTCAATTTCTAACTCTAATCTATAACTTTTGAACGATTGGAATTAACACAGTGAATCTAACTGTTTTTTCCTCTTCTTGATGTTATTTTTCTCCTCCCATAAACGAAATAAGGTTAATACATTTCTTTTTAGGAGGCTCGATTTTTAGAAAAAAATCAACAAAGACGCAAAAAGTTCAGTCACCAAAATAGCAGAAATTAAAAAACCTGAAAGGATCAAATATTTCAGTAAAACAAAATATTTCTAATTTGTTTTGGTTTGTTTTTCATCGTCTTGATTATTTATTATTCTTTCTTTTCTCACAAACAAAGTCTTTTTGGTTCAATAACTTCCTCTTTAGGTGATCGGTTTGCATACACAAACCAACAAAGTCGCAAAAGTTTCAGTCACCAAAATATAAAGAAATGCAAAAACTTGAAAAACCTAAAACATTTCAATAAATGTTTTATAGTTTCAGTTTAGTACTAGTAGGTACCGTTTGAATGGAGCTAGTACAGAGGTGAGGATAACTCATAGTTAGGTGCTCAAACGGTTAGAGTTAAGTATCATTTTTCTCATTCTTTAATAATAATATCAACTGAAACAAAGCAAATAACAGACAACGAATAGCTTATATACTTAAACTAAATGACTTTGGTTCAAAACATGAAAGTGCTATAAGTATAATAACTTATTTAAAAAGTATAAAAATGTAACAAAAATATAAACTAAGTATAATATATATATATTAAACAAACCTATATAATAGGACTACATTCACTGTGATAGAATATACATAATATATTAGTATCTAAGTGATAACCAAAAACGAATATATGGTACAACTATATTGATTCTTCTCGCCATTTTAATACGCGTTATTTACAGTACCTAACGAATGCTCATTAAAAAAATCATTATGTAAGCATTTAATGAAAGTAAATAGACTTTTATAAGCTTTCACGGCCGGTCAAACCAAAATACAATCTAAATTGTTTTCCGGGCTTCTCTCAGACTTTTATTCCTTCGTTTCTTTTAACATTTCACAGCCAACTCGATGACTTTTTTCAATGAACACCCCTTAGTTGAATACGCAAACTTTGACTTTTGGTAACATCCCCAAAACCACGTTTCTACTGACACTTTCTTAAAGATAAAATTAAGGTCCAATCATTAATGGGTCACGTATTTCTGTGCACGTAGAACCCATACTCCTTCAACTTCCTATACAGGGAGATGTATTTGCCCGCTGCGGTAGTACGGGGTACGATAAATTTTTCACAAAACAACGTCCGATTTCGAGCGGCCTCGCTCAGATTTCCGTATCCCAGAGTCACCAGGAAGGTGAGCACGAAGCTGTAGCAGTTGTGGTTGTCTTCGCTGTAGTTCTTCGCCGACCAACATTTTTGTTTGCAGACCTGCCAGAGGGTGGTGTCCCAGTGTTCACGCCAGGGTGAAGAAACCTGATAAGGACGATGAAATAGTGAGGATCATTTATTTCGAGCCAAAATAGGATTTATTAATATTGTTATACATCAAGAAGCACTTTTCTGAGTAGGTAGTCTTTTAACTCCGCTGTAGGCAGTTTATTACTCTACAGCTAATTGACAGGTACTCTGGATACCTTGGTAGCAAGTTGTTGTCATCTTGAAGTGATTTTTTAGTAAATTTGCGTCGGCGACGTTTTTCGACCCAAAGTATACGTTTTTATGATGTGATTTTTAGACTTTCAATAAAAAGCGTCAGTTTGGCTCTAAAAATGTGAATTAATAAGACAAAAGAAATTTCAACAGCCAACTAGATGACTTTTTCAAATGAACACCCCCTGCCATGCACTAGGGATCGAGATTATCAACCAAGTTTAGGTATATAAAAAATTATCTGAATGTTTGAAAATAGAGAAGTCGAGGGGTAAATCGCCACGGCAATATGTATTTTGTGTTGATTTATAGCAATTTAGTGGCAACTTGGAAAAAAAATTGGCGATTTAGTAGTATACTGAGGTAATTTCAAATAGATGTTCATCTAGTAAGCTGAGAAATTGACATATAAATGACACATTTACATGGGAGGAATAGGACTGCTCGATGAATATCTATTTGAAATTGACCATATCAACAA
The DNA here is from genome assembly GCA_951812265.1 of Taphrorychus bicolor. NCBI lineage: Eukaryota > Metazoa > Arthropoda > Insecta > Coleoptera > Curculionidae > Taphrorychus > Taphrorychus bicolor. Next base: position 37,716,556 of record OX638304.1, read on the forward strand.
AGCTTAAGAGTGCTCGTTTAATGACGGCACGCGAAAGCAAGCATCCAATATTATCTGAATGTATTTATGGGACTAATGCATGACGATCAGCAATTAGATTCTCAAGCCTTTAAAGTATACGTTATTTATGAACAAACCGGACGAGAGAATGCTCGAAAATTGATATTGCAGAATTAAGAGGTAGAGAGTCTTAAGGACAACTGAGCGAAAGCGTGCGTCAAAAAATCATAGCTGGCTGGTGGAAATTGTCAACCAATGACGGCGCCACCTACGCGGCGTCTTCTGGAAATTGTTTTTCAGCCAGGCGCCATATTGTAGCGTCAGTATTTCGGTTTCAAGGTTGTTGGAGCTGGTTTATTTTATGAATTAAAGTAGTGAAAAATTAAAAAAAACTAAATACTTTTGCTAGTTTGCCTGCCTACAGGGCTGAAAGTTATCATTTAACAACCGCGTATGTAAATGGGTGTCTGATTTTGATGATGGTCGAGATATTTTATTTTTGCTGGTTTGAGGAGGTCCACAATAATGAAGCCGTGATGGGAAAAAGGTAGGTACCTATATAATTACTAATACTGTGAGTTCAAAAGGCCTCAAACTGTTAGGCAGCGGAATATTAACCTATCAAATTTTTACATTTGAGACCGAAATACTCAGAATGCTCTATACCTAGTTCTAAAGGAATTTGCCGCCTAAAAACGAAAATGATCCTTATGTCACTTATAAATAAGTTTCGTTACATATTGGCGTTCGTTCTTGATCTATAAGCCATTCAGTTATTATTGTCGTCAAGTAGGCGTTGGAGAATTGACTTTGACATTTTTATCGTATCTTCTCAACATGTGCTAAAAAGAGATGGGTATAAAAAAATGAAGGTTTCAAAGGTGACAAAAATAACTGAAAGGGTAATACTAAACCAGACAGGGCTAAGTCTTAGCTTTGTTAAGTGCTCACTTTGAGGCCCCCTGAAAGTATTCTCATCCTTTGTTTTCTCAATCAGAACTGCAGGACCGTGACAATATAAACTAAGGGACGGTTTTATAAACATGGGTTAAGTTTACCCAATAACTTAGGAGATATGGATAGACCCAACAAATGCCGATATTTCCCTAAAAATGGTCTCTTTTTTTGGTCGGAAGTCCGCCACTTTCAAGGTAAGTACTGATGACTTAATTTCATCCTCACTTAGACGCTTCCCTTATTCTCACGGATACTCTCGGCATTTCCTGTTTCTAAATCTAATTGTTAAAGTCGTTTATACCGGGTGTCCAGCAGAACCCTGGACATAGGAGATTAACATGGAAAACCGTTTTTTTGCGCCTGTACGGTTGATTCGATTAAAAAACTTTTAAGAGTAAAGTTGTAGAGCTTATGATCAGCTATCATCCTGTAATTTTCTCAATACCTCAGTTTTGGCTGTTTTATGGAAAAACTCCTCGAAAAGTGCAAGGATTTGAATTTGGCGCGTCACCCCCGCCATGCATGTGCAGTGTCGCCAACATAATAATTTCTTATGTCAGAGTCAGAGCCAATTTTCCTTTCTTATTTATTTTGAGGCAGTGTTGGCAAGGTTAATTAACCAACGTTTTTTAACCGGTTATTAACGTTAAGAAAAAAAACGCTTTAATGATTTTTAACCTAGAAGAAACGTCAAATGTCAATGTCGTTTGTCATTTCACATTTGTCTACGGTAGACGTATATTTGAGTGATTCCTTGTCTATTAGTTTGTTGTATTTTTTATACTTAATAATCAAATAATTTAGTTTAATAAGTTTAATATTGATGGGATAAAATGGAGCGTCGAGAAACCAATATTTGAAAACACTTCAGAAAAATTCAAAATAAAGCTGGTTGTAATATGTAAATAATGCTCATGTGAGTACACTTCAACTGCAAGACGTCTGGAAAAACATCTTGAATGATATTTTTGGATAAAGACCGCTTGCAATGCAGAGCTCGGCTTGCACACTTTTAATTGCAAAAAACATATTAGAGGTTATTAACCGAATAATTAACCGGTTATTAACAGGTTAAAAGTTAAAGATATTTTTAACCGGTTAATTGCCAACACTGTTTTGAGGGACTATCAGGTAGTAATTAACATGATTATGCAGTAAAAATATGTTGACGACACTGCACACGCACGGCGGGGGTGACGCGCCAAATTCAATTTTTGCACTTTTTAATGCGTTTTTCCAAAAAACGGCCAAAACTGGGGTATTGAAAAATTACAGGATGATAGCTGATCATACGCTGTACAACTTTACTATTAAAAGTTTTTCAATAAATTCAACCGTACAGGCGCAAAAGAATAAAAACCGATTTCCCATGTTAATCTCCTATGTCCAGGGTTGTGCTGGACACCCGGTATATCCTTTTAGTCAACGAGCTAGTACATTACATCTGGAGTGACCGTCCTGTTTTACGGTTCTAGCACCCCTTTTTAGCAGTGGGTACTTGGGTAGGTACCTTAAAAAAGGCGCCGATATTCTCTTGAATTAATGTCACTTGACATCTTGTGTTAAATCATTTAGAGTTGTTATTGACCGAGGGTCAGACATAATATTAAATTTTCTACCAAATAAATATTGCCAAAATATTTAGTGGCCCAGACCAAACAAAGGCAATCTTGTTGTCTATTAGGATTTTAATTAAAAAAAACAAATCTAAGCAAATTAATTAAAAAAAATGCAGATCGAAAATGCGTCCATAAGAGATTCTTGTTAAGTTCAGCATGAGTTTACTACTTTTTAACGTGCAGAGTGAACGTCTCTTTATCTTTAAGCTTTTGGTTACAACTCTAAGACGTCAGAATGTGACGTGAACTGCGGTCTATGACTTTCGACCGTCATATTCTTTCTTTCTTACCTCAATTTATGACTTTTTTTCATCGGCATTAAAGATGACGTAAAATTGACCTTTTGTTTACCTAGGTATTGTGTAACAGTAACAGTCGTTCACTAAAGGGCCCAGAGGGACTAAGTTTATAAAAAAATTACCTGAGTGTTTGAAAAATAGAAATCAAAGAATAAACTGCTAGAAAAATTTGATATACAAGCGATGGCAATATTGGCAATATTTGAAATTTTGGTGGTAATATTTTAGCAATTTGGTGGAAGCAGTGGCAATTTAGTGGCAATACTGGTATACTTTTGGGAAATATTAAAATAGTTTTTTTTTTTTAATATAGGTAGGCATTTTTTTTAGAATATTGGAAATTGAATATTTTTTGGCCATATAATATTTAATTTTTTTATAAAAAAAATAAACCGAAAATTGCGTACGAGTGATTTACTCCAAGGCCTAAGTTTACGACTTTTAAACGTCACCCGTCAAAGTCTTAACGTTATTAAGACGTACATGAACGCTCTATAACTTTTGACCGCCATTTTCACGCTTTTTGTACAATTTGTGACATTTTTTATTACCACTAATGATGACAAAAAGTCGACGTTTAATTGACGTCACTCTGCTTCCTGGGTATTAGGCAAAGTACACTAACAAATTTCCAGGAAAAGAGTAGCGGGAGAAGGACCCAAAATAAAACTTCTACGCTTCCGCAGCAATTGCCGACGTTTATTTAACTTCTTTTTCAAGGATGTCAACTGTTCCAGTTCCGTTATGTTTGTGCACGCTTTGTCCGTTTTTGTTTCACTGTACGTCACTCCCCGTGATTGTTCTGAGGGATAATAAACATCTTTACTATCTGACGAAAAACTTCTGCAATTTGAGTGGAATGGCCTTGCAAAAGACGTAAAATAAACGTCGAAACATCAGCAATTTTTGCGGAAGCGTGGAAGTTTTATTTTGAGTCCTTCTCCCGCTACTTTTCTCCTGGAAATTAAAATCGTGAGGACGCTACGCCTAAACCACTACTCTAACAAATATTTACTGCAGGGTCTAGTGGAACCAAGTTTATAGGAAAATTACCCAATTGTTTGAAAAGAGAGAAGTAGAGTTCAGAAACGGAGGAGCAAAAATGTTGTTTTCTATTTTTTATTTTTTTTCTTCTAATTTCTATTTTGTTCTTCCCTTGCTGCCACCTTATTTATCAACAAAACATGCAAATGTGCTTGTAATGACGTTTTTTTTGGGATCCCAATTAAACCTGAACCCATACTAAGTGTTGTTTTGTCCCTACTTGATCTAAAAGCAGACACTGATTCCAATGGGTCGATCGGTGCTTCCTCAGACCATGCTTATCGAACTCCACCATAGTCCCCGTAGAAGTGGTGACTCCAATGTGCAGATCCATCGAGTTGTAATAGTCGCTGTGACGTAGACCAAGAACACATAATTTAATATAATAAACCTTCATGTCATTTCTAAAAAAAAAGCTACATGTATGTACTTTGTGAGTGTAGAGAAGTCATGGCCAGTTTTCAACAACAACAAAAATAATTATTGTTCCGTTGACCTCCACTGGAGATGTGGTAATTGTTTTATTTGCACAAGTTACGTTATACCTACATGTAACTAAACATCCTGTGTTTTATAAAGAGCTTACTTTAAGAAATCTCCTGTAGTTGGTTTAATCACCACGGAGCATGGGTACTGGGATGCCCTGATGAAAGGGTAAGGAACTCTGAAAACCATTATAAACAGAGGCAGTTTTGTGTAAATTCATTATTATTACCTAAATGGTAACAGGGAAAAGTTTGCTTTTTCCAAGTCTTCGTCGCAAACTGGACACCTGGAGGGTAGGGCGAAGCAGAAGACCTTTGGGCCGCAGTGCTGGAAGCACACAATGCCTGGGTCCATCTTGGTCACTTTGCTCATTGTTCTGCAAATATATGTTTTCCTGAAGCAACCACTTGCAATTAGCTTTCTCATCAAGATTATCAACTAATGGTATAGCTTTTACTTTTGCCAGCGACGCTTCACTTCCTATAAACGTAAGAATCTTAAGGAAAAAGTGGTTCGCTCCATTTTTCCCACAGTCGTGCACAATGACAACAACAATGCTCAATAAAGAAAAAATGTGAAGGAGGGCAGCACACATTTCGGATGTGCTATAATGCACTAGAAAGCTCGCACAATAAAATTATTAAGCCCGCGCTTGGCTAATGGATGTTTTCTAGGTTACGACGATTAAAAGAAGAAAAAAGGTATTTGGAGCGTGGAATTTACATAAAATGAACAAAACTATGATCTAAGATTACCATCTAGCGGTTTTTACTACCCATATGTAGGTATCGATGAGGAAAGCACACCGTATCGAGAAAAAACAAAACATCATCAATTCAATATAACCTTAGCCCACATTTTTTATGTTTTTCTTATTTTAATTTAACTTTATGGCATTGGCGGTTAATGGATTTATTCAAATTAGATATGGCTGTTTTTTTTTCAAACCTTTTACTTGTTTATTTACTATAATAATTAAAAGAGTGTAAAGAAAACATTAATTAATTACCTGCTTTGTTTGAATGATCACTAGAAAACAAAAACTGTATCACATAACTCAACCTCACATCACCTCAATACAATCACAAAAAGAACGATATTCCACACCTTTGTTTAGTTACCTTGCCACCGCTACCACCAAACCGACCATCGACCATGGACTGCTGCTAACCTGCCAGCTGTTGCGGCAAGAACGGTCTATGGGTTACCTACCTACCTACCACAAGCATGTAGCGATGTTGCAAGGTGTTGCATTGAATCGTACCTGTCCGGTAAACTAGCGGCAACGCCGGTTTGTTGATGTTTGCATCGCGTTGCTATGGCAACCGCACCTTTGGTGGTTGGTGACCGAAAGACCGACTTCCGGTTTATTAACGGGGTGAATGGTTTGTGTTTTGTTTGTTGCGGGGTTAATTGCAAAACAAAAGAAAAACCTTCAAAAGTTGGCATTGAATATTCGAAGGAAGGAGAGCGAAAACAATTTGAGCTTATCAGTGCTTTTATAAAGGTAAGTTCATCACAGATTATGGATAAGGAGTTTTTGGTAGGTAATTCGAGCAATTGGGGACAATTTGATCAATAGTCAGCGATGAGTGTGTAATCCACGTGGTTGAGTTTAACGGCCGGAGGCACGCAAGTTCGTTTATTGGTGGTTACGTGGCTACAGGAAAAAAAATTGGAATAAAAACCATTCGATTTTTTCTTTTTACTTTGAGAGTAAGGAAAACATGGAATCCTGTTAACATTAAATATTTAAAAAAAAACTATTAATCTTCTTATAGAGGTGTGGCGAGTCACGCAATACTCTTAGCATAGTAAATTCTTTATGAATAAAAACCAACTCGGGATTGTTAATAATACACAAACTAGGTGTAGCTGATTCAATTTCTTTATAACTAAAGTTAAGATACTTAAAAACGCTTGAAAAGCCGGAAATTTATTGATTCGCATCTCGAAACAAAACTGCCATTGTTCTAGTTCAGAAGAAAAAAAACAAGAAACAATGCGTATTGTGGTCTAAACCATATAAGGTGATTCGTTTTATTTCACAATTTAGTTTATATCCCCATTATTGCACCTTTTCTATGATATTAGAATCAATATGGGATTCTTAAACGGAATCCTCACCAAATGGTGTCCAATCAAAAGTAGTTTTAAGGAAGTACACAAAATACCTACCTACTTGGTTGTGTATAGTGTTTCGAGTAATTTTCCAGTTTTTTATTTATTTTTTGTAAAAAATAGTAATTTAATAAAATTTTCATTAAATTCGAAGGTGGTGTTCGATAGCAGATCTAGGACAGATACGACTTCACTTTATCGAAATCGTAAACGTTTCGACCTCTAACGTGGCCGTAACGGTCGAAAAAATCTATTATGAAAGTTGAAATTAAATTTTTAGTCTTTTCGCAGAAACTCTAGTTTAAAATATGCAAATAGAAATATTTAATCCAATTTTCCATTTTTGAACTCCAATTGTTTAACAAATCTTGCCCCTAATTGCAGCCTAAATTTATCCAAAAACTCAAAACTTTCATTATTGGACAATTTGCGTCATTTTTAACCGAAAATAGCTCAATTATTTAACCTTAATTTCTCCAAAATCTCAAATATGCATTGTAGAAGCTTTAAGGTATTTTTAACCAATTTTTGCCCTAACTCCAACCTGTTATTCTAAAAACGACAAATTTGCATTTTTAAACCCTATATATAATTTTTAACCAATTTTGGCTCTAGTTCAACCAGATTTTTTTCAAAAACTCCGAGTTTTTATTATTGTACGGGTTGCGTCATTTTTTTAACAAATTTACCTCCAATCGTAACTTGGATTTTTCCAAAGAATCCAAATTTGCATTTTTGGAGCTTTAAGTCCACTTTTAACCGATTATCTCCCTCATCCTAAGCAGAGTTTTTGGAAAACTCCAAACTTGCATTATTGGACGGTTTACGTAATTTTTAAGAGAATTTAGCTCCAATATGAACCTGCATTTCTTCAAAAACCGCAAATTTGCATTTTTAGAAGCTCTAAATTACCTATGTCTAACCAATTGTATCCCTAATTTTAACCTGAGTTTTCAAAAACTCGAAAGTTTCATTTTATACTCTTTAAATAATTTTTAACCGAATTTTAGACGTAATTCCATCGTGAATTACCTCAAATTCGCATTATTTAACTCCAATCTTAATCTAAATTTTACAAAGATTCCAAATTAGCATTTTTTTAAGTTTTAAGTAATTTCTAACCTATTTTGACCCTAATTCCAACCTAATTTTTTCCAAAGACTCCAAATTTGCATTTTTTTCAAGCTTTAAATCTTTTTTAATCGATTTTGGCTCCAAGTCCAATGTTTTTTCCCTAAGAGCTCCAAATTTTCACTTTTGGACGGTTTGCATCATTTTTAACTCTAATCTTAACTAAATTTCTCAATTTTGCATTTTTTAGAATATTTACATCATTGTTAACCGACTTTGGCCCTAATCCTGAGTATTTTTAAACCCTAAAATGTGAATTTGTACGCGCTTTGGGTCATTTTTAAACGATTTTTGGCCCTAATCATAGGCTAGAGGAGGCGCAAAAAATCCGAAAAAATGGAAAAAAAAACGTGTTATTTTTTAAGTCCGAAAAAAAATAAGAAAAATACGTAAAAACTGAAAAAAGCAAAAGATACCTTGAGTGCCAAATATGAAAAAAAAATAAATAAATATTTTTTCAAATTTATTAATGACTATTTATTAATAATTTCATTAATGATAACTTTTCCTCAAATTTTCTGTTTTTTTTTAACTTTTCCTGAAATATTTTTTTTTCCAGAACCAATTTTTCCGGAGTTTTCAAACCTCTAAACTTGATTTTCTCGAAAAGCACCAATTTTTAATTTGAGGCGTTTTTAGTAAAAATTTTATTATTTTGGTCCTTAAATATTTTTTTCAAAAAACAACAAATCAGTCACTATCAGTTTTGCCTAAAATTGACTTTCTCCATAAATATCAACATTTGCATTTTATGACATTGTGGGTCATTGTTAAGCGATTTTAGAATAATTCTAACCTGAATTTTTACACAAACAAAAATTTGCATTTTTAAACGCTTTTAGTAACCTAATACTAACCTGCGTATTTTTAAACCCCGAAATGTGTATTTTTACGCGCTTTGAGTCATTTTTCAACGATATTTGGCCCTAATCATAGACTAGAGAGATGTAAGGGTTCGGAAAAAATGGAAAAAACCGATTATTTTCCAAGTCTCAAAAAATAAGAGAAATACGTAAAAACTGTGAAATGTGCAAAAGATATCTTGAGTGGGGGGGGGGGGGGGCCAAAAATGAAAAAAAAATTAACTTCATTAATGGCAATTAAATTCTTATAAATTATTTATCACGATATTTCCCTGTTTTTCAATTTTTCTAAAATTTTCTGTTTTTTAAATTTTTCTTGAAATAAACGTTTTTTTTTCAGCAAGCAATTTTTCCGGATTTTTCAACCCTCTAAACTTGACTTTCTCGAAAAGCACCAATTTTTAATTTGAGGCGTTTTTAATAAAATTTTAATTGTTTTGGCCCTTAAATATTTAAAAAAAACCAAGTCAGTCACTATCAGTTTTGCTTAAAATTGAACTCCTCGAAAAACATCGAAATTTGCATTTTATTCTTCAACCATTTTGGTCTTAACCCTAACTTGACTTTTTCAAAAAACTCTAACTTTTTATCTTGAGGCGTTTTTAGTCAATTTCACTTATTTTCGTTCAAACAATTTAATTTTACTAAAAACAATTAATTAGAAGATGTTAAACAATTTTGCCTAATTTTATTCTACTGAAGTTGTTTTTCTTTATAAAACCATTAAAAAAAACATAAAACTTGTATTTTTAATCATAGTGGTTGATTTTTAATCGATTTTGGCCCTGATCCCAATCTGAATTTTTTCCAGAAATTTTTAATTTGCATCTTTAATTTAGAAGCTTTTTAGAACCGATTTTGGGCTAAATCCAACACCACAAATTTTATTTTTTTTTATACTTTTAAGAGACAATAATTCTGTTTACTGTTAAAATTTAACATAAAAAAAATTGAAAAAATAAAAAAAAATTAGTAGGGGACACCCGGGTTTGAACCGGGGACCTCTCGATCTGCAGTCGAATGCTCTACCACTGAGCTATATCCCCATGTATACATCTTCCATCCCCGACGAATTTAAATAGTGGAAAATAATAATAATTTTATAGCGTGTTACATGTGAAGTTTATTTAAAAACATCATCTAGTGGGCTACCAAATGTCAAAAGAAAGGATGAAGGAACAATAATATAAAATACAATAAGCATTTAATGAGAGTCGTTATTCTCGAGGGTAACGTTTGAGCCCAGAGGCAAATAAGCGAGTGGCACAAGTTGCCCGAAGAGAATAACGTTCGTTAAATGCGAGTTGAATACTATACTTTATCCACGACCAAGATTTCGGGTTTTCTCAAATATGATAGGTTTTAGATGCCACAAAGATAATTCACAATATTAAAACCACGACCACGACTGGTTTCGCTAATCGGCGGCGCGACCTTTTGATGCGTCAGATAGATGACGGTCTATAGTCGCCCGTGGATGGTCATTTTAATGCTACGAGGGTAGAGGGTAAATTTAAATTACTTCATTTTATGGCCAATTTTAAGTATTTTTCAGTAAAAAGTACATTTTTTTAGTGAAAAAGAAACACTCTGTAACCTACATTTGTCTCATTACATTCTAATAGATAAGGATAATTATTGGAATGTTCCAGTGGTAACTACCGATTTCATGTTTAGATCAGTTTACTTTTTGAGTTGCCAGTTGCCTACGACAGGTTTCGTTTCCATGACAACTAATTAGTCACTTGTAATTAATCTTCATTATTTACAGTAACCTATTCTTTCCAAGTTTACACTTTTTTAACGTTATTACAGAGTTTTTTACCCACTTATTTCAACAATCAACATCCTTATTTTTACATGCATTTTACTTTATCATATTTCTTGCACTTGTATCGTCAAATTCTATGACATAAACAACGTTAGATTAATTAAGGTTAACGAAATCCATTATCGTAACGATAATGTTACGATAATGGATAGTAACGATACCCAATATCAGAAATATATGTCAAAGTACGAATAACAAAATTGATATAAGTAAACAGAATACACCTGACAATTTGGATTGTTGAAAAAGTGACTTAAAAATTCTCTATTAAGGCGTCAGAATAGGAAGTAGACACTGTAGACAGTCTCGTCTTTTGACCGTAGTTTTCACGTCTTTTTAAAGTCAATTTTTGTCGTGTTTTTTTGTTACCAAAGATGGAACCCGAAATGGACGTTTAATTGACGTCATTTTGCTACCTGGGTAATTAATGGCTCACTACCATTTATTATTAGATAGCGCAACTACCAAGGCGATGCGGCATGTCTCGATTAGATAGCACCGCCCTCCAACTAGGGCTGGTCCTCCTGCTGATAAACATTCCCTGGGCGGAGAATGGCTTCTCCTGCCTTAGCAACCCCTGTATCCACGGCGTGTGTTTGGACGACCTCAATTCGACCTACTTTTGCTACTGCATCGACGGTTACACCGGTCTGCAGTGCCAGACGAACTGGAACGATTGTTGGTCGTCGCCCTGCCAGAATGGCGGAATTTGCCTCGACGGCATCGCGAGTTTCAATTGCAGTTGTCCTCCAGGTTTTGTGGGTGAGTCGATGGTCGAATTCGGCCCTTAATGGTAATATGAGCTGTTGAGGGATGGCATATAGGAGAGCTGTGCGAAGAAGACTTCAACGAGTGCGAGAGCAATCCTTGCTGGAATAATGGAACTTGCGTTGACGGTCCCAATGGTTACGTTTGCCAGTGTCATGCTGGGTATTCGGGAGTCCACTGCGAAGTTGATATTGCGGTCTGCAACGTCACCGAAGAGGCGCGGTGTTATAATGGCGGCGTATGCTTGGAAGGTCCAGGAGACACTTTCTCGTGCCAATGTCAACCTGGTAGGGACTTAAAACGCCAAAGATGGTATAATAAAAAAAGATTTGTCTATAGGTTGGGAAGGATTTTTGTGCGACATAGAAACCAACGAGTGCATGTCGGCGCCTTGCCAAAACGGGGCGGTTTGCCTCGATCTGCAAGCCAACTACGAATGTGCTTGCCTATTTGGTAAGTAATTGAACTATTAATTTTTTAAAGTTTTACGCCAAATTTGCCCCAATAAGGATACACGGGAAGAAACTGCGAACAACTTGTGCACATTTGCGAAAAGAACCCCTGCAAAAACGGAGCTCTTTGCCTAATAGAAGACAGTATTTCCGTTTGCTACTGCGTCCCGGACTTCCATGGGGAGCTGTGTCAGCTGCAATACGACGAATGCCTGTTGGGCCCCAAGTAATTATTTTACAGGATCCAAAAATTTTTTTATACGTATAATGTTTCAGGTGTTCTAATGGGGGCACTTGCATCGATGGAATAGACAATTTTACCTGTTCTTGTCCTCCTAATTTAACTGGAGTGCATTGCGAGTGTCTTGTACTGCCTAACGATCAACTAGACTGCAATTATATATCTCCAACCACCACTACAATTTTAACAACTAGTAGTAGTAGTAGTGAGTTTTATACGAACTCTACAATAGTTGCGGAGGAGACTGATTCTTCCACTGCTAGCCTATGTGAGTGTTTTTTTCAAAGTTTCAACTATGTATAATAATAAGTAAAACATAGTTTCTCAGACAACTACCCTAACGACAGAAACTGCCTCGACTTTTGTTGGGTCAACCCTAACAGCAGTCACATTAGTGCCAAATGAAACTACTGCTCTTTCTGAGACCGAACCTACTGAGACCACGACTGCTCCTCATCATAATTGCAATACGCAATCAACTTTAACTTCTACAACCGAGTCATCCACAATTTCGACCATTTTTTCGACCACCGAATGGGAAACTTCCTCCTCTAGCGGCGCCACATCGTCAATAGTTGTTGTTGACACTACAACCACAACATCACCGTCTACTGAAGGGACCACTGATGGTGATCACACCACGGGTATGGTTGCTATTTTAACTTCACATTGCTAATATGATTAGAGTTTTTATATCCGAACGCACTCGCTTCTATATCCGAATGCAATCGCGTTTATATCCGAACTCACTCGCGTTCACGGGTCATATTGCTATCCTTAAATTATTAGTGAGAAAACAAATGATAGGAACACTCTCAGAACCCCCTAATCGCTGCGACCCGAAAACGCTAATAAATGCTCAGGCCGCCTCCACATACACATACTTCCATAACATACAGGACATTGCCTATCTTTTACATTGCTGGCCTTGGACTGCAAAAGGAGGGGATGCACACACAATACAAACGCACAACGCAAACAAAACGAGCGCCCTTTTCAAAGTGGCACAGTTATGCCCGTATTCATAGTCGCTCCTTGAAAGACACCTTGAGGCTTCCTCGGTCGAGGACGCCTTGGGCGCATATCATCACTTTGAATTCATAGACGTTCCTCCAGCGTTCCTTGAGGTAAGGCACGCCTGAGAATGAGTCAAAGCTGGCAACATTGTAGCAGCCTAATTATATCGGTCAGAGGATCCAATAGACGTAATGAGGCAGAGTATATCTACTACCTTTTTCAGTACACAACCTTGCAAGGTTATAGAAAGAGAAAGATATATTATCTAATGCGGTCGGTTGGCATTGCTCTTCGTCTGTACCTATTTCAAACCGTAAAAATTGAAGTTTTTTGCGTTTAAAATACAAATTTTTAACGAATTTTGAAAACCTATACCTACTTTTAAATTCATCTTCTCTGTGACATTCAATGGGATTTTCTGCATCCCGTATGTACCCTTTAGGTTTTAAGTAAATGCAAATGCGACAAAACATCATCAACTGGCTCTGTTCTATCAACAAAATCAAGAAATCCTCAAAATATCAAATCTCCATGATTTCAAATAACATTCGGTTTTTTTTTTTAATAAAACAAATTGTGGTTTTGACACTATACAAATTTGTAAACAAAACAAACAGCACATAAATCGGCACGCTAACGCGACCTCAAGAGCAAAGGAAACCTCAAGGAATGCTGGGAATGACTATGAATACGGGCATTAGACTCACGTGCAGTCAGATTCACGTACTCTACACGAATTACGAACTAGGCCGAAAGCACTTGGTTTGTGATTCGTGGCATCCACTGTTGCTGATACTTTCTCGAGTTACTCCAGTTACCCGACCTCAATGCGTGTGACGGAAAAATATTCGTTACCGAAGTATGTGATTCTAACAAAGTACGTTTCGAGATTTGGCAACAACCCATGCACACGCGCATGATGAATCGGATCTGAGTCCCCCTATTTTGGCCAGCGAAATTTGCTTAAAAGCGGAACGGAGCGTAATTTGACAGTTGAATTTAAACCAATCAGATAAAAGCTAAAATAGGAATTGACATGTGTAATGACGTTTGTGACGCGCTCGGGATATTATTGGGGGGGATTTTACTTGTGTCGAATTACTGAACTCGGCGTTTATCTCACCTGACAAACATAAACATCAACTTTAAAGGATTAACTTAAGGAAAATGGGCTGAAACCGGGAAAAACTGTATGGCAGGTAAACATTTTTAGGAAGATTATAAGGTAAATTTCCAGTCCTCAGCGATTCTGGGTCACCACTCTAGGTCACTCTCCAAGTGCATGTTATCCTTAAATTATTATGGAGATAACAAAGGATGGGAATACTTTGAGAGCCCCCTACGGCCGCCACCCGAAACTTTATCTCATCTAACATCTAAAATGTTCAGACACATAAACCTCAACTTTAAAGGCTTAGACTAAGAAAAATCGGCTAGATAACGTGGAAAACTGTATGGCAGGTAAAAATTTGAACATTTTTTAGGAAAATTATGAGCCAAATTCTTGGTCCTCGACAAGGTTTTCGCAAAAACTGGACGATTTGAAAATTTCGTGTCGGGATTCATCATGATAGAGGGCGCTCAAAATGGACCTTGCGGTATATAGTTTGTCGGCACTATAAGGTCTGTTTCAACAATCCGGACACTTCCCATAAGAAACTCATTGTCCTATGATTTTTTAATGAAAGAATGTTGATTACCTACGTCAGAAATTAAAAAAATATATAGCCACTAGAAACAAAGTCAATGACCTAGGGAGAGCTACATTTTTAAGGTACCTATGACATAATTTCATCGTCAGAGCACATCAGGTGGCAAATCACAACTTCAAATGATTTGAAGAGGTCAATAATTGACGCCAATTTCAGCGAATATGGCCGCCATTTTTAAGATTCTCACAACTAAAATGGGCGGGCAAAACTATAAAACAGGAGGTTCTCTCCAGATCTAATATACTGGCTCGTAGGGATGTGATTTCACCGGGTGCATTTGTTTACACCGACATTTGGAGAATATGCACCCTTATTGCACCCGGTGCATTCAATTCGCAGCGTTGCCTTTTCAACTTAAGTTACCACGTTGCCATATTCTTATATGTCATATGTCATATTGTGTATTTTTTCATTTTCTACATTCACTACAATCTACAAGTCACGTGCATGCGTATTTTTAACTTTTATTATATATTTTACCGCACAGGAACTGAAATAAACTTTTATAAAACTTTTAACCACCTGATTTTATAAAAAAAAACTCTTTTTTTGAAAGAATATCATAAGAAAAAAAGGATATAATATTGCTTTAATTGCTGAGTTTTTCTTTCTATCTTGAGTATGTTATAAGAGCTAAGAGTTAAACAAAATGTAACGAACATATTCATAACAAAAATAAGTAAACTGTTTGGACTTTGGATCAAATACCTTTATTTGGACGAGAACGGAGAAATACAGTAGTACTTTACAGTTTACACCGAGTAGGAACAACAAATAACGGTTCTGCTTTTGCAGGATGCAGGATACCGTAATAGGGAATAATTTATTAACCCACATTTATTTATGTAATTCGTATATTATTTAGTATTTGTTTATAAAAAAAATAGATTTTGTTTTATGAAATATGAAGTTGACAGATGACATTTGTTGACTGATGACATTTGACAGATCGAGATTCATTTGACGATTCTGACATATTCAGAATGCACCGGGTGCAAACACAATATGCACCGTTCATAAACACCGCACCCGGTACAATCATATGCACCGGGTACAATGAAGATCACAACCCTACTGGCTCGTTAGTATATCCAGTAATGGCTTAGAAAAGCACGTTCCGCCGGATTACTTAAATCCAAGACCTTTTCGTTAACCGATATAGAGTTGCAACTCGAATATAAACTAAAAGTAGATACCATTTAGTAAAAAAGAGTGATTAAACAAAGCGATATCTTTGAAGCGAAAGTTAGAGAGCTGAAATTCGATATTCAGCTTACTTACAGGATTGGCTGCAAACCGCGATACGACGTTTCAACAGTTAGTCCGCTATACGCCATCATCAGGCTTTTACATTTAAGCCTTCCGTTACGAAAACCGTTGGCCAGTTGAGAAGAATATAATAAAATCACGTTTCAACACTCCTTACTTTTGCGATACTATAGGACGTTGATTTCTCTTCTAGAAAGTATAAGGTTTTCCAAAAAAATGTAATTTTTGATTTTTTTATACAGGCTGTTCTTCACACCTTTACCGTATAACTTCAACACTCTCTTTATCTTGCTTACGAGCTTCTGAAATTTTTCTAAAGTTTTTTTTTTAATTTATACCTCTAACCATTCTTGTTATTTTTAAAGCTAAGAGCTCAACTGGCATGACAACCACAACGGCCCCAGAATCTAGAAGCGAACCTCCCGAAAAGGGTACCACTTCAGCGACTACCGAGAAACCTGAAAGCACGGTCTTGACCACTTCGTCATCAGTGACTGAGATTGTACAGGGCACCTCTTTGACGACTATTTCAGAAAAAGTGGAAACTACTGCGCAAGAGAGCACGACTTCTTCTTCCACCGAACTGACCTCTAAATCGGTTCAAACAGAAACGACGCCATCAGAGAAAGAAAGTAACAGAACTTTTCCTGATGAGGTTTTTACTAGCGCTGCAACTAGCGTTACTGATGATGCAACAACACCGAGTACCACTTTATCGTTCCTCACCGAAGAGCCCTCTACGACTCTCTCTTCCTTCTTCACTCCATCTTTCGCCGGAATTACAAGTTCAGAAGCCGCCATGTTTACAACTACATTTTCTAGCATTGATTGCACATTACCTGACCAGCTTTGCGAAAACGGAGGCACATGTATTTATACTGGAAATGAACATAAGGTATTTATTTAAAAATTTATATTTTTTATACTAACAAATAGATTGTTATAGTGTATCTGTCCTTTCGATGCCGAAGGACCATTTTGCGGAACCAAACTCGGTATTCGCAATGCAGCGTTTTCAGGATCCAGTTATTTGTCTCACCGTCTAGATCAAAACGAAAATATTTCTATAGAATTTGAGGCGAAAACGTTATCCGATCAAGGATTGCTATTCTACGTACATTCGGATTCTACCTACATGGCGTTGTACGTTATGGACGGATTTCTTATGTTCAAGTTTTCCTGCGGCTATCAAACAATGCTGCTGAGCGAGCTCAAAGTTCCGGTCAATAACGGGTGGAGTATGAATGTAAAGGCTTCGTAAGTGGACTATATTTAGTTAGAATCAAAGTTATTAACCAAATGCACCTTATCTACTGAAAAAATAAAACACCAATGCCTTTCCTGATAGTGTCATGTTTGATAGTTTTTTAGTACCCTACGCCCTAGTAGCAAGATGACGTCTAGTGACATCTAGTGACGTCTAGTGACAGTTTAATTAATTGCTTCAGACCCCCAGATTTTAATCTATTATATGGTAGTGTTAAAAAATTCATTTTTTGAGTAGGTATATTTTATGATGTAAAAAAAAAGATATTTTTGACTCAATCAAGTTAATGCTCTGTACTGTAATCCTAACAAATCCAAACCTGGAGCCTTGCTCTGAGAGCCCTCACAAGCGATTGTGTCTTCACTATTAAGTGATTTCCACGTCACCTTTCATTCGTCATTTTCACGTCATCATGCTACTAATAAGAATGGAGCTTGAAACCTAAAATGAATAATATTCTATTTCAGATTGAACTATTCAAGAGACTTCAAGCATTGCTACGCTCTGATCAAAATCAATGACACTCTAACAATGAGCGGAGACCAAATGGCCGCTAGACCAGACGCTTTTACAGTCCTTCCCGTCTGGTTGCATTTGGGGGGCACCCCAAATGAGAGTAGCGACGTTCCCGCTGGCGGTTTTGTTGGCTGTATGTCAAATTTAACGGTACCTAATATATCCATGATTTGTTGTGAGAAAGATAATAATATGATATGATATGAAGGTGTCGTCAAGAAAAATATACATTTACAAAGACGCCGAGGACGGATACGACATATCTGAGTGCTCTTCTTTAGCATGCCTGTCCAACCCTTGCCGAAACGGTGCTTCGTGTAGCCCAAACGGTGAAAGCTGGAAGTGCCACTGCAAAAATGGGTATGGTACTTAATAGAAAAATATCTACCGTTTTATTTAGATAGCTCCTTTTCAACAGATTTTTAGGTCCAAACTGCGAGATATCTATTTGCGACAACAATCCATGTCTATTTGGAGGTACCTGCATACCGTTTTCCAATAGCGGTTATATTTGCCTTTGTCCCTATGGCAAGCACGGCCATTTCTGCGAAAACAGTCAGTTAATGCAATGGTCCTCTGATGGGTTTTTATTAAAAATATTTTTCAGCTTTGAAGATCTCCGAACCCTATTTTTCGTCCACGGTCAGAGGTCTCTCCTCATATGTCGCGTATCCATTGCCCGAAGGAACGTCGCAGAAGATGGAAATCAAGTTCCGTTTCACCCCCTCTACGATGGAACAAATCTCCCTGATGCTATTCATTGGTCAAAACGGGCTGCATGACTTTTATTCCGACCATTTGGCGGTCAGTTTCGTTAAGGGTTACATCATGCTCACATGGAACATGGGCTCAGGTTTGTGCAACTAACAATACATGGCATTCACCGTCATATCAAGCTTTACGCACTCACATCAAAATTGAGTCAGAGATATCTTTGCTTTACTCCTTTACTATCAGAAAATCTACTCAAATATTTTCGTTAAGAAAAATTGTGAAGCCTCACTATTGATGCTTCACTACGCGCTATCTATACACGGGTTCTGACCCGCAATAGAAAGTCACTCAGAACGTGGCTCTAGTGCTTGGTCCTTTTAGAGTCATAGTATTTATTGCAGGTGATTGATATATTATGAAATTGATGCCTCACTAAGTGCTGTCTAGAGATAAAAGAGTCCTGACCGGTAGGTAAAAGCGCCACAGAACATGACTGTAGCGCCTATACTCTTTTCAAGATCGTGGAACATTGCATTCACCAAGGCATGGCGCATTCGCCATCAGATCAGGATTGAAAAGGTCTGAGACACCACTACGTCGCAGATCCGACTTTGTTCCCAAAATCCTTTTTTTTTATCCATCTCTTTCTAAAATACGGCCTCTAATAAAGCTATCTCTATTGTGACACCCTGTTCTTCCATCAAAGCAAATTTCCATCACACTCGCTATTACACGACTAATAAAAACTTTTATTTTGGTAACAGCTCCTTTAATTTATTCTCTAGGTCCTCGAAGAATTTTCACATCCCAAGCCATCGAAACTGGGGCCCGGGACTACATGGTTCAGCTAGGCTATGAAGGCAGAAGAGCTTGGTTATGCGTGGAAAATGTGGGTAATTTCACCGGAAGATCTCCAGGACAATCCGTCCAATTAGATGCCCTTCCTCTCCTATATTTAGGTAGAAATATAATTAACTACCTTCTACCAAAAGGAGCTAATAATTGAGTTTCTGTAGGCGGTCACCATACGACAAACTTTGTCCAGCTTCCCCACGATTTACCACTTCACACAGGGTTTTCAGGTTGCATATTTGAGGTGGAGATTAGAGTAGGCAAAGTCACGTTCCCGCTGCAGTCTTCGGTTCAGGCGGTATCCGGGAGGGCTGTGGGTCAATGCGGTACTACAGAGTGCTACGAGAAAAGTTGTCAAAATGGAGGTGCTTGCCTGCACCACGGTAGTACCTTTATGTAGCTTACCACAAAAAATTCATATAGTAGTTAGGTACAAAGTTGTTTTACGCAGGTGTTTATGTCAAGACCAATGGTTCGGTCCCTTATGTTCTTCAACTATTAACATCTGCGACTCAAATTTCACTCAATGCCAAGACAATTCCCAGTGTGTGCCGCTTCTCACAGGTTACGAATGCGATTGCCCATGGGGGAAAATCGGTCAGCACTGCGAGAAAAGTTGGTTTTGACAGCTCTCTATCAGAATTGCCATTTCCATAAAACTTATTTCAGGTGAAAATATCAGCGATGTGAGTTTTACCGGAACTAGATCCTTTCTGTCGACATTCCCCGTTGAAATGGATAGTAGCAAATTTAACGTCGAAATGGAAATTAGGATGCTAAAAGACAGCGGCGTTGTGTTGTTTATGGGGAGCTCAGAGTCCAGCTTCCTCTGTTTGAGCTTGCAAAACGGATTGTTGGAGCTGAGGTTGCGCTCAGGTGTTTAAAATTTTTTTCCATCAGTATTTCAATGTTTCCATAAACTTAAATATTATAGGAAAACCTCGTTTTAAAACCAAAGGTCTACAAAGTGTTCGAAGCTCTCGACTTCTCCTAAAGGGAGTGTGGCACAAGGTCCAATTTGGAATGTTTGGCCGCAAAGTCTATCTCTACGTCGACCACGTAATCAACATGGGTGTTTTGGACCACGGTTTTACCGTGAACTTGCCAATGGGCAGGGTGTATTTGGGGGGTTTGCCCGATATGTCCCATTTGCCTTTCGGGGCTACCTCTTCCCTTCCTGTCCACTACACCGGATGTTTAAGACGCTTCTTCATCGATGAACAGCAGATTTACTTGAAAAGGGAGAACATTTTAAAGTCCAGAAATGTAATTGATTGCGATGGGACTCCTTGCGGCGGGGAAGTTTGTCTGAATGGTGGTACTTGCTGGTAGGTCTGAAACTTTTCGTTTGCAATAGAACTACACTTTATTTGTTTAGGCTCGATTCTCTGCTCAATGCTCACTGTTCCTGCGTGGAACCTTATTACGGAGAGCGATGCGAATTTCTCCCTAAGTGCTCTGTAATAAACTGCAAAAACGGACAATGCGTAGACAATACCACATGCTCTTGTCACGTGGGGTTTGAAGGAGGATTTTGCGAGACCGAATTAACGGTCAAGAGTCCTTCTTTCATGGGAAAAAGCTACTTGATAGTGCAGAAGTTGGGAGATAAAAAAAGAAACATTAGGGATTCGTCGGTGGAAATAACACGGCTATATTTGAATTTTACCACTGTTAAAGATCAGGGTTTGCTTCTGTGGACTAGAAGCAAGGTGAATGTTTTGTTAATTAATTAATTTCAGGCATCAACAATGTATTTTTTTTTAGGACCGTCAGCACCAATTTTTAGGGCTTGGCTTGGAAACCGGTCACTTAAAAGTGGCTTATTCCTTAAACAATCAACAATTGGTTGAGATAGTGCCGTCCTATAGACTCTCGGATGGCTTGTGGCATTCTTTCGATCTAGCTTTTAGTCCGTCCTCTTTGAAAATTGACTCGAAACGCGTGCATCTATTCAACAACAACACTGCGTCCGTTTTTTCAGATGGTGTATTTTTTATAGGAGGCTTGCCAGGGAATGTTAGTTTGGTGAAAGAGACCAACGGCCTCTTTCCTCAAAGCTTTGAGGGATGCATCGAAGCGTTTTGCGCCAATGACGATCGAATTATAACGGATTTTACGTCGTTCCACGGGGCCAACGTTGGAAGTTGCAAAATTAGATAGGCGAAAACTAGTCGTTGATTTTTATTCTAGTCATGGCGTTTTAAATGTAGTTATTAGTACTGATCAACATAACAACAGAACATTAGTTACCTCGTACCTACCAATATGTGTTTCGTTGTTAAGGTTTTTAGTAAAAATATTATTAAGTATATTTTTTTTGAGTGAGAAAATGTCCTTCGCCATTTTATCCAAAAATTGTATATTTTACACCACGTACTTACGTACTTTTATTCAGTCAAAACGGAGAACACTAGACTCCTGTCTTAAAACGTTTAAAAATTCGAGAATGGATGTTTTAATGCAAATGTGCATAATTTATGTATTGATTATTTGGCTTTTGATAATAATTCTTTGTTCTGTTATGCAAACTGACCTCTCTATTTGCATATGAGTTCATGTGTGGAAACGTGGCAACTCTGTAAGCCATTTTTCGGAGCTTTTAAGCTTTAACCTTATGGAAGTTTTTTCTATTTTTCGGTTTTCTAAATAAACCAGACCCATGAGGCCTTAAATGCACATGTGTTTGCAATATTTTTTATTTTCGTCAAGAGCATTTCTTTTGTTAGCGTTGGACATGCACTTTCACAGTTTCTTGGGAATTCCGGCCATAAAACATGGTCACTACAATTGCCCTTCTTTTTTAACCGGCAAAGGCGCCCTTTTAATGGTTTATGGCCCTTGAAAGAATTTCAGACCTGTACGTGACCCGAACAATAGTTTAGTAATTAAGGCGATTTTGCGAATATCGTTAATTGAAATTAAAATCTTATTCTCTCAGCAGATAGAGCTTTTAATTTCTGATCATTTGAATCTAGATTCGAGCAATTTATGTCTTAATTGACTGGGCCAGGAAATTAACGGTCAATTTAAATAAAAAGCTTTAATTCTCAATTAAACTATGTCATGTGAGGTGTCATTTTGAAGAGCATCATTTCTTCTGTCCAATGATCACATTTTCAATTTTCTTCTACTAGCAGATTTTTCAGAAATGCTCATTTACTAAATTTATGTCCGCGCAGTCTGAAGCGCCATATATTCGCCACTGGTCAGGGTGGTATCGATTTTTTCGGCAGTACCTTCTCGGGGATGAGACGTACCGAGGGGGTGGCGAAAGGACGATCTTCGACACTCGAAAGAAAAAGACGCGTTTTGAACTCGATAGAGTTACGATCTAAAAACGACGATCCAACCGGGAAGACGGAAAATTTCGAATTTTACCGCGAGAAAAGTCCTTGGCTCCGCCGTTCTGATTATCGCCAATTCGTATTTTTTTTTTCCCCTTTTTGAATCCCGTTTTCGTCCGCCGCGCTAATTATTTGTATTTTTAATTAGTGTCAAAACAATTAATTCGGCTATTGCTCGCCTATGAAAAGTTTCGTGGAGTGTTTTTCGGTTGTGCCATATAGTGTCAACCCACCTCTGCCCTTTTCCTGAATAGGCCATTTTCTTGCAGCTAGCGGATACTTTGCAGACGCAGGAGACTACCGGCAATTAAGTATTTGTAGAGTAGTTGTAGAAGTTGAAACTTTTAGTATATTATAGTAGTGTTGTGCTCTCCATAATATCGAGGATCCCAGCTATTGGCAGAATTCCTTTCTCTTCTACACTGCGTCGTTAGTTTAGTTTTCTTTGTTGTGTTTTTCCAAGTTAGTAAGAAATCGTGTACCCGTCAAGCACGTTTCTGGGGACCACTGAGCTTGTTTGCAATAAGTTCACGTCCGCCGCTATTTTATTTCAGATTCTGGAGAAAACTAAAAATTGTCTTTTTTCTTAATTAGTATTCAATTATTGTTTTTTTTCTTTTTTGGCGTTTTGCAGGTTTTGGCTTAAACAATAAAACCTTGCTGGCATCCGAAAATTATTAAATTTTACATTATTTAAATCAGCGACCTGAGGGACAATTGATCCTTTCCAAGAGTTGGGTCCCCCTTGCAGCGTGGTAAAAGAGATTTGGCGCAAGAAGATACGTTGGACTTAGAACATCCACGTAGTCGAATCTCCTCCGCAGACACGGCGGCAACACGGAAGCAGCCGCGAACACAGCCGCCCCCACGCAACGACCACCGATTAAACGGATTAATACGGATTATTATTATCGGCTGGGGGGACACTGCGCGACAGTTCTTTGGGAGTTTACCGCATTCAGCAAGTCCTTTTCCAACTTCCAACGGAATGCGAATGCGGGTCTGTTAACGCCCCCACGTGGTAATTTTATTCACCATTTGAGCATTACGCGCTGCAGACAGCCTATCACACAATGTCTTAACAAGCTAGAGTGAGATGCATCCATATCCGGTGGTCTCGAGATGTATTTACCGCACTTTTTGTCAGCTGTCTTTTTTCATGTGTCATATGTCATATCTGTCTGTTCCTGTTGAAGAACATGAAATTTGTTTATAAATATTTTGATCTTTTATGTTTCAAAATTAATAATTCAACAATAAAATTTTACTTCTAATAATAGAAAGGCATAAATTAACTCATTTGCCATTTGATTAAACAAAAACCTCCAGCTGAGTCGCAGTTGTCGTACGTGCTGTGGCAGTGAAAAACGTGGTAAACACTGGTTTAGTTGGGGCGGTGGGGCCTATCCTTCCTTACCCATTAACCAAGCAACCAAACGCTACCATGGCTGATGATTCTTGGAGAACTCCGGCTTTCCGGCAAAATGTTGTGGCAAAAATGTAAGTATACAGAAAGTATCCATTACTTCAGCATTCCATTGGTGGAATCCAAAAAGGAATTAGCCCAGAAGCATACTTTGAGTGGACGGTAAAATGTCATTTTATCTCACAGTTTCTAGGTACAATATGCATATGAGGTGTGTTCATAATGTTCATATACATATTATTGTACTCTCAGTTAAAGAAAGAGAAAGCTTTTGTTGAAAATCATAATAGGATATGTGCTTTGGTGTCTGGTCGGTAGTGTATGTGTGAATGTATAGTGGCTTTTGTTGGTAGTGTATGTGTGAGAGGGTAGTGGTTCTTGTATAGAAGATTCTCAGCAAATAACAAGCAGCAGAACTCGTATGTTTGCAAGCTTGTTATTTGATGGCAGAGCAAAAACCAACGTAAAATGGTTTAATATTTTAATGATTTATTTTCCAGAGATGAAGCCATTAGACAGTCAGGAATGAACACATCTAGGAATAGCATTGAGATGGAAAACCATGTCTTCCAAAAGGCAAAGAACAAGGAGGAATACCTGAGCTTTGTCGCCCGCTTGATTCTACACGTCAGAGAGATGAGTAAGCAACATTATAAAAGTTTGATTTTTATTAAACTGTTTGAGACCCAAATTATCCAAGCACAGTGGGTTTAGTCTAGAGGGATAAGATTTGTAAAAAAAGTATTTCTAAATCCATGTTTTCCAAAAATTTGCCCCAGTTTAATGATTATTAATTTCATGAGATAACAATTAACACCAAAAAGCAAATCACATGATGAATATGAATTAGTTTCAAATGCCTTAAAAGTGTCATGTTTTTTTTTTAACAGAAAAGGGTGGAGTAATATAAGAACTATATGACACTTGTTTTTCTCAACATTTCATAGCCATTGTCTATTGAACACTCTCTATATTAGATAGTAAAAAGGGACAAGCAGGAGCCATGAATGTCCCAGGGACCCAACAGCAACATGCTCCAGGCATGCCAGACCCCATTAATGCCCTTCAGAATTTGGCAAGCCAAGGTGATCTTTTACATTAATAAGTTCTTGTTATATTTTCTACAATAAAAAAAAATATTTTTTTTTTTGTAGGAAGCCGCAATCCTATGGTTGGCATGAGCGGACCCCCACAACAAGGGCAAATGACCGGTCCTGGTCAGCCAGGTCCTAACATGATGCAAGCTTCAAATTTTAATAATCGTTGTGGAAACCAGCCAATGATGGGTATGGGCAGTATGCCAATGCAGGTAAGAAATTGACAGCATTGAATATTTATTATTATTGTGAAGTTAGATTCCAGAGCTGATTTAGGGAAAAAGTGATTTTTAAATTTCTATAATTCTTTTTCTGAATGTGTTGGTTACAAGTTAACTCATGATTCAATATGACTGAAAAGAAAAGGTATGGTTTCTGCTAAATTTGAATAACTTGCTGAATGCGCCACGTTTTCCCTATTGTTTCTTAAATTTTTTTTTTATTTTAACCATTTTTTAACAATTTTCTCTGTTAAGAATCCTAGACACATAAGATTTGTTTTTGCTTTTCGATTTCTGAGTTTAGCGCAACTGAAAATGGGATGTCACTTGGCTTATCTACCTCAAACAGTAAAAAATTTTTGCAAAAATTTCAATTTTTGGTGATGTTCTTGGCACTGCATCTTCCCTAGATGCCATGTTATTTCAGATAAAACTCAGAATAAAAAACTTTTTTAGCATTTAATCTGTATATGCGCCATGTTATACAGATTTAATACTAAAAAAGCTTTTTAATCTAACTCATTGTCCCATTTAAATAATGAAAGCATAACCCTAAAGTACACTGTAAATCAGTCTGTATACAAAATGTAAACATTTTTTAATTTATTAAATAAACGTTTATGGTATATGTGGACATCCAAATTGGAAAATTCCGCACTATAGATAGACAAAATACGAAGTTTGCCTGTTGTTTGAAAAGGTCCCACGAATGCAAAACATGAGCATGTCCTCAAACAATCCGATGCCAGGACAGATTCCTATGCAACTGCAAGGCCAGATAGGTGGTCAAATGCCAGGGCAAATGGGAGGAGGCATGCAGGTGCGTGTTTATTACATACGGAGTCAAGTTTTAACTTATCTATCATTATTATTAGAGAGTTTATTCTTCTATTGGTTAGGTAACCAGTCAATAATCAATGAAAACTTGTATGTATGAGTAAAAAATGCAAATTTGCTACATGGCAATAGTAACAAATTTTAATTGATTATGCGCTAAGTACGAGAAAAAAATTCTTTGTGTCATAGAATCAATCACGAATCTCTTCAATCTTATTTTTCCTTGTTGATACTGCATAATATATCAACTATTTTCAACTTCTGGACTGAGCCGTTGTTATACTTAAACTAGATGCCGACGCAAGTAATAGGGCCGGGCCAAATGAACGCATCGCAAATGGGTCCAATGGGACCCGGAGGCATGTCGGGAATGATGGGGTCCATGCAGCAGATGCAACAGACGAAACCACCCAACGCGCCTAACGCTATGCTGTTGAACCCGAACATGATGGGCGGTGGAGGATACGTAAGGCAAACTGGACCGGGACAAATGTTCGTTCAGTCTCCGTTACAGGCGTCTGTTCAGTCTCCGGCAGGAGGAAGTAAGTTTCATGTTTTTGGTTTCATGTTTTTTCGTTACGGTGTTTTTGTTTAAACTCGTCTGCCCAGAATGGTTCTGCAAGCGTTTTGAATGATTCCTTGGCAAGTTGGACAAACTTTAAGGTTTCTGAATATCTCTGAGAATCTAAAATAATAATTTCGAATTGAAATTTTTACTAGTGAGTTGGCCAGAATGATTTTGTAACGGTGTCCTGGAGGGTTGGAACCTGTTAAGTTAACTTAACAGGTTACTTAACAGGTTCCGTGGCCCGTATCGGACCGAAAAACGCGTATTGCTGTTGAATATTGGCAGAGAAACTGGCAACATTGCCGGCCTAATATGACAGCTTTTTCGGGTGGCGGTTCTAGAGCGCTCCGAGAGTATTTCCATTCTTTGTTTTCTTAATAAGAATGTAAAGGATGGGAATAGTGTCGGAGTGGTGTAGAGCAGCCACCCGATTAATTATTTGAGATATTTTTTTATTCATTTATAAAAAGAAACGAAGCTACAAATGCTGCAATAAGTATATTTTTTCTTTTACTGATAGTTAATATGAAACAGGTAAGTTTACTCTATCAGAAAGTTTTTTCAAGGAAAAGCTGTTATTTTTTAAACGTGCTCGAAGTGTGTCACAATATATTTACTAACCTATTTAATAACAACTGCCCTATTTAAAATTATAAACTAGGTATTCTATTTTATAAGCCATTCACTTATTATTGTCGTAGTAGTAGGCGTTGGAAATTTGACTTTGACATTTTTATCGTATCTTCTCAACATGTGCTAAAAGGAGATGGGTATAAAAAAAAATAAGGTTTCAAAGGTAACTAGATGACAAAAATAAGTGAATGGGTAATACGTATTCCTTACAGCGCTATAATCCTATAACAACCAACAACACAGCAAATTTACTAAACCAATTACTTATTATTATTAAAAAATCCTGAAAATTAGGAATTAGGCCACACTAGCGCCACCTGTGAATCTGCGTAGGAAACATCAAAATTCAAACGTGACGTCAATAACAATCGAAAGCCATATGTCTCTCTTTCTGTCGCGTAAACGTAAACAAGGAAACATACATACGCATGTCGTGTTGGCATGGCAACCTCTTCCTCCCAACCCTCAAGCCTATTTGTTTAATGGCGTCGGCAGCGTTTGTAATGCATTTTTTTTTAATAAAAAGTCGCCAATTATTGATTATTATTGTTTATAAACGTATTATTTCTCATGGAAGTTTGGTGGTGTTGAAAGGATTGTCGTGCTCTAGTAGATGATGAGAAAGTTTTTGACCAGCAAGCTGGAGTCATATTGTGGAATGTAGAATTTAGGTAAAATTTAATCAATGTTTCCGATTTTTGATAATAAAACTCACAGTACTACTTCTAATGCCACATTAAGTACCTTTTCCAACTGAAAGTTTCAACTTAGGTAAAGTTGAAAGAATAAGGTTTCGTGGAGTATACCTGCCATTTTCAGCCTTATATACACAAGCCAAATCATGATAGTTTACAGTGATGCCAAGTTGGGAATTTATAGCTTGATAGCGACAAGAATTTTTGGATATGATAAAAATTTCAGAAAGGTACTTTTTGTGTGGATCATGCTCTATGTTAGGTGTCTGATGTTAGGTGTCTATGTTAGGTTTGTTCCAACCAACCAAGAAACCGTTCCGAAATGGTTCAAAAATCATTCTGGTCAATTCACTAATATAAATTTTACAACTGTTTGTTCAGAGTGGTTCTGCAAGGATTTTGGTTCCTCGGCGAGTTGGAACAAACCTTATAGGGTCCTCTAAATTGCTCCCAGAGTACCTAAATTGCTCATTTCGATTTGGAATTTTTACCAGTGTGTTGGCCAGAATGATTTTCTAACGGTTCTGGAACGGTTTTCTGGCGTGTTGGAACAACCCTGTTATCGGTCTGTTTATTCCCATATCATCTGCAGCAAAAAACTATTTTTTAGCGATTTCTCTTGTACCGATGTCTGAATGCTGTTTACTAGTTATTTAGAATGCCATTGAAAAAAATAATGCTGGTAGAGCTGGAGGTGCCTTTTTGAATATTCCATTTCTTAGGTTTAGGAGTGTAGTAGTGTAAGTCTCTTGGCTATAAACACATTATAGAATATCTTGAATATGCTAGATTTATCCCAACCACCGAATGCCTCACCTGCACTGGCTCCCAGTCCCGGATCGTCGATGGGGATGTCCATGGGTGTTCGGCAACTGGGATTGGCTCCGAGTCCCGGAACTTCTCTGAATACTCCAGGCCAGCCGGGACAAAGCCCCATGGCTGGCGGAGGGGCGTTGCCAGACGAACAAGCTTACCGAGAGAAGGTAAGATGCATGCAAAAGTGCCCTTTTCATTTATTTCTTCTTTAAAACTGCTGTGGTTAAAATGTGGAAAAAAGGTGCCTCTGCTATTTAGGAAATATATGCAGGATGTTTATTAGAAAATGTAATTCAATTGGCGGCTAGTTTTTTACAGAAAAGAATGTGGTAATAAAGGTAGATGACGCTTTTGTTGCTCCATATTTTTTTTTATTTGCTTTAACCATAATCCTCTGTTTTTCAGATAAGACAATTAAGCAAATATGTAGAGCCTCTAAGAAAGATGATTACAAGAATGGGGAATGACGGTAAGTGGGTTGCACTTAACTTAAAATTGAGATGATTTTGAGGTGAGTTTATTAGATGGCGAAAAAATGAGCAAAATGAAAAAATTGCTGGAGATCCTTTCGAACCCACAGCAGCGCATGCCCCTGGAAACGTTGATTAAATGCGAGATTGTGTTGGAGAAAATCGACTTCAAACGAGGAGACGGATTGCCCTTTAAGGTCCGCAAAGTGATATTATAAATAATGTTTTTAATCAGTTTAACATCGTAATTCAGGAGCCCCACGTGTTCCATTCTTTGCTGGACGCAGTGTCCCAGAACCTGCAAAGCCCCGTGATCAATCACACGTTGCACAGGACATTTGGGCCTACTTTAGATGCGTTGTTTGGACCTGAGTTCAAGTAAGTTTTTTTATTTAACTTGAGTTTTTTTTTTAATAATTGTTGATCTTTAATTAATGTTGAACTATCCTTCTATCCGTAGCAATGTCGCTGGGTGTTGTATGTGTTATGTAGTTTAAACTAACGCACGTCATCTTTTGTTAATTAGACTCGTTCCCCCACTACCGAAGCCGAAAGTAGAGGAACCAACAAGCGACATACCCGACGTTTTGCAAGGCGAAATCGCCCGCCTTGACCAACGCTTTAAGGTCAGCCTGGACTCGAACCAGCCTCCAGGCGCCAAAGGCATACAGTTGACTTGCTGGCTAGATGACAAGTACGTTTATCGATAGTACACTTTGATTATTAAAGGTGTGTGTTTAAACCTTATCGTTTTTTTTTCAGGCAATTGCCATGCGTCCCTCCTATTTCGGTGACCGTTCCCGAAGAATACCCCAAGGAATCACCCACTTGCCACATGGCCCCCTACGAGTACAATACAACGAAGTTTCTCTCTGACGTGCAGGAAGCATTGCTGGTAAGTTCAGTTAGGCAATAGGGTGGATTAATTCAGCTTCAGAAAGGGAATATTATGTCTTTTTATCAATTTCCAAATTTGACCGCCTGTAACTTCGGAACGAGTGGACGGATTTGGAGTGAATCAAACGCTTTTTGTTCTTCTCTTGATGTCCTTTTTCTTCCCATCAAAGAAAGTCCCCTAGGTTCAATAGTTTGAGAAATAGTCCACTTATGGAACTAATTTCTCTTTTATTATGTTTGTTACGTTCATAGTGGATTGAAATCGCTTCATTCCGAACAAAAACTGCAAAAAAAACCAAAATGTATGAAATTGACCAATTGACTTTTTTTCTCAATTTCCAAATTTGACCGCCTGTAACTTTGGAACAAGTGCACCGAATGAAGTGATCCCAATGGTTTCTTGTTCTTTTTGATGTCCTCTTTCACCTCCCACCAAAGAAAGTCCCATAAGTTCAATAGTTTGGGATATAGACCGGTTCTTGGGTCGATTTTTTTGGCACTTTTCGAACGTGCTTTGGAAGCACTTAGAAATAAGTCCACTTGTGGACCAATTTCACTCTTATTATGTTTGTTACGTTGATAGGGGATTGACGCCTCAATCCTATCAAAAATTGTAAGAAAATCCAAAATGTTTATGAAATTGACAAATTGACCAAGAGGGGGTATTCCCTCTTTATTCTCAATTTCCAACTTTGACTGCCTGTAACTTTGGAACAAGAGGACCGAATGGAGTAAACCTAATGGTTTCTTGTTCTTTTTTATGTCCTTTTTCCTCTTTCACCTCCCACCAAAGAAAGTCCCATAAGTTCAATAGTTTGGGATGTAGACCGGTTCTTGGGTCGATTTTTTGGCACTTTTAGAACGTGCTTTGGAAGCACTTAGAAATAAGTCCCCTTGTGGACCAATTTCACTCTTATTATGTTTGTTACGTTCATAGGGGATTGACGCCTCATTCCTATCAAAAATTGCAAGAAAATCCAAAATGTTTATGAAATTGACAAATTGACCAAGAGGGGGTATTCCCTCTTTATTCTCAATTTCCAACTTTGACTGCCTGTAACTTTGGAACAAGAGGACCGAATGGAGTGAACCCAATGGTTTCTTGTTCTTTTTGATGTCCTCTTTCACCTCCCACCAAAGAAAGTCCCATAAGTTCAATAGTTTGGGATATAGACCGGTTCTTAAGTCGATTTTTTTGGCACTTTTCGAACGTGCTTTGGAAGCACTTCGAACTAAGTCCACTTGTGGACCAATTTCACTCTTATTATGTTTGTTACGTTCATAGGGGATTGACGCCTCACTACGATCAAAAATTGCAAAAAAATCCAAAATGTTTATGAAATTGACAAATTCTCAAGAGGGGGTATTCCCTCTTTATTCTCAATTTCCAACTTTGACTGCCTGTAACTTTGGAACAAGAGGACCGAATGGAGTCAACCCAATGGTTTCTTGTTCTTTTTGATGTCCTCTTTCACCCCCCACTAAAGAAAATCTCATAAGTTCAATAGTTTGGGATATAGACCGGTTCTTGGGTCGATTTTTTGGCACTTTTCGAACGTGCTTTGGAAACACTTAGAACTAAGTCCACTTGTGGACCAAATTCACTCTTATTATGTTTGTTACGTTCATAGGGGATTGACGCCTCATTCCGATCAAAAATTGCAAAAAAATCCAAAATGTTTATGAAATTGACAAATTGACCAAGAGGGGGTATTCCCTCTTTATTCTCAATTTCCAACTTTGACTGCCTGTAACTTTGGAACAAGAGGACCGAATGGAGTGAACCCAATGGTTTCTTGTTTTTTTTTTGATGTCCTCTTTCACCTCCCACCAAAGAAAGTCCCATAAGTTCAATAGTTTGGGATATAGACCGGTTCTTGGGTCGATTTTTTTGGCACTTTTCGAACGTGCTTTGGAAGCACTTAGAACTAAGTCCACTTGTGGACCAATTTCACTCTTATTATGTTTGTTACGTTCATAGGGGATTGACGCCTCATTCCGATCAAAAATTGCAAAAAAATCCAAAATGTTTATGAAATTGACAAATTCTCAAGAGAGGGTATTCCCTCTTTATTCTCAATTTCCAACTTTGACCGCATGTAACTTTGGAACAAGAGGACCGAATGGAGTGAACCCAATGGTTTCTTGTTGTTTTTGATGTCCTCTTTCACCTCCCACCAAAGAAAGTCCCATAAGTTCAATAGTTTGGGATATAGACCGGTTCTTGGGTCGATTTTTTTGGCACTTTTCGAACGTGCTTTGGAAGCACTTAGAACTAAGTCCACTTGTGGACCAATTTCACTCTTATTATGTTTGTTACGTTCATAGGGGATTGACGCCTCATTCCGAACAAAAATTGCAAAAAAATCCAAAATATTTATGAAATTGACAAAGAGGGGGTATTCCCTCTTTATTCTCAATTTCCAACTTTGACTGCCTGTAACTTTGGAACAAGAGGACCGAATGGAGTCAACCCAATGGTTTCTTGTTCTTTTTGATGACCTCTTTCACCCTTCCACCAAAGAAAGTCCCATAAGTTCAATAGTTTGGGATATAGACCGGTTCTTGGGTCGATTTTTTGGCACTTTTCGAACGTGCTTTGGAAACACTTAGAACTAAGTCCACTTGTGGACCAAATTCACTCTTATTATGTTTGTTACGTTCATAGGGGATTGACGCCTCATTCCTATCAAAAATTGCAAAAAAATCCAAAATACTTATGAAATTGACAAAGAGGGGGTATTCCCACTTCATTCTCAATTTCCAACTTTGACCGCCTGTAACTTTGGAACAAGAGGACCGAATGGAGTGAACCCAATGGGTTCTTGTTCTTTTTGATGTCCTCTTTCACCTCCCACCAAAGAAAGTCCCATAAGTTCAATAGTTTGGGATATAGACCGGTTCTTAAGTCGATTTTTTTGGCACTTTTCGAACGTGCTTTGGAAGCACTTCGAACTAAGTCCACTTGTGGACCAATTTCACTCTTATTATGTTTGTTACGTTCATAGGGGATTGACGCCTCATTCCGATCAAAAATTGCAAAAAAATCCAAAATATTTATGAAATTGACAAATTGACCAAGAGGGGGTATTCCCTCTTTATTCTCAATTTCCAACTTTGACTGCCTGTAACTTTGGAACAAGAGGACCGAATGGAGTGAACCGAATGGTTTCTTGTTCTTTTTGATGTCCTCTTTCACCTCCCACCAAAGAAAGCCCCATAAGTTCAATAGTTTGGGATATAGACCGGTTCTTGGGTCGATTTTTTGGCACTTTTCGAACGTGCTTTGGAAGCACTTAGAACTAAGTCCACTTGTGGACCAATTTCACTCTTATTATGTTTGTTACGTTCATAGGGGATTGACGCCTCACTACGATCAAAAATTGAAAAAAATCCAAAATGTTTATGAAATTGTCAAATTGACCAAGAGGGGGTATTCCCTCTTTATTCTCAATTTCCAACTTTGACCGCCTGTAACTTTGGGACAAGAGGACCGAATGGAGTGAACCCAATGGTTTCTTGTTCTTTTTGATGTCCTCTTTCACCTCCCACCAAAGAAAGTCCCATAAGTTCAATAGTTTGGGATATAGACCGGTTCTTAAGTCGATTTTTTTGGCACTTTTCGAACGTGCTTTGGAAGCACTTCGAACTAAGTCCACTTATGGACCAATTTCACTCTTATTATGTTTGTTACGTTCATAGGGGATTGACGCCTCATTCCGATCAAAAATTGCAAAAAATCCAAAATATTTATGAAATTGACAAAGAGGGGGTATTCCCTCTTAATTCTCAATTTCCAACTTTGACCGCCTGTAACTTTGGAACAAGAGGACCGAATGGAGTGAACCCAATGGTTTCTTGTTCTTTTTTGATGTCCTCTTTCACCTCCCACCAAAGAAAGTCCCATAAGTTCAATAGTTTGGGATATAGACCGGTTCTTGGGTCGATTTTTTGGCACTTTTCGAACGTGCTTTGGAAACACTTAGAACTAAGTCCACTTGTGGACCAAATTCACTCTTATTATGTTTGTTACGTTCATAGGCGATTGACGCCTCATTCCGATCAAAAATTGCAAAAAAATCCAAAATATTTATGAAATTGACAAAGAGGGGGGTATTCCCTCTTTATTCTCAATTTCCAACTTTGACCGCCTGTAACTTTCGAACAAGAGGACCGAATGGAGTGAACCCAATGGTTTCTTGTTCTTTTTGATGTCCTCTTTCACCTCCCACCAAAGAAAGTCCCATAAGTTCAATAGTTTGGGATATAGACCGGTTCTTGGGTCGATTTTTTGGCACTTTTCGAACGTGCTTTGGAAGCACTTAGAACTATGTCCACTTGTGGACCAAATTCACTCTTATTATGTTTGTTACGTTCATAGGGGATTGACGCCTCATTCCGATCAAAAATTGCAAAAAAATCCAAAATATTTATGAAATTGACAAAGAGGGGGTATTCCCTCTTAATTCTCAATTTCCAACTTTGACCGCCTGTAACTTTGGAACAAGAGGACCGAATGGAGTGAACCCAATGGTTTCTTGTTCTTTTTGATGTCCTCTTTCCTCTTTCACCTCCCACCAAAGAAAGTCCCATAAGTTCAATA
The DNA here is from genome assembly GCA_951812265.1 of Taphrorychus bicolor. Taxonomy (NCBI): domain Eukaryota; kingdom Metazoa; phylum Arthropoda; class Insecta; order Coleoptera; family Curculionidae; genus Taphrorychus; species Taphrorychus bicolor. Next base: position 37,751,325 of record OX638304.1, read on the forward strand.
GTTTGGAATGTAGACCGGTTCCTGTGTCGATTTTTTGGCACTTTTAGAATGTATTTGGAAGCACTTAGAAATAAGTGCACTTATTGGACTAATTGCAATCTTATTATGTTGGTTACTAGGGGATTGACGCCTCATTCCGATCAAAAAATGCAAAAAAATCCAAAATGTTTATGAAATTGAACAATTGACCAAGGGGGGGTATGCCCTCCTTTTTCTCAATTTCCAACTTTGTTTCTTATTCTTTTTGATGTCCTCTTTCACCTCCCACCAAAGAAAGTCCCATAAGTTCAATAGTTTGGGATATAGACCGTTGCTTCGGAAGCACTTAGAAGTCCACTTGTGGGACTAATTTAAAACAGTATCAAAAACAGTAAAAAAAATCCAATTTTTTTGAAAATGACCTTAAGGTGGGGGAGGGGGTTATTGTATATTTTTTTTCAATTTCCAACTTTGACCGCCTGTAATTTTGTCGAACGAATGGACGGATTGGAGTAAATCTACTGGATTTTTCTTCTTTCTGATGTCCTCTTTCTTTCACCTGCCATTAAAGAAAGTCCCGTAGGTTCAATAGTTTGGAGAGGAAAAAAAATAATGAGACCAGTTTAATTCTAATTAATTTGTTACGTTCTAAAAGAAATTGCAATCGTCCCATTCGGATCAAAAAAGTCTTCCAAGAACATTAAATCAACATGTTGAGGATTTTTTTTGAATTGCCGAATTATGGTGATTTTCAGGCGAGAATAAAGAAACTTCCGAAGCATTTCTCCGTCTCTCACCTTCTGGACACATGGGAAATGAGCGTGAGACAAGCGTCGTCTCCATCCGGTGCCGTCGCCATCAATTCCTTGGCCTTGCTGATGGGTCTGTAATACGCAGCGAAACGTATTTTAAAGAATAATCGTTACTCAAGTAAGAGCATATTTTTGTTGCATTTGAACATTTTTTTTTATTATTAGATCAATTATTATAATTGGGTTAATATATATTTCGCAATTCCCCCTATTAAGATAAAAATCAACACTAAAAGTTGGATTGACACAATTAAACAATCGAACATTTGCAAATAATTTAATAACAATTTTATCGTAATATTCATCACACATACACAGGTGTGGTATTGTTGCCAAATATACCGTCGACAACTTCGTTGATTTTATCCACGGTCTTTTCAACAGGATCTTGTATATATAACTCGACTATATCCAGGATAAGTCCGTGGAAAAGTGTGGTAAAAGCGTTGGTTAGAAGGTCAAGGACCCAGTCCACAATTGCCAAACCCGTGTAAGTGATTGTAATCGACCTAAAATCATTTTCATTACGTAAATTTTTCCCCATTTAATGTTATCATTCACTTATCTTTGACATCCCGTTAACTTTGAATTCTTATTTTTTTTCTACATGAAAACAATAATAAGTGAATGGTCTATATATTTACCCAGAGTCCGTAATGTCAGCCTTATCGACAAAAGCGTGCAACTCGGTAAAATTGATTCCAAGATGAAGATTCAGCTTGACGTTAGTAATTTTAGCCTCTACGCCACCGTCCACACCTACCAGTAGGACCTGCGTGTGGTAGTGGTAGGAGATCTACAAAAATGTTTACCAAAATTTGTTTTTTTCTTTTGCCCTTTTGTCCATACCAAAAGCGATTCGAAGGCTAGCGGCAGAGTTATTTCTAAAACGTCCTCGTCCATGTTAAATTTGGCAATAGCCGCGTCGGACAGCGTGATGGTAGAGAGCTGTTGCAGCCAACCACTGGTAATGTTAACAAATCCAAGAGGAATAACCTATAAACAGTATGTGAGTGCGGGAGTTGCGCAGTTATTTTTACCAAAAAGCATTACGTTGATAAACTGGTCAGAGAGCTGCAATGGATCAACGCCATCCTCGATCATGAATCTTTGAACGTTTTTTAAGATTTCCAAGACGTACTCAGTGATATCGGCTTCTACGGATCCAGCCTTTGCACTAAAATTTACGATATCTTCCGCTTAAGGGACACAAACAATAGTTTGATACTATCTAAACATCGATAATCTAATGTCAAAAGAATCGACATTAGTTAGGTATCGTTACTTGTTTATCGATATTTTCTTTGTATCGATCCGGTATCGAAAGGTTTATGAGAAATATTGAAGATATGAAGTTGACATTCGATCACCACCGGCTTACTGTTCTATTTCATTTTTATTTATTTATTTCTATTGCATATTACATAGTCCTGAATAATGCCGTCAAAAATAAAACTTAATTATATTGTATTAAAATAGACCGTACGACTTTCAAGTGAAAAAAAAAACAATACAAATCTTGAGATATACCTCTAACTTGTCCAGACACCTCTTCAAAAGCTGTAAGATTCAAGGTTTATTGTTTTGTTTCTTAAGTATCGATACTTAGCTAACTATATTTAGTAGATGTCGATCCTTTTAATGTCGATATAAAATGGCCATGCTAATGAATTTTAAAACTTACTTCGCACCACCGTCACCGGCGTTTTTGGCAAGAACCGTCTGTCTTAGCTCCTGCCATGGAATTATGGTCAAGGGATCGTTATGAGGAGGCAATTTTTTTGGCACTATTCCCTCCCGCAATTCCACCTTTGCTCCTACACTGAAGCTCAAAGCCCCCAAAAAGACAATTAGAACGCTGTTCATTTTGTAAATTTCTAACATAAAATCAGTAGGTACAGTGGATGGAGTTTTGGACTCAAGAAGAATGGCAGTTTTATACGCTTGAAGAGGGTTTTGTCTTGAAGCTTATCGGCGTCTAGGAATTAATCATCAATAATTTAAGTGTTATTTGCTGCGAATATTTTTTTTTATTGTATTTGTGGAAGCCACTTGACAATATTTTGTAATCTGACCTTTCGCATTAATGCGTAGTGGTATACCCATTACTTATTTTTGTCATCTAGTTACCTTTGAAACCTTAGATTTTTTAATTATCATCTCCTTTTGGCACATGTTGGGAAGATACGATAGAAATGTCAAGTCAAATTTCCAACGCCTACTTGATGACAATAATAAGTGAATGGCTTAGAAGTATAAGATGCGCGATAGGAGGGTGGCGCAGGTTTGTCAACACTTGAAACAACAATAAGTTTTGACCTTTCACCATGTCAAATTTGTTGATGGCATATTTTGTGCAATGTGTGTTCCAACCTTTAGAATGAAAGAATCGTTCTCAGTAGACCTAATTCCATGTTTTGTCTTTTAATTTTTCATCTCCAACGAAACTCCCCTCGGGAAATGACGCTAAAGACACCTTTCTCTTTTCGACTCTCACAAATATGCCTTTACTACGGTCAGCCAATCTTGTTTTAGGTGCAAAAAATGTTATATTTCACGTAACTAGAATCTCCAAACCGAGCAACAAAGTGTCAAGCACAATTGTGAAGTTCTCTATGCGCAAAAAAAATAACTCACGTGAACGGTACTTGAAAGATAATGAATTCCATCACCTTGCAATCACCAGTAGCAAAAATGAAATTCGTGTACGTAGTGCCCTTGCTAATCTGTGCCTCTTTGGCATACAAACTAGCAGACGTTCAACCCGAACTCTCGGCTAACATTGCCCTAAAGGAAGCTGTTGTCCATCAACTCAAGGATCTAATCGAAAAACTTCCCTCAGTTTTACATTCAAAACCTTCCGTGTAAGTAATTGAATAGATTCTGTCCTACGACTTCATTATTGTATGCTTGGTTGCCAAATACATTAATGTGAACTTCATGCCCGCTAACATGGCGGCGCGGGCTTTAAAATGCGCTTTAAGTCCGCGCGGGCATAAAGTGTGCTTTATGGCACGCGCGGCCAAAAGTAACTACATGTTAGGAAAAATGTATTGTTGAAACACACACACATGAACTTGTAGGACATAAAAGTTTGTATGCACCACGGGCAACAGCATATGTTTAGGTCATAAACATCTACTGACTGCCCTTGATACGTAAATAACTATTATACTTCCAGTCTGCAAGACACAAAAACCGCTCTTTTGAATGATTACATCGACGCCGTTCTACCGGGTATAAATCAAGCCATTTTGGAGGCCGGATATGACCCCACCTTTGTCCCAGACGAAAAAATAAATGTTTGTATACAAAACTTAAGTAGTTTCCTGTAACGCATAGGAATAATTGCAGATCGGTATTGGAAGTTCGACCTTAACAGAAGGTAATTTGACTAAATTGTCCACAATTGAACGTTATGAGAATGTGACCTTAATATATGACGAAGAGGCGAAAAAAGTCGATATCGATTTTATCTTAAGATGGGAGGACTTGCAGTTGATTTACAAGTACCACACTAAAGTGCTCTTGATTAGTATGACTGGTCATGTGCACGCCAACGTCGAACATCTGAAAATACACTTAAAGCTCGGTTTTGACTTCAACGCGAATAATATTACCGTCGACGCTCTTGATTTTAACCACACTGGGTAAGCTTTGAAGCAGAAGAAGAATCTTTTGCCAGAATGTATCTTTTTCTATTATAGGGACATTAAATTAACATTCAGCGGTAATAAAGTGTTGGATTATATTACCGATGCCATGAGCGGTGTTTTCACTACAATCTTCCACAATTTAATTTTGAGCAACGTGAAGAAAGTCGCCATGGATCCTGTTGAAGACATCGTCAATTATTTGAACGAAATCATCGATAAAACTTTAAACCCCAACAATTAATCAATCTTATACTACGTTTAATATATCTTAAAGCTTCCATATCATTTGGTAATCACTAATCACTTCTTCAGCCTTTGAATGTTTGTGAAACATGAAAAATCCCTGAACTTGCGCAGGGCTAACATCCTTCCCCTCTCCCAGCACCTTTTCAGCAAACAATCTTGACTGCACCAGAGAATTATCCCCAGGGTAAAAGCGCAAAAACATCTGCTCCAGCTGGGGTTTCTTGCAATAGCCTATGTATTCTTTGAGATCCACCCTACCAGGTCTTATTAAAGCTGGATCTAACCTACAAAAACATAAACTCACTAATTAGCTTCCCCACCAAGAATCAGCTTGGTACCTGTCAACATAATTTGTGGTCATAAACAAGATTCGAGCCTCAGTACTCGCCACGCCATCCAAGCAATTCAATAAACCACTAAAGGTCACTCGATTCAATCCTTGGAAAGCAGCTTTTTGCTGTTCTGTGTCTTCTCTCGAGACAAAAGCAGCGTCTACGTCTTCCAGAAGAATAATGCTTTGCTGTGGAGCTACGCTCAATAGATGATTCAGCCTGTCATCTGACAGACCTCTTTCAGATAAATTCAAGACGCAGATTGAGAAACCAAGTTCTCCAGCTAAGGCAGTGATGTAGGAGGACTTGCCACAGCCCGGTGGACCATACAATAGGTACCCTTTGTTGTTTTTATAGTAATTTTTGTTTGCAATCTTGTGATTATCAATGCTTACCCCTTCTGTATGGAATTCCCCTATCTGAGTACCAACTAGGATTATTTATGAATTCTTGACAGTCCTTTAGTATCCTTTCACTAATGCCTGTGTCCAATATAACAGAAGAAATGGGGCGTTTCTTCCTGGGGTGCCCAAACTGTCTCCACTCACTGCCAATTGCCGAATACATTATTGTCTTGCCTTCATGTTGCTTTAAAGCCATTTGCCTAGCTAATAATTTCTAGAATAAGCCATTCAGAAGAATTTAAGTTTTTTTTTTATAGAAGATACAAATGTATAATTTAGCAGAAAATTTTAAGTTTGAGATAAAGTTCACCTTCTTCTAAAATGTTATAATACACAGCCTTATTAGTGCCGAAAGCAGTTAACTGAACAGTCTCCCAAGGCACTCCCATATGAAGGTCTAAAGTGTGTTGCTCCCTAGTCCTTTCCACTCTAATCCAGGTTCTTCCATACCTTTTTTTTTAATTCTTTATTACGAACCAGTTGAATTATAGTTTAAACTTACTTAAAAAAATGGGTACCTATACTAGGAATAAAGTCATATTTTGTTTTGATATGACCACTGTCTTTCTGCTCGAAACTCGTCTCCACACTTAAATGTTGTGTTTGCCTAGCACCTTTGTAAGTCATCCACTGCAACAACCACTGGTACGACTTATCTCGACACGGTACTTCCAGGGTGATCATGTAATGCCTCCTAAACAAAATGAGGGACGTTTGGTAGCCCTTTCGAAGAAGCGCAGCGCCGGCACCTACACCGAATAAACCGAAGCCTGCTCCGAAATACGGATTTTCGGTTAAGGAACTAAAAAAGTCCATCAAAGGCATGATTAAAAAGGCTTAATGATAGCGATTTGACTTAGAAAACATTTAAAAAGGTGTTATTAATTATTACAACTTGTGCTAAAAAAATTTTTTTTTTAATAAACATAACCTAGAAAAAGTCATATCATATGAAAAGCGAACTGTCAATGTCAAATGCGAATGGCGTTGAAGTTTATTTAAATCAGTTGGGGCATACCTCTATCCTTCAATTTTATTGAGATAGTAGAGGATGAAGATATTCTACTGCAGCAGCCCTATTTTTAAATAAAACTGTATAGCTGGTTGCTTGCCCTTTGCACAATTAAATTGTGGAATTTAAAAAAAAAAAAGATTAAAAGTATCGGTAAATAACTAAAGTCTAAAGTACATATCACTTTATTACACATTTATAATTGATATTATTTTAGCTTTCAAGCAAAAAAAAAAACATCTAATAGACACGTACATAAAGTGGGTGGTGCTCTTTTATGCGTAAGTGGCTAGTTCACTTTATTCTTTATTAGGCTTGAAATTGGATACAAAATAGACAGAAGTGTGAATATTTATTCCACATCATAAAGACAATAAATGTACGGATTTCAAAATTTGTTGACAAAATGGCGAATGCAACTGTTCCTGAAATTACACTAATAATTAAATACCTTAAATTACTGTATTGTCATAAGATAATTGGATTACTGATAAATCTATACCTTTATCAATAAGTTATTATTGTCAAACACTGATCACTTAGATTACAGATATCTCCTAAATCTAAATCGTATTATTGTCATGGGACGCTAACCACCTATTATATGAAAAGGCTAACTGTTCTACATAAAAGACGATTTTAAAGAATGGAAAGTATGGATGTACTCATGCTCAATCTATACTCCAGTAATTCTTAATCATGAATCTTTTATGATTTGGTAGCTTTTCATCTTTAGCAACATTCAAAGATTTATCTTCAGATTCTCTGCGAGACTCAAAGATTATATACATCCTGATCCACCTTACCAAATGCAACAAATTCAACCTTTGATTTCAATCAAAGTTTCATCCCGCGTCGGCTTGTACTTTAACAAACTGGCATACTTTTTAAGCAATTTTCTCCAGTAGCACGACACGTCCCTCATCCGCAAATGATTCCAAATTAAGTTGTAACCGTTCTCGGCGATTTCCTTCACCACGTCGTCGTAATGTATAGCAAATTCCAGCAAGTCTCGAATCTCCTCCTTGGTGGCTTTTGCATCCACTGGGATATAGTGGATCCAAGGTTTCAGAGCGGAGTAGAAGAACTCCTGCCACTTATTTCCCACGTGAAATACTGCCGACTTGCACAGGAGGATATGTTTAAATCGGAAACTAGCGGCCACTCCTCGAAAATTGAAAAGATATTTATAATTGCAGTGGGCTTCGAATGAGACTTCCGGTGCCGGGGCGGCGTGAAGTGTATCCTGAATGAAATTGGAAAGTTAGAGTTTCTAGAAACGTGCAAAAACATCTCTAGACAAAGCATATAGCTGAATATTTTGTGGATGAAATATGGAGGCGCATTCTAATGCCCGTATGTACCGTCAACCTTTAGGCCGGCTTAAATTTAAAGTCGGCTCAAACTGGCGTTTTCATATTCACCGTCACAGTTTCAAGAGATAGGCGGGCTTAAAGTTAAGCCCCCGATCTTCGAGGCTTAAGCCAAGCGTATCCCAAACTAACCTTAAAAATTGAACTGACACGGCGGCGGCCCGTCACCGAAGAGTCAAAGTAAAGTTGTCTTGTTTGTTGTTTACGTTATTTGTTTGTGCTTTGGTTCTACGGTTGAATTAGAAAATTATTAGATTATACCAATAAAGATGGAGATGGAAGATGAAATTTTTATTGACGATGATTCATAATAGTGAGGAGGATATTGTCTACTTCATCGTCCTCACGTTTCTGCAACTTATTTGGAGGCGGAGGAGGAAACCCGACTCCAGTGAGCAGTACCTGCTTTTTCTCCTCAGCTATTTTCTTCCTTAATTCCTTTTTTTATTACTATAGAGTTTTTTTAAATACTCTGCATTTTGAAAAATATTTTCCGGGCTCCCAGCATTAAAATCCCTTTCTATCTGCTTCCACGCGTCTTGTCTTCACTTTTATGCAATAAAGCTCTCTCTGTTTTCTTACCTTCCAAGATTTGCTAATATTTTTGGCTTATTAAAGTAAATAAAAACGTTTTTTCAACAGAGGTAAATAAAATATTCAGCTGACAAGGTCTTTTAACATTGGTTAAAATATATACCTACGCTCCATAAACCCATCATAAACCCCAGAAACCTCATTGCTGGACCTAAAGTGTATCTAGATGTGACAAAATGGATGATGTAGGAAAGTATAACTTTAAAAACGCGCGGTAAATAGACAAATCTGCTATGTTGCCAAGTGTTTATGAAGCTTACGTAAGCCGGCCTATCTTTCCTACGGAGAATAGAAATTGCTTTTTAAGCCGGCTTTTCTTTCAAAGCCGGCTTTCTACAAAACGGAACATACGGGCATAAGAGACGTCACAAATTATTAACCGGTTGACTCACCAATCAGTAGAGGGTAATTCACGGAGCAATAAATAAAATACAATGGTGCCGCCGAACGGACTCTTAGTGAGTTTTCGGGTGGCCGCTCTGAAAGTATTCCCATCCTTACATTTTTATTGAGAAAACAAAGGACGGGGAATACTCTACCAGCTGTCACCCGAAAACGATGTAAATCATTTCTCTTTATGCCAAACAAAAACAAACTCATAACCCTTTATTTGCTTTGCTGACACAAACAAATTCTTCAATCTTATCAATTGGTGATCATCCACGTCTGTCCTAGAATTACTTACGTAGCCAAATTAGTAATAGTTCGGGTGTTGGTCTAGTTTTATTTATCCAAAGAAACAATGGGCAGTAAACAAGAAGGAATGCGGGCTCTAATTTTAGTGGGGGGCTATGGTACTCGCTTGAGACCCCTCACTTTAAGTCGGCCAAAGCCCCTAGTGGAATTTGCCAACAAGCCCATTTTGCTGCATCAAGTTGAAGCCCTGGTTAAAGTAGGGGTCACTGAAGTGATTTTGGCAGTGTCCTACAGGGCAGAACAAATGGAACAGGAACTTGCTGCCGAAGCTGAGAAACTTGGGGTAAAAATGATATTTTCCCATGAAACTGAGCCTCTAGGTACTGCGGGCCCCATTGCCTTGGCTGGAGAGCATTTGAAAAAAAGTGACAAACCTTTTTTTGTGCTAAACTCTGACATAATCTGTGATTTTCCTTTCAAGAAGTTGATAGAATTCCACAGGGCTCATGGCAAAGAGGGTACTATTGTAGTGACTAAAGTAGAGGAACCCTCAAAATATGGTGTAGTTGTGTATGATGATAAAAAATGCATTGAAAGCTTTGTGGAAAAACCACAAGAATTTATTTCAAACAAAATCAATGCTGGTCTATATGTCTTAAATCCAAGCGTAATTGACAGAATAGAAATGCGCCCTACTTCCATTGAAAAAGAAGTATTTCCATTTATGGCCAAAGATCAGGAACTGTATGCATTTGAACTGGAAGGTTTTTGGATGGATGTGGGACAACCTAAGGACTTTTTGACTGGAATGTGTATGTACCTTAAGCATTTGCGCAGCACTGATCCTGAGAAACTTTACAATGGGCCTGGAGTTATGGGTTTGTACATTATTCTCAAAAACATATTTATTGGCTGATAGCTATTTTCCTTTTTAGGTAATGTATTAGTCCATCCAACAGCAAAAATAGGAAACAGCTGCCAAATAGGACCAAATGTCACAATAGGCCCTGGTGTAGTTATTGAAGATGGTGTGTGTATTAAAAGGACCACAGTACTGCGAGATGCACTGATCAAATCAAACACATGGCTTGAAAGTTGTATTATTGGGTGGAAGTGCACTATAGGCCAATGGGTGAGAATGGAAGGCATCACAGTCTTAGGGGAGGACGTCATTGTGAAAGATGAAACCTATATCAATGGAGGACAAGTGCTACCCCACAAAAATATTGGGGATTCTGTTAGAACTCCCCAAATAATTATGTGATGGAGTTTTATATATTTTTAATGTTGTTTGATGAATGAGTGGTTTTAAGTTTTAAGAGGAGTGTATGGCCAACCTATTTAAGCAATTAAAAGTTGCAAAGGAAATTTAATTGGGTAATTGCAGTGTATACAAAGTGAAAAAACGTAGTAATCACATTGTATAAAGAGCCTGCCAATTAATTAATGTATTGTATGAATGATTTACTTTTAAAACCAGTCATTCTACTATTATACTATTCCATTAATTTTAAGAAAAACAATATTACAGCCTGTAACAAGCTGTTTTTTTAAAAGTGTGGGCATTTTGTAAACATATTATTTAATATACATAACTGCCATTTGAATGAACTATCAGAGTTTATATTTTCACTTACTGCATCAGATTTCCAGGCCTGGTTTTTGGTATACTGTGCATCTACTAATTCAGGATTTTCTCTTGAAAGTAGCACTAGAGCATCTCGCTCAGAACATGTTCTAGACCCACGAAAAAATCCTTTGGCCATTTTTTCTTCCCATTTGGTTTTATTGCCTAGAGAACCCAATTTTTCTCTGTGTATGTCCCATCGACCTGAAATACCGCTTTTTGTCATTTGACATCAAATGTTGCATGGTCATATGAACTATGAAGAGTGTTTCAGCTGTAGCAAGCATTGAAACATGCCTTAAATTTGCTTTGTTACCTATGCCTCTTGGGTAAAGACTTATTGCAGGTCCTCCTTCCCAAAAGGCCCATGCTGGATACATAATATCATTATATTCCTCAGTTTTGCTGAATGAAAACACTGGACCTGAAAATCCAAAGTTCTTAGGAACTTGTGGCCAATCCCTTGTGTTCAATATGAACTCCATATCAGGCAAGTCAGCAAGTGACTCAAGTAGAAAATGTTCAACTCCTGCACACCTACTGGGAAACATGCAATTGGCTTCTCTGTATAGTTTGTGATTGATGATTTGATATTTTGTTCCCCTAAATCATTAACTGTTATTGTACTAGATGGCACAAACTTTTGCAGTTTGAACTAACTTAGACCTGACACTATAAACCTGACTCTCCGATATTCCCTTTTCCTTGAACATCTTTAAATCCTGCGAGGCAACAGGTGCATGGCAGTTGCAGCGACTAGCATTGCATGGCCTATAATTTCTTTTGGCATCTTGAATGAGGTTCAGATACTTCTTATACTTAGTGTTTGCTTCTAGAAGCAGGTTTTATAAGCCTAAACTGTTGTTCTACGGACTGGTTTTACAGAAAATTTACCTTTTGAATATTTGTTGAGTTTCTCTGGAGCGCAGTTGGGGTCATCAGTTTGCGACTTGTTAAGTGTTGTAGCATGTACGCAATAAATGAGAAAGCAAAGACCAGAAAGTAAGTATTTTAAATGACTACAGTTAAGGAACATATCAATTGAGGATTTATTAGGAAATTATACAAAAAAGTCTAAAATTAAAAAAGAAACAAACCAAGAAGCTAAAAGACAAAAAAGAGGTTATGTTGAATTTTGACAAATGGCAAACCTCGAAAGTGCCATCTGTCAAAATTGATGCTCACGCCATGTTGTGACGCCACTCTGAATGCGTTCCCAACAAATGACGTCACTAAATTACTATAAAGACTCGAAAAAATAAATAACTTATTTTTATTAAATTCTTACTGTTGTACATAAAAAGATCTACACAAATTTAGTATAGTCGACTAGAATACTAAAATTTATAGCTATTTAGGATTTAATTTCTTAATATACCACCAGGACCAGCCCCATAAAATCCCATGAAGCAGTAGAAAAACGGACTAAAGGAAGCGAAAATTAGACTTGTCCCCAAAATAGGTCTGTGAACCACCCAAGCTAAGGCTATGACAAACAGGGCTAGTGAACCAGCCACCACAAAGTTCATTCCATCGACAGCTTCCCCAGAGAAAATATGGGAGAAGCTTGGAAGATAATTACCTAAAACATCTAATGCAGTCACTCTGCATCTTTTCTACACACAGAGCAAACTTACACAACATTATTTTTAATAGTCTAGCCCAACAAATTATAGCAAAATATAGGCAAAAAGCACCATAAAGTCTTAGTTTCCAAGTTTCCAATTTGAAATCCCAGTGCTCTGCATTGAAGATCTGGTTCAGATCTAGTTTGCCATATCTCACTAAAGCCACTTCCTTGCCTTGTGATGTAACATAAGGCACAAGAGTATCCTTCTCCTGCTTGGCCACAATAGTCACTGGCTCATCTGTATGGCCTGCATATGAAAATTGTACCCTGACATCACCCACTTCTGGATTGAAAACATCCTAACAATATATCAGGATATAATAATACCTATTATGTATATAATCACAGACCTACATGACAATGATAGTAAATCCCCATATGCAATTTGATATCTCGCTTGTAGGGCCTTTCATCACCAGTGATCAATTCAAAATCTGAAAATTTTTCTTTCAAAGCTTGATTTAAGGAAAAAGGTCCCAATTTCACTGTGGGAGCTACATAAATGACAGTCTTAATAGGAATTTCTTTTGGGTTTTCATGACCAAAACGAATGTAAAAACTATCACTGTCTACCAATTTATCTCTCCATTCAGTCACATAGTAATAATCCTTGTAGCCTTGTTGCTCCACCATATCATCTCTAGGGCTGAAAAAGACAATACTGCAACATAACCGACCACAGAAAAGGACAAATTCTAAACCTGGTTTCTTCAACCCACTGATACATCTGCACACGTCGCTTCAGCTTAACTGCCTGAATAGACACTCCATATTCAGGCTCACTTAGAGGCTCATTGATTTGTAAATTACCAGTTACGTGTACCACTCTACCTTCATATTCAGGTTGTAATTTATCAAAGGGATTAATAGATACTGCACTATTGTATGCTTCTTCAAGTGAATGGTGATGATAGACTGCTCGTCCCTTGGTTATATAGATTAAGATAAGGAGCTAGAATAAGTACCAACACTTACCTCATTCCACGTTAGTAGATATATGCCTGAACACAAAGCCAGGATGCCAATGAGAGATGTTAACCAACTCCGTTCAAATTCTTCTCGAAAACTTGTTTCCATTTGGTTAAGTTTAACGGGGATTTGTTTTAAATTAAGGAACGAAGGCGCATGCCTTGTTTGTGACCTAATTAAGGGATGTTTTCGAGGGGGTTGATTGAGGGCGAGAAGTACACGGATTTTAATGTCCTTAGCTGAGTAAGCATATTCACTCTACGTTACGTTATTCTGGAAGCGTTTAATTTAAATATCACAATGCATGAAAACTTAGTTTATTTTTAGATTAGGTTCTAAAATATAATAGACATTTCACAATTAAAAATACATAAAAATCATAGAAATTATAACCTTTAAATATAAAAATTAAATTACTGACAGCTGTCACTGTCAAAATATAAGTTTGTCATTTTCGCCTGGACGGGTTAATAAGTAAATAAAAACGTGTCCAGCCACTTGTGCTTATGATGACATCACATGCGGGTGATGTCATCAGATTACTGTTGTATTTAAATTTGTGTGGTGGGTGGCGCTGGCTAAATAATCATTGGACACTGGTATGGTACTCAAAGTAATACAAAGTACACTCCAAGGAATATATGACTGATCTACAATTTAGTAACTATACAGGGTGTGCATGACAACAGAGAGATTATTATTGAAAGCTTTGGGATCAGTTGAATGAATTGTTTTTGTTTAAAACGTTTTATTTAAGGTGACAAATAACCGACTAAATGAAGTGTTCTACAATCATCTTCCTCAACTTGATGGTAGTTGGAATAGGAGGATACATCTACATGGTTTGGAGTCAACAATGGACAACGCCCCAGCGTCAAGGGTCGACAACCACCTCCCCATACGACAGGGAGATTTTTCTATACAATCGTGGTTATCCAATGCCGTTGACACTCAGTAACGAAACCCTTTCTCGTTCAAAGCACTCCCTACCACTGCGACCCAAAATTCCCAGTTCGAACCTACATAAAGTCAATTTAGACAGCACCGAATTTCGGTGTTTAAGAAATGACTCTGAAGAGGTGTGCAACAGGAAAACTGCAAGGTTTAAAGAGTTAATTCTGATTCACTTAAGAAATTCTTTAGAGGAGGAGAGTAATGTGTTGAAACACTCGAATAATACCTATAATGTGCACTATGAAGGAATCAGGGAGGACTTCAACGTAAAGCCTGCCAAACAACTCCTTTGCGAACTTTTAAATACCAGATTCGAAACTTTGAAGAGGTCTGATATTAACCGTAATGATGCGTTGAAGAGCTCCATGCCTAAGAGGTCTTTCTTTGAGAATAAGTATTTTAACAGCTGCATTGTAGTGACTAGTGCAGGGGCTTTAAAGGGCTCTAGATTAGGGAGATTTATTGGTAAGTGTTAATTTACTTAACATTGATAAAATATTAGTTATTAATATATTATGTACGTGTAGATTCTCATGAAGTAGTCCTCCGGTTCAACAATGCCCCAACCCGTCATTTTGGCCGCGATGTAGGATTGAAGACCACAGTGCGCGTTCTGAATTCCCAAGTAGTCACTAGGCCGGAGTTCAAATTCTTAATTTCTCCTTTATATAGAAACGTTTCGCTAGTTGTGTGGGATCCTTGCAACTACTCAGCTTCTTTGGAGGAATGGCTTCAACGACCCGAGCACAACTTCATACCCAACTTCATCGCTTATAGAAGGCAAGAGGCCCGCCCCAAAATTTCCATGGTCAACCCCTCGACTACATGGGATATCTGGGATTTCTTACAGCGCAATTTTCTTGGACGGTTACGCAAAAACCCTCCTTCGTCTGGGTTCTTGGGTAAAAACACTTATTAATAGCTTTTGATTTATTTTATATCTATATCTCATTAGGTCTTCGATTACTTTTGCCACACTGCTCTTTCGTCGACGTTGCAGAGTACGTGCCCTCGGCAAGAGTGAGCAAAAGGTGTCACTATTTCGACCCCAAAGAGGACGAGGCGTGTACTTTTGGTACGTGGCACCCTCTTGCAGCCGAAAAGTTGCTCATCTACCACCTTAATCAAGCCACCGATAATGACGTGTTTCAGCAGGGTTTTGTCAGAATACCTGGTTTCAGAAACTTGAATTGTTAATAAAGTTTTCCTCATCTCTACATTTTTTTTTATCTGTCTATTGGTTAATTCTCTAATAAATCAGCAGCTTTAATAGTCGATACTTTGCCAGGAACGAGAGACGAAAGTATAGGTATTTTCTTCGGAAAATTTACATAAATCAAAAGATATCGGCAGTGTTTATTAAAAAAATAAATAAAGTTCTAAAATTAGGAAAACCGCAGTTTTACACCAGCTATTTAGCTGTGTAGAAAAATATGTCTCGTGAGTGGCCGCATAAAGATGTCTGAAAGGTTCTTGTGCTGTTTTAGGCAGAAAACAAGTGCCAGTTTAATGGTTTTCCTCTGTATGGTAAGTTTCAACTTTCAATAATCGAGTGGAAATTTCTCAGAATCTATTATTGGCATAATGATTTTTTTTTTTTTAGTTCTTTGGAAGTATTGGCGCTATTTCCTTCGGTTTGCGTATTACACTGAGGCCGCATAACTATTTGAATGACGGCGATAGCAAATTTGACGTGCACTTTTTCGTCATATCGATTTTCTGCTACCTAACAAGCTTAATTCTGATGTTCGGAATTATTTGGGTTCGTATAAAAATATTCTTTACTCTATAGCTCATTTCCAGGAATCTTGTATATCCAGGAGAAACCTCTGCTTATTTTAACCTTCGAGTTCTCGCACTTTGCTGTTTTGGTAAGCTTCGTGGTTTTCATAACAATTTACATGGTGGAACGACACCATCAATGGAAGTCGATGATTTTCATTGGACTGTTTATTTGTACGTTTCAAAGTGGAAGCCATTTTTATTGATAAACAATATTCTTAATTTCAGTGTTCAAGCTCTATTGGATGTGTAACATACACATGTTTTACAGACAGATCAGACTGAAAATGATATCTACGAAGGAATATATCGACGGGGATGTGTATAGTGTATGTAATAGGTTATACGAGAATAAATATACCCATTTTTACCTTGCGTTTTTTTTGTAAATAGGGCGCATGTTTGTAGAATATGATTTTTTTAAAGTAAAAAAGTATAGGTAATATTACACACAAACTATAGTTGACTAACCTATAGTTGCCTCTAGTCTAAGGCTGCGGGTACTAAAGTGATTCACTTTGGAACCATGCATGCCCGGTACCTGATGATGAATCACTACACACACACACAAACACACACGAGGGGCCGTTTCTTAAAATACCACCGAATTTACATAACGAAATTGAAACCACTTCCATTCAAACACAAAGACTTGAATTTGAATGTCGCATTGTTCTCGTTCCATAATAACCGCGACAAAAAGTTTCTGTAGATGACAATCGGGCTAATTTATAACGAATCGAAAGGCTCAAATCAAAAATAATAATAAAAGATGGTACCGCACACTCCCGATTGAAATTCAACAGACGAAGGACAATCGGTTTCCTGATTGATCTGATTTGCATAGTATGCAAATAGAGACATATAGGAAAACGATTTTGCGGTTCTTACCGACCTGTTGTGTGTTTTTGTTTTTTTTTTGGCAAAAAGTTGCAAAATTTGATGGTGATTGAACTCGCTACAGAACACAGAGAGGTGAATGACAACTCAACAAAGCCGAAGGAATGAAACAATTTATCGTAATATTTAGACCTAAAGTTTGGAATGTCGATAAAAAAAAAGTGAAAAGATTACGTTTTAGGCGCCGTTTTGAGCAGGAAGGAAATAAATGAAAATTCCAATTCTGTGACACACTCTAAACCTCTCTAGGATTTGACACTATTTTTAGCAAAATCTGTAACAATCAATTATGCTCTAAACTAAAATTGAAAAATTTCAAAAACGAAACGTTCAGTATTTCCTTTTTATCTTGACAACGAGAAGACTTGACGAACGAATGTAAAGAAATCATAGAGGACTATAACATGGAGCAATCAGATAAAAACTACTTTTCACGGTTTTTGAGAATACTAAAAAAAAAGTTCAAATAATGTAGCTCATTTTTGGGCCACCCGTGCTCAGTTTCGGGGCGGTTCAAGAGACCCACACGCTTAACATGCACATTTTGAGTTTTTATTTTATGACTGTGGCGTTGACTTCTGTTTTAGATAGTATACGATGTCTGCAAAAAGTACAATTTTTAAGGATTTTCCTGCGGTTACCAAACCCCCCCCCCCCCCTCAACTCAATAACTATTGGATAAGGACCTCCTTGCTCTTCTTTTTGCTCAAAAATAGACAGCCGACTTGATAATTTTGTCTAGTCAACATCTGGTATGAAATACCCTGAGTAGTGAAAAACTTTACCAAGCCTACAACTTTTTCGGCGCGGCCCATGATACTTCGCGGCGAAATATTACTGGCCGCGACGGAGGTTGCCATAGAAACCGCGTTCCGTTGCCATAGTTACGTCGTTGTCAGGTACATACTTCCATAACATACAGGACATTTCTTCCATAACAAATTATATTAGGTACTAAACAATACATTAACCAAACATTTTAAACGAATCTTTCGTAACAATGACAATTCTTATCAAATGACCTTTTCATGTCAAAAGCAAAAAGCGATTTTCAGAATATCACGCACAAATACTCAAAGACCAAACACATTAATAGGTATAATTTTTTGTAATTCATAGTTTCTAAAGCTTTATTTTTTAGATAGTTCTGAAGAAGGCAGCAGAGAAGTTGCCGAAACGTCAACTAGGTCGATTCGTCCGAGCCCTTTCTAGGGTAAATTGTTATTCGCAGTAATTTTACTGTGAGTAGTGCGAAATTCCGTCTCCAACAACGAACAAATCGGGCCCAAAAGTGTATGAGGCTTCACCCAAAAGTAAGTAGTAAAAAATATACAGGACATTGCCTATCTTTTACATTGCTGACCTTGGACTGCAAAAGGAGGCGATGAGCGCCCTTTTGAAAGCGGCAGTTAGACCCACGTGCAGTTAGATTCACGTACTCTCCACGCAGAGTTGCCAGATTTCTTGCAAGCGATTACGGTTCAGAGAGTGCCGAATTACGGAAATTACGGTCTTGTTAAATCCCAAATTGCAGTGAGTACTGAGCAGTGATCACTGCTCAGTACTCACTGCATACAACCAACCACGAACTGGCGCAAACAATGCACAAACCTGAGGAACCAACTAGAACCGAGTAGAACCCCAAGAGATAGAAACTGAAAAACTATAAAAGGAATAAAGGAAACAACAACAGAATCACCCATTGAATATCAATCAAATCTTCAAATCGATTAAAAATTTGGAACTTAGTAATTGGAGGTTATGATTTGTGGTTATTGTGTATGGTCGCGATCGCGTTTCTTCAAGAGTCGAATGTCGAATTTTCGCAACGAACGGACTGTGGCTGTCAGTAGCACCAATATGAAGTGTTATGATGCTGGTTGCCTACAAAATATGAACCCAAATCTTTGTCATCTACCCATATATCTTCATCATTTTGGCTGATAAAACCCGTATTACCGCATTACAGTTTTTCAGTCTTACGGTTTTTAGTGCAGATAATTCCTAAATTACGACGAAAAACCGTAATTACTTCGCATCTGGCAACCCTGTCTCCCCGAGACACGAACTAGGCCGAAAGCACTTGGTAAGTGATTCGTGACATGCAATGTTGCCGATACTTTCACGATTTACTCCGACTCGACAAAAATGCTTGTGACGGAAAAATATTCGATACGGAGGTATGTGATTCTAACCAAGTATGTTTCGAGATTTGGCAACAATTCACGCACACGCGCATAGTGAATCGGATTCCAGTCCCCATATTTTGTCATTAAGGTCACTAAGGAATGTCCTGGACGTTTTTGTCGCACTTGCTCTCAGGCCGTATAAAGCTTAGATATTTAAAGGCTTGGAACTTTTCTTGGCCTTAAACTGTTCCTTCACAAGTAATTACTTTTCACTTTTCGATCCCTGGTGAATTTTAACCTCCTCAGGCATTAGTCGTATAAAGTAAGTCGTATACATAAGTGTACCACGATTTTCACTCTCCTCTCTCTATCATTTTCAATCTTCATCAATATTCCTCATACTCAATACTCATCATTTCTTCATTTTCATTGTTGTTTTATCGTATGTTATCACTTTTATTTTTGTCACTTTAACCCTCTCTAAGATTTGACACTATTTTTAGCAAAATCTATGACTTCAGTATTTCGTTTTTATCTTGAAAATGATGAGACTTTGTGAACGAATGTAAAGAAGTCATTGAGGACTATAAAATGGAGCACAATCAGATAAAAACTGCCTTTCACGGTTTTTGAGAAAACTAAAAAAAGTAGCTCATTTTTGGGCCACCCGTGCTCAATTTCGGGGCGGTTCGACGGCCCCATATGCTTCACATGCAAATTTAGATTTTATTTTATGCTTGTGGCGTTGACTTCAGTTTTAGATAGTATAAGATGTCTACAAAAAATACAATTTTAAGGATCTTTCCATGGTTACCAAACCGTTCCCCCCCCCCCCCCCAACTCAAAGACTAATGGAATAGGACCTCCATGCTCTCTCCTTTTTGGCTAAATATTCGTAGCCAACTTGATAACTTTGTCTAGTCAACATCGAGTATAATATACCCTGAATAGTGAAAAACACTACCAAGCCTACAACTTTTTCGGCGCGGCCCATGATACTTCGCGGCAAAATATTACTGAACGCGACGGAGGTTGCCATAGGAACCGCGTCCCGTTGCCATAGTTACAACGCTGTCAAGCCGTATAAAGCTTAAATATTTATAGGCTTGGAACTCTTCTTAGCATGAAACTGTTCCTTCACAAGTAATTACTTTTCACTTTTCGATCCTGATGAATTTTAATCTACTCAGGCATTAGTCGTATAAGTGTTTTCACTCTTTCCTCTCCATCATTTTCACTCTTCGTCAATGTATTTTTTTCATTTTCATTGTTGTTTTATTTTATCGTATTTTCAACTTGTCTATATTCAATTTCGCAGCTTTCAATTCCCATTGTTGCGTTTAAAAAAACCGTTCATTGTTACGCTTATGGGTCCGCTCACAAAACACAAAAGCTCATTTCGAATTCGAAAAATGTCTGATTTCATTATAGTATTCCATCTTGTAAAAGTTTTTATCAAACGTTTAGGTTTACAATTTAAATGGTGGGTGGGGCCTTGATTTTGACGACGGGCGGGGTACCCACGAAGACGATGACTCTAAGTTCAGGGGGTCGTGGAACTCGAGCTTTTCGTCCTAAAGAAAAAAATTTTTTCCTTCTCGGCAGGGAAAATTCTGCGTATTTTTGCATGTCACTTTATGGTGGTTTTACGCATAATGCGGCAGACCAATGGTCAAAAAAAATGTGGCGACGGTCGCACGAACGCGCCACTTTGAATGCAAATCAAAGTTTGTACTCAGAGGGAATAATAAATAATACAAAAGGAATAACTTACTTCCGAGTTTGGGGTTGACCTTACCATTCGATCTTGCCTTATAATGTCTTGTGTCTGTAACCTAAGTAATAAAGAAGTTTTTTTAAGACTTTATTACTAAAATATTTACGTTTTGGGGGCGAATGGTGATTATATTTGTATAGAGACCTGCAAGGCTGCACTGTGTAAATAACTCAATGTGTGGGGTTTCGCAAGAACTTTTATAGCCTTTAAACTGAAAATTTAACAATGACCTGTAAAATTTTCTATTACCATAGAAAATTAGGATTTTGCAATATAAATGTTAAGAGCTGAAAAACAAACAATATAAACCAGACGGTTTCACTATGGAGCTCACGTCTAAGATAGTAGTGGCTTTATGTTTGATATTCCTCATGGTGGCCTCACAAAGTGATCCTTACGGTGGGTATTATAATGCCTTTGCAAACAAGTATTTTAACTCTTGTTTAGGTGGAGGTGAGGATAGTTCTACAGGGTTGACCCACTTGGAGGAGCAGGTGCTTGATGGTGAGTATAATTACTCATACAAGTATAGTAAAGACCTACTACTTTTGTTTCAGCAATTTTTCAAGATGTCATAGACATTATTGATAAAATTTCCAAAGAGCGAAAAAATAGTTGGTTACATCGTGTAAAAAGGGCGAGTGACGTTTCGGACGTCAGTTGGTCAAGCCCCACTCAAGGTACCAGTAATTAGAAGCCATTCACTTATTATTGTCATCAATAGGTATTCTCAACCTACACCTCCGTCACAGGTAGTGAAACGTTAAAGATACTCGCAAGCTGTCATTTGGAGATTAACACAAGTCCCTTGGGACGATTTAATCGACCCAACAGGGCAGATTGGGAGCGCTCCAAAAAAGTGGTCAGACCAACCCTGCTAAAATCCACGATTATGGCTTTTCAACCATACATATCCCCCGGGGAGGATGGAGTGTTCCCGGCACTGCTACAACAGGGTCTGGATCAACTCCCACCTCTACTAACAAAGATCTTCAGAGTGAGCCTTGATGTTGTTTGCCTAAAGCGTTCAGGCTCGCAAAGCTGCTAGACCTATACATAAGGGAGGGAGCGCTAACAACGTACCCCCTTAATACAGTGCAGTATGCATACCAGGCTAGAAAATCAACAGAACTAGCACTCCACAATCTGGGGGTCAAAATTCAGAATACCCTCGATTCAAAGGGTGTCGCAGTTGGTATTTTCATAGACATCGAAAGGGCCTTTAACAATGCACGTACAGACTCCCTCCTCAGCGCCAGTAAAGTGAGAACACTCGCTACGTCGTCAGGGTTCCCTCACGTGCAGACTGGGACGACCGAGGCAAAGATCTACCACAACTGGTAGGAAGTACCTGGGCCTCGGACGGATCCAAAACCGACGAAGGAACTGGCTCCGGAGTGTACGGGAGAGTGTATGGGAGATGGGCCGATTCCCCACAGTGCTTCAGGCAGAGATACATGCCACTGAATTGTGTGCTCCACACTTATTAGAGGAGGGAGGACACAATAGATCAATAAGATCTGCTCGGATAGTCGAGCAGGGCTTCTAGCGCTTATCTCTTTTTGAAAGTTGGAACTGCCACAGGACTCCGAAGACCATATTGCGGGGGAACAGCGTCACACTGGTGTGGATCCCGGGCCATCGTGGTCACGAAGGCAATGAGAGGGCCGACTCTCTAGCCAGAAGGGCGGCGGGCTCTGCATTCGTAGGCCCTGAGCCGGCACTGGGACTCCCATACTCTCTGGTCAAGCCTGAACTCCAGAAATGGAGCAATGCCAAGTCCCAGGACTGGTGGGAGAACCTACCCGGACTATCACACTCCAAAAAATTTATCAAGCCCAAACATTCCTCATACTGCGGCATACTACAGACGGAGTGTCGGCTGTGCTTGGAGGACGACGAGACAATTGAGCACGGTCTGGGCATAACGGCTGACAACTAGTGGATCTAGCAAGGGCAAACCTTGCTGGTAACCCTTCGAATGAGCCACAATAGACCGCAGGTCGCGGTGGAGGACTCTATAAGTCCACTCACATTGAATACATATATACATACATCAAGTAGGCGTTGGAAATTTGAGTTTGACATTTTTATCGTAAGTTCTCAACATGTGCTAGCAAAGAGATGGGTATAAAAAAAAAAAAAACGGTTTCAGGGTAACTAGTTGACAAAAATAAGTGAATGGGTAATAGGTGCAATAATTAATCTATAAGCAAAACTTAAAATATAAAAAATTTGAACACCATTTTTTCCAAAATTTCAGAAGATTTTAAATCAAGTAGTAATTTTCGGCGGCATCGTGTAAGTATTAACATTAAAAGGTGTTTAAAAAGGTTTTATAAGCTATAATAAACTATATAACCTTGTTTTTTTTTCAGAAAATACCCAGTAGGTTTTATAGATTTTTCTAATACACTATAGTAACTAGACACTAACAGTTTTGTTAGTTTAACTGAGTATTAAATACTATGTTTGTTTGAGCTGTAGTTTGCTTTACCTCCTTATGCAAATTGTGCGTGTGAATACATATTTTGAAGGAAACTGTTAATTGTTAAAAAGCCAATTTTTCTAGAAAAAGCGCAAAGTTGCTGAAAGCAAAAAAAAATCAACTTAAAATCACAACTCAGTCATCATCGTCAAAGAGTTCAACAACACGAACAATAACTTTCGGCGATCGCATCGATAAAATCGCGCTCCTGCTCCTACTAAAAATGCAGGAATTTTCTTTATGGCACAGAACCCACGCGCTTTCAGCCTATACAAAGCTGTTTAACATTTTTTTTTTCGTTTTATTTTTCATTTCCTCTCAGGTGCATAGCGAAACAGATCATTTTTAGTGACAGTTCATCGGTCTTGAATTTTAAACCATTTAAGGGGGCCGGCCGAACCGCCAAATGCGGAATTCAATTTGCCATATTGTTACTGAATCAGGGGCGTACAAGTTTTGGTAAGTCTATGATGAAAGCGTTAAATAAAGGAGTTAGAAAAATAATACATTTTTTGCACCACTTAAGTAATTATTGACCAGTTACTAACCTGAGACGAAAATGTTCTAAATTAAAGTTGAAAAGTTAATTAAAAAGTAACATTCCTCAATTTTAAAGAATTTTTCATTTTTAAAGAACTTGGAGGCAATGGTATGGACCCCAATACTGTGCACTTATGCCTAAGGAAAGTTCAGCTAGCAGGATCAGCTATTCCAATAGTAGTGATAAGTAACTTAACAACAGCAACACAGCAGATAAGGTACTTTCTGTTGGTCTATCTAAAGGAATTGATCCTACTAAGGTCCAACCCAGAAATGTCTCTATGGTCATTAAACTACTATTCAAGACATATTTTTTTCCCATATACAAGCTCCAAGCTATATATAGCCATATACACTGGGGTACATTTGAAGTAGATCACTCTAATTGATAATCGACTTTAAACCGCCATAGCTTTTAAACTACCTGATACATTTTAATGAATTTTTGTGTGTTTACTGATCAATCTTTTTTCTAGAAAATGAAGTATGTTTCTAGCTAGATGCCTGCAATTCATTTACTTCTTCGATGCTCTTTTATTTTTTTGTTAAGGCGGCTGTGTAACTTGCTCATAAAATGAAAAACTTGTGACACCCTGTATGACAGGAGAACTCTTTATGAGTTTAGAACACTTTTTTGTTTTTGCATATCTGTTATACAATTTAAGAAAAAAATTGCTTGTGTACACTGATATGCATTTTCTCAATACGGTTTTATTAACATTTTGATAAGTTGGCCATGTCGAAACAATGTTGTCATATACCTGCCATATGGCTGTCACAGTTGTCATTTCTTTTTAATTGTCAAAATGCCGCGATTAAGTCATAAGATCAATCAATACAATTTGATTGCTTTTGTGTTTACTTATGGTTTCTTTTTCTAAAGAACTATAGAAGTTCAATTGTGACACCCTGTATAACAAGAGGATTTCGACAATTTAAAAAAATGTCAACTGTGACAACCATATTCTTGTAAAAATGGCACCCAACATTGTTTCGCCATGACCAACTTATCAAAATGTTAATAAAACCGTATTGAAAAATCCATATCAGTACAAAAAACAATGTTTTCTTAAATTGTAGGACAGATATTCAAACACTAAAAAGTGTTCTAAACTCATGGAGAGTTCTCCTGTCATACAGGGTGTCAAAAAATTTTTTTATCATCCCAAGCAAGTCACACAGCTGTCATAAAAAAAAAAGATAAATGAACATTGACTGCAGGCATCAAACTAAAAGTAAAAAATTTAGTAAAAATACTTCATTCCCTAGAGAAAATATCAGTAAAAGTAGACACACAAAAATTCATCAAAATGTATTTAGTGCCGTTTAAAAGTTATGACTATTTAAAGTCGATTATTAATTAGAGCAATCCACTTCAAATGAACCCGAGTGTATATATCTCAATATAACCAATTGATGTTGCAATAGTTGCTGAATTACCAAAATCTGAAAAGACAATATACAGGCATTTCCTCCAACCTTTGTAAAGGAGCAACTTCCAAACATAATATCATTGGCTAAGATAGATTTCAACAGGAACCTCACTGAGTAGCTGTGATTGTCCTGATTCCCATTTATATTCAATGTGAGTGGACTTGTACAGTCCTCCACTGCAACCTGCAGTCTATTGTGGCTGGATTTGCAATTACTCAGTGAAGCTCTATTTTTACATTTCCCTGCAACAAACTTGTGTCTACTCACCCACTCCTCGTAGGTACTCCATTAAGTCTCCTCATTTCCAAGGTTTGAAGTAAGATATGAGTATTAGAACCACTCGTTCAACTCAATATCTGTTGAGAAATTGCGCCAGTAAGCAACTGAGGGCAGCCATGCATGAGAAGAGAAGGACAGGATTCCTAGTTGAACTTTCGATGATGACAGAGAGCCAGGTTCATATCATTGCAATCTTTAGTATTTTGTTAAGGTGACAAAAACCACCTAAAAATAGTAAATACAGTCCACTAATTTTGTTTAAAAAGTGGGGCGAATTCCAAAACTCACCAGATCATCTAGGGGTTAAGCTGGTCACGTGATGGCCATCTAGCAATTTAATGGATTAACCAGGTGACTGATCTACCCGGTAGATAATTTGGTGAGTTTTGGAATTCGCCCGTGATTTCCTTAACAACATCCCACATTTGACTTGTTTAACAAACTTGAGCTTAAACCAGATTTGAACCAGATGGCTCGAAGAGGGCCTTGAAACCCTTAATGAAAACAGTTTTCTGGTTTTAGTAATTGAAAAGTAATCCTCCATGGAAACGTAGTAAAAAAAAGGTGAAGCCATGTAAGCCATTCACTTAGTATTGTGGTCAAGTAGGCG
Organism: Taphrorychus bicolor; assembly: GCA_951812265.1. NCBI lineage: Eukaryota > Metazoa > Arthropoda > Insecta > Coleoptera > Curculionidae > Taphrorychus > Taphrorychus bicolor. The sequence goes on from OX638304.1 coordinate 37,777,488, forward strand.
TTGGAAATTTGACTTTGACATTTTTATCCTATCTTCTCAATATGTGCTAAAAGGAGATGGGTATAAAGAAAATGAAGGTTTCAAAGGTAACTAGACGACAAAAATATCTAAATTGTTAATACATGAGTACCTATTACAACCATTTGCGCAACGGCAAGTCAAGATCTATCTCATTCAACTTGTTGCTCATTGAACACTTTAACAAACTGGAGTTTAAACCAAACTTGTAAAGTGTACCTTCAAACTACTAATTGAACATGATTTTGTAGTTAAAATGGATTTGATCCTCTGAAAAGGCAGTAAAAAAAACATATTGTTGGAAGGTGACAAAACGTTACAACTATCCTTGCTTTTTCTACATAAAAATAAGGCAGGACTCACCAGGATTTTGTCCCTGCAGGCTCTTTATAGCTTTCTCTCGAATTTGACCAACACCAGCTCACAAATTTAGCCCGTAATCACAAAATAAAGTTAATAATAATATGGATAAACATACACAAACATAAATTGGCGACGCCATTACTAGGTTTTGGGCGTAGGTGCCACGTAAGGCGATAGATGGCGCCCCGCATGGTCGAGTAGAGTTGTACATGGCAGAAACTTTCCGCTTGGAGAAGTTTCCAAAATCAACGCTTCTCGGGAACGTAAGAAAACTCAAATAAGAATGTTTCCAAATGAATAAGGTGTTTTTCCGGTAGGTTCGGTTAGTTGGGTTTGGTAGGTGAACTCTTTCATCCCTCACTTTGTTTCTCTCTGGGGGAAAGAGTGGCACGTTGTTTTCCAGGTTAGGTTAGTTCAGTTGTATTTTTTTTTGTTTAAATTAGTTCAGCTAGGTTTAAGTTAGGTTAGGTTAGTTTAGTTTTGTTCAGTCACACGAGGCCAAGCGTGGGGCCAAGCTCTAGGGCCGCTTTGTTTTTCTGTGATTCCCAAGGGAGATTTTTTGGTTAGATTAATTCATAATAATATCAGTTCTGTCTTTACTTTGGTTAGGTTGGTTCAATTATGTTTTTCTTTGCTTAGGTTAGTTCAGGTTTGTTGTGTCTTTGTTTAGGGTACTTAGGAACAGTAATTCCTGTTTTTTAAAACAAATTTTATTGGTTCACTATTAGATAGAAACCATGCAAGATCATTTATATACTTCAACATTAAGATAAATGTATACGTTTGGCAACATTGCTAATATCATTTGTCTCTGCTGTCATAGTCTAAGAGTTTTCGCATTGCATTCGACGTGATTGATTTTTATAATAATTTCTCGTTCAAATGTTGTTCATTCGAGAATTTTTTTTTCTAAACTGTTATGTCCTAAAAGGAACTGATAAAAAAAAACAGATAACTTGAAAATAAAGGTGGCAAGAATTTTTGACATTTTTTCACATCAGAAGACCCACTTACAAACCTGAGAGGTAGATTTTTATGACGCAACAATCAAGAAAAATTACTGAACATTTTGAGGAAACTATGGCCGACAATACACAGCAGGGCTAAAACAACATGGTGACCAAGGTAGGCATGGCATTGGGTGGTGTCACCTTCAACTGGTCGCGTATTTCTTCACTGTGGTTATAAAAATAAACATTTCCTTTTTGTTTAAGTGTGAGTGTCAGTACTGTCATTTTTTCGAATTGAATCTTGGATTATGGAAACGTGGTAGGTTGTGACGTGGCAAAATGTTAGAGTTATCCTTTCGATTTACTGTATGAAAATACGACGAGACTTACCCAAATTTCGTCCCTGCAGAGACTTTATGGCTTGCTCTTGAATTTGACCAGCAAATTTACCAAGTAAACCCAAAAAACGTTAAAAATTATACGTAAAAGTAAATACGCGACGCTATACTGAGCTTTTGACAAGTTGCCACGTAGCTGCCACGTAAAGTAATAGATGGCGCCACTTATTTCCTAAACAATATGGCGACCAACTTAGGCATGGTATTGGGTAGAGACCGCACACTATTTCGAGTTTTTGTAGATTGACTGTTGTTATAAAAATTTTAAATTTATGTTTAAGTATGAATTTCAATATTTTATTCATTATAGTACATGCCTATACAGAGAGTTTACGCATCCCCTTACTGTGAGTATTTATTTTTAGACTCATTTTATGTATAATCTGTGCACTCTCCATCCTTTATTTAACTGAATAAATCATTAAAAATACCTTTTTATTAACTGCCATTTCTTTTAATCGTCATAAAACTAGACAGAAATCTAGATCATTTTTATCAGTGATGGTTCTGACGAATTTTAGGTGCTGATGATGCCCTACACGCCCAAAGCGATTCTCCAATAAAAGAATGTTTGAATTTGTTATATATACTTATTTTCCTACCTTTTTGTGCAGCAAAAACAAAGATAAACTGAGATTGCTCAAAGCTCAGTATTAAAAAAAGGGAACAAGTGTTTCTTTTCGAGTCATTTTTTTCGTATCTTTTGAAGTTAAAACTGTGAAAAACATGTGGCAACGCTCTCTATAGTAGTAATAGAAAAACGCAAAGTTTCACTTTATTGAGCTGCCTGTTCAAAAAGCTCTGAATCATGCCAGCAAAGTTAAAAGAGCATTAAGCGCCTACTTAAATCAAAACTGACACTAATCGCCTCTTTAAAAGAGACAGCACCAGTGCATGTAGACAATAAAGATCCCTCGAAATTACTCATCCCGATCAACAACCACCGTCCTGCAGCAAATGCCTCTTTGAGGCAGGTCAGGACCGCTCAGGAGGCAAATACATATAAACGCGTGTCGGCTGGGGGTCTCGTTTCAGTCGCTAAACGAGCCGCGCCATCGTCGCAGGTCGTTCCTGTAATTCTCTTTCTCTTTACAATCAAAAACAAAAAAAAATCAGTCAGACAGTACTGCGAACGACCGACGACGGATCGCAAAAGGCCGAAACGTCGTGCGCCCTTTGTAGATGACGCCACCGCTGAGCGTCGTTATCAATCGCGAACGATAAGGGAGATAAGAAGGCAAGGCGCGAGATTTAGATAACAGCAGCTATTTTGACAGTTCGACGACGATGTTTGTAAGGGTCGGATTGGTGTTTTTGGGAGTGCTGGGGGTGGTTAGAGCCGCTCCGGGTGGCAGCAGCGCTATGGTAAGTAGTGTTAAGTTATATTTTTTTGAAAATTATTTGTCTTCTCAATAAAACGTAGTAGTAAGATGATGCGCGTTATCTGTAACAATGTAATTATTTGTTATCAGCGGCAGGTTAATTAGTCGTGTTTGAGTCATGGTTGCATATTTGAAAACCACGCTATAAGCGACTTCTGTGTAAAGTGCCATTATCTACGTATGTAATTATGGTTATTTGGACCTAATAAGGGGTGGACCTTTGACCCCAAGCCCGAAGCAGAATCCTAATTGCGACATTTTTCCAATTTCGAGCAACCGTATCGAATCACGGTGTGGTTTCCGCCTTAGTGACTCTTGTTACCTAGATATTCAAATAACGCAATAGTGACGTAAGCCCACGGGCAACGAATTGGATTATATATATTTTTTTTAATTGACGAGCGGTTAGAAGAATTATTGCCAATTTTATGGATTATCTGATGCGAAAGGGTCCGCAACATTAATCTTCAAACCGACACCAGGTAACGCAATTGAATAACAATACGTCACCCTGTATAGCTGCTGCACGCGCAACAGTTGTACACATTTTTATACAAGCATACTTCCTTGTTCCTATATTGTGACAGGAAATAAATTACTAAAACCTTCGTGTGATGGTGATCGGTCTGAGTCACATATGTTAATTGAATAACAGGTTATAAAAATGTTTAATATGTGAAATATTGCTTTAAGGATGCAAAAAACATCTCGTTATGATCTATGACTCAAAGCTGGCTCGGAGAATAAGAAATACTCTCAGAGATTTTGCTACTTAAGTAATAAGAAAAAAAATCTAGTCACTCAGCAACGCTGAAAAGAAAGTTTAGTCAACATTTGAGCTCAGAGAATGTGTAAAATAAACGTGATCAATGACCTTGAATGAACTTACATTCAAATCGTTTTCAATTCAGGCCCATTTCAGTTCGTCTATGAAAACACCAAAAATTTCGCTTTTAAATCGAATTTAGTTTGAAGGTTTCTCCCTCAGTTTACCAGGTTTTCATGAAAAAAAATGCAAAAATTTTAAATTATTTCGGGTTTGCAAATCGATTTGAGTCCAATACTTTTTTTTTGTTTTCATGCGAAACTCAAATCGAGGTTTATTTTAATTTTTTTTTACGTTTTGCAATTGCATTTTTTTTTAATTTAAAAATTCTTTACAGAAATTTGTCAACAAAACCAAACTGGCATTGGCCACTACTGACAGTCTAAGCGTCACTGCTAAAAATCAACATTTGGAATTCATTTTAGTGCATATTTTGATTCGTTTTAAAATCGTCAATGAAAACACTTTTGAAGTTAAATCGATTAGAATCCTCCATGGAAACGTCGTTGGTTGTGACGTAGCAAGACGTTACAGTTATCCTTACGGTTTGCTGCATGAAAATACTACAAGACTTACTTCAATTTTGTTCTTGCATCCTCTTTATAGTTTTCTCTTGAATTTGACCATCAAACACTTCACATATTTACCAAGTAAACTAAAAAAAAAACGTTAATAATACATAAAGGTAAATTAGCGACTTCATTTTTTTGAGTTTTGACAAGTTGTCGCGTAGCTGCCACGTAAGGTAGCAGATGGCGCCACATATTTCATAAACAACATGGCGACCAACGTAGGCATGGTATTGAATAGCAATCGCGCGTTATTTCGAATTTCTGCTTATTAACTGCAGTTATAAAAATTTTAAATTTATGTTTATGTATGAATTTTATTTTATATTATTAAAGAACATTACAAGTGCTTTTCCTCGCGGATCTATTCTTTTAAAACATTTTTATTTAATAATTTTCTTAGTTTTTGGAACAAACAACCGTTCTTGGTTGGTGTTCACTCAGTACATATTTGTCAATTATTTTCTTGTACTATTTATTAACATTCTGGTAACATAAGTACAAGACATTAACGCAAGGGCTCAATAAAAGGTATAGTTTTCAACCTATTATACCTCTAAACGAGGCCTTACCTATACTTTGACAAAGCTATTTATGTCAACTTTATTCCATTTAAACCTTTTGTTGTTTAAAATTAAAATACCTACGTTAGGGCAGACACAAAGAGGTTCACAACAAAAAAGTGGTCTAGATTCACAAATCAAGGGCAATTGAAAAAATTTAATAGCGGATTTCAGTCCCTGAATTTCACTTAAAGTGTTGGTTCATAAAAGAAAAGACACGATTATGGATGCTAGTTTAATCGACTGGAACTGCTCTATCTTTGAAAATTCCTCTATTTGCCTTTGTTTCGTTACGACATGTGTCAAAGTGCCAGATTGACAATAAATCGCTTAGCTATTTTCAGAGCCAGGACAATTATAATGCCGCCCATAAACTAAAAAGACGTACGAAATGTTTTTAAAAATATATGTATTTAAGAAAAAGGACTTGGAACACCCTTTAGGAACACATAATAATGAATAACATATTCACACTCACAATTAAATATACATTTTTAATTTTTATAACTGTCTTGAATATGCAAAAACTCGAAATAATTTGCGATTACTTCCCAATACTATGCCTAGGATGGTCGCCATGTTGTTTAGGAAATACGCGTTGCCATCTATTGCCTTACGTGGCAGCATCGCGGCAACTTGTCAAAAACTCAGTAATGGCGTCGCTAATTGACGTTTATGTATAATTATTCGTATTATTAAAGTTTTTTTGGGTTTACTTGGTAAATTTGTGAGGTGTTTGCTGGTCAAATTCAAGAGAAAACTATAAAGGGGCTACAAGGACCAATTTCGAGTAATTCCTGTGGTACTTTCATGCAGCAAACCTGAAGGAAAACTGTAACATTTTGCTACGTCACAACCAACGACGTTTCCATGGAGGATTCTAATGGATTTGACTTACAAAGTGTTTTCAATGCCGATTTAAAAATGAATCAAAATATGCACTGAAATGGATTCCAAATGTTGAACTTGGCAAATTTGTGAGGTCAAATTCAAAAGAACACAATTGGGGTGAGTTCTGTCATATTTTTATGTACTAAACCGCAACGATAACTAACAACCACGATATTTTTACGACGTTTCTGTGGAAGATCCAAATCGATTTGACTTCAAAAGTGTTTTTCATTAATTTTTATTAAAATATGCGCTAAAATGTGAACTCTCTATACGGTTAGACACTACTGTCCAATGCCAGTTTGGTTTTGTTGATGATATTTGTTGAACAAATTTTTCCGAGTAACAAGATTTTTAATAATTTGACAATTGAATTTAAATGTCACTTCAAATCGATTTGATTTTTGTTGCGTTTTTTATTCCAATTATTTACCACGTTTTCATGGCGTATCAAAACCGATTTGAATTCACAAATTTTGGTATTGAACACTTCACGAAAATAGGAACTCGATCCGGTTTGAGTTCAAGGTCGATGCAGTGTTTTCTGAGATCGTATCAAGATCTATTTTAGATTTGTTTTTTTTCTAATTATTGGAATGACAGCTATCGAAATTGTTTATCACCAGTACCATCAACAGTGCTGATTGTTGATTTTCGCCATTTACAAGTACGAGTGGGAACTTCTAGTAAGATGACAGCTAAGTGGCAATAGACATAACTTGTACCCTTCTCGTCCAGCTCAAAACCAAACACAGACACATCCTTTAGCTCAAGCTGCAATGTAATTAGCTCATTAGAAATGATTTTCAGCGTCTAAACAACAAAAGCTTGCCACATATAATTGGTTTTACGACAATAAATTATCATTGAAGAGACGCTGCTTAATGATTTAATTCTCGGTGTATAAAAATCGAATTGTGCATTCTCGATGGTCGCCAAGGACGGACCAATGGACAAAGGAACGCACTATGCGAATATTAATGGCGATTTAGTATTGTTAGTTGTTTGTCAACGACACCGGCGGTACCTGTCAACGCACCCGGGAGTACCGTTCGATCCCTGCCATCATCATCAAGGATCGGCCGTCGAAATTTGATTTATGAAAAATATTTCGATTACGAAATCATCACTATTATTATTATAGCGCATTTACGCGTGGATGACTTCAGGAACCTTGAGGCATCGCTTTGAAAAAAAATACTGCACACGATTTAATTCGACGTGTTAAACACAACAAAATTAATCATATTTAGCTGCTAATGAGGTGGTAAAGGATTGATATCGATAAACGTGGCCTAAACGTCCTAGTGACAATATTACGCTGACTCATCCGTTTGATTCAATTAAGCTTCCTCATGTCCTACTCGTCCTCTTTTCAATCAAACAAAATTGTTAAAGCACCACTTACTATGGTACCCAAACAATAGAATGGCTTTGAATAACAGGAATTTTATTGTAGTCATGCACAGTTTCCATATAACTACAATATTTTTTCGTAATTATTGTTTATTTGACCAGTTTTTCATGCTGCTTGATTTATGAATCACGTCTTTATTGAACTGGTATGTTATCTTTGGTTTGGAGCGTAATTTTTTTTCTACCAATTATTGCAACTTTCTATCAAACAACACAACCACAGAAACCTGTCTAAAAATTGACGATAAATAATTGCAACAGTTGAAAGTTTCATAAGCCCTTTTCGGTTTAACGGTTCAATGAAAGAACGTCCCCCATTCGACATGGTCTTGAACTTTAAGCAATATAGGTTAAAATAGACAAATCGATAGTAGTTAGTGAGCAGAGTTGACGGATATATTTCATGTTGAATAAGTGGGTCGATAAAGCACGGTTAGTTTACACAACTCATAACACACACATATGATAATAGTTTTCTAAATAAACAAGACATTGTTGATTGTTATTACTCATATACTAATGCACATTTCGTGTGACTCACTCCTAGAGGTAATTAACTTAGCGTCGTCTATCGACCAGTGTGCATTGAGACAAAAAAAAATAGCCAACCTTAATTAATTATTACCTACTGACGCACAGAAATCGAAATTTAAATTCCACGTCCGAAAATCACATAACCCGTAACAGCTGTCTTCCTCCTGGTTGATTTGGTATACCATCAAGGTGAGCGTATTCAATCCGTTTCCGGGTGCTGCTGCCATTGATGCGCTCGATGGGCGCAGTATCTTGATGATAAAGTACGCTAAAACAGTCCATATAATAATAATCAGTGATATTTGTTAATCAGCCTTGAACTCCCATGAATCACTCGACACCAAGAGTTTTCAAAAGCCACTGACTTGTAAGCTAGTTCTAAGAAAAATCGCCATCTGGAACACGTTAAATTGATGCAGAGTAATAATTAAAAGATGTAAGAGCACATTAACAGCGCAAAAACGAAATTATCCTATTAATCTTAATTGAATTGGAGCGACACATAAACTTAATGGGACGTTTATCGTCGAAGAACAAAAGTCAATCTGAACGCTTTAAGAGGGATGGGAGTAAGTGTCAAGTGTTTATGGGATGTTTCATTAGTCCCAGATTACGTTTTTCGTAAATAAATCAAACAAATTCCGTTCCTTTCCCGAAACATCATGCATCAATAAGCGTTACCTACTGAACCGATCCATTCACTGCGTAGAAACGCGACGGACGAAATTGTTTTGTGGTTAAATGGTACCGCCGAGTACCCGCGCTTCGTAAACGAAATTCCAGGAAATTAATGCGTGCACCCATGTCCACCGTCGCCCAATGAAACCGCAATTTGCGTGGGATCTCGCCCGTTTCGGGCACTCTTCGCAATAATTATGACCTTAATTCTGCTAATTTTTAAACTTGCCAGATTTAAAATAGCTTTGAAGATGAGTTGTCTCATAATATATGAGTCAGCTCGAGCTTTGACTTAAGTTTCACATAACACAAATGTGTTAAACAAAAAGAGATAATCGTAGCGTTCTTGTATTGTATCAGATAAAAATCTGTCAGCTAGGCGTCTCGTTGACGTATTAATTTCTATGTCATTATGCTGTCATTGCGTATTTCAATGTAGCGATTTTTCTATTCTGTTGTGCATGTTTAATATTCGTTAAAATAATAGCAAATCGTGTTTGATTCGTTATTTAAGTAATAATTTTCTTTTTCTACCACTCCAATTATGTGCTAAGGGCTTATTTGGAATGCCGTATAGTGTCAGTTCGACAGGATAGCGTTTTGAAGTCGGCAATATACTGGTAGGTATGATCCAATCGGGGAATTATTACTTTTTATAAGCTTTTGTCTCTTACGGGTTTTTTTTGATACTATTAGAGCGGATATTAAATATTTCTACATTATTAGTATCATCTTAAGTTTGGATATTTATCTGTGAAGGCTCCAAGATTAGCAGGAAGGCCACAAACTACATACCCTCTCTTTTTATTTGCCGAGAAATATCTATTTTCCCTCTCTCTCCCTCCTCACCAATATTAGATGAAGAATATCCGATCAAATTTAAGCTAGAGTCCCATAATATGTGAGTCAGCATGAGTGTTTCCTCTAGCTTAAACAATAAAAAAATTGCCATTATATCTTAACAATTGTAATAGAAGTCCTTCCATAAGTTCACGTAAGAGCAATGTGATAAAACAAATTGAGACAATTGTGGCGTCCTTGGAGTGTAGCAGAGAAAAAGCTGTCAGGTTCGTTGCTTTTGCGCGTGACGTCACCGCGGTGCTTTTTCGCAGTGGACTTGTGGCATATGGACTTTAGTTGTATCTTAGATGTGCTTTTCGGTCATTTCAGTTTTTTTTTGTTTTTGATTAGCACACGCAATCGATAATTAGTCCAAATTAAAAAAAAAACTGCCTATACAAGGTGTAATGTTGTAGATATTTAAACTTGGAGGCAATGATGCACTGTGTCTCTACGTTTAAATGAACAATTGATTATTTTGCCAAAAAAAAATCGAAAAAGATTTTTAAAAGACTCGAAATGGGGTCACTTTGCAATCTACAGGATGCAATTGGCAGTTACAAAAATTAAGGTTTTATGATTATTTAGGTATATGTAATCTTCTAGATGGAAAATCTTTCATTGTGCTCATTTCTGGTGTAATTGTGCATCCATAGCGTTTTCGAGGGGTCGCTCTAGACCTCTCTGAGGGTATGCCCGTCCTTTGCTTTCTCGTTTAGCCACCAACGTGGGTTAAGGTTATTTAGCAATTCAGTTTCTGCCATTTAGCAATTTTCCTGCACTAAAAAAAAAAATAGTTTTTGTGTTGGCATATAGAACGTTTCAAGCCATCTTATAAAACAGAAAACACTTTTTGGAACACCCATTTAATAAGTAACTTTTTTTTCCAAATAAGTTCAAATTGCGGCATCATAAACATTTAAAAAATGTCAACTCAATTCATTTGTCTTCTGTTAATTAAATTTTGAGTCTATTAAATACGTTTTTGTCCAAGCAAATGGTTTTTAAGGTAACACACGATATGACCTCTGTATACTGATCTGATGATTTCTAATCTGGTACAAATATGTAAAAAATGAAAACACTGATGCACTTATAATCAGTTTATCTACCACCACAGATTTAAGATTTTCTGTACTTTCTTTTATTGCAGAGATCAATGTCTATAACTAACAGTACTTCTTTTTGGGTGAGTTTTTTTTAGAGCTAAGAGAATAATAATTACTAATCTGTAACTATACTACTAATAGTAGTCAACGTAAATAGGTACATCAATAACAATCACAATGAAGATTAATTGATTTTTAAAAGCGTGAAAACTAAATCAAATAAAACACAACTAAATGCTTATTAAAATATTGTAATTTTTTAGGTTTGGTCACTTTACTTAATATTTATATTGCTTCTCTGTCTTTTTTGTCATTCATTTTTTTCTTTGTATCTTCCACTGCCTTTGTCATTTTGTACCAAAATTGTCTATTTTTTTTTCATCTATTCTACGAACGTTTTCTTAATGATTATTTTTGTTATTCTTGCTTGTCTCTTTTTTGTCTTTTTTCTATACACCATGTATATATGCATATTGTTATTATTTTTTTATAACAGTTTAATTGTTTTTGAATATTTCTTTTTTTATGGCTTTAATTACAATTATTTTATGTTTGTGCGCATTTTTCGCATATTATCTAGAAAAACTCTTCTTTACTTGGTATTGTACTGCTATTAAATATTATTATGCTAAAAGAAAATTACGTTAAATGTTATCGACGTCTCGACCTCTTTTGAGGTCATCTTGAGCGCAATGTAAGACAATTTTTTTTTGTTCCGACTGTTCGGTCCTTTCATATCTACAGAATGTTTCAGAAAGGTGTTGCCAAACTTTAAGAGGTTATAGAGGACCCCAATTTGCTTATTAAATATTTACAAACGCACCGTTTTTGAGATACCAGCTATGAAAATACAATGGAATGTACATCTCCTGTTTATACTTTAATTCTTATAGTAAAAATTCGAGCGAATAAGTGTATTCGCTTAGTAAAGCGAATTTTGTAAGAGATTAATACGGTTTTATCAAAAGGAATGAATCATATACGCGAGCTCAGATAGCAGTGGAAAACAAAATGATTAAGGACTTTTGTATTTATTGTTTTGTTGGTACTGGTGTTCGGGTACTTGATGTGGAATTTGGCTTGTCTGATCATATCGAACTAGGACTATATTGCAGCTGAAAAAAAACTAGTATGTGCCCTCATAGTGAACAAGTTATTATATTCCTAATTAAGATTGATAAGTCTCAGTATTGTTCTTTTTAAATCAGTACTTGAAATCAAAGGTGGGGCAGTTATCTGTTAATTAAATATGTATTTTGCATAATTGTAAACTTTGATAATGTGGTTTCTGTTTTGGAAAGCTCAACATTACTATACTACCTTAAAAGTCTATTTTGTGACAACATACTAGAAAATAGAGTTTTTGACCCTAAAAACTACCACAACCACTTTTTTAATGTTGCATCTTTATAAATTCTTCCAGCCGTGACGGTGTGTGCTTAAGACAGACTAAACAGTATTTTAAAACTGTAGAATATCATCAGAAAATAAAACTTTTTGTAGCGAAAAGCATAAAACGAGGAAGAATATCTATCAACAAACTATCATTTGAGTAATTCTCAAGTTATGAGAATTAGTCGTTAACAAGATAACAGAAGTGTGTGTTCAAGGACAGTTACTTGCAGGGTCAGTTTGCTCATTTGGCAGCTGGGGTCATTCCTATATTATGCTCAGTGTACCGTAGATGTTTTTTTTTTCAATTCTACGTAATAGCCAAATCATTAAATTCCGACCCTGCCGTCACCTCATTTACATAATAAACGCGTCTGCCGCTTAAAAACTGGGGATTTTCCTCCAATCAATTCAATCATCGATGATCGTGCATTTTAATGGAACCCGATAATGCAAATTAAGTTCTACTCTTTTCGGAAACACACATGCTTTTGATGTGACTAATGCCTAATTGGACGTTTTCTCTTCTCTTGTGCAGCCTTTCGACGAATTCGAGGTAGTGTTCGGTAGGGAGCCCAAAACGGTATGTTTTGTAAAATTATCCGAAGATAATTAGTTTTCAACATCACCATTAACTGTACTGTAGCCGACTGATCCTTACGGAGAGGAAGATGATGACCACGAGGACGAAGACTACCACGACTTGGTGGGAGCGGTATGAATAACAAAATTTTGCACCTTCAAAATGTAAATACACCTGATCGGGTAATCTATGAGATAAGCACATTGGTGGAACCAATTCCGGCAATAATCGCTTTATGTGTACCATTGTGATTAGCGAAGGGTATACAAAGCTTGCTTCCGGTGGATAAGTGCTCTCCAAGTGATTCACTTTTTTGTACAAATTGAAGAACCATAAACCTCCGGACTATGGGAGATATTAGTCAAGCAGGTGGCTTGGTTCGCTCATTCATACTGTTCGTGGAATTACGCCACCAATAAGGGAAAAGATAAGTAGGCGGAATTTTACGAGTTTTTCGTTTCATTCATAAGTGACTCACAAAAAATTTCTTCATGGGGAGAAAGGTGGGCTTCGGCTTTAGTGGTGTTCTAGGCCAAGGTCTAAATAATCTTTTCTCCGTAGATTCCTTAGCAACGAATCACTATAAAGATTAAACGAAAACTAAATACATTCAGAATACTACCAAATTATGCGTGCGACGCTGATGGTAGGTTCTGGTACCTGGGCAAGGTCAATGCTACTATATTATTATTTTTATTACTCCTTATTTCGTTTCCGTAACATGAGGTGATCTACCATTCCTAAAAAAAAAAACAAAATTGTATTTTTTTTGTGATACCTGAATCATCACATAACGGGTAAATGTTTTTGTATTAATTTCAAACCCATCAAACTTGGCTGTATTGTGTAGTGTTGACCGTCAATAGTTGATTATGCAAAACGAAAGTCGAGTCACTCGTTATTACCGTTGGAACAAAAAGTGGAATTATTAACTCATTGTGCTTAAGTGACCAATTTTTTTTTTTGAGACATTCGATCGAGGATTTTCTAAGGTGGAAAACATCAGAACAATAATGTCTCGGAATTGGGTCACGTAAAGATGTGTCAAGGCGAGGACGCGCAATTCAATGTTCTACTTAACCTTCCTAGAAAAAAAATCCCGTAATCCTAATTCGACAATTAGAACGACATAACAAGGCATATCGTACTTGATTTGTAACATTTCCTATAAGAAGAAGAGTTCGTAAAATATATGAAAATTGCCAGTGAAAAATCAACTTATGAAGTGGAGTCAAAAATGTGATTTAAAATGTTACCAGATTTTGCAATATGTGAGAAAAAAGGGTATAGAGAAAGATATTTAAACCTATTCCTCCAGCAACGTTTAAATGGCAACGCAGCGTTCGTCTTTTGTCAGTGCAATATGGCCGATCTGCTTCTGAAGATTGTAGCAGGGATGCGTCATATGTCAAACCGTCGAGATGTCACTGTGTTATCCAATGTTGCCAAGCGTTTATTATTTTCCCCACGTAGACCCCTGTGGAGGCTTTTAGAAAAAAGTCTACTTATGGGACTAATTTCACTCTTAATATGTTTCATTCATTCATAGGAGATTGAAATCGCTTCACTGTCATCTAAAGCAACAAAAAAATCTCAAATTTTTCGCGAAATTGATCAAAAAGAGGGTATGACTTCTTTTTGCTCAATTTCCAACTTTTACCGACTGTAACTTTGGAACGAGTGGACCGATTAGAGTGAATCTAACGGTCTTTTTTCGCCACCCACCCAAGACTGTAGGTTCAATAGTTTCATAGATAGACCCCTTCGGTTTAGAAATGAACCAAAGGAGAAGGGGTGGGTGCATGGGATTGCCAACTCCAATATTGCAAAAATTGACCACAGTGCCAAGTATGAAAACCTATCTGCATTAAAAAAACTTCAAAACTTTGCAAATGCTTCAGTTTACAAAAATATGGCATTTTGTTAATCTTGGAAATTTGACTTTGAAGTTGTTTGCCAGTCTTCTTCAAAACAGCAAAAGGGAGGCGGGTAGAATCAAAAATATGGAAAAAATGAACATCCCATCGCTACTAAGATACCGAAAAATCTTGAATGGCAAATATTTGGGGAAAAAGTTATTCTCTCTTTTTTTTTCAATTTCCAACTTTAACCGCCTGTAACTTTAGAATGAGTGGAGCGATGGAAGTGAGTCCAAGGGTTTTTTGTTCTTTTTGATGTCCTCTTTCACCTCCCTCCAAAAAAGGTAGGATTGATAGTTTAGAAGATTGACCCCTTCGGTCAATCTTCTTCCCCGTTCATTCTTCAACCCCATGGTTGATTTTTTTGCTGCTTTTAGAATGTGCTTTGGAGGCATTTAAAAAATTGCCCACTTATGGGACTGATTTCGCTCTTTTTTTTTGTTTGTGACGTTCCTAGGGGAATAAAATTGTGTCATTCTGATCAAAAACATAGAAAAAAAAATAATATTTTTTTTGAAATTGACCAATAGGGGACCCTCTTTTTTTCTCTCAATTTCCAACTTTGACCGTCTGTAACTTTAGAACGACCAGACCGATTGGAGTGAATCCAACGTGTCTAGTCCTTCTTGATGTTCTCTTAACAAAGAAAGTCCCATAGGTTCATAACTTTATAGTTTTTTCGATATTTTCCAAATCGAAAATATATTGTTAATTATTCAAAAAGTAATAAAAAAGAATTCAAAACACATGAATGAATTTCAAGCCTAAAGCCTTAGAATGAAATGTCACATGACGGACATCAAACCCAAAAATGTGTTTTCCCTTAAGGTTAAAGTGCAGCAGAACAATAGAAACTCGATCAGTCAAGCGTAACGATAATTAGGTATTATTGGCCCATGGGCCATGATCACCGAAATGGGAATCAGGTTAGTATATCAACACGTCAAACAATAAATTTCCCAAGGTTAGCGGTTAATAGGGACACTATTTATCGGCTTAAGCAAACACAAGAGTAAACAATAGTACAACTCGCGTCGATTTTTCAGCCTTATTTGTATATACACATCAGCAGGGTGGTTGCCACATTAAGTGTTAATGATAAGTGATAAGAGAGTGTCGTTATCAGCAGGTAAAGGAGGTGGTTTTGGGATGGAATGTCTACTGAAGTCAAATATTTGCTAATGTTAATGTTTCCTTTTGCAGCTGTATCTATCTCAATATGGGTACCTGGGACCAATCAAAGCCAATTCTAGTCAACTTTTGGACGAAGGTAGTTTTAAGAAAGCGGTGGAGGATTTTCAGAGCTTCGCGGGACTCGAGGTGACAGGTAACCAAGAAAAACCGTTTTAGTCATTTACGCAATGAATAACGTTTCGAAATAATACGATGAGTAACCCGTTTTGAAAATTCAAATTTTGCACCAGCATCATAATATTTTGATTAATATCGCCTTTCGCAATTGGTAGGTAATTATGGATGCTGGTACATGGCGAGGTGACCTTCACCCATTACAACCCGTCGTTATCAGAGGCCATGCGAGAAATTGTTATTACAGTCATTATGCGGCATTTACCAGATAATAATCGGACATTAAATCAGCTGATGATTTGCTAAAATAATATCTTTGTTGTCTTGAAGAAAGAACTTGGCACGTTCTTTTAAAGTCAACAAACGATTCATGTAACACAAGAAATCCTTAAACCGTGACGCTTTCAGGTGAACTTGACGAAGATACCATTCAAACAATGTCACTGCCAAGGTGCGGCGTGAAAGACAAAGTCGGAACCGGTGACAACAGGGCGAAGAGATACGCTCTGCAAGGTGAGTTTCATTCATGAATACCTCGATGGTGAGTAATCTTAAAGAGTGACTAACTATAAGTAGTTCTTTGCCCTCTGGTTATTCGTGACTCGATTAAATTTACAGGGAGCAGGTGGAAGGTCAAGAATCTGAGTTACAAGATCTCCAAGTACCCACCGAAGCTGAAGCGAAAAGAAGTGGACGCGGAAATCCAGAGGGCTTTCAATGTGTGGACAGATTACACAGATCTGACGTTTACCCCCAAGTCTGGCCAAGTCCACATAGAGATCCGTTTCGAGAGTGGCGAGCATGGAGACGGAGACCCATTCGATGGGCCCGGAGGTACTCTAGCTCACGCCTATTTCCCGGTAAGCAAATTGGTGGTAGTAGCTTTTGCATGCTTTATGTGTCGTTTACCTATAATCACCCACCCCTGTGTCAATAACCCCGAAAACACTTCAGCCACTCGAGCAACACCAATACTTAACAGCTTCACCGCTACTGCACAAGTTGTCACCATCACCATCAAATTTACTACTACAAAAACGGTACTACGGATACAAGGAAAACTATTTTGGTGTTGGGATCGACAATCGTCAATACAATCCTTGGTTCATGTTCGGGCCTTGGCACAACACACCATCATACACGCCCACATTCTACCCGCAACACCCCGGCAGAGTAAGTGTTCTTTTTGGTGTTTAGTTGCTAATTGTTATGCTTTCAACGTTTCCTTTTATGTGTTAATAATTATTATTTGTTGGTCTAAGTCTTTTACACTGGTATAGTGTTACTTAATGGTGCAATTATCACATTATCACTTAGGTACAATTATTATTAACCAAGTAGGTAGGAGACGAAACGTATATTTCTTGATGTGACTGTCGTGACATCATCAAAAGCACACAGTTTATTGGGACGCCGAAGTCAACCCAACGACATTCGAAAAAAAAGGGGTTATAAAGCAACAAATTTACTCGTCAAAAAATGTATCAAAAAAATTTTCAAGGCCGCTTTGTGAAATAAGAAAGACACACTATGACTAGATATGAAACGTTGGAGAAGTCACAAACTTCACCAACGACAGTAATACCCCAATCAGAGGCAGCAATGTTGTTAAAATATCGCGCAAAAGTTCAAAATATCAAGTTTTTTAAAAATATCAAAAAAAAAATAAAGAAACTGATGTAGAAAGTTAAAAAAAATATTTCGAAAACCAGTTGAAATACAAAACTGAAAAACTGAAAAACAAACTTCTAAAAAGAAAAAAAAACAAAAAACATAAGTTTCCCTAAAATACGGATAAAATGACTTTTTTTTTAATGCTATCAAAGGTATTTGGTGGAGATGCCCATTTCGACGCCACCGAGGCTTGGTCGATAAACAGCTACAGAGGAACCAATCTCTTTCAAGTGGCAGCTCACGAGTTCGGACACTCACTCGGACTCAGCCACTCGGACGTCCGTTCCGCCCTAATGGCTCCGTTTTACCGAGGCTACGACCCCACCTTCAGGTAACTTTCCAATTTTTTTCCACCCTTTCGTCATGCTGAATGATTGAACCATCTTGCAGACTGGATCAAGACGACGTCGATGGAATTCAGGCGCTTTATGGTAAGAAGACTTCCCTAACGCCGGCAGCGAGCGACGACTCCGGAGTGGACGCCAGCCAAGACGTTCCTAGTAAAGTACCTGCACCAGGTGAAACTCTCCATATCTTAACTAACTAAAAACTGTAAATTTATGTGAGAAATCCTTTTAGGAGGTTCCACCCCTGATCAGTCTTTGTGCCAAGACCCGACTTTCGACACGATTTTCAACTCAGCCGAAGGCTACACGTACATTTTCAAAGGAAACAAGTACTGGAGACTGACTGAGGAGAGCATAGCGCCGGGGTACCCGAAGACCATCTCTGACGGTTGGCCAGGGCTGCCTGGCAACATTGACGCGGCTTTTACTTACAAAAATGGAAAGAGCTACTTCTTCAAAGGGTCCAAATACTGGAGGTAAGATCGTCATAAAACCGCGTTCTCATTCTGATTTTTGAGACCAAAAAAAGTAGCTAGGTAGTAAAAAGTTGTCAATCTCCCAAAACCTTTGAACACTAGATGGCACCACTATTATCAAGTGCAGTATTTTTTTTCTGGACAAAACTGTTATTTTAAACATTCTCGAAGTGCAAGGACTCTAAACTTTAAGCACGGCCCATGCCACCACTCGATTCAAGTATCCTTGGCGTGACATCACAATAGTGCTCTGGCCAGACATTATCTGATCAGAAAGTATTCCTATCTCTTAATTTCTAGTCGAAAAACGAAGGATGGGAATACTGCCAGAGCGTCCACCAGAAAACCCAGAAAGTAGGTCTTACAAGATTGACAAAGGGAAAACTTTCCCTAGAGAGGCATGGTTCTCGTTTTAGGGCTCAAATCTCTTATGTACCAAAGATATAAAAATTACAAGAAAATAATAAGAGAGTTTCTGCTAAAACCATTTTTGTACAAGAAAACAGGAAGAAATGAGGTTTTAGGGCTTAAGAAAGAGAAACTTTCTTCTGTTTGATGAACCTTTCCGAAGAAACCTTTTCTTGCTTGATGTTTAAAATATTTTTTTTATGTAAGAAAGAGATACAAATTACAAGAAAACAGTAAGCGTTTTTTTGGTAAAACAATTTTTGAACAAGAAGAAGGGAAACATTTAGATCAGCTCTAGAGCTGTCAGCTGCTCAGTAGAGTCAGCAGCTAATGATGACAGCTCTAGAGCTCTCGGAGAGTATTCCCATCCTTTGTGTTCTCAGTAAGAATGTAAGGATGGCAATACTCTTAGAGTATTGCCTACGTCACTATTTTGAGTCCGTGTCGTTTAAATGGCAGTGAGCTGTCTTGTACTGTCTAGAGTCCTTGGTCGAAGTGCATCACACGTTTTGTACCTCAAATTGCTATATTTTTCCAACTTTCACTTTTTTTTTCACACCTACGCGCTTTTTTTCTTATTAATTTGCTAGAGTGAGACACATTGCGAAGCCAGCCAAAGTAAATTTGAACCTCATTCCGTCTATTCAAATTGGGGGTGCTCAGCTCGATACGCTAGCCGAAAACGCTTATTTTCTCACCACGTCTGTCATATGTCAGTCGCGTCATTATATTTATCTGTCACTGTCATCGTACATATTGTACAACAACCAGCCACGCACACGCGCATAATGCATCGGGTCTAATTCACCATAATTTGGCATCAAGTTCACGAAGGACCCTGCGTTATTGACGTACTTGATTTTACCATGCCGGCAAAGTTACTATTAAAACCGTTGAACATGGTAAATTCGATCATTTTTGTGAATTTGAATCTGTCCATATAAATTCGAGGTGCTGAACTCGATACGCCAGCCGAACACGCCTATTTTCTCACGTCATTTGTCATATGTCAGTCGCGTCATTATATTTATCTGTCATTGTCATTGTACATATTTTACTATGCGGGTTAGTTCTATTTCAAAAATGTTACTATTTCAAAAAAGACTATTTTACCACAATTTACCTAAATCAAAATTTATGATTAATACCATTAAAACCGTTAAACATGGTAAATTCGATTACTTTTGAAAATTCCGTCCATTCAAATTAAAAGTGCTAAGCTCGGTACGCCAGCCGAAAACGCCTAAAGTCTTGCGTCGTCTGTCATATGTCAGTCGCGTACGACTGACGACGATTGTCACTTTACCAGAATAAACCAGTATGATAAGATTTAATCGATGAGTACATAAGGGAAAGCAACCCGTAAGGGCCGCACCGTTTTTTTACGGGCCATTATGGTTAAGTTAGTCCAGGTCAGTTTAGTTATGTTTTTTCTTTGGTTGGTTAAATGTTCAGTCAGTTTCGTTTTTTTTTAACGCATTTTATTTTTACACTTCTTAATACCACGCAAAATCACTTACGCTTTGTTTTCTTACGAGGGGCAAGGCTTCAGCATTAAGATAAACCTCCACGTTTGGCAACATTGCAAATATCATTTGTCCCTGCTGTCCTGCTGTGTTTCGAGTAGCGTTTTCGGGTGGCAGCACTAGGGCGCTCCGAGAGTATTCCCATCCTTTGTGTTCTCACTAAGAACGTAAAGATCATTTGGTCCGTGATTCGTGACATTCAATGTTGCCTATACTTCCAGAAGTTACTCAGATTAATCGAAGTAAATACTTTTGACGGAAAAATTTACAGTAGGGAAGTATGTGATTCGAACCAAGTACGACTCGAGATTTGGCAACCAGCCACGCACACGCGCATAAGGCATCGGGTCTAATTCACCATAATTTGGCATCAAGTTCACGAAGGACCCTGCGTTATTGACGTACTTGATTTTACCATGCCGGCAAAGTTACTATTAAAACCGTTGAACATGGTAAATTCGATCATTTTTGTGAACTTGAATCTGTCCATATTAATTCGAGGTGCTGAACTCGATACGCCAGCCGAACACGCCTATTTTCTCACGTCGTTTGTCATATGTCAGTCGCGTCATTATATTTATCTGTCATTGTCATTGTACATATTTTACTATGCGGGTTAGTTCTATTTCAAAAATGTTACTATTTCAAAAAAGACTATTTTACCACAATTTACCTAAATCAAAATTTATGATTAATACCATTAAAACCGTCAAACATGGTAAATTCGATTACTTTTGAAAATTCCGTCCATTCAAATTAAAAGTGCTAAGCTCGGTACGCCAGCCGAAAACGCCTAAAGTCTTGCGTCGTCTGTCATATGTCAGTCGCGTAATTATACTTGTCTGTCAATTGTCACTTTACCAGAATAAACCAGTATGATATGATTTAATCGATGAGTACGTAAGGAAAAGCGACCCGTAAGGGCCGCACCGTTTTTTTACGGGCCATTATGGTTAAGTTAGTCCAGGTCAGTTTAGTTATGTTTTTTCTTTGGTTGGTTAAATGTTCAGTCAGTTATTTCTCCACTTTCGTTTTTTTTAACGCATTTTATTTTTACACTTCTTAATACCAGGCAAAATCACTTACGCTTTGTTTTCTTACGAGGGGCAAGGCTTCAGCATTAAGATAAACCTCCACGTTTGGCAACATTGCAATTATCATGATTTTTTTGTTCAAAACTTGTTCATCCAGGAATTTTTTTATTTTTAAACTGTTGCAAATATCCTAAGAAACTAATAAAAACAAAACTCTAAAATCGATGGGTGAAAAAATTCACTAGACCTGTAAAGGCCTAATTCTTTCAAACCAAAAACCGAACTTTTACTCCTAGTGACATAATGTACTATTATTTAACAGATACAAGGGACGCAAAATGGACGGAGAATACCCGAAAGAAATATCCGAGGGCTTCACTGGCGTTCCCAACGACTTGGACACGGCGATGGTGTGGAGCGGCAATGGAAAAATTTACTTTTTCAAGGGCAGCAAGTTTTGGAGGTTCGACCCCTCGCAGAGGCCCCCCGTCAAAGGAACTTATCCGAAACCGATTTCCAATTGGGAAGGAGTGCCCGATAACCTGGACGCAGCCTTTCAGTGGACCAACGGTTACACTTACTTTTATAAAGGTGGCGCTTATTATAGGTAAGGGCACCTTTCATTTAGTTAAACCTTCATGGAGGGACGGTTGAGTTTTATGCACCTTTAAACAATTGCTATTTTTGAGCATTGTGAAGTAGCCAGTTAAATGCTTCGGAGTTCAAAGCACCTGAAAATAGCACTTGGAGTAACTAACAAAAAAAGGTTTTTCAGTGTTTTTTTGCGCCTTTGCCTTTTTACTTCAATGTTAGAATTTTTTTATTCTATGACTGCATTACATTTTCGTTCCAGGTTTAATGACCGAGCGTTTGCGGTAGACCAAACGAACCCCGCCTTCCCGAGGTCTACCGCCTACTGGTGGTTCGGTTGCCAAGACGCCCCCGCAGGAACCGTCGGAACCAGTGAGTCCAGGGGATGGTTGACAGATGGGGAGGGCGATACCGCGCCTTTGGATGATCAGAACGGGTTCGATATGGACGCAGGTAGGTCGCAGGCTAATTCGGAACTGTCTTCAAAAGTTTATATGATGATGTCTAACAAAGTTTGGCTTTTACTCCTGTACTTATTAAATCGCCAGTATAACCGTTATCGCCCTCTTCATCAAGTATGTACGACTACTTCATCATTGTGCTTTGTGGTGGGAGTTCATGCACATTTTAAGGAGGGTTTACGGACTTCTTTTGAGTGAGCTTTTAACTTGCGATAGTGATAAACCCTCTCTAAAAAAATCGCTTGTACAATATTAAATAATAGTTTTATAGTCTTTGCACCAGTAGACAATAGTTTGGGGCCTTGATAATTACTTTGGCCTTTGGGGCAATAAACGAGAGGAGCAACAGATCGATAGTACTAAATACTGTTGCCCTTTATCTCCGGCCCTTATGCTTCATAGACTTTTGCACTAACTCTGTTACTAACATCACCTACTCATAATATGTGCCATCTTTATGTCGACTATATAGAAGCGGCTGAAATGAATGGTTGCACGGCTATATATACACAGTGTTTGATGTAGAAATGTGGAGCCTGCTGAGCCTTGCACGCTATTGGCTTTCACGTCTTCATTAAAAAATCGAGTTATTCCTCTGGATGTGCCATTGTAAAGAGGCGCTCTACTCAGGCTGGTTGTAATGCTAAAATTTACGATAAAGTATACAAGGTGTATGTACCCTTTATACTTTTCGTTTTTTTTCCATTGCGATAAAAACCAGAGTTTAGATAAGAATACGCAGCTTGGGGGTATAGGGGCGACGAAGCTTTAAACGTCTGTTTTTGCCAGTTAATCGTATCCTTCGGTCAATGTTTAACCGGCGTGGCTACATTCCAGAGAACTACCGGAAGGCCCCCAGCAGGCAGTGAAAGTGTGTGCCGTCCCCGCGGGACCATTTAGATTTACGTATGTGCCGTCTGTCATTTCCATTATCTTTCAAAGATTTAACCCTTAAATTTAAGGTGTCTGTGCCTAAAAATAATTGCGCTACATGGTCATCATTTTAACTACTATTAATACCGGTCAAAGTTGATTTTTGCTTATGATCAAAAAGTAATTTTTGCTTCGCTGTCCTTTTTTTGCCGCATTCCAAGCCTCAATCTAGAATCAATATCATACACCATCATTCTTTATTTTGGACAAATAAGCTTTATTAGCAATTCGAAATCATAAGTAAGCAATTTCGTTTTTTTTTTGTTAACAAGAACCATCAAATAATTCAAGAGACCATTCTTTTTGTTTGTATTAGTACCGGGCAAAGACTGTCCCTCCATAACTATAGATTATACACAAACCGAGTGTGTGCTTCCCTCTCAAAGATAAGCTGAGATATTGCTGATCTATTGGTCAAGTTTAATTTGATCGAGTAAACAATGGAGGAACAGCCTTTGCCTTGGAGAGGTAATTTTAGTAGTATGTAAACGTATTATTTTATCTAGGTGTGTACCACGACGAATCTGCAAACGACCCATCGCTGGAGCCTAACCATCAACACGGCGATGAAGGTAGTGGTGTAGCTAGATTAAGAACGCCCACGGTGTTGTCGCTAGTCGTAGGTATTCTAGCGATAGCGACGTGTACACGAATCGCCGGCGTACCATAATAGTGCTAATTTCGTTTTATAAACGAAGCTTTACTTCGACTGAAAGACTTGACTCCTGTAGGACATTGATTTCGGAAACGATACTAATTATTGTTAAAAATAGGGATCTCCCTTTCAATGTGATATTTTTAACGTATTATTTCGGATGTTTGCTTTATCGTTTACTGTTTTCGGAAGCTTTGTTCTGGATTATAAAATATGTTTTTTTTATTGGAAAATGTTTCGAACAAAGTACCAAGAAGGTTATTTCTTTCAATAAACTTTAGTATTAGGGAAATGTGCGAGACCAAATACTACCATTTGTAAATCTAGGTAAAATGCTTTTTAAGACTATTATACAAAGAGCGTGCGGTTGGAGCAATCTTAATTGGATAGATCTAGGTACTCATTATTGAATGCCAGTTAGTTTCTAAGTTTAGCATATTTTGTACAGAAGCAGTTTCATCGTCAATAAATTAATTTTATATTAGTTATGTATTTTCTTACAAGTCCAGTTAAAACATTGCCATTATTTGCACACATCTATATACAATGAAAACATAAGAAAATTACAATAATTGTTATGATCGGACGTCCCCGCTCAAACAGGTTTTCCCATGTTTGTCAGCTATGCCATGAAATTTCCTACTTGCTACAGAATATATTTAATTTGCAAGAGCGTCGCCTAAAGGGAAAAACAACATAAACATTCATTCACCAAATTGTCAACAAGTCCTCGCATGCGGTCTCCCTCTAACACATACTCATTCCTTCACCAAATTGTCAACAAGTCCTTGCATGCGGTCTCCTTCAAACGCCTTACTCCTTATGGGAAAAATTAGCTTTTTATTATTTCTTCGAAATCTACTAGAGATAAAGGTATAGGACTCTTTTTTTACGTTTTATACCTTTATCTCTAGTGCTTTTCGAAGAATTAATAAAAACAAATTTTTCCCTTAAGGAGTAATGTGTTAGAACGAGCCAGCACATCCCAAATCTAACAAAACAAAATGAGATTAGGTGTCTCTTTCCAACTCATTACTCTCTATGGGAAAAATAACTTTTTTATTAATTTTTCTATGAAATTATACATCAATCGAATCAGCTAAAAAAGGCGGGCTATCAAACTGTTCAATCATATACAGGGTGTTTGTATCATAACTAAAATAAAATTTTTGTGATTAAGGTATAGTTTCTTGATTTTTTGTGGTATTCCTTTTTATGTATGGTACACCCTTTTTCCCAAACATGAAAGGATTAGATAGCCGCTGTAGGAAATATTATTTCTTTTGTCTCTAGAAATTTACAGCGTTTTGAGCTTTAAAGCATAACAACGTAAGGGAAATTACGGAAAAGATTATATAACATTTAAATAATTTACATATTATATAAACCATTCATGGTTTCAAAGGTAACTGACAAAAATAACCGAATGGGTAATACGTGTGCATCCCCCATTTGGAAAGGATAGCAAAGAGGGTGACATCTATTGGCACTGATAGCGTTCTTTAGAAACGTATGTCCATTGTATGTCTATCTCTGATATCTCAAGAGAAATTTAAAGGTTAGGTTGAAGTAAACCGGTGCAGCCAGAAAAACAAATTTATCCTGTGCTTTTGATCACCATCATACACTACCATCTAGTGCTCAACAAAAATCGAGAAAACCTGCAGCGTCATGCAATGGTGTTGACTCGAATCAAGATAGTAATCGACGTATTTGACACAGAATGAGAGAAAGAAGGGAGAGAGGAATTTAGCCGTTAGAGGGCGCTGACGAAAGAGAGGCGCACGGCGATCGACCGACGCCGTATATGCCCGGGCGGGCGCCGCAGATGCCCTTAGTCAAGATGGCGGCCGAGCGAAAGAGCCCGCAGCGACCCGCCGTGCGGTGGCAGTGCAAAAGTGCCGAGTGATGCGCGAGACCGCCGCCGCGAGCCCAAAAGAGCATGCAGCACCATGAGCGAGGGCCTTCGGGGGCCCGCAAGAGCGCCTAGCGGGCCCCGGGGCCGCGAGGGGGGGCCCTCCGGCCGCCCGCAGCGATGCCCCCACGCCTCGTGACGCCCCATCGCCCCGCAGAATGCCCCGGCGGGCCCAGCCGGGCCTGCTGCTCTTCCTGATGGCCGCCGCCGTGGCCGTCGTGGCCGCTACCGTGGCCCCTTGTGCCTCGCCCGCCGCGGCCTGCCTCCCACCCTGCGCCCCCAGCATCTCAGCCCCAAAACAGTGCCTTCATTTTCTGCAAGAATCGCACAAAGACGAACTGTGCGGCCCCGATCTGTCGCCCGGGCGGCGCCGAACCTCGCTGGAGAACCTTCGGTTACGCCACTGTTGTGAACACCGGGTCGTCGATGCCCTACCAGAGGAGGCCTTCCGTGATACCAGGGCCTGCCGCCATCAATTGCAGGAACTACTCGAACTCGACGGCCTGGCACATCGGGCCGCCTGCACTTACTCCGACCTTCTCTTGCGCTACGATTGTGAACAGAACTACTCGATCGCCTTTAATTGTGAACAGTGCAAGGTAAGTTCATCAAAAATAATTCCATAACATCTTTCCAAACATCGCTTTCAAATCAACCTTCACAATTGATAATACTTAATAAAATTTATTAAAAAAAAAAACTTCAAAATTCAATCAGACTACAATCATTCCCGTTCATTCATCAATTCCTCCAGAGTGCACCCAGCGGCCGTTCGGTAGTGAGCTTGCGTGGGCACCATCTACAAAGACTTTGAGCGGACCGACCTTGCGCGATACAAGTGGTGCGCCCTCCCGCCGACCAAATTGTCTTCTATGAACGGTTCATTGTGGCCAAATTAGATTTATTTAATCCTCCAGGGTATCATGCATACTCTACACTTCTCCATAATAAGATTCTACACAAGGCCTTACTATGTCAAAAGATTAAAATCGCCTTCAAAATGTTAAAAGAAGAAATGTGAATCGTACTCTGCAAAATTATGAAAACAATGTTTCTTTATGAATTATTTAAGGAATTATTCAGTTAGTTCAGGTTAGTACCTACGTACTTTATACAAATGAAATTAAGGGGTTCAGGTAAACAAAGACCGATTAGTGTAAAAATTTTCACTTTTTTACTACTCACTCAATAATTCTCCCGAAAAATGTCTAATCTCAATGATATGAATTAGTTTTGGGAAAGGTACATTGATTTAGAATTTCAAAAATGACACAAAGATGACGGCTTTACCCCTTTCACGTTGAAAGTATTCGAAAGAAGACGTGTGAATCATACTCTACACGAAATTATGAGGATAGAAGCTTTGATTTTTTTATGACGTTGCTTAGTTCAGTTTTACATATATTAAAATATTTTTGTGAAAATTTCTCAAACTTGCATTTTATGAATCACAAAACCACAATTTTTGTAACTAAACTCGTTTTACCCTTCAAGTAGTAAAAAAATAGAAAATGTGGATCGTACCTTTCAAGATTATAAAAAAACTTGTTTTGGCCTCTTGTTGGAATTTTGAGGTAACAGTACTTTGCAAATTTTGCATTGTGGGAAATAGGCCTACTTCAGTCCCTGGGTACATACACAATGTTTTCCTTTTCGAAACACATTCAAAATATTGAAAGAAAAACTAAATGTGAATCATACCCTACAAAATTATGAGGAAACTTGTTTTGGCCTCTTGATGGAACCAGACCACTAACCCGTACATCGCTTTTTCTTTTAGCCGAAATTCAAGTATCTCCAAGCTAAAGTTGGGAAATTGAAGTAAAACCAGTATGGCCGCGATTGCACGGGCTATGTTTTAAAGTGCTTACGAAGTTTACTTGTTAGCGGTTCGAAGAACTTTGCAGATTGTTTTGATAAACCGCTTTTATTAAACCCGGTTTTTGATTTAATTACGAAAAGTTGTAGTAAAGGCCACGGAAAAGCGGTTAATTACTTAATAATAATTAAGAATTTCTATTTTTGTTTAATGAAACGAAGCTTCCTAATGTTAAATTTGTCAAACGGAGTAAAAGCCGCCCTTAAACACTGGTACTATCATTTTTTGTTCTGGATGCTTTTTCAGTCCGACCGTGAATTCTGCAAAACAATTGGTACCTTTGAGAAGGTTTTGGCCCATTGCAACATCTACCCGATCCCGCGGTTCACCAACGTACCAAATTTCAGCCTCTGAGATCTAACCGTTCCCGAGATATCGCCTTTTAACTCCTTTTTTTACGCGGGACATCTTGGATTATTCAAGCCTGCCCTTCGATTTTCAACTCAATATGACCATTGGCTCATAAAACAGCTAACTCTAGCTCTGGTAGCTATGTCAGCTATTTTACGATTTATGGCATTTCCGTAGATAGCTATCACTCGAATTTGTATCATAAACGATTCTGTACAATATATCTTAAGCTCTCAGATATAATACAATTCATACTTATTTGTCAAGCAAACTTAAAGGGTGTACTAACAATAGAACCAACAAATATAACGATATCTATACGGGGTGTTCATTATAAAACTTCATCTAGTTGGCTGTGAAATGTCAAAAAGAAAGGATGGAGTAACAAAAGTCTATTTATTTTGATTATGTCGTCCTTTTCTGCCAAAATTTCATAGACTGCTAGATGAAGTTTTTTAATGAACACCCCGTATTATTTCCACATTAAACATATTGGCCAACTTTTTCCTATGGAATCAAAGAAAGAAAGAAGAAACTTGTAAAAGCTCGATGATGGCGTATTGCGGACGAACTGTCGAAACGTTGTGTTTCGTACGATACCCTTGGGGTTGATAGCCGAGTGAAGATTTCGACCCATTACAACTTCTAAGGAAGATTCTTACCAAATTTCAGCTCTTCTAGCTTTATTCGTTTCAAAGATATGACTATTCTCTATATTGATATAAAGCGGTTATAGTCAAAGTAATGGCTACCATCACATTGTGTATGAGCGTCATCTTGGAACTACCAATCGAGTTTCAACATCATATTAACATAGGTTCACAAAATAGCTATAAACTAGACGCCATGATATAACAGCTACGTCAATATTTTTACCGTTTATGGTACCCTGGTACACACATACCATGCAAATTTGAACCAATACCAACGATAATACTGTAACTATGACGTAATCAACGTTTCTTCCATAAGAGTCATTTTCGTTTCGCACCGATTCTGGTTCTGGTTGACATAAAATTGATAGACCAGCCGATTTTCAACCAATCAGCTTGATGAAAATGACTATAAAATGCCAATGGGCAATTAGTTTCTAATAGCGTTTTCGATTGGTAAAACGAGATTTGCACCGCGTCGACCGCAGGGCAATTCCAGTTACTTCAAATAGTTGCCCCTGTGCAATTCTAATAAAACACGCAATTCGCATTTGCATTGCACTCAGGGCAAAACTACCTAGAACAGCTCGTGTCTAAAATGTTGCACTCAGTGTTACACTCGCTGCACTGGTTTCCCAATAAAACATTCCAAACTGCACGAAAGTTACCAATCGAACGTAAAAATTGCACTAGTTTGGCACTGGAGTTCCCATTCGAATGCATGAGCTATTAGATGAAGGGGCTGGATTGTCACAACGGACTATACGGAGTAGAACGCGTGAACGGACTGGTTAAAATATTATTCAAGTTTTGTATATCAGACTATAATCTGAATGAATGACAGACATGAATCCTAACACGAAATTTCCAAATCGTCAAGGCTTCTTCACGAAAACGCCCTCGAAGACCGGGAATTTCATAATCTGTCTAAAAATGTTAAAATTCTTTCCTGCCATCTGTTTTCCCGGATTTCCTGCCCATTTTCCTTAGTCTAGACCTTGAAAGTTGCTTTTTGTGTTTTCGAAAACTTCAAATGTCAGATGAGGTAAAGTCTCGAGTGGCGGCACTCTGAGAGTATTCCCATCTTTTGTTTTCTCAGTAGTAATTGGAAGGATGGCAATACGTACTCTAGAAGCGAGCTAAAGCGATAACCCGGAAACACTAAAGACGGGAATTTTGACTGATAGTATTCCTAAAATTGTAAAAAAAATGTACTTGCCATACAGTTTTTCCCGGTTTTCAGCCCATTTTCCTTAGTCTAAGCCTTGATAGTTGATTTTTGTGTTTTGGAACACTTCAAATGTCAGATGAGATAAACTCTCGGGTGGCGGCACCTAGGGGGCGCTCTGAGAGTATTTCCATCTTTTATTTTCTCAATAGTAATTGGAAGGATGGCAATATGTAGGTACTCTGGAAGCGAGCTAAAGCGATGATTCGGAAACACTAACGACCGGAATTTAAACTCACAGTATATATTCTTAAAATTGCATTTTCTTGTCAAACAGATTTCCGGGTTTTCAGCCCATTTTCCTTAGTCTAAGCCTTGAAAGCTGATGTTTGTGTTTTGGAAAACTTCAAATGTCAGATGAGATAAAGTCTCGGGTGGCCACCTTAGGAGGCGCTCTGAGAGTATTCCCATCTCTTGTTTTCTCAATAATAATTGGAAGGATGGCAAACTACTCTGAAAGCGAGCTAAAGCGATAACCCGGAAACACTAAAGACGGGAATTTTGACTGATAGTATTCCTAAAATTGTAAAAAAAAATGTACTTGCCATACAGTTTTTCCTGGTTTTCAGCCCATTTTCCTTAGTCTAAGGCTTGAGAGTTGATTTTTGTGTTTTGGAACACTTCAAATGTCAGATGAGATAAACTCTCGGGTGGCGGCACCTAGGGGGCGCTCTGAGAGTATTCCCATCTTTTGTTATCTCAATAGTAATTGGAAGGATGGCAATATGTACTTCGAGAGCGAGCTAGAACATTGACCGGAAACGCTGCAATTTATATTCCATTCACTTATTATTGACATCAAGTCACCATTTTAAATTCAAAGCTGGAACCTTCTTGACCAGATTGAAGGGTGTGTACTACATATTTGAATTGCTTCAGGTTTTTGTTGTAAAAATGTGAAATCTACAGGGTGAAAACGTAAAGAAAATACACGCAAAAATGTAAAAGACCATGTCGTCTAATTTTTCATATTATATGCAACAAATTTTAAACAATACTAGCCCAAAGATTAATTTTTTGAGAAAACTGATCTAATTAATTAACTTTCCAAGATTTTACTCCAAAAATAAAACTAATAATTGAACAAAAAAAGTAGTTATGAATGGAGCCATAAAGAGACCCTATCTTTATTTAATAGAGACATTTCCGGCCCCTGGGCTTCCCAATCCCATCAACAATTTCCCCGATATCTAATACAGTAATAAAGCAAGTAATATCGGAAGAGGAAGTTATTATCAATTGCCTTGACATTATTTCGGAGGGAAAATTTTACACCCCAATAATAAAATCTCGGCGTCCGAATCGATAGCCGTCGCAATGATCTTCGCCGATGCAATAAAACCAATTTTCCGCACGATTTTTTCGATACACCAACTTCATTATAATCTCCCGAGTTCCACGAGCAGGGAGGCGTAGTGTAAAACGTGCTTTTGCGGTGGTCGCACTGCATCAAAAGGGCGGATTTGACGTCGTCAAAGTTCAAAGGCCACCCCGGAATGGCCCCTTTCTTCGAGCGTAAACCGAATTTAGCACCGGCTTAAGGCTCCGCAAACATCCCAAAAGAGTGTCTCTTAAGCGGTAACACGATCGTTTTTTGTCCGGAGGGTGTTTGGCGCACCCCCTGTATACGTAAGAATTGTTTTCGTTGAGAAGTTCGTGCTGACTGCACATGCATTAAGCCCTCACCGACTCGCAGACACCATTTTCCTTTGTGTAATGGTTGTTTGCCCGAGAAAGTTCGCTGTACGATTCGAGATCAATTCTCATGTTGATGAACCTTGATGGGGTAGTTATGCAAGGGACAAAGGGCCATATTCTAATAAGAGAAAAGATCCTAATTATGTCGTTTGTGTGCATCAGTCGAGCGACTCGTTATTTCATTGAGATGTTTATTAATAGCCAGTAAACATTTAAGCCTTATTATTAGACATTGAGCCCCATCATCTTCATGAACTCTTCACGAGTCAAATCAGCAAATTTGTTGATTCCTTTAGAATAGCCCACTTCTCCTGCTGAGAACTTGGCATTGTGCTTCACGATCTCATCCACGTTTTGCTTGAAAGTGTCGAAACGTTGCTGTTCTTCTTCAGGAGTCTCGTATTGCTTCTCGTGTTCAGCCTGCAATTTTAAAGGATCGATTTGAACTCATTTTGTTAGAATGTTAACACAAGCCTGGACAATCAATGTCGAGGCCAGTGTAACAAGTGCTCGACCTGCTCTGACAGATGACAGTGACTTAACAATAACTTTGACATTTTGACAAGGGACGTTTGTGTTGTGTGTTGTTATGCAAATCGATATACATAAAATAAAACTTTTTGAAACATTTTTAGTAGTTCTAAACGTCGCTGTTCTTCTTCAGGAGTCTCGTATTGCTTCTCGTGTTCATTTTGCAATTATAAAGGATCGATTTGAGTTCATTTTTTTAGAATATCAACACAAGCTTAGACAATTAATATCGAGGCCAGTGTAATAACTGCTCATACTGCTCTGACAGATGACAGTGACTTAACAATAACTTTGACATTTTGACAAGGGACAAGTGACGTACGTTTGTGTTGTGTGTTGTTATGCAATTTGATATACATAAAATAAAACTTTTTGAAATATTTTTTGTAGTTTTTTAGTAGCTTTAAACGTTGCTGTTCTTCTTCAGGAGTCTCGTATTGCTTCTCGTGTTCAGCCTGCAATTTTAAAGGATCGATTTGAGCTCATTTTGTTTGAATGTTAACACAAGCCTGGACAATCAATGTCGAGGCCAGTGTAACAAAGTGCTCGACCCGCTCTGACAGATGACAGTGACTTAACAATAACTTTGACATTTCGATATACATAAAATAATACTTTTGGAATATTTTTCGTCATTTGATGATTTTTTTAATCTATTATCTTCGTGTTAAATTCATAAATATTAATTTTAAATTAAGGGGATTTACCCATTTTTGCATATACCACAACAATTCCGTCCACTTAACATTTGTTTAAATAATTGAGCTCAATTATGAATCCGACTTCCACAGTCAATAAATTATTACTATACAGGTACTACCTTAAAGTCCTCCCATAGCTTGTCCACATCTGCAGGGGCCAGCAGGAGATCCCGTTTCGTATTTTCTGATTCACATACTGATGCAGCGACCATAGTTAGTGCTACTAAAGCGACTTTTATAGACATATTTATTGGCGATATTATTTCTTATTCTAGGAGCTAATCTTAGCAGAAAGTGAATTTATGTGTGTGGTATTGAAGGTATAAAGCTAAAAAACGTTTTTAGAACAATAGACGGTTTTTACGATTAGTACCTTAACGGTTTCTCAATATTCATGGCTGTTAAATTATTCAGCAGGATTTTTATAGTATTACGTAGTGATTTTTATGATCATACTCAAAAACAAACTACGGCAATAAGTTAAAGAACAAGGTGATTAATTACGGTTTTGTAATAAACAGCTTAATCATCAGAAAATTCCTATGCTCATAGATAGAAGTAAAATACGTCAAAATTTCAGTAAGAGTGTAAGCTGCCCAAGAACCCACCCAAGAATTGTGAGTTATAACCATGTTATTCTCCTTAACGACTTAAAAACCTACAGGGAGAGCTTAACACCGACTCAATCCTCAATAATTCAGATTCACGCTCGGGAATGAACAATGATATTACCGGGGCGGGCCTAAGAAGAGAGATTAAGCTGAAGCTGGAAGGGCCTTTTT
Organism: Taphrorychus bicolor; assembly: GCA_951812265.1. NCBI lineage: Eukaryota > Metazoa > Arthropoda > Insecta > Coleoptera > Curculionidae > Taphrorychus > Taphrorychus bicolor. The sequence continues at coordinate 37,811,070 of OX638304.1, forward strand.
ACAACGCCCTTTTGTTCTCAAGATTAATTGAAAGTGAATATAATTAGCGTTGTTTACCCGCGAACGAAGTGTTGCTGTTATTTGTTAAATTGGATTACTGAATGCCTTTCATAACAATTTCCTGTAAAAAAAATTAAAAAGCATGTGAGTTGATTTTTATCAAAACGTGTGAATATAATTAATTGCAACATTTTTCTGATTGGAAAATGGATTTGAGAAGCAATGACAAAAAAAAACAAACCAAATATTATATGAAGCACCTTGTCAAAATTTTAACAAAATTTAAATCTGTTAAACCACTCAATACCTAACAAAATGCCCTAACTGTTATATTAACACTAATCAACAATGATTTTTAAATTATTAAGTTTTTACTTTGTAATGAGCAGTACAGTTTTTAAAGGACTGTTTAAAGAAAATGAACTCATGCACACGCTTCAGTGTCTTTAGGTTCGTGTATATTAAACGTTAATATCTAGATGACATATTTTCGTGTAAAGCAGCCAAATTTGCCAAGCCGAAAACGGCCAAAATGGAGCGAGTAAATTCCTGTACAGATAATTTAGGGACGGGGAATTTATGGATTAAGGACCCCTCAGGATTGCCGAAAGAATTCATTGGGCTTTTATGACGCCGGTTTTCATTAGGGCACAATTTGCATCTTGTCTGATCGTCTCATTCATGTTTATGGGAAGTTTGCGTTCATAATTCATTCTTTCACTGCTCTCAAGTACCTACCTTTCTGCATATTTAAATAGTTTTTCTGGTAAAAAGTTTGATCCAAGAATTGTGGAACTTTCCAAAACACGTGACTTTGACAAAAGCCGCCATACTGCCTTGGGGGGCGATCAAACACTGAAACCAAACATACGAAATTTTTTACGTATTATGATATTTTACGAAAGTAACCTTTATCCATATTTCAGATGTAGTTTATACTTGATAAGATGATATATCAATTAAAACAATATTTTTTTGGGTAGACAGATAAATAGATGTAATAAAAAATAGTGAAAAATAATACATGCACCGGCAACACTGCATAGAAAATTCAGTTGTTTTCATATTTTGATTGGTCGAGTGAGTTTTGATAGGTCAGTCGGCCATACGGTGTTGAGGGGCAGACACGTCAAAGGCCTTCATTATGGAAGTGGTGAAAATTGACACATTATCTGAAGTTGCTCCGTTTCGTTTCTTTAAGGACGCCGGTAAACAAAATAGAGTACATATCTATTTTTCTTTATAAAATGACAAAAAACTCAATTCTAATGCCTGGCAGAAAATGTGACGAAATATACGTAGGTCAAACGTTAAGACACTTGAAACAAAGCCTACAAAAAGACAAAAAAAGAGAAAAGATAACGATAAATTTTTCTAAAAATAAAATTATTACAAAAATAGACTGAAAAGATCAAGGTGTAATATGAAACATTTAAAACTGATTTGAAATATCCGCAAACGCTCGCCAACAATGATCAATAAGCCCAAACTGACCCTACCGAAGAAACCGCTTTCCTCCAGAAGTCCAGAATTACTTATCGATTCGAAATGGCAAAAATCCGTTGTGCCAGTTTTCCTCCGGATTTTTAATATAAAGTTTCCTCCGGCTAGTGTACTGAATTCCAAACAAGGCTGAAACCAGGCAATAAGTTGCTTATTTCGTACGTTTTATAAAAGTTAAATTTAAAAAAGCTTTTTAAGATAACAATTTATTGATATCTGTTACCTATCTCTAGCCAGCCGAAAAGTTTTTTGTCCATTGATAACTGAAAATTAGTTTTCCTTTCACTCGATCCGTTTTGCATCATTCAAATAAATTATCGGATAATTCGGTCCTGTGAAGAGTCTCCCACGCAATAAACGCTCGCAAATCTGATTGAAATGCCGTATTATGAAACGAACTAATTTCAATTAAATTGAGCGAGATTGTTGGCTTTTCCGACTCATAAAGGGAAATTTCGTGCCCCGGCAAGATTACCGTAATGTTATAACGGGCCGGGTTCCGTAAAGGTTAAAAGGCCTTTAAATAAGTAATAACGTCGAAAGGGCGCTCTATTACATTGTTAATCGTGTGACGCTGCTAAAGTTCGAGAGTTTAAAACTCGTCTCAAATACATGTTTTCCAAAAGGGGAGAGAATATCGTCGTCTTCTCGGAAAAATCATCATCATCATCGTCGTCTCGGGGATTCGCCGCGTCTTGGGCGCTTGTTCCTAGTAAAATGGCGATCGTTTTCCTACGAGAGAAGACTGGCAAACCCAAATTGGCCCTGAAAGGAACATAAAACCGGGAAAAGCGTCGCCCATTCATCAAGCTCAGATTCAGTCCCCTCTGACACGGCCTTATCCCTTAAAATATGAAACATTTTTTTCCGTTTAAAACCGTTTAGACAGACACCCGCACTACAGGTCGTCCTCCTTCCCATCCTACGGGATTAGCGAAATGTTTGTTTCTTAAACAAACCGATTTTAATTAATCAGCTCGTGCGATAAAGTCTAGTCTCTCTACCGAATTTGCCAGTTGAAAGTACTCTTTTACCGACGAGGCTACTAAAATAGTAATATTTCTTTAACTCAAAAAAAAACTCAATTTTTCTCTCTATTCTATCTAAAACAACAAAATTAAAAAAAAACACACAACCGACAACCACGATTTCTCCAAGGTTCCACAACCTGGCAACATGGAGGTTTATTGACAGTAAAGTGACGTGCGAAAGAAATCCGGTTGTATTCGCCTCTCTGTCGCATTTATTGCAAATTAATGCGTCTCACTCCAAAAAAACCTGATATTACCTATCACTTACGGCGCAATCTGGCACTAGAAAAGTACATAATTAATAGACAGAATAGTGTATAGTGTAATAGATAATAAAATATACTTTAATTCTAAAATTTAAGAACAATCCAACCGGCAACAAGTCAAGATTCCACCAAATTCCACAACCACGGCAACAAGGATGTTTATTGACAGCTGAAGTAGCACGCGAGCAAATCCGGTTATGTACGGCTCTCTGTCGCACTTACTTTTTATGTCGCGCGTCTCACTCCAATAATCTAGTAAAGGTCAACAGTTTTTTGCCTATCAAAATGGTTGTTTTTTTGACGTTTGTGTGTATTCGGCGTGCTTGTACGTTATTTTAGCGATAAATCTGGTGAATGTTCGTGATTTTCGTGGTGAAAGGACTTGAAAAATACAGTTTAGATGTTTCTGCATGGTCTGCGATAAGTTGAAGCCTGCAAATGGTTATATACTTTGGTGAAATTAACGACACAATAATGGCGTATCTGATCTATATATACGGACGCATACTCTGGTCATTGCCTAACAAAACTGAACTAACCGATTTTAGTTAATCAGCTCCGTTAAAAAGCAGATGGTTTGAATAAATTTTGATTTGTAACAAGATTTATAATCACACAGCAAACTCTTTATTACTTGTTCATTCGGTGCGGTAAAACCTTTCTACCGCAGGCCAGTTGAAAGTAATTTTTTTTTCCGACCAGGCTACTACAATAGTAATATTTCTTTAACTCAAATATAAACTTTATTATTCTACCTAAAACAACAAAATTTATAAAAACCACACAACCGATAACCACGTTTTCTCCAAGATTGCACAACCTGGCAACATGGGAGTTTAAGTGACGTGCGCAAGTAATCCGGTCATATTCGCCTCTCTGTCGCAATTATTGCAAATTAATGCGTCTCACTCCAAAAAAAACGGATATGACCTATCACTTACCTACTTATCTGGCACTAGAAAAGTACAAAATTAATAGATAGGATAGTTTATAGTGTAATAGATAATAAAATAGACTTTAATTCTCAAATTTTAAGAACAATATAACCGGCAAAAACTCAAGATTCCACGAAATTCCACAATCACGGCAACAAGGATGTTTATTGACAGCTAAAGTAACACGCGAGCAAATCCGGTTATGTACGCCTCTCTGTTGCACTTACTTTTTATGTCGCGCGTCTCACTTCAATAATCTAGCAATGCGCGGTCAACTGTTTTTTGCCTATCAAAATGAAGTGAAGTGAAATGAAGTGAAATGAAGTGAATTTTCGTGATTTTCGTGGTGAAAGGACTTGAAAAATACAGTTTAGATATTACTGCGTGGTTTGCGGTAAGTTGAAGTCTGCAAATGTTTATATACTTTGGTGAAATTAACGACACAATAATGGCGTATCTGATGCATATATACGGACGCAAACCCTGGTCATTGCCTAACAAAATTGAACTAACCGATTGTAATTAACCAGCTCCGTTGAAAAGCAGATGGTTTGAATAAATTTTGATTTGTAACAAGATTTATAATCAGACAGCAAACTCTTTATTACTTGTTCATTCGGTGCGGTAAGGTATTTCTACCGCAGGCCAGTTGAAAGTACTCTGGTACTTGTAAAGTTTATGTCATCTCGATTTTCAAGGTTTTTTATTTTTTAAATAGTAGCTTACGGGCCATAGAACATATTAAATGAAAAAAATCCTTGGATGAACCACTTTTCAGAGAAATAAGGAAGAGAAAATTGTAAATTTGCGTCAAAATTAATGCGAAAACTCTCCAACCTGACAGTAAGGTTATAAGTTTATTTTGCAGTGATGCCATATGTCGGAGTTTATCATTAAGTGCAAATATCTGGTCGCTTCTAAAAAGAAAGGAAAACAAAATCTAACCTAAATTAACCTGAAGTAACCAGGAACGATAACTGAACTAACCTGAACTAACCTAAGCAAATCCGAACTAACCTGACCTAAAAAAAAATACAAATAGAAGCGGGCCCGTACGGGCCCGCTTTATTTGTTTACGTTTTACTAACTACTACTTACTACCTACTTACCGAGGAGAAATGAAGTATTCTGGGCGACTAATTTCCAGGAACAAACATGTCTAAAAAACCGGTAATATTGGGCAACACTAACTCAGGTGCACCCAGTTAGCATTCCCGCGCAAATCTTCAAGGCTATGACTTGGCAACACCGCCTTGAAAAACATCAAGGGATTTGATTTTTCATCTGTTATCTGTCAGTTGTCTAAGTTAAGTAGCAAACTATCAAATAAATTCCAAAATATATAGTTTTGTTGTTAAATACGTAAATTTCCACTTTTTGAGACGTTTAATCTTAACTTATATTACAAAAATTGAACCACGAATTTTATAAGGGTTACGTGTTATAACGGTTACGTGTGTTGTGGCTACAAAAGAAATGAGGACAACATCTAATTCTTCCTTTTCTGTCCACAAAATTCAACCATCCAAAAGTTTTTTTTGCTTAAATCGGTTAATTTTAACATAATCTTTCTAATGATACCAAAATTAACGCTACAATCGAGATGACATTTTCTTTACAATCACCAGTACTCTTTTACCGACCAGGCTACTACAATAGTAATATTTCTTGTACTCAAATATAAACTATTATTCTATCTAATACAACAAAATTATAAAAAAAACACAACCGACAACCACGCTTTCTCCAAGATTGCACAACCTGGCAACATGGAAGTTTATTGACAGTAAAGTGACGTGCGAAACAAATCACACAAAGGTTATATTCGCCTCTCTGTCGCATTTATTGCAAAGTAATGCGTCTCACACCAAAAAACCGGATATTACCTATCAGTTACGGCGGAATCTGGCACTAGAAATGTACAGAAGTAATAGATAGGATAGTTTATAGTGTAATAGATAATAAAATAGAGTTTAATTCTAAAGTTTTAAGGACAATACAACCGGCAGCAAGTCAAGATTCCACCAAATTCCACAACCACAGCAACAAGGATGTTTATTGACAGCTGAAGTAACACCCGAGCGAATCCGGTTATGTACGTCTCTCTGTCGCACTTATTTTTTATGTCGCGCGTCTCACTCCAATAATCTAGCAACACGGTCAACAGTTTTTTGCATATCAAAATGGTTGTTTTTTTGACGTTTGCGTGTGTTCGGCGTGCTTGTACGTTATTTTAGCGATAAAACTGGTGAATTTTCGTGATTTTCGTGGTGAAAGGACTTGAAAAATACAGTTTAGATGTTTCTGCATGGTTTGCGGTAAGTTGAAGCCTGCAAATCTTTATATATTTTGATGAAATTTACGACACATAATAGCGTATCTGATGCATATATACAGACGCATACCCTGGTCATTGCGTAACAAAACTGACCTAACTCATTCAACATTTAATATTGAAGGAAAACTGACTTATTCATGATCCCATACGACTGATTTAACATTTCAAGAACCATACATCAAGTGATAATATCAGAGACAACAAAGTTGTTGTGTCTGATAATATTGATAAAACAAAATGCAGGAGAAATTGCAGTCTAAACGAATTCAAAAGAAAGAGAATTAGGGAAACGATTAGAGGCAGTTTTGCACGTTTGTTTAAATAAACAGAAAAATATTTGAAATTTTTGAACACAAAAACACATAAAAATGTAAACATTACATTTGACAGTCATGACAGACCAGGGCAGTGACCTAGAAAATGAACAGGGCAAACAAATGCAGATATTTTCTTAAAAATTGTTCGTTTTTTGCGACGGGAGTCGGCCATGTTTGAGTGACCCATGACGCATTGTTATCGTCAGATCCATTGACCTAAGTGGCATGGAAAGAACCAACAAATGCCGATACTTCCCTAAAAGTGGTTCCGTCTTTTGGAGGAAAGTTTTCCATTTTTAACGTACCACAACGAAATTTTATCGTTAGAGCGCATCAATTGGTGAATCACAATTTTACGTCAAGTGACGTCAATTCAAACGGATATCGCTGCAATTTTGAAGGTATAACCACTGCTAAAAAGTGGATCCAAAACTGTAATACAGAACTCCAGATGTAGATGTCAAATCACTTTAAGTAAGACCCATTGCCAAAAACGAGGGCTAAAACTGTAAAACAAGAGGAACTCTCCAGATGTAATATATATATTGGTCGTTGGCCCAGGGCCTGCGCAATCTCGTTTTTGTTTAGAGAGATCCTCCTGTTTTACAGTTTTGGTCCCTTTTTTTGACAGTGGGTCACACAAAAATGGCGATTGCATCCGACATAAGTGACTTGAGGTCGTCGATAATTCGAAATAGCGTTGAAATCGAATTATACAGGCCAACAGGGAAAAAACATTTTTAGAAAATTCACTGTAACTTTTCATTTCAGTGGAAATTAAATTCCTGTTTAAATTACTAAAGCATTGATCTAGTGGGTCTAGAAGTCTAAAAAGAGAAAAGAATGTAAGCCTAGAACTCATTATTAGCCTTTGATTCGAGAAGTGAATATCTATTGGCTGCGCAGTCATGGTAACCGCGCAGTGAAGCCCTGTCAAGGTTAATTAAAGCGATATATTTGTTAGGCCTGTTCTATAGAATTTTTGACTGTTTTTACGTTCTTGCCGGTCCTCAAATTTCGGCTTTGTATTAGGGTTTAAATGGCATTACAAGGAGGATTGAAGGTTTACCGTAGATATGATCATATGCAGTATCCGGTTTCCATAGATTCCTCAGTTATTTGAGGATCAACGGATTAGTCTCCCTTGTCGGACGTAGAACCGTACCCCCACTAAAAAATGTACTTTTCACTGAAAAATACTTAAAATAGGCCATGAAATGAAGTAATTTACCGTCCACCCTCGTAGCATTGAAATGAACATGCGCGGGCGACTAGACCGTCATCTATCTGACGCATCAAACGTCGCGCCGTCGATTAGGGAAACCAGTCGTGGTCGTGGTTTTAAAATTGTGAATTATGTTTGTGGCACCTACACACAACCTATCATATTTGAGAAAACCCAGATTATCTTGATCGTGGATAATAGTATATTATACAACAAGCATTTAATGAGAGCCGTTATTCTCGAGGGTAACGTTTGGGCCCACGAGCGAAGCGAGTGGCACAAGTTGCCCGAGAGAATAACGCTCATTAAATGCGAGTTGAATACTATACTTTATCCACGACCAAGATTCCGGGTTTTCTCAAATATGATTGGTTATAGGTGCCACAAAGATAATTCTCAATTTTAAAACTACGACCACGACTGATTTCGCTAATCGACGACGCGACATTTGATGCTTCAGATAGATGACGGTCTAGTCGCCCGTGCATGTTCATTTCCATGCTACGAGGGTGAACGGTAAATTATTTCACTTTATGGCCTATTTTAAGTATTGATTAGTGAAAAGTACATTTTTTAGTGAAAAAGAAACACCGTAACCTACATTTGTCTCAATACATCCTAATAGAAAGATAATTATTTGAATGAACCAGTGGTAACTACCGATTTCACGTATAGGGCGGTTTACTTTTTGAGTTGCCAGTTGCCTATGACATGTTTCGTTTCCATGACAACTCATTATTCACTTGTGAATAATGAACATTATTCACAAGTGAATAATGGTTAGTGTTAATCTTGAGAATGTACAAGAATAATGTGATTATTATAGTATGGTTGTGGATAAAGTATAGTATTCAACTCTTAATGAGCGTTATTCTCTCAGGCTCGTTACTATCGAGAATAACGACTCTCATTAAATGCTTGTATAATATACTGTTAATTAAATTTTTACCTAATTCTAGAAGAAAATAGTAGATAATGGCACCAGAAGTAAGTGTCGAAATCGCCTACGTTATTGACTTCTTCCGTCATCTGTCAAATGTCACTCGCGTCATTTGTTATTAATTAGTATTTATAACAGTGCTAAATATTTGACCATAATTTACCTAAATTTTATGTTTTCCAATAAAACTTGCTCTTAAGGACCTTCGTTTATTAGAACTTTTGATCTTAAAGTAATCTACGGCCTGAAGTACTTTTATATTACCCTGTACATTACCCAATTGTTTGATATAATACTTAAATTTTATAATTCTTAATCGTGGCTTCTTATTGACATGCAAAGACCCACAATTTCCAGCAAAAGTCACCCCCCCAAAACTCACTTCAACGAAATAACGAAGTCTTCCTATCAAGCAATTTAGAATTTTTTTCCCCCCGGGGTATACGCCTTTCGCCCCGAAAAAGGACGAAAGGAAGTAGACGGTATAATGGGAAGATAAATGTTTTTCTACGTAATTAATTTCTGTTTCTTTCAGGTTTTCTATGATTGATTGATGTGGCTTTTTTTTTGGCGAGTGGAAAAAACTCTAATCAATAAGTCAACAATTTTTCGGTTTTACGTGTCGGATCTTAAGTTAATGCCAAGATTGATGGGTCGGATGTTTTTTTAATGGAGGACGCCACGTCCATCGGAAGGCTCCGTTTACTTCGTCGATCCTTGTTTTGTTAATAAACCCGAGACGCTGCCGCTTTTATTAAAAAGCCATATTTAACGTGGCATGACAGTATCCGGCTTCAATACGAGCAGTACAGATGCTCTCGTTCCTGACTACAAGAAAATTCAATTTCGCCGTCCGGAAGTCTTTGACCTCTTCCGGATCTTTTTCGTTATCGAAAACGGGGCGTGATTTATTGTTGCTCTCATTATAACCTCGTTAATCACACCCCTTCTATACGACTAATACAGTGCAACAGCGACAAGCAAAACGACCTTCGCCCGAATGCAATAATGACCTCACGTGGTTGACGCACGTGCAATGTACTTTTCCCCCTTTTAAAACCGACGGTTTATCATAATACACAATGAAATCATCCCTTACATAGATGTCATAACCAACGACGCATAATATGCAAACGAGGTCACATTAATTGCAACAATAACATGGAAAATCGCCGTCATTGATGAGTCTTGCGGCCCTCTTGTGCACATTACGCCTATGGCATCAATCACCTGACGGCGACACCGGACATGACGTCACATTAATTCGCTGACCCTAAAGGGCTCGCGTTTTGACTATGATTGGTGAGCTTCGGAGTGTATATACGGTTTTGTGCGTGTAAATTAATAGTGAAGCTGAAAAGGTTATTTTTTCGTAGATGACTTCAAAACGTCCTTCTGATTTCTCATGAGTGTTACGTCATCGCTTACTACCTAATTCTAGAGTATGTCTTAATTAGATACATATAAGCCGTTTTTTTTGACTTAGCACCCACTTGAACAAGGCATTCATTTTCGATTCAAAACAATGACGTCATTGTTTGGACCAGGTTAAGCCCGGTTACACATTGTAAGGACCAGCCCCGAACTCCGAGCTCCGAGCCCCGATTAATTCCGATCTCCATACTTTTAATTTCTTATTTTAGTTGTTAATATCCATAATCCTTTTATTAAACCGAAATTAATCCTATTGTAAACCAAAAATTTAAACTGTAGCTCAAGACAAGAATTGTAGCTCAGACCCTTTCTGAAGAAATTGTGGGAAGATTATGGGAGAAATCATTGATGCTTGAAATATTTACATTTCAACTAGTATGTTAAGTATTGTACTTCATTCACACACATAAATTTACCTTCTTAACTTACTTACGATTACGATACGATACGAACCGAAACGGTATATCAGCGTCAACATTTTGAACCAATTGTAACCACTGTCAAAAATGTGCGTCATGTTTAACTCAACCAGAACCAGCACGAAAATGCCTCGTTTCACACCGGTTCTGATTGTGCTTGACATAAAAATGACTTTCTACCAAAGCTGATTGGTTGAAAATTAGCTGGTCTATCATTTTTATGTCAATCAGAACCAGAACCAGTGCGAAACGAAAATGACCTATATCATCAAACTCAAATTGACTTCTAGGGATGTTATGCTCTTATGCACGTATCTTCTTAATCCGCGTTAACGGACTACATTAACCAGCACACTTAAAACGTCGTTTATCTGTTTCTGAAGTGAACTAAATGCTCATGAACAAATTCGTCGGATTACTGTAATTATAATTTGTTGTTATTGGAATTTTTGTTCCTCTGTTCTCAAGTTCTCTGTTTTATGATAACATCTCAAAATATCAGTTTTGTTAGCAAACCTTGCCTGCGTCTAGCGATGGCAAGTGGTAAAATTACTAAAAGAATATTAGCCAGCCTTTTGGGTAACATTACCAAAACGAGAACGTGTTTAAGTAAGTTATCATAATTTGCTCTCATAATCTGTTTATGCGTTTCTTATTATTATGATAAGCCGGAACAAATCACGTCAAATTGTTTCCTAAAGCTTAGTGACCATGATGACGTCACCATAGCCAATTCTCGCTAGACATCTAAGATTTTAATATGTCCGAGGGCGCATAAAAGTTTCGAGAATGAAAACTAACTTTCTTTAGAAGGGATCAAAACTTTCGGAGCCTTTTGCTCTTCTGTAGCGTTGAATCTTTTACGCCCTCGTAAAGTTTCGAACATAAAATGCGACTTAGAACGGCCGATCTCTTAGTTTGCATATTTGCGTCGCCTAATTAGCTAATAAAACTGAGATTTTTTCTGCGAAGAAAATAGCCGAGTGCCTCTGCACTACTTCAATCCATACATCGCTCGAGTATCCGTTCCACTTTAAGCGGCTATTCCCTTTATCTCCCCTTTTCATTCAATCCGTCGTCGATCGGGATGAAAATCCAGCTTATACGACGAGAGAATGCAATTTTTTCAAAATATCGTCGCCACATGTTTCCAGCGTTTTTTCACTCATAATCTTACGAGTTATGACTCGCATTTTTTTTTGTTCTACAAGAAAAAGATAGAGAAAAGAGAAAGATAAAGCGAATAAGGGCAGAACCTCGAATTAGCTGTAACATGGCACAATAGAAAATGCAAATGCGGCATAAGCTCTAACCGCAAAAATCTGCTCCGGAGTAACCGCATTTGAATGATAATGAAACGTTGCGGATTAAGGGCACACGCTCGCTTTGATGTTTTGTGCGCTAAGTGCACTCGGAGACGTGGATTATGAGCTGCAAGGGAAAAAAACGCCGGTCTAACGTAAGTTATCACCCTGTCTGCCGAATCGGAAACATACCTAAACTCCCACACTATCCAACGGCACGCACAAGGTTAGAAACGGCTGTGGAGTTGCCTCTTTCCCCCCCGTCCGACCCTTCGCCTGTCCCGACGCTCCACCGGGACGCTGATCGATCTACCCGTGACCCGAATAGGGATTCGACGTTGCCGATTTTCCCGAGCAACTTTTGCGGTTCAGTTTCAAATAGGACAGAAATTTCAGCTGACATTCCTGCTCTCGCACCAAGTTTTCGATACCGTAGACTACCTCCATCTGATAAATTTGTTTCGTAATTTATTGAAGTGCGACGGGCATTTGTGTATTCGATTTCCTGCTCAACGACGTTAAAACATTTAGAAGAACTTGGAGAATAAAAGACCGTCTGTCTCATTATTTTAAATTAAAGTAGTCATTTATCTTAATTGTACGTATCGAAATGATCCTGATACATTTACTTATAACCAACACTTTAGTTAAAAAAAAATACCTATAATTTTCTCATAAAAGCCCTTTTCTCCTTTTCGTTCCAGCAAATAGAAGATCGATCTCACCTTCGAACTATTAAAGTCGATTGCTATACACATCTCCATAGTAAGTCACTGTCAGCTGTCAGTTATTTTCCAAGATCTATCAACTTCTGGGGCTTTATTCCAAAACTACGGCATCTATTCTACTCATCCAACTGAGAAGTTCCTGAGGAAATTAATTTGTCGTCGTTCCCGGTTTAAAAGTGATCAAATTATTGCTGCATTTGCTTAGACTTTTATCGTAGATCACAAAAGTGTCGAAAACGATGCACATCTCTGAACTGTAAGTCACTGTCAACTGTCATTTATTTTCCAAGACCTGTCAACTTCTGGGGCCTTATTCTATTCTAAAAGTACCTGGGCGTCTATTACTGAGAAGCTCCTAGGAAATTATTTTATCGTCGTTCCCGGATTAAAAGTGATAAAAGTATTGTTCGTTTGCCCAGACTGTTATGTAGATCTCAAAAATGTACAAAAAAAATATAGTATCGTTAAGTGATGCACCTCTATAGACTGTCAGTCAATGTTAATACTGTCATTTATTTTCCCAGCTCTGTCAACTTCTAGAGCTTTATTCTAAAAGTACTTGGGCCTCTATTCTACTCAAACAACCGAGAAGCTCTTAGGAAGTTATTTTATCGTCGTTCCCGGTTTAAAAGTGATAAAATTACCATTGCATTTGGTTAGACTTTTATGTAGACCTCAAAGATGTCAAAAAAGTTATAGGGTCGATAAGTGATGTACATCGCTAAACTGTAAGTCACTGTCAACTGTCATTTATTTTTCTAAGCCCTGTCAACTTCTGGGGCTTTTTCTAAAAGTACCTGGACTTCTATTCTATTTAAACAACTGAGAAGCTCCTGAGGAAATTATTTTATTGTCATTCCCGGTTTAAAAGTGATAAAATTATTATTGTATTTGAAGAGACTGTTAAGTAGATCGCAACAATGTCAAAACAGTTATAGGGTCGATAAGTTATGCACATCTCTAAACTGTAAGTCACTGTCAACGGTCATTTATTTTCCAAGCCCTGTCGACTTCTGGGGACTTATTCCAAAAGTACCCAGGCCTTTACTCTATTCAAACAACTAAGAGGCTTCTGAGGAAATTATTTTGTCGTCGTTCCCGGTTTAAAAGCGTTCAAATTATTATTGCATTTGCTTAGACTTTTATCGTAGATCTCAAAAATGTTAAGAACAGTTATAGGTGATGCACATCTCTAAACTGTAAATCACTGTCAACTGTCATTTATTTTCCAAGCCCTGTCAAATTCTGGGGCCTTATTCTAAAAGTACTTGTGCGTCTATTCTACTCAAACAACTGAGAAGCTCTTGGGAAATTATTTTATCGTCGTTCCCGATTTAAAAGTGATAAAATTATCATTGCATTTGGTTAGACTTTTATGTAGACCTCAAAGATGTCAAGAAAGTTATACGGTCGATAAGTAATGCACATCGCTAAACTGTAAGTCACTGTCAACTGTCATTTATTTTCCAAGCCCTGTCAACTTCTGGGGGCTTATTCTAAAAGTAGCCAGGCGACTACTCTATGCAAACAACTGAGAAGCTCCTGAGGAAATTATCTTATCGTCGCTCCCGGTTTAAAAATTTATAAAATTATTATTGCATTTACCTAGATTTTTATTTAGATCTCAAAAATGTCAAAAAAGTTATAGGTGGTGCACATCTCTAAACTGTAAATCACTGTCAACTGTCATTTATTTTCCAAGCCCTGTCAAATTCTGGGGCCTTCTTCTAAAAGAACTTGGGCGTCTATTCTACTTAAACAACTGAAAAGCTCTCGGGAAATTATTTAATCGTCGCTCCCGGTTTAAAAATGATAAAATTATCATTGCATTTGGTTAGGCGTTTATGTAGATCTCAAAAATGTCAAAAAAGTTATAGAGTCGATAAGTGATGTACATCTCTAAACTGTAAGTCACTGTCAACTGTCATTTATTTTCCAAGTCCTGTCAACTTTTGGGGCCTTATTCTAAAAGTACCTGGGCGTCTATTCTATTCAAACTACTGAGGAAATTACTTTATTGTCGTTCCTAGTTTAAAAGTGAAAAAATTATTATTGCATTTGTCAAGATTTTTATTAGATCTCAAAAATGTCAAAAAGTTATAAGATCGATAAGTGATGCACATCTCTAAACTGTAAGTCACTGTCAACTGTCATTTGTTTTTCAAGTCCTGTCAACTTCTGGTACCTTATTCTAAAAGTACCTGGGCGTCTATTCTATTCAAACTACTGAGAAGTTCCTACTGAGGAAATTACTTTATTGTCGTTCCCGGTTTAAAAGTGAAAACATTATTATCGTATTTGCCGAGACTTTTAAGATGATCTCAAAAATGTCAAAAAAGTTATAAGATCGATAAGTGATGCACATCTCTAAACTGTAAGTCACTGTCAACTGTCATTTATTTTCCAAGCCCTGTCAACTTCTGGGGCTTTATTTTAAAAGTACCTGGGTATCTATTCCATTCAAACAACTGAGAAGCTCCTGGGATATTATTGTATGGTCGTTCCCGGTATATGATAAAAGTGAAAAAATTTCAAAAATGTCAACAAAATTATTAGGAGGGATAAGTGATGCACATCTCTAAACTGTAAGTCACTGTCAACTGTCATTTATTTTCCAAGCCCTGTCAAATTCTGGGGCCTTATTCTAAAAGTACTTGGGCGTCTATTCTACTCAAACAACTGCGAAGCTCTTGGGAAATTATTTTATCGTCGTTCCCGGTTTAAAAGTGATAAAATTATTATTGTATTTGCCGAGACTTTTAAGTAGATCTCAACAATGTCAAAACAGTTATAGGGTCGATAAGTGATGCACATCTCTAAACTGTAAGTCACTGTCAACTGTCATTTATTTTCCATGCCCTGTTAACTTCTGGGGCTTTATTTTAAAAGTACCTGGGTATCTATTCCATTCAAACAACTGAGAAGCTCCTGGGATATTATTGTATGGTCGTTCCCGGTATATGATAAAAGTGAAAAAATTTAAAAAATGTCAACAAAATTATTAGGAGGGATAAGTGATGCACATCTCTAAACTGTAAGTCACTGTCAACTGTCATTTATTTTCCAAGCCCTGTCAAATTCTGGGGCCTTATTCTAAAAGTACTTGGGCGTCTATTCTACTCAAACAACTGCGAAGCTCTTGGGAAATTATTTTATCGTCGTTCCCGGTTTAAAAGTGATAAAATTATTATTGTATTTGCCGAGACTTTTAAGTAGATCTCAACAATGTCAAAACAGTTATAGGGTCGATAAGTGATGCACATCTCTAAACTGTAAGTCACTGTCAACTGTCATTTGTTTTTCAAGTCCTGTCAACTTCTGGTACCTTATTCTAAAAGTACCTGGGCGTCTATTTTAGTCAAACTACTGAGAAGTTCCTACTGAGGAAATTACTTTATTGTCGTTCCCGGTTTAAAAGTGAAAAAATTATTTTCGTATTTGCCGAGACTTTTAAGTAGATCTCAAAAATGTCAAAAAAGTTATAAGATCGATAAGTGATGCACATCTCTAAACTGTAAATCACTGTCAACTGTCATTTATTTTCCAAGCCCTGTCAAATTCTGGGGCCTTATTCTAAAAGTACTTGGGCGTCTATTCTACTCAAACAACTGCGAAGCTCTTGGGAAATTATTTTATCGTCGTTCCCGGTTTAAAAGTGATAAAATTATTATTGTATTTGCCGAGACTTTTAAGTAGATCTCAACAATGTCAAAACAGTTATAGGGTCGATAAGTGATGCACATCTCTAAACTGTAAGTCACTGTCAACTGTCATTTATTTTCCAAGTCCTGTCAACTTCTGGTACCTTATTCTAAAAGTACCTGGGCGTCTATTCTAGTCAAACTACTGAGAAGTTCCTACTGAGGAAATTACTTTATTGTCGTTCCCGGTTTAAAAGTGAAAAAATTATTTTCGTATTTGCCGAGACTTTTAAGTAGATCTCAAAAATGTCAAAAAAGTTATAAGATCGATAAGTGATGCACATCTCTAAACTGTAAATCACTGTCAACTGTCATTTATTTTCCAAGCCCTGTCAAATTCTGGGGCCTTATTCTAAAAGTACTTGGGCGTCTATTCTACTCAAACAACTGCGAAGCTCTTGGGAAATTATTTTATCGTCGTTCCCGGTTTAAAAGTGATAAAATTATTATTGTATTTGCCGAGACTTTTAAGTAGATCTCAACAATGTCAAAACAGTTATAGGGTCGATAAGTGATGCACATCTCTAAACTGTAAGTCACTGTCAACTGTCATTTATTTTCCAAGTCCTGTCAACTTCTGGTACCTTATTCTAAAAGTACCTGGGCGTCTATTCTAGTCAAACTACTGAGAAGTTCCTACTGAGGAAATTACTTTATTGTCGTTCCCGGTTTAAAAGTGAAAAAATTATTATCGTATTTGCCGAGACTTTTAAGTAGATCTCAAAAATGTCAAAAAAGTTATAAGATCGATAAGTGATGCACATCTCTAAACTGTAAGTCACTGTCAACTGTCATTTATTTTCCAAGCCCTGTCAAATTCTGGGGCCTTATTCTAAAAGTACTTGGGCGTCTATTCTACTCAAACAACTGCGAAGCTCTTGGGAAATTATTTTATCGTCGTTCCCGGTTTAAAAGTGATAAAATTATTATTGTATTTGCCGAGACTTTTAAGTAGATCTCAACAATGTCAAAACAGTTATAGGGTCGATAAGTGATGCACATCTCTAAACTGTAAGTCACTGTCAACTGTCATTTATTTTCCAAGTCCTGTCAACTTTTGGGGCCTTATTCTAAAAGTACCTGGGCGTCTATTCTATTCAAACTACTGAGGAAATTACTTTATTGTCGTTCCTAGTTTAAAAGTGAAAAAATTATTATTGCATTTGTCAAGATTTTTATTAAATCTCAAAAATGTCAAAAAAGTTATAAGATCGATAAGTGATGCACATCTCTAAACTGTAAGTCACTGTCAACTGTCATTTATTTTCCAAGTCCTGTCAACTTCTGGGCCCTTATTCTAAAAATACCTGGGCGTCTATTCTAATCAAGCAACTGAGAAGCTTCTGGGAAATTATTTTATTGTCGTTCCCGGATTAAAAGTGAAAAAATTATTATTGTGTTTACCTAAAATTTACGTAGATCTCAAAAATGTCAAAAAAGTTATAAGGTCGATAAGTGATGCACATCTCTAAATTGTAAGTCACTGTCAACTGTCATTTATTTTCCATGCCCTGTTAACTTCTGGGGCTTTATTTTAAAAGTACCTGGGTATCTATTCCATTCAAACAACTGAGAAGCTCCTGGGATATTATTGTATGCTCGTTCCCGGTATAAAAGTGAAAAAATCTCAAAAATGTCAACAAAATTATAGGAGGGATAAGTGATGCACATCTCTGAACTGTAAGTCACTGTCAACTGTCATTTATTTTCTTTTACAAATCCTTATTTTCTTTATTTCTAAATTTATTTTCTTTATTTCTAAATCCAAGATCCAAAGGAGGGGGATATTCCCACTTTTCTCTCAATTTCCATATTTGTCTGCCTGTAACTTTTAAAACGAGTGGACTGATTGGAGTGAAGCCAACGGTTTTTTGCTCTTTTCGATTTCCTCTTTCATCTCCGCCAACCCTTCTTTGGTCGATTTTTTCGTGCTTTGAGAATATGCTTTGTTGTTATTTAGAAAAAAGTCCACTTATGGGACTAACTTACGCTCTTTTAGGTTTGTTACGTTCACAGGGGATTGAAATCGCCTAAAACAGCAAAAAAATCGAAATTGACCAAAAGAGGGGGGGAGGGTATATCCTCTTTTTCTTCAATTTCCAACTTTGACTGCTTTTAACTTTGGAACGAGTGAACTGATTGGAGTGAATCTAACGGTTCTTTGTGGTTTTTGATGTCCTCATTCATTCTCCACGAAGGAACGTCTCCTAGGTTTAACACTTTGGGAGATTTTTTGTACTTTTAGAACGTGCCTTGAAGGCACTTAGAAAAAAGTGCACTTCTGGGACTAATTTTTGCTTGCCAATGGAAGTCCAGTCTTTACTAAGTTTGGGAGGAGGAATCACAGCCAACCATATTGTTTAGCGAACAAACCCGTCAACTAACAAACACAATAATTCGTCGGGATCCAAACAAAATGTAACAGAATCAAGTTTTCCCCCCGTTTAATAAATTCTGTCAATTTTCATCTGTCTCTATTCGCCGCCTTTCTCGTTATTATAAAGTTAAATGGATCCCGTAATTGCTAATCTGATCGATCGCGATGTCCGCCATTATTTGCATTCTAATGGGGGTGGTGTTGGAAAATTTCGCGTTCCGTAATAGAGGACGGGGGGGATGTGAAAAACCCCACAGTTGAAAATTCGGTGGTACAAGCAAATTGCCTGGCAAACAAGTCGTCACGTTCTCGCAATGCGAAACGTGCAACACGCGTGAGAACACCGTTCAAAAGACAAACAAAGAGCGAATTGTTTTCGCGTGTGCATTATGGCCACCACAAAAGCCTTTTAATTGTGCGGTTAAGCCAGTACGGAAGGCGAATTATGGCCACCTTGTTTAGATTCAAGTTGCGGAAATTTATTATCGGAACAAACTGGCTGCATTGTTGGGGCCTAGTTGCCTCGCTAATCGGCAGGAATTCCGATCCTCCCCTTTACGAAACCACATCACTATGGCATTCCATCAAAGTGGCGTTCATTAAGCTCTCAAGTATGTCGTCTATTTTACGTTAGAGGTATGGAGTCACCCAAGCAACAGTTTCGTCTATTAAGGGTTCATTAAGTGCAACGCTATTAGCAATCAGAATCGACTTTTTCACTATACATCTTGTTGCATTTGGAAACATTTGTTTTAAAATTTCGAGGTGTAAGTTCGATAGCTGCACATCTCTAAACTGTAAGTCATTGTCAACTGTCAGTTGTTTTTTTTTGCCCTGTTAAATTCTGGAGACTTATTGTAAAAGCAACTGAGAAGCTTCTGGGAAATTACTATTACTGCGTCGTTTCTAGCTTAAAGGTGGTGGACTTATTGTTAATACTTTTGCATCTGATTAGTTTATGTTTGACTTGTTAAGGACACCCTGTATGCTCGATAAAGGCTTTGCCTAAATCATTCACTAAAATTCTACAATTAAAAGACTTTTTTTCTCTCCCTATCTTAGTTCTTACTCCGTTACGAATTGAAAGTCGGTTTAAATTTCGGGTTGTAAGGTCGATAGCTGCCCGTCTCTAAACCGTGAGTCACTGTCATCTGTCAGTTGTTTTTCTAGCCCTGGCAACTCCCTGGAGACTTATTCTAAAAGTTTCTGGGTGTCTAAGCAACTAAGGAGCTTCTGAAAAATTATTTAAGCGTCGTTTCTAGCTTAAAGGTGGTGAGGTATTACTGTTGCAATTGATTACATTTTTTTTTCATTAATGGAAAAATATATAGGTTTAAAAAATGTATATGTTTGACCATCTGTTTCTGTACACCCTGTATCCTCGATAGAGGCTTTGCTCAAATTATTCACAAAAACGCCACAATTAAAAATTCCGTCCGCTCTTCCTTACTTCGTAACGATTTAAAACCGGTTTAAAATTTCGATTTGTAAGGTCGATAGCTACACATCTCTAAACTGTAAGTCACTGTCAACTGTCATTTGTTTTTCTAACCCTGGCAAGTCCCTGGGGACTTAAGACTATATATATCTTTTCAAGCAACTAACGAGCTTTTGGGAAATTATTTATGCGCCGTTTCTAGCTTAAAGGTGGTGAAGTATTACTGTTGCAATTGATTACATTTTACATTAATGGAAACATATATAGGTTTAAAAAATGTATATGTTTGACCGCCTGTTTCCGCACAGCCTGTATGCTCGATAGACGCTTTGCTCAAATCATTCACTAAAATGCCTCAATTAAAAATTCCTTCGCTTTTCCTTACTTCTTAACGAATTAAAACTGATTTAAAATTTCGAGTTGTAAGGTCGATAGCTGCACATCTCTAAACTGTACGTCACTGTCAACTGTCTTTTTTTTTCTAGCCCTGTCACACTTATTCTAAAACTGCCAGGGTCTCTATTCGATTCAAGCCATTGAGAAATGTATGAAATTTCATGTTAAAATTGTATCGAAGTTAACATCGGCCAACCCAATTAATACTTAAGAATTCGATTATTCGAATAAAACTGCATTACATATATAATCCGTTTGTCTTAATTTTGCATGCTTTCAAACAAAAAAGCGCCCTAGATACGGGGTGTTCTTGAGTTTAGGTGCTAGTGCAGTTCAAGTCAATATAGACTCTTAAATCCACTAATAGACTCAAAACTATTTACAGATAATTTATTATTATACTTCAACTAACACTCGCTTATAACCCACTATTCAAGCTTTTGGAAATTTACCAAATCGTTGTACGAGGGCACCTTTATAAGTAATAATACGAGGCGCGTCCATAAGTAATGGTCAGCCCCATTCTGTCTTCTATGCATTTTAGATAGCGCTAAATGGGTTGGCCTAAAAGCCTAGGGGATTGATATTTCGTAGTTTAGGGCAGGGGGGCTAAGTTTGGAACCCTCCCTCTCCGGTGCGGTGTTGCCAAGTTGATATACATTTCGTTATTTTTAGGAAAAATCTATTTACTTTATTTAATTTAAAAACTTCTTTAGTGATCCGGTCCGGCTCTCTTAAAATGGTGCCAGTTTTACTATTATTGTTATTCATATCCTACTTTGGATGTTTAGTAAAAACGAATTAACTAATATCACTTCACTACTTATGGGTGACTTTTACAACTATCAGTAAAACTTCAGTTTGAAGTTAAAACACCAGTAATGACATAGATTGCATTGTTACCTGACACAACAAAACAATGCAATCTACGTTATTACTGGTGTTTTAACTTCAAACTGAAGTTTTATTGATAGTTGAAAAAGTCACCCTTAGCAGTTGAATGCATTGTGAAGTGCATTATTCCTCTATTTGACTTATTTCGAAATTAAAGCCGAGACACAAAACGTCAGGCTTGAATACATTCATACATAATACATGTCCCTCTAAAGCTCTTATGTTAAAGTTTAATAAAAACTACAACCGAATCCCCGCCTCCATAACTTAGAGCTTATGCAAACGTGGCAGTATGATAATAGAGCTTTTCCTTGGCTTTTCGTTGAAGGAAAGAAAAACGGAAGGAGCGACAGTACAGTTTATTTCTGGAAATTCAAAGGAAAGTAATAATAGGTCGTGTAGTGTAAGAATCAACACAACTTTTACTGGAAAGTACAAGCTGGATGGTTATTTCTCCTCGGGGACGTAGTTTTGTCCTTTCGTTTTGTTGGGGTCAGCTTCAGGTTCTAAGAAACTTTCAGTCGTGCGGCTTCGGGTTTAAATGCCTCTATCGAACTTTCTTGGAAATTTTTAATTAAACTTGGACTATAACAATTAAAAAAAAAAAGTTTATTTGACAGCTTTTAAGGGAATATTTCCTCTATTTATGACGAAAGGGCATCCATTAGTTACTCCAAGAATTCCTTTTATAGTTTCCATGTCGGCTGACAGTTTTGACAAAGGTTTAACGGCTGCCTCTTCGGGGGAATTTTTGTATATAACTTTCAAATGCCATTAGATATCCACTTAAAAATTATATCCATTGCGGCGACAGGGTAGAAAAGGAAAGTGCCCAGATTGATAAAAATCTTCGCTTTGTGCATAAAAATATAAAGTGGGTTCTAGATTAAGAGGAATTAGTAAATCGATAGCCCGAACTTATTTTCTCCTCAAAGTAATCCCCCTATAAGCCGATTCCTTCGGAACCTAAACATCGGACCGTACAAAACCGAGTGTATAAATCAGTTGCGCCCGCTTGTCGTTTCCTTCTATCTGTGCCTGACCTACAAGAACACTGACACATTTTTCAATTTTATATTTCGTTGATGTACGTGCACGTACACGTAAAAAGCAGAAATATCTTCCATCGGTAATGATGATAATAATAAATCAATCAGTGAAGGGACCATTGTGTATAGTCGAGAGGATTTGCCATCAATCAGCGGTTTTATTCGGCATAAAATAAAATTTTCCGTTTGGGCATAAAAGGATGGTCGAGTTAATAAATCATCGAAATTACGATGGCTAGACGGATAATCGAATTAATGGAGGGAACACGAGGAAAGATTACCGGGTTTTTAAGCGTTGCATCAGTTCATTACATCACAGGACAGCCCTCTCTGGAGGCTTAGCAGGTTGTTCAGCAACAAACGCAGCACGGAACAAGTTATTTTAATTTTTTAGAATACTAGTAAACTCACATTAGAGAATGTAGTCCATTTTGCACCATAACTGTTGATGGTGGATTCGCTGGTGAACACGTCAGGGGTAGTGTTTTTATGTAACCCTGTAATTCGTGTTGATCGCAATGCGTGACTCGTAATGTGAACATATCGTTATTATGCACTTGAGGAAGGTCACAATAAAAGTCGAAACGTTGGCGACTTCGAGAAAGTGAAGTGGTTATTGTTGTTTGTTTAAACTACAATCTAAAAGTGTTTTCCGGGCTTTGAAGCCGTAGTCCAATGGAATGTCTTCCTGACGTTTCGTCTATGGCCGCGGCCAACATTATCAGACGCGATGAGGCAATGGGACGAAGTGATCTCCCGTGCTTCTCGACGTTGACTGATTCGACTGTGGTGAGCTCCGTGGTATTTATTCCCCCGTCGGCGCCGTCGCGCTGCAGTGGAGGGGGACTGGACTGGGTGTAGTGGTGGCGCGGCGCACTTAAGCACGTCGTAGAACCCACTCCCACTCTGCATGTTGCCACGCTCCAAGTTGTTGGTGTCGGTTATCTGAATAGCCGAGTTGATCGTATATCTGACGGTTTTCAGTTTTTCCTGCCTCCTGAGAATTTGGATATGAGACACCGCGATCTCGACGATCAGGATTTTTGTGGTATAGGTTTTGTTCGGTGAGGATCTCGGTGCCCGTGCTGCAGTGAACCTAATATTTTATTCCGGCATGCTGAAATTCCTGGTTGAAGGTCGCCCGCCCAAATTACAGTTTTTTGTGGCATTTGCGTGGTGCTCGCATGCTATTTAAGATAGTTTTTATTATCCAATACACAACATATTCGTGTCTTGTGGTGTAGGCTGGCGTGACGCAGGCACTGGCTACATGATAGGCCGTTTCGTCGCTGTCGCAGCCTCTCCTGCACTTCCGCCTGACCGCTCATCCATCGCAGCCCCCAGTACTCCCCTCTTCCGCGAGTCAAGGTCAGGTGCACTGAAAGCGGGAAATTATATTTTCCTGTTCTCTTTGAGAATCAGCCTGGCGTAGTTCATGTTGCTCGACTATTGCTCTTCGAGGCGGCTGATGTATTTTGCATATGCCAAGCTCATGGTATTTTGGCAGCACTTCTTAATATTGTTGGCCTCCTAGAAGTCAACTTCATATAGCCGCAGCACGCATTACGTATCTGATAGTGGGTTCCTCCATCCGGCCCTTTTTAGGGTTTGGTACCGCAGCAGGCAGTCCTTCATGTGTTGGTGTTGTGCCACGTAGATGCCTCTCCGTATGTAGGTCAACTCGGTTTCACGCTCGATTGATTTAAGTCCCAATCCTCCCCTACAAGTCGGTAGGTGTATTGCGACGTTTGAATTTGACGTCAAGTTTTGATTGACGAAATTTAACTAAATCCCAACTTTAGAGTCGCAATTTATCTAATTTCTGACCTTAAACGCGGAGTTTAACAAAATTCTGAAATTAACTGAGTTCTGATTTCAAACTGGAAATTTTGCTAAATTCTGACATATTTGGAGTTTACCTAAATTCCGATTTTAAACTTCGAATTTAACTAAATTTTGATTTTTCAAACATGGAAAAAACTGAATTTAATGATATTCCGATGTTCTACAAGAAATTTAAATAAATTTCCACTTACAAGGAATTTAATAATTAAATTAATTAATTTAATTTAATGAATTTAAGGCAAATTATCTAATTTCTGATCTTAAACGCGGAGTTTAATTAAATTCTGAGATTAACTGAGTTCTGATTTCAAACTCGAAATTTTGCTAAATTCTGACATATTTGAATTTACCTTTTATAAGACATTTAAATAAATCCGCACTTACAAGGAATTTAATAATTAAATTAATTAATTTAATTTAAGGCAATTTATCTCATTTCTGACCTTAAATGCGGAGTTTAATTAAATTCTGAAATTAACTGAGTTCTGATTTCAAACTCGAAATTTTGCTAAATTCTGACATATTTGAATTTACCTAAATTCCGATTTTAAACTTGGAATTTAACTAAATTTTGATTTTTCAAACATGGAAGAAACGGAATTTAATGAAATTCCGATGTTTTATAAGACATTTAAATAAATTCCCACTTACAAGGAATTTAATAATTAAATTAATTAATTTAATTTAATTTAATAAATTTAAGGCAATTTATCTAATTACTGACCTTAAACGCGGAGTTTAATTACATTCTGAAATTAACTGAGTTCTGATTTCAAACTCGAAATTTTGCAAAATTCTGACATATTTGGAATTTACCTAAATTCCAATTTTAAACTTGGAATTTAAGTAAATTTTGATTTTTCAAACATGGAAAAAACTGAATTTAATGAAATTCCGATGTTCTACAAGAAATTTAAATAAATTCCCCCTTACAAGGAATTTAATAATTAAATTAATTAATTTAATTTAATGAAGTTAAGGCAATTTATCTAATTTCTGACCTTAAACGCCGAGTTTAATTAAATTTCGAAATTAACTGAGTTCTGATTTCAAACTCGAAATTTTGCTAAATTCTGACATATTTGTAATTTAAGTAAATTTTAATTTTTCAAACATGGAAAAAACTGAATTTAATGAAATTCCGATGTTCTACAAGAAATTTAAATAAATTCCCTCTTACAAGGATTTTAATAATTAAATTAATTAATTTAATTTAATGAATTTAAGGCAATTTATCTAATTTCTGACCTTAAACGGGGAGTTTAATTAAATTCTAAAATTAACTGAGTTCTGATTTTAAAAACGAAATTTTGCTATATTCGGACATATTTGGAATTTACCTAAATTCCAATTTTAAACTTGAAATTTAAGTAAATTTTGATTTTTCAAGCAGGGAAAAAATTGAATTTAATGAAATTCCGATGTTCTACAAGAAATTTAAATAAATTCCCACTTACAAGGAATTTAATAATTAAATTAATTAATTTAATTTAATGAATTTAAGGCAATTTATCTAATTTCTGACCTTAAATGCGGAG
The DNA here is from genome assembly GCA_951812265.1 of Taphrorychus bicolor. Classification (NCBI taxonomy): domain Eukaryota; kingdom Metazoa; phylum Arthropoda; class Insecta; order Coleoptera; family Curculionidae; genus Taphrorychus; species Taphrorychus bicolor. The sequence continues at coordinate 37,836,748 of OX638304.1, forward strand.
TTTAATTAAATTCTGAGATTAACTGAGTTCTGATTTCAAACTCGAAATTTTGCTAAATTCTGACATATTTGAATTTACCTAAATTCCGATTTTAAACTTGGAATTTAACTAAATTTTGATTTTTCAAACATGGAAGAAACGGAAGTTAATGAAATTCCGATGTTTTATAAGACATTTAAATAAATTCCCACTTACAAGGAATTTAATAATTAAATTAATTAATTTAATTTAATAAATTTAAGGCAATTTATCTAATTACTGACCTTAAACGCGGAGTTTAATTAAATTCTGAAATAAACTGAGTTCTGATTTCAAACTCGAAATTTTGTTAAATTCTAACATATTTGGAATTTACCTAAATTCCGATTTTAAACTTCGAATTTAACTAAATTTTGATTTTTCAAACATGGAAAAACTGAATTTAATGATATTCCTATGTTCTACAAGAAATTTGAATAAATTCCACTTACAAGGAATTTAATAATTAAATTAATTAATTTAATTTAATGAATTTAAGGCAATTTATCTAATTTCTGACCTTAAAAGCGGAGTTTAATTAAATTCTGAGATTAACTGAGTTCTGATTTCAAACTCGAAATTTTGCTAAATTTTGACATATTTGGAATTTACCTAAATTCCGATTTTAAACTTGGAATTTAACTAAAATTTGATTTTTCAAACATTGAAGAAACGGAATTTAATGAAATTCCGATGTTTTATAAGACATTTAAATAAAATCCCACTTGCAAGGAATTTACTAATTAAATTAATTAATTTAATTTAATGAATTTAAGGCAATTTATCTAATTTCTGATCTTAAACGCGGAGTTTAATTAAATTCTGAAATTGACTGAGTTCTGATTTTAAACTCGAAATTTTGCAAAATTCTGACATATTTGGAATTTACCTAAATTCCAATTTTAAACTTGGAATTTAAGTAAATTTTGATTTTTCAAACATGGAAAAAACTGAATTTAATGAAATTCCGATGTTCTACAAGAAATTTAAATAAATTCCCTCTTACAAGGAAATTAATAATTAAATTAATTAATTTAATTTAATGAATTTAAGGCAATTTATCTAATTTCTGACCTTAAACGCGGAGTTTAATTAAATTCTGAAAATAACTGAGTTCTGAATTCAAACTCGAAATTTTGCTAAATTCTGACATATTTGGAATTTACCTAAATTCCAATTTTAAACTTGGAATTTAACTAAATTTTGATTTTTCAAACATGGAAAAAACTTAATTTAATGAAATTCCGATGTTCTACAAGAAATTTAAATAAATTCCCACTTACAAGGAATTTAATAATTAAATTAGTTAATTTAATTTAATGAATTTAAGGCAATTTATCTAATTTCTGACCTTAAACGCGGAGTTTAATTAAATTCTGAAATTAACTGAGTTCTGACTTCAAACTCGAAATTTTGCTAAACTCTAACATATTTGGAATTTACCTAAATTCCGATTTTAAACTTCGAATTTAACTAAATTTTGATTTTTCAAACATGGAAAAACTGAATTTAATGATATTCCTATGTTCTACAAGAAATTTGAATAAATTCCACTTACAAGGAATTTAATAATTTAATTTAATGAATTTAAGGCAATTTATCTAATTTCTGATCTTAAACGCGGAGTTTAATTAAATTCTGACATATTTGAATTTACCTTTTATAAGACATTTAAATAAATCCGCACTTACAAGGAATTTAATAATTAAATTAATTAATTTAATTTAATGAATTTAAGGCAATTTATCTAATTTCTGACCTTAAACGCGGAGTTTAATTAAATTCTGAAAATAACTGAGTTCTGAATTCAAACTCGAAATTTTGCTAAATTCTGACATATTTGAATTTACCTAAATTCCGATTTTAAACTTGGAATTTAACTAAATTTTGATTTTTCAAACATGGAAGAAACGGAATTTAATGAAATTCCGATGTTTTATAAGACATTTAAATAAATTCCCACTTACAAGGAATTTAATAATTAAATTAATTAATTTAATTTAATTTAATAAATTTAAGGCAATTTATCTAATTACTGACCTTAAACGCGGAGTTTAATTACATTCTGAAATTAACTGAGTTCTGATTTCAAACTCGAAATTTTGCAAAATTCTGACATATTTGGAATTTACCTAAATTCCAATTTTAAACTTGGAATTTAAGTAAATTTTGATTTTTCAAACATGGAAAAAACTGAATTTAATGAAATTCCGATGTTCTACAAGAAATTTAAATAAATTCCCCCTTACAAGGAATTTAATAATTAAATTAATTAATTTAATTTAATGAAGTTAAGGCAATTTATCTAATTTCTGACCTTAAACGCCGAGTTTAATTAAATTTCGAAATTAACTGAGTTCTGATTTCAAACTCGAAATTTTGCTAAATTCTGACATATTTGTAATTTAAGTAAATTTTAATTTTTCAAACATGGAAAAAACTGAATTTAATGAAATTCCGATGTTCTACAAGAAATTTAAATAAATTCCCTCTTACAAGGATTTTAATAATTAAATTAATTAATTTAATTTAATGAATTTAAGGCAATTTATCTAATTTCTGACCTTAAACGGGGAGTTTAATTAAATTCTAAAATTAACTGAGTTCTGATTTTAAAAACGAAATTTTGCTATATTCGGACATATTTGGAATTTACCTAAATTCCAATTTTAAACTTGAAATTTAAGTAAATTTTGATTTTTCAAGCAGGGAAAAAATTGAATTTAATGAAATTCCGATGTTCTACAAGAAATTTAAATAAATTCCCACTTACAAGGAATTTAATAATTAAATTAATTAATTTAATTTAATGAATTTAAGGCAATTTATCTAATTTCTGACCTTAAATGCGGAGTTTAATTAAATTCTGAGATTAACTGAGTTCTGATTTCAAACTCGAAATTTTGCTAAATTCTGACATATTTGAATTTACCTAAATTCCGATTTTAAACTTGGAATTTAACTAAATTTTGATTTTTCAAACATGGAAGAAACGGAAGTTAATGAAATTCCGATGTTTTATAAGACATTTAAATAAATTCCCACTTACAAGGAATTTAATAATTAAATTAATTAATTTAATTTAATAAATTTAAGGCAATTTATCTAATTACTGACCTTAAACGCGGAGTTTAATTAAATTCTGAAATAAACTGAGTTCTGATTTCAAACTCGAAATTTTGTTAAATTCTAACATATTTGGAATTTACCTAAATTCCGATTTTAAACTTCGAATTTAACTAAATTTTGATTTTTCAAACATGGAAAAACTGAATTTAATGATATTCCTATGTTCTACAAGAAATTTGAATAAATTCCACTTACAAGGAATTTAATAATTAAATTAATTAATTTAATTTAATGAATTTAAGGCAATTTATCTAATTTCTGACCTTAAAAGCGGAGTTTAATTAAATTCTGAGATTAACTGAGTTCTGATTTCAAACTCGAAATTTTGCTAAATTTTGACATATTTGGAATTTACCTAAATTCCGATTTTAAACTTGGAATTTAACTAAAATTTGATTTTTCAAACATTGAAGAAACGGAATTTAATGAAATTCCGATGTTTTATAAGACATTTAAATAAAATCCCACTTGCAAGGAATTTACTAATTAAATTAATTAATTTAATTTAATGAATTTAAGGCAATTTATCTAATTTCTGATCTTAAACGCGGAGTTTAATTAAATTCTGAAATTGACTGAGTTCTGATTTTAAACTCGAAATTTTGCAAAATTCTGACATATTTGGAATTTACCTAAATTCCAATTTTAAACTTGGAATTTAAGTAAATTTTGATTTTTCCAACATGGAAAAAACTGAATTTAATGAAATTCCGATGTTCTACAAGAAATTTAAATAAATTCCCTCTTACAAGGAAATTAATAATTAAATTAATTAATTTAATTTAATGAATTTAAGGCAATTTATCTAATTTCTGACCTTAAACGCGGAGTTTAATTAAATTCTGAAAATAACTGAGTTCTGAATTCAAACTCGAAATTTTGCTAAATTCTGACATATTTGGAATTTACCTAAATTCCAATTTTAAACTTGGAATTTAACTAAATTTTGATTTTTCAAACATGGAAAAAACTTAATTTAATGAAATTCCGATGTTCTACAAGAAATTTAAATAAATTCCCACTTACAAGGAATTTAATAATTAAATTAGTTAATTTAATTTAATGAATTTAAGGCAATTTATCTAATTTCTGACCTTAAACGCGGAGTTTAATTAAATTCTGAAATTAACTGAGTTCTGACTTCAAACTCGAAATTTTGCTAAATTTTGACATATTTGGAATTTACCTAAATTCCGATTTTAAACTTGGAATTTAACTAAAATTTGATTTTTCAAACATTGAAGAAACGGAATTTAATGAAATTCCGATGTTTTATAAGACATTTAAATAAAATCCCACTTGCAAGGAATTTACTAATTAAATTAATTAATTTAATTTAATGAATTTAAGGCAATTTATCTAATTTCTGATCTTAAACGCGGAGTTTAATTAAATTCTGAAATTGACTGAGTTCTGATTTTAAACTCGAAATTTTGCAAAATTCTGACATATTTGGAATTTACCTAAATTCCAATTTTAAACTTGGAATTTAAGTAAATTTTGATTTTTCAAACATGGAAAAAACTGAATTTAATGAAATTCCGATGTTCTACAAGAAATTTAAATAAATTCCCTCTTACAAGGAAATTAATAATTAAATTAATTAATTTAATTTAATGAATTTAAGGCAATTTATCTAATTTCTGACCTTAAACGCGGAGTTTAATTAAATTCTGAAAATAACTGAGTTCTGAATTCAAACTCGAAATTTTGCTAAATTCTGACATATTTGGAATTTACCTAAATTCCAATTTTAAACTTGGAATTTAACTAAATTTTGATTTTTCAAACATGGAAAAAACTTAATTTAATGAAATTCCGATGTTCTACAAGAAATTTAAATAAATTCCCACTTACAAGGAATTTAATAATTAAATTAGTTAATTTAATTTAATGAATTTAAGGCAATTTATCTAATTTCTGACCTTAAACGCGGAGTTTAATTAAATTCTGAAATTAACTGAGTTCTGACTTCAAACTCGAAATTTTGCTAAACTCTAACATATTTGGAATTTACCTAAATTCCGATTTTAAACTTCGAATTTAACTAAATTTTGATTTTTCAAACATGGAAAAACTGAATTTAATGATATTCCTATGTTCTACAAGAAATTTGAATAAATTCCACTTACAAGGAATTTAATAATTTAATTTAATGAATTTAAGGCAATTTATCTAATTTCTGATCTTAAACGCGGAGTTTAATTAAATTCTGACATATTTGAATTTACCTTTTATAAGACATTTAAATAAATCCGCACTTACAAGGAATTTAATAATTAAATTAATTAATTTAATTTAATGAATTTAAGGCAATTTATCTAATTTCTGACCTTAAACGCGGAGTTTAATTAAATTCTGAAAATAACTGAGTTCTGAATTCAAACTCGAAATTTTGCTAAATTCTGACATATTTGGAATTTACCTAAATTCCAAATTTAAACTTCGAATTTAACTAAATTTTGATTTTTCAAACATGGAAAAACTGAATTTAATGATATTCCTATGTTCTACAAGAAATTTAAATAAACTCCCTCTTACAAGGAATTTAATAATTTTATTAATTAACTTAATTTAATGAATTTAAGGCAATTTATCTAATTTCTGACCTTAAACGCGGAGTTTAATTAAATTCTGAAATTAACTGAGTTCTGATTTCAAACTCGAAATTTTCCTAAATTCTGGCATATTTGCAACTTACCTAAATTCCGATTTTAAACTTCAAATTTAACTAAATTTTGATTTTTCAAACATGGAAGAAACGGAATTTAATGAAATTCCGATGTTCTACAAGAAATTTAAATAAATTCCCACTTACAAGGAATTTAATAATTAAATTAATTAATTTAATTTAATGAATTTAAGGCAATTTATCTAATTTCTGATCTTAAACGCGGAGTTTAATTAAATTCTGAAATTGACTGAGTTCTGATTTTAAACTCGAAATTTTGCAAAATTCTGACATATTTGGAATTTACCTAAATTCCGATTTTTAACTTCGAATTTAACTAAATTTTGATTTTTCAAACATGGAAAAAACTGAATTTAATGAAATTCCGATGTTCTACAAGAAATTTAAATAAATTCCCTCTTACAAGGAAATTAATAATTAAATTAATTAATTTAATTTAATGAATTTAAGGCAATTTATCTAATTTCGGACCTTAACCGCGGAATTTAATTAAATTCTGAAATTAACTGAGTTCTGATTTCAAACTCGAAATTTTGCTAAATTCTGACATATTTGGAATTTACCTAAATTCCGATTTTTAACTTCGAATTTAACTAAATTTTGATTTTTCCAACATGGAAAAAAAACTGAATTTAATGATATTCTGATGTTCTACAAGAAATTTAAATAAATTCCCACTTACAAGGAATTTAATAATTAAATTAATTAATTTAATTTAATGAATTTAAGGCAAATTATCTAATTTCTGATCTTAAACGCGGAGTTTAATTAAATTCTGAGATTAACTGAGTTCTGATTTCAAACTCGAAATTTTGCTAAATTCTGACATACTTGAATTTACCTTTTATAAGACATTTAAATAAATCCGCACTTACAAGGAATTTAATAATTAAATTAATTAATTTAATTTAAGGCAATTTATCTCATTTCTGACCTTAAATGCGGAGTTTAATTAAATTCTGAAATTAACTGAGTTCTGATTTCAAACTCGAAATTTTGCTAAATTCTGACATATTAGGAATTTACCTAAATTCCGATTTTCAACTTGAAATTTAACAAAATTTTGATTTTTCAAACATGGAAGAAACGGAATTTAATGAGATTCCGATGTTTTATAAGACGTTTAAATAAATTCGCACTTGCAAGGAATTTAATAATTAAATTAATTAATTTAATTTAATAAATTTAAGGCAATTTATCTAATTTCTGATCTTAAACGCGGAGTTTAATTAAATTCTGAAATTAACTGAGTTCTGATTTCAAACTCGAAATTTTGCTAAATTTTGAGATATTTGGAATTTACCTAAATTCCAATTTTAAACTTGGAATTTAAGTAAATTTTGATTTTTCAAACATGGAAAAAACTGAATTTAATAAAATTCCGATGTTCTACAAGAAATTTAAATAAACTTCCTCTTACAAGGAATTTAATAATTTTATTAAATAATTTAATTTAATGAATTTAAGGCAATTTATCTAATTTCTGACCTTAAACGCGGAGTTTAATTAAATTCTGAAATTAACTGAGTTCTGATTTCAAACTCGAAATTTTGCTAAATTCTGGCATATTTGCAATTTACCTAAATTCCGATTTTAAACTTCAAATTTAACTAAATTTTGATTTTTCAAACATGGAAGAAACGGAATTTAATGAAATTCCGATGTTTTATAAGACATTTAATTAAATTCCCACTTACAACGAATTTACTAATTAAATTATTTAATTAAATTTAATGAATTTAAGGCAATTTATCTAATTTCTGACCTTAAACGCCGAGTTTAATTAAATTCTGAAATTAACTGAGTTCTGATTTCAAACTCGAAATTTTGCTAAATTCTAACATATTTGGAATTTAACTAAATCTCGATTTTAAACTTGGAATTTAACTAAATTCTGATTTTTAAAATATGAAATAAACGGAATTTAATCAAATTCCGACGTTATACAAGAAATTTAAAAAAAATCCGATTTACACGGATTTAATTAAATTTTGATTTTTAATTCGGAATTTAACTAATCCCAATTTTAAAGTCGCAATTTATCTAATTTCAGACCTTAAACGCGGAATTTAACGAAATTTGGCTTTAAAGTCGGAGTTTAATTAAATTCTGAAATTAACTGAGTTCTGATTTCATACTCGAAATTTTGCTAAATTCTTACATATTTAAAATTTTCCTAAATTCCAATTTTAAACTTGGAATTTAACTAAATTCTGATTTTTAAAATATGGAATAAATGGAATTTAATGAAATTCCGAGGTTTGACAAGAAATTTAAATAAATCCCCACTTACAAGGAATTTAATAATTAAATTAATTAATTTAATTTAATGAATTTAAGGCAATTTATCTAATTTCTGACCTTAAACGCGGAGTTTAATTAAATTCTGAAATTAACGGAGTTCTGATTTCAAACTCGAATTGTTGCTAAATTCTATCATATTTGGAATTTAATTAAATCTCGATTTTAAACTTGGAATTTAACTAAACTTTGATTTTTAAAATATGGAAAAAACGGAATTTAATCAAATTCCGACATTATACAAGAAATTTAAAGAAATTCCGATTTACACAAATTTAATTAAATTTTGATTTGATGATACCCAAAATTGGTTAAATATGTCACAAAATGTCTGTAGATGCTATTTGGGGTCTTTGGAGAAATTCAGTTTAGAATTAGGACTAAAATCGATTAAAAATGGCTCACATCATCTAAAAATAGAAAAAATTTATTTTTGAAAATATTCAGTTTTAATAATAAGCAAAATTTCCTAAAATCTTGTAATACGTTGTTTTTGGTAACAATTTCTTGGAGTACAATAAGTGGGATATGACTCAGAACGCCTCAAAACTTCACTTTGATGTTCTACGAGAGTCAAGTTAAGATTAAGGCCAAAATAGGAAAGGCATTTAAAATTAGGAATTTATAGTTTTCGGAAAATTTTAAATTGGAATTAGGGCTAAAACTGGTTAGAAATGACACAAATTTAAACTTTTGGAAAAATTCATAGTGGAATTAGGGCAAAATACGGTTAAGAATGATTCACGTTGTCTGAAAGAGCAATTAATTTACGGTTAAAGACGGTTAAAAAAGACTTAAGGCGTCTAGAAATGCAAATGTTTTAGTTTTTGGGAGACTCCAGGTTAAGTCGGTAAATAGGTCAAATAAAATCAGTTGAGAGTGACCTAAAGAGTTTAGAAATGTAAATTTGGTATTTTTTTAAATGCATGTTAGAATTAGGGCCGAAATAAGTTAAAACTATCCAAAACGTTTAAAATTGAAAAAATATTGATTCGGATCTGTACCAAAATCAGTTAAAAATGACTTAAGGCGTCTAAAAACCTAAATTTTGAATGTTTGGATCAATTCAGGTCGGGTAACTTGGAAAAATGCATTAAAAGATTAGGGCAGAAATAGGTTAAAACTTTTTCAAAAAGTTTAAAATTGCATATTTTGGGCTTGTAAAAACGCTTTTGTTAGTATTAGGGCCAAAATAAATGAATTAAAAACCGCACAAAGCGTTTTTAAATGCAAATTTCAAGTCTTTGGAGAAAGTAAGTTTAAGATCAGGGCTAAAATCACTTAAGAAAGTCCCAAAGCATCTAGAAATGCAGAATTGGAGGTTTTCAAAAAAATCAAGTTGGAATGGGGGCAAAAATCGGTAAAGAATGACTGACGGTTTTTAAAAGACCTTTGTTTTTAAATTTGAAAAGAATCAATTTTAAGATATCAGGCAAAATAGATTAAAATATTTTCTCGGGGCGTTCATTATAAAAGTTCATCTAGTTGGCTGTGAAATGTCAAAAGAAAAGGATGGAGAAACAAAAGTCTATTTACTTTGTTTATGTCATGCATCCTTTTCTGTCAAAATTTCATAGCCTGCTAGATGAAGTTTTCTAATGAACACCCCGTACTTTAATTGCAACTTTATTACCTTAATTACAAATAAAGTATAATTTTTTACTCAAAACGCCTAAAAATAAACATTTTATGTTTTAGTGACACTCAGCTTAGGATCAGTGCCAAAATCGGTTAGAAAAGACTTAAAGCGTCTAAAAATGCAAATTTTGAGTTTTTGAAGGAATTTAGGTTGAGACCAGGTTTTTGCATTTCAAGGGCAGATTAGGGCAGAAATAGGTAAAACTTTCTCAAAACGTTTAAAATTGCATATTGTGGGCATATTGTGAAAACGCTCAGGTTAGGATTTGTGTCAAAATTTGTTAAAAACAGCACATAGCATTTTTTAAGAGTCTTTGAAGAAATTTAGTTTAAGATCAGGGCTAAAATTGCTTAAGAATTACCAAATGCGTCTAGATATGCAAATTTGGAGCTTCTCGAAAAATTGCAGGTTGGAATTAGAGCAAAGATGGGTTAAGAATGACTTACGTTGTCTAAAAAATAAATAAATTTTTGACGTTTTTCGAAAAATTCAGTTTTAGAATATCAGGCAAAAAGATTAGAATATTTTAATTTACTTGGTAAAATTAACTTTCCGGTCAAAGAAAGTAAAAATGGGCCCTAAACGCCTCAAAATGGAATCTTCATCTTTTATCGACTCGGGTTAAAACCAGTGCCAAAATCGTTTAAAAAAAAAATTAAGGCGTGTAAAAATGCAAATTTTGAGTTTTTGAAGGAATTTAGGTTGAGACCAGAGCTAAAAAGAGTTAAGAATGACCTAGAGCGTCTGGATATGCAATTTTTGATTTTTTGGAAAAATGCAAGTTAGGATTAGGACAGAAATAGGTTAAAAATTACTCGAAAGGTTTAAAATTGGATTTATTGAGCTTGTGGAAAAACTCGGATCAGGATTAGGGCTAAAATTGATTAAAAATGAAACTATGCTTTTGAAAATGCAAATTTTGATATTTTGGAAAAATGCAGGTTAGAGTTAGGGCCGAAATAATTATAAGTCTACCAAAACTTTTAAAACTGCATATTTCGAGGTGGCAAAAAAAAGTCTCTTTGAAATTTTTGAAATGTTTACATTTTCCTGTTTATCTCGAAACCGTTAGGGTTATTCGATATACAGGTTAATATGATGTATAAAGAGGTCATTGAGGACTATCACATACATATATCAGAAAGAAGCTGCCTTTTACGGTTTTCGAGAAATATTAAAAAAAGTGCAAAATTGCATTGTATCTTATATTTGGGTCACCCGTACTCAGTTAGTGTTCTAGACAGACCTGCGAAAATGGGTTCTACGTGTTGCTCTATTCCTCTACTTCCTTAGCTCTTATAAAATTTAGGTTTTTGGGTCGATTTGAGAGCCCCATATGCTTAACATAGAAATATCTCGACTTTTCCCATCTAAATCATTAACAATCGATTTTATTTGTTGGTTCTAGTAGTTTTACGATAAATGGGGTATATATTTACGTTTTAGACAGTATAGAGTGTCCCAAAAAAGATTTCATGTTTCGTTAACAAGAACTTTCCCCATCCATCACAATATGTTTGAACTCGAGCGGTGATTCCTAAAACTACTACATTTCAAAACCGACTCCATTTTCTAGATAAATTTATCAAGACACTCATAATCACGGTCTCGGCAAGCTCGCCGAACACTAAAGACTGTGTCGCGAAAGAATGCCCCCACAGCTCGCAAAGCAAAGCCGACAAGGATAATGATCTTGGCGCTGCTTAAGCCGATGCGAAATGAGAATTTTTTAAATGGCTCGAGAATAAAAAGGCTTCAAATCGTGCCAGAGGCGGTCTGAGTTGAAAGCAGGCGGCCGAGGTCTTATTCAGACTAATGAGGGACGAGAGTCGGCAAATAATTATTAAATATCTGAGTCGCGGGCGTTCAACGTTTAACTAATTGGACGACAGGAGCAACAGTTGGTCGTGTGCCATAGTAGTAAGCCTCAACTTTGACCTTTGGGCTGGGCGCACGTCTGCATATTTTAGCAGTCGAATAGCCGTTTATTAGGGGCGCCATGTTCAGGGTGCCGCGGCATTGTCAAAATACATTTATTTTTTTTAATATAAGAAAGCACATAAGTACAATAGTTTTAGTCAAAGTTAACATTTTTTTTTTTTTTTTTTTTTTTGTTAGCATGAAAACCTAACTTTGACAGTTTTTAAAATATTTAATACACATTTTTAATGTATCTAACTATTTATGATCCACATGTCACATCACCAAATGCAGAATTGTACAAAAAAATCCAGGACTGCGTAATTAAAAAAATGATGCTTGTTGTAAAACGAAACGTCGGATTTCAAATTTAAATTACCACGTCGAAGAGAGCGAAAAGTGGCTATAAAGAAGTGTCAGTTATATTAAATTATTTCTTTAAATTAAAAACGGAAAAAAATTTTTTTTACAAATTCCAAAACAGTCGGAATTTTTAAAATTTCAAAACGTCATTTTTATCGCCTCCTGACTGCCCTAACTTCTTCAAATTCTTAACCAACCAAGATGGTTAAACTCGAGAAACGGCCACCCTGTATAGATAAGACATCTCTATATTTGCATTGATATTACTGTTTTTTAGGTAGCGTATAGTCGTTGGACCTGCAGCGAACTGGTGCCCTTCTACGGCAAAGGCGACTACCGCGTACCCCCTTGCCTACACTTTTGCCAGGACGTGGAGCAACAGTGCCCTTACCTGCTGCCCGATCAGACCCTTACGCCCAGCGAAGCGGCGCATCCCACGCCCCAGTACGCGGGAGAACCTAATTTCCTCTGTTTCGGTAAGCCAACAAACCCTCTCATAATTAAGGGCTAAACTGTACCAGTTTGGACTCAATAAGCATTAACTACCATTGGCACAGTTACTTAGTACATATTACTTAACCTGAACTAACCTTAATTGGAGAAAAGAAAATCAAGCTGTTTCAATGCATTTTTTTCCTGCACTGACGCGATAAAGTAGCACTTTGCACTCCAAAGTCTTCCGACCGATAAAAGTGATCGCCGCTTTCTCCGTCGAGATTTCCCTTTAGGGCCTGAATTATTGATTCCCGGTTAGCGTTCGAGTGATGGTCAAACGGTAATCTGGCATGCAACGTCCGTTTTCGTTTATTAATCAGCTGAGATGGATAAAACTTGCAGCGATATATGATGGTTCCTTAAGCCCTTCAAAGGGCAATTAAGTTCACTTAGTAAAGGAGGTGTCTTTGGCGAACTATCAGCGAAATTGGTTGATTTATTATTTAACCATGTCATCGGACTGGAGGCGTAATTACGTTACGATTGTTCTCTGAGAGGGTGGATACTGAGTTCGTTAATTAGGCACCAGTGTATAAACCTTTTACTTATTATTGACATCAAGTGGGCGTTGAAAATCTGACATCTTTATCGTAACTCCTCAACATATGCTGAAAAAAGATAGGTTTAAAAAAAATGAAGATCCGAGATAACAAGATGTCAAAAATAAGTGAATGAGGTATAGGGAGAAAAACCGCTTGTTGTAATCAGAAGTTATTAGTATTAACCTGAATTACTCTTTTAGTTCTATATTATAATTACTGCTTGTTATGCCTCGCACGCCCTGCCCATCACAAATTTGGAAAAATTGAAATAAAGATGCAAATATAAAGGGCATATTTTTGCATTGGCGTGTGTGGGAATTATGTAAAGTGTAAAGGGGTCGGCCGGACAAGGGGGGCTTTATGGACGAGCAGATGTTCATTTTTCTAAAGTAGGGAAGCACACGTCAGTCAAACTCGACCTGCCGGTTGGTTAGCAGCGTAAATGTGGTACGGTATAATTTATTCTTATAACAAAAACCCTTATCTTACCTTATCTGACCTTAAACCACCATTTTGCTTGGTTTAAGTCAAGTCAGTTAAGTCTATGAAATTCATTGCTAAGAGTGTAAAGGCCTATAGATAGATCAAATAAGTTAATACCTGAAAATAGACGTATAAACCGACAAAAGTTTGATAGCAAACAATCAACCGAACTAAGATACCACTACACACTAAAACATACTGGTACGGGATACGGGTTCCAATAATTTATCGCCAATTAACTACACACTTTTATTTACTTTTAAATATTACAACATGATTAAAACACTTATTCAGTTCGCTTATGCACTACACTCTATTCGATCCCATCTCGCGCGGCTCGGTGGTTTATATAGCCTGCCTGAACACACTCTCGTACTTTCGAGAACAGAGGCGACAGTTCCCTGTTCTCGTTTAGTCTAAATGGGTTCCCGGGGTCGCGGTCGGCGCTCGTCGTTGCCGCTTCGGCCCGAAACTCGGTGGATCGAGGGTCGGGCGTAAAGAGCAGAGAAAAAAAACTAAGATATGCCTGAATTTCCATATTTATACCAACACTTTTCTTATCAGGACTTTTCATACCGGAAACATTGCAAATAATCGAAAAGTACCCTTAAGAAAATACTTATGTCGTTCTATGAGTAAAGCATGCATTTGATTCATTCATCAAATTAGAAGTTTATAGCGGTTGGCACGGCGGAAAGTTTCCGAGAATATAAGAAACGAAAGTTTTAGAATGTTTTCGGAACCTTCAATTCTCAAAAGTTTCAGTTTTGCTGAACCTTACTTTATTTGTTCATGTCCACTTATTTTTTAACATTCGCATATATTTTGACCCTTTTTAGAAAACTTTGCAAAATTTTTGGAAAACCCTTGGTCCTATTGGAAAGTCTTTGCGCATTGGAAATTTTTCAATATAGAAACTTTCCGGGAAACAACTTTGATGGATTGCTGGAAAACCCTTGGTCCTATTGAAAAGTTTTTGCGCATTGGAAATTTTCCAATATAGAAACTTTCCGGGAAACAACAATGAGTCGAGTAGTGTTTCCGACACGATTTCAAAAAGTAACAGTGGGTTTGTTTAGATTAGAATTCCTTTTGAAAAAAAGAAAATTTCGGAAGGTTGTCGGAAACTTTTCCAAAACTGAATATTTCCAATTTTGCTCAATCCTAATTATTTGTGCATGTCCACCCATTTCTTAACATTTACATTTATTTTGTCCCTTTTTATAACACTTTGCTAGATTTTTGGAAAATCCTTGGTCCTATTGGAAAGTCTTTGCGCATTGGAAATTTTCCAATATCGAAACTTTCCGGGAAACAACAACGAGTCGAGTCGTGTTTCCGAAACGATTTCAAAAAGTAACGGTGTGTTTATTCGAATTAGAATTTCTTTTCTAGTAACTCAACCCGTGAGAAAAAAAGAAAATTTCGGAAGGTTGTCGGAAACTTTCCCAAATCTGAATATTTCCAATTTTGCTCAACCCTAATTCTTTGTGCATGTCCTCCTATTTCTTACCATTTACATTTATTTTGTCCCTTTTAGAATACTTTGCTAGATTGCTGGAAAACCCTTGGTCCTATTGAAAAGTTTTTGCGCATTGGAAATTTTCCAATATAGAAACTTTCCGGGAAACAACAATGAGTCGAGTAGTGTTTCCGACACGATTTCAAAAAGTAACAGTGGGTTTGTTTAGATTAGAATTCCTTTTGAAAAAAAGAAAATTTCGGAAGGTTGTCGGAAACTTTCCCAAATCTGAATATTTCCAATTTTGCTCAACCCTAATTCTTTGTGCATGTCTTTCTATTTCTTAACATTTATATTTATTTTGATCCTTTTTAGAAAACTTTGCTAGATTTTTGGAAAATCCTTGGTCCTATTGGAAAGTCTTTGCGCATTGGAAATTTTTCAATATAGAAACTTTCCGGAAAACAAGTCGAGTAGTGTTTCCGAAACGATTTCAAAAAGTAACGGTGGGTTTGTTCAATTTAGAATTCCTTTTACAGTAAATCAATACGTGAGAAAAAAAGAAAATTTCGGATGGTTGTCGGAAACTTTCCCAAATCTGAATATTTCCAATTTTGCTCAACCCTAATTCTTTGTGCATGTCTTTCTATTTCTTAACATTTATATTTATTTTGATCCTTTTTAGAAAACTTTGCTAGATTTTTGGAAAATCCTTGGTCCTATTGGAAAGTCTTTGCGCATTGGAAATTTTCCAATATAGAAACTTTCCGGGAAACAAGTCGAGTAGTGTTTCCGAAACGATTTCAAAAAGTAACGGTGGGTTTGTTCAATTTAGAATTCCTTTTCCAGTAAATCAATACGTGAGAAAAAAAGAAAATTTCGGATGGTTGTCGGAAACTTTCCCAAATCTGAATATTTCCAATTTTGCTCGACCCTAATTATTTGTGCATATCCACCTATTTCTCAACATTTACATTTATTTTACCCTTTTTAGAACACTTTGCTAGATTTTTTGGAAAATCCTTGGTCCTATTGCAAAGTCTTTGCGCATTGGAAATTTTCCAACATAGAAACTTTCCGGGAAACAACAACGAGTCGAGTAGTGTTTCCGAAACGATTTCAAAAAGTAACGGTGGGTTTGTTCAACTTAGAATTCCTTTTCCAGTAACTCAACCCGTGAGAAAAAAAGAAAATTTAGGAAGGTTGTCGGAAACTTTCCCAAATCGGAATATTTCCAATTTTGCTCCACCCTAATTCTTTGTGCATGTCCGCCTATTTCTTACAATTTACATTTATTTTGATCCTTTTTAGAAAACTTTGCTAGATTTTTGGAAAATCCTTGGTCCTATTGGAATGTCTTTGCGCATTGGAAATTTTCCAATATAGAAACTTTCCGGGAAACAACAACGAGTCGAGTAGTGTTTCCGAAACGATTTCAAAAAGTAACGGTGGGTTTATTCAAATTAGAATTCCTTTTCCAGTAACTAAACCCGTGAGAAAAAAGAAAATTTCGGTAGGTTGTCGGAAACTTTCCCAAATCTGAATATTTCCAATTTTGCTCAACTCTAATTCTTTGTGCATGTCCTCCTATTTTTTAACAATTACATTTATTTTGTTCCTTTTTAGAAAACTTTGCTAGATTGCTGGAAAACTCTTGGTCCTATTGAAAAGTTTTTGCGCATTGGAAATTTTCCAATATAGAAACTTTCCGGGAAACAGCAACGAGTCGAGTAGTGTTTCCGACACGATTTCAAAAAGTAACAGTGGGTTTGTTTAGATTAGAATTCCTTTTGAAAAAAAGAAAATTTCGGAAGGTTGTCGGAAACTTTCCCAAATCTGAATATTTCCAATTTTGCTCAACCCTAATTCTTTGTGCATGTCTTTCTATTTCTTAACATTTATATATATTTTGATCCTTTTTAGAAAACTTTGCTAGATTTTTGGAAAATCCTTGGTCCTATTGGAAAGTCTTTGCGCATTGGAAATTTTCCAATATAGAAACTTTCCGGGAAACAACAACGAGTCGAGTAGTGTTTCCGAAACGATTTCAAAAAGTAACGGTGGGTTTATTCAAATTAGAATTCCTTTTCCAGTAACTCAACCCGTGAGAAAAAAAGAAAATTTCGGAGGGTTGTCGGAAACTTTCCCAAATCTGAATATTTCCGATTTTGCTCAACTCTAATTCTTTGTGCATGTCCTCCTATTTTTTAACATTTACATTTATTGTGTCCCTTTTTAGAAAACTTTGCTAGATTGCTGGAAAACCCTTGGTCCTATTGAAAAGTTTTTGCGCATTGGAAATTTTCCCATATAGAAACTTTCCGGGAAACAGCAACGAGTCGAGTAGTGTTTCCGACACGATTTCAAAAAGTAACAGTGGGTTTGTTTAGATTAGAATTCCTTTTGAAAAAAAGAAAATTTCGGAAGGTTGTCGGAAACTTTCCCAAATCTGAATATTTCCAATTTTGCTCAACCCTAATTCTTTGTGCATGTCTTTCTATTTCTTAACATTTATATTTATTTTGATCCTTTTTAGAAAACTTTGCTAGATTTTTGGAAAATCCTTGGTCCTATTGGAAAGTCTTTGCGCATTGGAAATTTTCCAATATAGAAACTTTCCGGGAAACAACAACGAGTCGAGTAGTGTTTCCGAAACGATTTCAAAAAGTAACGGTGGGTTTATTCAAATTAGAATTCCTTTTCCAGTAACTAAACCCGTGAGAAAAAAGAAAATTTCGGTAGGTTGTCGGAAACTTTCCCAAATCTGAATATTTCCAATTTTGCTCAACGCTAATTCTTTGTGCATGTCCTCCTATTTTTTAACATTTACATTTATTTTGTCCCTTTTTAGAAAACTTTGCTAGATTGCTGGAAAACCCTTGGTCCTATTGAAAAGTTTTTGCGCATTGGAAATTTTCCAATATAGAAACTTTCCGGGAAACAGCAACGAGTCGAGTAGTGTTTCCGACACGATTTCAAAAAGTAACAGTGGGTTTGTTTAGATTAGAATTCCTTTTGAAAAAAAGAAAATTTCGGAAGGTTGTCGGAAACTTTCCCAAATCTGAATATTTCCAATTTTGCTCAACCCTAATTCTTTGTGCATGTCTTTCTATTTCTTACCATTTATATTTATTTTGATCCTTTTTTTTAGAAAACTTTGCTAGATTTTTGGAAAATCCTTGGTCCTATTGGAAAGTCTTTGCGCATTGGAAATTTTCCAATATAGAAACTTTCCGGGAAACAACGAGTCGAGTAGTGATTCCAAAACGATTTCAAAAAGTAACGGTGGGTTTGTTCATATTAGAATTCCTTTTCTAGTAACTCAACCCGTGAGAAAAAAAGAAAATTTCGGAAGGTTGTCGGAAACTTTCCCAAATCTGAATATTTCCAATTTTGCTCAACTCTAATTCTTTGTGCATGTCCTCCTATTTTTTAACATTTACATTTATTTTGTCCCTTTTTAGAAAACTTTGCTAGATTGCTGGAAAACCCTTGGTCCTATTAAAAAGTTTTTGCGCATTGGAAATTTTCCAATATAGAAACTTTCCGGGAAACAGCAACGAGTCGAGTAGTGTTTCCGAAACGATTTCAAAAAGTAACAGTGGATTGGTTCAGATTAGAATTCCTTTTCCAGTAAATCAATCCGTGTGAAAAAAAGAAAATTTCGGATGGTTGTCGGAAACTTTCCCAAATCTGAATATTTCCAATTTTGCTCAATCCTAATTATTTGTGCATGTCCACCTATTTCTTAACATTTACATTTATTTTGTCCTTTTTTTTAACACTTTGCTAGATTTTTGGAAAATCCTTGGTCCTATTGGAAAGTCTTTGCGCATTGGAAATTTTCCAATATAGAAACTTTCCGGGAAACAACGAGTCGAGTAGTGTTTCCAAAACGATTTCAAAAAGTAACGGTGGGTTTGTTCATATTAGAATTCCTTTTCTAGTAACTCAACCCGTGAGAAAAAAAGAAAATTTCGGAAGGTTGTCGGAAACTTTCCCAAATCTGAATATTTTCAATTTTGCTCAACCCTAATTCTTTGTGCATGTGCTTCTATTTTTTAACATTTACATTTATTTTGTCCCTTTTTAGAAAACTTTGCTAGATTGCTGGAAAACCCTTGGTCCTATTGAAAAGTTTTTGCGCATTGGAAATTTTCCAATATAGAAACTTTCCGGGAAACAGCAACGAGTCGAGTAGTGTTTCCGACACGATTTCAAAAAGTAGCAATGGGTTTGTTTAGATTAGAATTCCTTTTGAAAAAAAGAAAATTTCGGAAGGTTGTCGGAAACTTTCCCAAATCTGAATAATTCCAATTTTGCTCAACCCTAATTCTTTGTGCATGTCTTTCTATTTCTTAACATTTATATTTATTTTGATCCTTTTTAGAAAACTTTGCTAGATTTTTGGAAAATCCTTGGTCCTATTGGAAAGTCTTTGCGCATTGGAAATTTTCCAATATAGAAACTTTCCGGGAAACAACAACGAGTCGAGTAGTGTTTCCGAAACGATTTCAAAAAGTAACGGTGGGTTTATTCAAATTAGAATTCCTTTTCCAGTAACTCAACCCGTGAGAAAAAAGAAAATTTCGGTAGGTTGTCGGAAACTTTCCCAAATCTGAATATTTCCAATTTTGCTCAACCCTAATTCTTTGTGCATGTGCTTCTATTTCTTAACATTTACATTTATTTTGTCGCTTTTTAGAAAACTTTGCTCGATTGCTGAATAATCTTTGGTCCGATTGGAAAGTTTCTTCGCTTTGGAAACTTTCCGTGAAGGTAACAAACGACTGTTATTTGCCCTCCAATCGAAGCAGTTAAAACGACTAATCATTTGGCATTGAAACGTTGTCGCTAACACCTTCCGGGAAAGTAAATTTCTGGAAATTATCCGGTAACTGTCGCGATTCTGAAAATTTCCAGTTTCACCCAACCCTACGGGTACAGAAAAACGTCAGCTGTCCTTGACACTTCTATTAGCGTTGTTTATCATATTTATTATGTCGGTTAATTAGACGTAACTCAAGTAGTAAAAGAAAACGAAACGTTCTCAATCCAGAAATTTTCCAGTTTTACTCAAACCTTACTAATTTCTAATATTTACATTTATTTTCTCCAATTTTAGAAAACTTTGTCCTGGTTATCGTTATCACTTGGTCTAATTAAATATGGGATTACTGTCAGACTCGGACCGGTGTGGAGTAGCCGCCCGAAAAGGCTATTAGAAGTGTCAAAGAGAGCTGACGTATTTTGAAGCTCGTAGGATTGGGCAAAATTAGAAATTTTATCGGAATGTTTCCGGAAACTTTCCGATTCTGAAAATTTCTAATTTTGCCCATCCCTACGAGCTTCAAAATACGTCAGCTCTCTTTGACACTTCTAATAGCGTTTTCGGGTGGCTACTCCACACCGGTCCGAGTCTGACAGTATTCCCATATTTAAATACTTGGTGAGAAAACAAAGGATAGGAATACTCTAGTAATAAAAAAGGTTTCTATGTAAACAATCACATTGCAATATACGGAATAATTCGAAACAATTTGTTTACATATTATTAGTTTCCATAGCTGATACAGATTTTTCCTGTCGGCGACTGGCGGCAGGAAAAGGCTTTACCCGCCGACGAAGAGCGGCTGGCAAAGACTTTGCCTGCCTCGCCTTGCCGCATCCTTTTACCCAAATAAGGTGGTAGTTTAATGACGCTTAGAGAAAAGACATATGCAATGAGTGTATTTTTGTAGATCCGAAAATTCCCCGTTTGGAGCAGAGGCCGAACACGACGACGGGAGACGAAGACTGCTGTTACACCCATTGCGGGGCGCCGGGCCGGGGCGACGTCTACGTGTGCGCGAACTGTCCCGGAAGGCCGGCGAACGGCACCACCGACGCCGAAGTGCACCCGAGGAGCACCACGTCCGGCACGCGGACTACCATCAGCCCAGTGTCCCGGTGGATGTGGTGGACCGTATTGTTATTGACGCTGCGCGCAGGCGCGCGACCCACAGACCTATTAAATTGTTTTTTGACCGGTACCGCGAACAGTGTTCGGACAGTGCCGGAGTTGTGTTGCTGATAGCGAGCGACATCTACTGACTCGAGCGAGGGACAAAGCGAAGCGCCACCCCCAATGGCGGCCGTCATTAGTTTTAGGTGGTTAATATGTGTTCGAGCCGGCGTCCGCGGATCTGTCTGTGCCCGGCGTAGACTTTGCTCAAGGGAAAGGGCCATCTCCTAACGGTCTCGGGACGATTCGCCTACACAAATCACAGAATAAGCTCAAATTTAAGCGCAAGAAAAACACAAATTTGGATCACATCTTTTGTAGTACAAAAATTCTCAATTATTCTCAGCTTCATAGCTCAATATTTTAACGTCCCTTTGATTTGGCCGAGTTGAACAATCATTCCGAGACCTATCCAGGAGGCATTTTGTAACTAGAACAAGTCACTAGTTCTCCTCCCTTTCCCCCCTTACCCTTTTCACCACATTTTACCACGTAGGTAGCTCACTAAATTTTTATCAAGAACAATGTGTTCAGCAAGATACTCTATATGTGTAACTTTTTCATAATGTTTTATTTTTTCGCTACTAAAAAATCAAGTGACAGACGTTCCTATCAAGTTTGGTCATGTTTTCCCGCAAAGTTCAATATCTCATTTGCACTAAAATTTTATAAAGTTCACTCTGCAAACGAGTGTGTACAGGATGTCCTAAATTGGTTGTCAAAATAGGGTATCTTCTCTATTATTAGCGCTAGAAGAAAAACGACCTATGTTCATGCTCTTTTTTTCAAGATGCCTAATTTGAAAATAGCTCATATTTTGCTTAATGTCATTGATGGTGTAAAGACATTATCTGGGCGTTTTAAAGCAAAACTCATTGGCGTAGTCGGATTTTTTGTAGTTCACATTTTTTAAGTTATAGGACGCTAACATGTTTTTTTTTAAATGGTCATCATAGTTGGCCATAACTGTTCCTAATAGATTTTTCTGATTTCATACGACCCATTATGGGGTCATGTACCTCATAATGGGTCTAAGCAAACCTTCAGAAAACGATATAGCACGGTTATGTAGAGTCAGTTTTCTTCAAGCGCTAATATAACAGCCTAGATACCCTATTGGGACAACCAAATTGGGATACCCGGTACAAGGTGCCGCAGTTAAGGAAAACTTGGAAACTTTAGTTCAGGTTAGCCAAAACCTTATGATTGAGAGTGTTGAGGCGCTTTTTGTATATGATTGAAAATTCAACTTTTTGGAATAGTTTACGCTATTTTTTCTAATAGAGTATTAGTAACAATAACAGAGGAAGGAATATGAGACACCGTTTTCCTTCTCGTCGGAAAACCTAAGAAAGCGCATCCTCACTTAAGACAACCGATAGCTAGAGGAAATCGTGCGCCCTGGAAGAAAAAGAAGAGGGTATGCTCTCACAGGTCTTTGGGCAGCGGGAGGAAGAAGTCTCATATTTCCTCTACTAACAACCTTTCTTCAATATTTTGTTGCCTTCTCCCGACATCCACGATAATTTATAGGACCTTAGAAGCTCAGTGTTGGTTTGATTGTGACGAAATGTGATAAGAATCGTTACACTCAGAACCTCTCTCCCTTATTAAAATACTTTAATAATGTTCCTTCTCCTTTATCATCTATAGAGTAATAACATCAGACCACTGACTAAAAGAAACAATATTAGTAGGGTCGCAAATGTTGCCTTCACGAACTGTCACCTTTTGTTTGTCTCTTATTTATCATTTAAATGATAAACGCACAAATATTCATTGTAATAAACGCATCCATTTTGGTCGTAATCTAGGTAAGTGTCGTTTTAACGAACGAAGTACGATAATATCGCGCTCATTATTAAGAAAAAGACGTTCGGTATACTTGTACATAAATATGTAACTTGTGAACGGTTGCTGAAAAGTTATTTTTGTAGCTCCGGAGCTTTAGAAGCCTTAAGTTCACCCATGCGCACAGACAGCCCTCTGCCACGGACGTCTGGCCAATTTTTTAGAGAAAAAGATTAAGATGCACATAGTTTCTATAGGAATCGACATTGTCAGGACTGAGTCAGAAAATTACGCAAAAAACCTAGCAAGAAAAGCTCGTAATACACTTATAGAAATTAAATAATAAAATGTTTATTAAGGTTTTTGGTAAGTAGATATGTCTGAGATACAGACAATGTTAAAGCTTAGGAGTTTCTGACCCAATCCAAACAAGGCTATTGCGAAGTATATAGTTGGTATTATAATGTAATGGATTGTTAAAAACCTGTTGAAGATATATTATTATTATTGATTAATTTATTTTTTACAGCTTTTTATTATACGAAAAGAACGTGTAATCAAATCGAGATAAAAATGGGCGGGTCCCGCCTCGTTATTGAACCTATTTTATACAGGAAACCTTTTGATTCCGATTATGAAAAAAAAACGCATATACGCTTTGACGGTGGATTGTTATTGCGCGGCAGCTGCAGGAACGGGACGCGTTTCGAAAATGGGAAACGTTTTAATAGTCCAAGCAAACAGGATTAATTTCTGTAATACTTTTGTGTCCGTCCATTTTGAAATTTATAGTTCGCCGTCATTTCTCGATAAAGGAATTGTCGTTTTCGAAGCCCGTCAGCGTACCATATTTGATTTTGTATTGTTGCCGACACCCCTTGAAAATTGTTAAACATACATACGATATCGTGTGTGGCAGTAGCGGGCAATATGGAAAGATTCATGTTTAGATCAGCTTAATCGTATGAAAAGTTGCAACATTATTATTATACTTACTACAAAGTCGCTTCTTTCGAGGAGGTTACGACCTTGGCCGCCTATATATTTGAGATTAAGTCACCACTGTCACGAGTCAAAGTTAAATAAAAAATAAAGTGCATTCTGATGACGTAACGATGGGGTGCGAGCAAACGTCGTTGACATGTGTCACGTCATTTTTTTGCCAGGCTTCGACATTCATGGATGCTATTGGACTAACAGGACGGCCCAATTTCCTCTTTTCCTGTACCCGCGGCGTGACGTCACACCAGTGCTCTGGTGAGATATATCATTAAGAGTTTATTCCGCGGACGCTTAGTTTTTGCTGTGCATATGCTGTGCTTCTGTTTTTACTGTATTGGTTCAAATAACATTTTAGAAGTGTTGATAAGTATGAAAGGGTCTATAAAATAGTAATAATACAAATAGTTATGATTGTGTGGTATCCACAGTATGCCACTGTGATCACAGACATTAAATATTGTTGCAACTTTTTGTAGAGGCGATATCAAGTTGCTTTAATGTGAGAGTCCTGATAATTCAATGTAAAAGCAGCGAGCAATAAATATTGATCGTGGTCCGTTGTTAATTGCTGGTTGCTTTAGTGTAAGAGCCAGCCGCCTTAGTAGCAATGTAGGTACTTAATACTGAATGTAATACTTACCCAAAAGTTCATTTCGGAAGTTTCTTTCATAATCATTCGCCGTAAAATGTAAAATGCAAAGAGCATATTGCCGAGGTATCTGGATTGAATGTACCTATCACTTCGTTGGCAAAGCTGAATTCACTTGTTTCTTATTTTAAATGAAACAGCAACTTTTCTTTTTGTGAAAAAATTAAAAGGTATTTGTCCGCCTTCTTCATTCCACTTGAACTTCTAACATTCCGCAACAGCACAAATCTGACCAGGTATTGTGTACTCGTAATTTTACTAAATCACAACACAGTCGGCACAATCACAGCAACAAGGGAACAATTAAAAACTTAGAGATGTTTTGATTCAACATCGAAATGTTAAATCAAGAATTCACAGCGTTTTCGGGTGACCGCTCTAGAGCGCCCTGAAACTATTTCCGTCCTTACAATCTTATTAAGAAAACAAATGACAGGAATAGTCTCAGAGCGGTTTAAGGTGCGTTCTCATTACAGCATCTTGCTTCCTGCGTCTGACGTCATTAATTTTCTATTGGTTAGAATTGACAGAAAGTTTAAAAATAACAAGAAGCAATTATCGGAAACGGAGCGTTCCCATTTCAGCTTCAAAACGTTTCATTTACTATTTCTGCCCGTCACCTGTCAATTTCAGGTGTCAGTGTCACCTGCGTGTCGTATCTCGGTCATTTGCAATTTGCATTATTTGTAAATATAATTTGATGTTATTGTTACAAAAATTATAAAAAAAATAATTGTTTTTAAATTTGTGGTAAAGTGGGGTTCTCCTTCGTAGTATCCAGAAAACTTACTAGTTTTGGTCACTACATTTAAGTATTTAGCATGTATAGAAAAAATATAAAACAAGTTAGGAGTGGTCAAGGTACCAAAAGCTCAAAATTAAAAGATGTTTTGGTTTTGGAAGTTAACCTGTTGAGATCCATTTTGCACACTCTTTCTGAAGTTTTAATATTTTAAACAAATACAAAACGAAGTGTTTTGCGAACCGTTTATTACGAGGTTTATTGTTTTCGGTGTCAAACGCATAAAACAGAAGCAAGAAGTTGAAAATTTTTAACTTCTGGCGGACTGTCATTTTCAAATAGGGCTTCTACCAATAGAAAATTAATGACATCAGACGCAGGAAGCAAGAAGCTGTAATGAGAACGCACCTTAAGAGCGGCCACACGAAAACGTTTTTAAAAAAATTGCAGCGTCGATGATGGCCACGGGGCTCGGGAAATAATGACGTCATTATCGCTCCCAAGTCCGCACTATGTTGACGTCACGATTTTGGGCTCATGTTGTTTAAATAGCAGTGGACCGTCCTGTTCTGTGTACCGTCCTTGTTTGACATTAACATTTCTTAGGGTTGTGATCTTCATTGTACCCGGTGCATATGATTGTACCGGGTGCGGTGTTTATGAACGGTGCATATTGTGTTTGCACCCGGTGCATTCCGAATATGTCAGAATCGTCAAATGAATCTCGATCTGTCAAATGTCATCAGTCAACAAATGTCATCTGTCAACTTCATATTTCATAAAACAATAGTAGATTATGTCACTAGGAGTAAAAGTGGGTCTTTTCGTGCTGAGCCCAGAGATTGACGGCCGAAGCGAAGCTGAGGCCTGCAACTGGGCGAAGCACAAAAAGACCTTTTACTCCGAGTAACATATACTATTTTTTTTTCAAGCATGCAATAAATAAGAAATCTATTTAAAAGTGGTTCAGTTTTGCAATTTTCTCTCATCCTCTTTAAGCGGGTCTAGGTACTTACCCAATTGTGTATATTATTTGTAAAATACATAGAATATGTTAGAATGGTGGTTTTCAATGTTCAATGGTTTTAATGTATTAAATATAATAACCAATGATTATGGTAAACTAAGAATTTGTAGCATTATTTTCAATACTAAATTAATAAATGTCACATTGACAGATAAATATGATGACGCGCATGACATTTAACAGACGAATTCAGAATTCGAGAACCTATGCGATTTCGACTAATAACGGTTTCGGATGGTGCTCCTCAGTGCTCTGAGAGTATTTCTGTCCTTTGTTTTTTCAACAAGAATTAAAGATGGCAATACACTCAGATCGGTTTATCTGGTGTCATCTATTATTAAAATAATTTTGGTGAATGAAAATCGTTTATATATGCGCCACCATGACACTAGCGGTGACTTTTGACTTTACTTTTACTGCCTAGGACTTTTTTGCTACTTTTTTGGTCTCAGGATTTGAAAGCCCACTTTAGGTGTGCGTATGGAGAAAACAAATGACGTACTTTTAGTCCGCTTGAAAAAAAAATATATTTTTTTTTAAACAAAATTTAGAGATGGGTTTTCACCCGGTTTTTTTATTTTTGAGGGTTTATTCCCTGCACACATCCGGCAAAAATTCCGGGTTTATTCCATTATAACTCCTACCAATTAAGCAATAATTAGTTGGCTTGTGCAGCTTGAAGCTTATAATCAATTGACCAGCGATTAGTTTATTGAAAAACAAACCAGAATCTGGATTTATGGAATTCTAATCTAAAATCTAACCTTAAATCTTGAAACTGCCGGGTGCTTTCAAGTAAAGATTGGGAAAAAACCCGGGTAAAAACCCTAAATTGGGTTTAAAGGTTTTTTGGGAATGTTCCCTTCGCCCATCTATAAAACAAATACTAAATAATATACGAATTACATAAATAAATGTGTGTTAATAAATTATTCCCTATTACGGTATCCTGCATCCTGCAAAAGCAGAACCGTCATTTGTCGTTCCTACTCGGTGTAAACTGTAAAGTACTACTGTATTTCTCCGTTCTCGTCCAAATAAAGGTATTTGATCCAAAGTCCAAACAGTTTAAGTAATTTTTGTTATGAATATGTTCGTTAAATTTTGTTTAACTCTTAGCTCTAATAACATACTCAAGATAGAAAGAAAAACTCAGCAATTAAAGCAATATTATATCCTTTTTTTTTCTTATGATATTTTTTCAAAAAGAGAGTTTTTTTTATAAAATCAGGTGGTTAAAAGTTTTATAAAAGTTTACGCATGCACGTGACTTGTAGATTGTAGTTAATGTAGAAAATGCAAAAACACATAATATGACATATGACATATAACAATATGGCAACGTGGTAACTTAAGTTGAAAAGGCAACGCTGCGAATTGAATGCACCGGGTGCAATAAGGGTGCATATTCTCCAAATGTCGGTGTAAACAAATGCACCCGGTGAAATCACATCCCTAACATTTCTCTTTTAAAATATGTCATAACCTCACTCTGCTATATTTATTTTTGATACCGGATATTTTTATTTCACTC
This sequence comes from Taphrorychus bicolor, assembly GCA_951812265.1. Classification (NCBI taxonomy): domain Eukaryota; kingdom Metazoa; phylum Arthropoda; class Insecta; order Coleoptera; family Curculionidae; genus Taphrorychus; species Taphrorychus bicolor. The sequence continues at coordinate 37,864,541 of OX638304.1, forward strand.
AAAATTAATGAATAATCCCTTGATAAAATACAAAAAGCGTCACGTTTTATAGCCGAGGTATTGTTCTCTATTAGCCATACCTCAATCATGCTCGAACTCACTGCTAAAGTGCTTGAATTAGAGCCTAAAAAAATTAACTAACAAAAAATTATTAATTAATAAAAAAAAATAATCAAACTAACTAAATAAACGCACCCTAAGGCCTCGCTGCTAGAGTAATTGGGTTACGGGTAACCTTTCCAAATGAAACGCCCTCGTAACATAATTTTATTATAATCGAACTTCACCTTGAGTACTTTATTAGTAATTATATATCGTCGACGCTTTGTTCTAGAGATTATTAACTCGTGAGTGCGCTACAAGTACTGTCATGTGTCAAAACGGAATATAACACCAAAAATATGGCGTCAAATTCTAAATATGTCAGAATGGTTGTGTAACGGTTGTATTCACCACCATGAACTTAACGGATTGTTTGCTAACGGGTATTTTGCTACGGGTATTTCGGGACGATAACAAAACGGGCTTATAACAAAAATTAATCTCTGACAACATGGCTTCAATAGTTATGGGTGGCTTACAACTGTCATATATCAAAGTTAAATAGAAAATAACAGCCTCTGGTTCGTCAGGTTCTGAGGTAGTCTCTTCGAACGAAGCGTCCTCGTAATATAATTCTTTTATAATCGAACTTCACACAAGTTTATTTGATTGTTAATTATATAACCTCGGCGTTTCGTTCTTGAGGCTTGATAGTTACAATTTTTTTTAAATTATAACATTTTATATAAAATATAAAGCATGGCTTTTATGATAGCGTTTTCGGTTGGCCACTCTAGACCGCTCTCAGAGTATTCTCGTTGTTGCTTTCGTATGTTGCGGAAACAAAGGATGCTAATACTCTCATGGCGCTCTAGAACTATAAAGGTGTTACAACTGTCATAAATCAAAGTTAAATGGAAATTAACGCCCGCCAAATAAAGAAATTGCCACCCACTCTAACGCCGTGCTGCTAGGGTAGTTGGTTCTGTTCTTGACTCTTGAGTAGTCTCTTCGAACGAAGCGCCCTTGTGATTTAATTTTGTTATAATCCAACTTGAAATTAGTAAGTTTTTTTTATTTTTTATTATAAATCTTCGGCGCTTCATTCTCAATGTTTATTAACTTAGTAGTTATATTAACAAAAGCTATTCAATACCGACCTCTTAAGCAAACTTCGTAATATGTAAGTAAAAAAAAGCAGCGTTTATATTAAAATCTTACAACTGTCATATGTCAAAGTTAAATAGAAAATAACGGCCGCTATATTAAGAAAATGACACTCACGTTATCGCCGTGCTGCTAGGGTAGTTCGTCCGGTTCTGGTGTAATCTCTTCAAACGAGGCGCTCTCGTAACATAATTCTTTTACATTGGAACTTCACACAAGTTTTTTTGATTGTTAATTATATAACCTCGGCGTCTCGTTCTTGAGGCTTGATAGTTACAAATTTTTTAGAATTATAACTTTTTATATAAAGCAGGGCTTTTATGATAGCGTTTTCAGGTGGCCACTCTAGACCGCTCTCAGAGTATTCTCGTTGTTGCTTTCGTATATTGCGGAAACAAAGGATGCTAATACTCTCATGGAGCTCTAGAACTATAAAACTGTCATAAATCAAAGTTAAATGGAAATTAACGGCCGCCAAATAAAGAAATTGCCAGCCACTCTAACGCCGTGCTGCGAGGGTAGTTGTTTCTGTTCTTGAGGAGTCTCCTCGAACGAAGCGCCCTTGTGATTTAATTTTGTTATAATCCAACTTGAAATTAGTAATTTTTTTGATTTTTTATTATAAATCTTCGGTGCTTCATTTTCAAGGTTTATTAACTTAGTAGTTATATTAACAAAAGCTATTCAATACCGATATCTTAAGCAAACTTCGTAATATGTAAGTAAAAAAAGCAGCGTTTAAGGCCGAGTTCGGTAATTCCATCCGAGCGCTTCGGACACAGACCATCTCCCAATATCTTAACAAGCTAGAGTGAGACAGACCCATATACCGAGCTCTCGGGATGTAATTACCGAACTCAACATATATTAAAGTCTTACAACTGTCATATGTCAAAGTTAAATAGAAAATAACGGCCGCTATATTAAGAAAATGACACTCACGTTATCGCCGTGCTGCTAGGATAGTTCGTCCGGTTCTGGTGTAGTCTCTTCAAACGAGACGCCCTCGTAACCTAATTCTTTTACAATCGAACTTCACACAAGTTTTTTTGATTGTTAATTATATACCCTCGGCGTTTCGTTCTTGAGGCTTGAGAGTTACAAAATTTTTAAAATTATAACTCTTTATATTAAGCACGGCTTATATGATAGCGTTTTCGGGTGGCCACTCTCAGAGTATTCCCGTCCTTGTATTCGTATTGACGAAACAAAGGATGGGAATACGCTCAAAGCGCTCTAGAACTAAAAAAGTGTTACAACTATCATAAAACTAATAGCGTATTCCATTGGTAAAATTAGTGCTACACTAGAATCGCACGAGGGCTGCCCTCGCTCGTTGTCAGTGCAACATCAATAGAGACCGATTTTGTGACCTTGAAATATATTTGGCAGGAAATTTGGACTGGAATAGAGAATTCACGATACGGCATTAATTTTCCGTTTATTTTATTAAAGTTACCTATTAGAAAAATATAAAATTATGCTTTGTGTTCCCCCATCCACCCTAAATATACCTTTAAAGATACCCTTAAAATAGGTGCCGCACCACCTACCTGACCTGGTGCGGAACTGGCTGCACTAAGTGCAAAAAGTGCGGCACTCGTTTCCCAATGGAACACCCAAACTTGCACTAACTTCACCAATGGTGTGCAATATTTGCTCTGGTGCAGCACTAATTTTACCAATGGAATACGCTAAAAGTTAAATTGAACTTAACGGCCGCCAAGTTAAGAAAATACCACCCACCCTAAGAGAAGGGTTGGTTCTGAGGTATTCTCTTTGAACGAAGCGTCCCCGTAATATAATTATATTTCACATAACTAATTTTATCGTTTTATTAAATATTTTTAATTAATCCAAATTCTGGACTCTGCATCTACCAAAAATCTTTCCATATGTGCCCGCAAAAACATGTACTTCTGCAAGCGCGTGATAAGCAGTCTCATTTACACGAGTCGGGCATATTATTTAAATATTTTGTAACTAATTATACGGACTATTAAGTGGCAATTAATTGAAGATCCAAGAAATTCAAGCTGTCGAGTGAAACTGATGAGTTGTTAAAAAACGTGATGAGATTTTCATAATATATTATATTAAGTATATTCTTAGTTGTTGGGTCATATTATATAGAAATTTTCGAACTGATTATTAAATGATCGATCACCCGTAGTGTAATAAACTGAGAAAAAAAACTATACTTACATTTTAGGATGTTTTAGTTTAAATGTTAAAAGTGCGACTGCCACACTCATTCCAAAAGTGTTTTAGCGGCCGGTTTTAGCAATGACGAGTTGAAAACGAAAAATATAATAATTAACTATTAAAGAAATAATGGCACAATTTTCTTCATATCAGCTGCAACTAATTTTATTTCTTCGATGGGCAAAAGTGGCCTATAAAGCACTCGCTCACCCTCATATACCGCGAGCGTTTTCATAATAATTTCGATCAGGGTAACATTTTGTATTTTATTGTATTTATTATAATTAAATTATCGATAACGAACTGCTTGCGGGCGGGGTGAAAGGGGAGTACTGTCTAGGCCACCTCACACTCGTCAAAGATGTCATAATAACTGTATTAATAAACCTAAACAACAAAAGCTCAATTTTCAATTAATAATGTGTAAATTTTAAACATCAAAGAGAAAAAGTGAAACATGGACATTATTTCGAAACATTGTCATGAGATGTAGGAAATTATTAATAAATAACTAAAGAAAAAATAATAATAGAATTCTATTTGCAGACATTAAAATTCACACGACTATATGCCTCAAATAATATTGAAAGGGTAGAAGTAATAAATTTAAAAAAAGTCAGATTTCTGTATTGATAACAGTATTCTGGCATGATGTTCACACCTTGTTTTGCAAGCATTATCGTGTACTTTCGTCCGCATGTTAATGCAAAAAAAATTGCGACGACTAAACGTCTTTTTTAGTGTTTGTGACGATGAAACGTTTATTGATAGCTGATGCATAGGTACCTGGATACATTAATAAGAACTCTGCGATTTTGGATCATTCGACGATAATTTGAGCGACATGACAAGTTCAAGTCCAAACACATTTTACTCTTGTAATTTTAAAATTACAGGAAAACTGTTCCTTATAGTGACATAATATTAATTTGACCATTAAGAACTTATATGTAGAGAACCCCAATTTTAATCTAAATTACCTTCTTACACTTCAATACATTTGAGGTATATCGTGTACACTAACTCGGGTGTTTTTTAGTGAAGAAATCAAAACGATACGTGTACGTACATGAAGGTGTAATTGGGCCGTTTTGTAGATGAATTTGTACTTTCGTCCGCATGTTAATGCAAAAAAAATTGCGACGACTAAACGTCTCTTTTAGTGTTTGTGACGATGAAACGTTTATTGATAGCTGATGCATAGGTACCTGGATACATTAATAAGAACTCTGCGGTTTTGGATCATTCGACGATAATTTGAGCGACCATTTTTTCGAAAAGCAACTTTTAGTATATCCAGGTAGATAATGTTCCGTTGGAACATCCATACCAAACACACAAATGACTAATCTTATGTAATATTTTCATTGTGAGCCATAGATAAATATGTTATTAATAACTTGTAATGTAAAGATACATATATACATATTAAGTCATTTAATTGTTGTTTTTGTACATTTTTGTTACAGCAACGTTGTAAAATTTTAGTAAATATAATAAATATTATGTAGTTTAAATATTCTGGTTTTTGTTTCTATTTTGGATCATTAAAAAAGCTCATTTATAAAAACCAAAAAAAAAAGCTCATAATTTTTTAAAATTAATTTAAACATGCGAGGATCAATCATAATCTACTGAATATGTCTATGAAATATGTTCTTACCTTTCCAACCAGGACTCTATGATCTTTAATTTTTAGTACTCCATAACCACTTACGAACCCAAAACTTCAAAATATTTGAAGGCATTTAGGCTTTTAAAAGCTTTCATCTCCTGCGAGGTGTAGTAACTCCTGGTTAACACTAGGTAAGTTACAATAAATATACTGGTGATAGCAGGGAAATCGGAGGGGTTGAAACTTATTTCTGAGTGTTTGAAAGTCTGTGTCTGAAAGTTTCATTTCATATCGTTGAGCCACCTCCGCACTTTGTTCTTTTAACTTGAGAAAATAGGGACTTTTGTCACTCATTTTACATTAGGTTTTAAGTCTACCATAGCATACCAGGCTGAAGTTAGATTCAGATTTAGATTCAATATTCAGATTTTTACAACGGACCAGATAAGTACTGAACATAATGAAAAAAATATATATAAATGGGTTCTGACAAACTACCATGCACGCATATGCACTTTTTAAACCCTACTCGAGACTTACGCGAAATAAATTCGTAAGGGGTAAAATCTACCCCCTCTTGGAAAAGCAATCAAATTCAAATTCTGCAAATATGACGTTGTGCACTACTCTAGTAAGGAGAAGGAGGCAGGCCTATATGCATATTGTAACACCCTATGTGAGATTCATTCGAAATAACTTCGTAGGGGGTATAAATTACCCCCACCCCGAAAAGAAGTAAAACTCAAAACAGCGCAAACCTGACGTTGTGCACTATTCTAGTAAATAGTAGGAGGGAGGCCTAGATGCACTTTATCACACACTATGCGAGATTCATTCCAAATAACTTCGTGGGGGTAGAAATTACCCCCACCCCGAAGAGCAATAAAACTCAAAATAGCGCAAACCTGACGTTGTGCACTATTCTAGTAAATAGTAGGAGGGAGGCCTAGATGCACTTTATCACACACTATGCGAGATTCATTCCAAATAACTTCGTG